>JAJHPC010000002.1:9725460-10360460 GCA_024447665.1 Juncus inflexus | reverse complement strand
TTTTTTTAGTTCTGTTTTAAACGGAAGCCCTTCAACTCAGAACAGAACATGCAGAATTTTCTTTTTCATTAGTTCTACCCTTCCTCTTTAAAAGCACAATCTGAATTTCTTATCAGTTTTTCAATACTCTAAATCAAGAATTCTTTCTTAAGTGTTCAACAAAATTATTCTAAATCCCATGTGAAATTAGGAGAGTTATTTAGTGGTTGTTTGTTGTTTGTTGTGATTGAAAGAAATCAAGTTTAGTTTCACCGATTCGCTGTGGATGTTGTAAAGCGAGCAATGATTTGAGTTTTTTGAAACATTATTTTTTTAGATTTTTGGTTCTGGCAGTTTTTTGGCATCTTCCGTTCTGTGCAGATTTTTAGCCATATGTTTTGAATTTTCATTAATTATGTTTCCATTTTTTAGTTCTGTTCTAAACGGAAGCCCTTCAACTCAGAACAGAACATGCAGAATTTTCTTTTTTGTGGGCTACTCCCTTCCTCTGTAAAAGAGCAGTCCCGATTTGAATTTGTTATCAGTTTTTCAATAATCTACATCAAGAATTCTTTCTTAAGTGTTCAACAAAATTATTCTAAATCCCATGTGAAATTAGGAGAGTTATTTAGTGGTTGTTTGTTGTTGGTTGTGATTGAAAGAAATCAAGTTTAGTTTCACCCATTCGCTGTGGGTGTTGTAAAGCGAGCATTGATTCGAGTTTTTTAAAACACTATTCGGAATAGTGAATCAAGGAGCCGAAAGATATACTCGGAGAGTAGGTGCTCATGAACGCAGCAAGGGCTACTCGGGATAATGGGTAGTTAAGGCTAACGCAACCACCTTGTCAAACTTCGTCAACATATCTGGTATTCGGTATCTTTATTTACTTTTCTATTAATTAACTTGTTATAATTATCATATTTTTATTAATACAAACCATCTGTCTAAAAGTCAATCAAACTAAAAGTCGTAAATTCCTAAAAGTCAAATCCACACTTCCGAACGAAATAAATCCCCCCCAGGCCGCAAACGATCAACACTAGGGACGTGAGATAACTTTTCAATGACGATCTTAATAGGGACTAGAGGCAATTACCCCCCTAGATTTTGAAGCAGGTAGTACATATTTGATTATACCACTATATTTTGTATAGAATTATAAGCTACATATGCACAACCCCTCCCAATTTTGTTGGTGTATTTTTTATTAGGCCCCTTAGATTTTTGGTCAAGGTCCCACTACAAATCTCTCAAAGGAACTCGACAAAATAGACCAGTAATTTCAGAAGAAGGCGGTGCCTCCTAAAGTTAAAGAGGTCGCATTGACCAAGCCTGATCGATTGTTTACCAAAAACACATGTTTCTGCAAAGTTGTAGGACCATGTATGGGAATTGACGCCTGCCTGATGACGGAAGGTTAAGGAAGTTGATGAACTGATGACAGGGTAGCTAGCGACTGAAGCATCGGTTAACAAATGTCGTAATTATAACAGTCCTAAGATAGCGAAATTCATTGTCAGATATGTTCTTACTTGCACGAAAGGCGTAACAATCTAGGCATTGCCTCATAGAGAGTCTCGGTAAATAAACATGTCTGTGAAGATACGGACTATCTGCACATGGACAGAAAGAATGAAGATTTATTGTTCCCTAGGATTATCTTAAACATTTTGCTACACAGGGAACATGCCACTTAATTTACAAATATTATTTGGTTTTATCAAAATTCTGTATGGCAAACATTAATTAGTGCAATCATGTAATTCTATGATCAAATAAACTACTTGAGACTAACAATGGACACTGCTTAGTCAGATAATTGTGTACTAGGTTTACTTTTGTCCTAAGAAAAGAGAAAAGATACCTCAATCATTTTACTTTTCCTTTATGAATTTCATTTAATAACATGGATAAGTAATTGGACTTAAGTAATGTCCCCTTTATAAACTATAGTGCTATTAGTAGTACGCGTATAGAGTAGAATGTCAACTCCAAATTAGGGTATATTTCTAGCAAAAGTTCTATGCATCACTTACTAGGGCAGTAGGGCTTACCTATTATGATATTATCAAATGATTATATCCTTTATTCAATTAGTCTATATGTTAAGATGTCTAGACTATCCGTATATTAAAAGTTCAGGTATATACCTGTGTTATTTTGCATCCCTAAGATAAAGTATTATGGGCATATACATAAACCGTGGAAAAAAAATATTTGCAAACTTAATATTGAAAATTGTTCCTAGACCCCTTAGAAATTGATATTTGTGTATTTAATTATGAAAACTAAACCCACATAAAAATACTAGACAAACAAATAGTTCGTCTATCATATGATGTATTAAAAAAAACTTGAAATTCTTCCAAAGGGCCAGAAGAATATATTCTAAAGTAAAATGAATTATTGATTTTTGTTCACAATTTACACAAGTTGCATTTGTCAATGAAATATTTTAACTTTCCAGATTCCATTCAAAAGAATAACAAAAGATTAGCCCTGTAAATGGGGCGGAAAAATCTGTCACCCGCAGAGAACCGACCCGAAAGGATCGGGGAATCCCTGTTTAGTGACCCCGTGGGGGATGGAATGGGGAAAGATTTGGACCTGGGGTCTGTTATGAGGCGGATATGGAGGTCGATACTCCCGACCCATGGAGACCCGAATTATACGAACTTTTTTAATAAAATTTCATTTAATTTTTAAGGAACTGGGGAAAAAAAATCCCCACGAAGAAAACGAAGACGGGTATGGAGAATCCCCATGAACAAATGGGTAGGATGTGGGGAAGGCTATCCCCCCCCCCAATTTACATCCCTACACAATATGCTATACTTCAAGAGAACTTGCTTGGAAAGCAAAGTTTTGCATCAAACATGCTTTCCAATTTAGGAAAGTTTTTCTTGTCTCTTACTTCAAGTGGTCTTCCTTTCAAAATTTCTTCCGGTCATTTTCAAAAGGTACATTTGCGGTTTAAAATTGTTTTGCAAATTAAAGAACCAAGAAAAAAAGCATTCAAATAAAATAATACAATAGAAAATTAGCATTAAAAGGAACCAAGAAAAAAACATTCAAATAAAATAATACAATAGAAAATTAGCATTAACCTTTTATAACACCAATCAGAAAATTAGTTTCTAACACATATATACAACAAAAAGAGGAACTCAAAAGCTAAAAAAGTACAAAAAAATCAGTTTTTGGCATTTTTATTTTCTAGGTTTTCTTGGTTTATTACTAGAACTTGGATCCAATTTATCTAATTTGGTATTTTTCGCTCTGCTTTTACGAGATTTCATTTCATTTTTATTTACCGAATTATCCCCCTTTTTTGAATTTTCTTTCGATCCTCTTGACTTAACTTGATTTGAATCTTGACTCAATTGATTTCTCTCAATAAGAGCCTCTATGTTTCGCAAATCCTATTAAAAAAAATACAAATGCAAATATAATAAAATAAATTAAATTTCAAACTTTTGAGGGTTGAGAATTATTAATTAATTAAGGAAATTTTTTCAAAAACAACTCTTATTTATGGAAAACCCCATCTTTTATAATATTAAAAATATACTAATTTAACATTACATTTTTCAAAGACCTTCTCAACTTTTAAAATACTAAATAAAAACTCTAATTTCAACTATAAGTTTCAATTCAAACCCCCTAACCACAATGCTTTATTAAAATAAACAGCTCATTTCGAAATGATAAAGAAATAACATGTAAACACCGTAATTTATTTTAAAAATAATAGATAAATCATTTGCAGAAATATATTTACATAATATTTATCATTTTTATATATTACTCGAATATTATCTAGTATTTTATTTTAAATAAAAGTTGCAGCTAACAAGTTTTTCAAGAACTTAGAAGTCAGTTTTTTTTTTTTTTTAAATCTGATTAAATAATCAATTATCGTATCATTATGATTTAGGAAATGTTGTGCTGATTCCAACGAATGTTGGAATCCTCCATTCTTCTCTCAAAAAGTTCAAATCAGGGAGTTTTTTTCAAGTTAGTTTTGAAAAACTTCCCCATTAACCAATCAATTAACTAAATAATGAATAAAATAAGTACCGTGTTATTATGATGATGATTAATGAAATGGTGTGCGGATTCCGATGCGAAGTCGTGGTCAGAATCGGAGTCCTCCATTTCCTCTCTCTCAAACTCGACATTTTCCGTCTCCTCTTCCTCTTCTTCCGAATCGCTAAGCTCTTCCTGCTCCATCACTATTCCTTGTACCGACGATTCCTCATTTATTATTTCTATACAAAAATAAATACAAATATTTAATATGGCACATTTTGGATTTCGGAAGGGTGAATCTGATATTTGTATTTTTAACTTCTTCGAGGGGCAAATGATATCTTGAAGTTTTGGAAGGGTAACTATGTTTATATAACAGGGGAATACCATATTTACCCTTCCAAAACATCAATAGATCAAATTTGCCCCTCAAAAAATGCAAATACCAAATGTATCTTATAAAATCTGAAATGTATCAGATTTGCCCCCTCTAAAAATGTAAATATGATAAATTTGAGAATTTGGAAGGATAAATTTGATATTTGCATTTTTAGAGGGGTAAAAATGATATATTTCGATTTTAGAAGGCTGAATTTTTTTATTCTTCCAAGGGGTAAATATGATATTTTGAAGTATTGAGAGGGTAAAATATGATACTCTCCCTTCAAACTATATTCAAATAAAAAAAATTAACAAAAATATAAACAGTATATGCATACACACACCTTTCTCCAACTGAGTGACATTTGCATCTACGCCCTCCATTCCCGCGTTATTCCCCAAAACAGAAGAATACAGCTGTATATTCAAATCGATATTCTGACTTTCCTCATTCCGCTGCAAAAGCGGGTGAAAATCCACAGTCTGTGAACTTTCAGGGACCTCTTCGCAAAATCGCCCAAAACTCGTCGTTCCATTCAAATCACTTCTCTGCTCAACGGACCGATACACAAATTCCGGGTCAGGAACAGATTGAAACAACAAAGGATGCATCTGGAAGTCCGAGTCGGACCGGGAATCCGTTTCCCGGTTTTTGCAATTCGGGAATAGGTTTAACGGCTTTGGCGGGTTTTTAAAACCGGGATGTTGGAATCCGGGATTTGGGGTTAAGTTGAGGGCCGAGCGGGAGATGATTCTGACGGATTTTGGGAGGTTGACAGCTGGCAGATCAGGGGCGAGTTTCACGACTCTCTGCCCTCGGTTTCTTCTTTCTAGAGAGAGAAAGGGGAGTTTGGAATAAGGGGCTGGAATTGTGGAATTGGTTTGAGGGTTTGAAATGGAGGGTGTAATTGGGTTATTGTCGGATAAGAACGCTTCGTGCACATATGCTTCTTCGTAAATATTATTGTTGTTATTGTTATTGTTATAATTGTTAGTAGTATTAACGTTTTCGGTTTCTTTATCTGCATTTGTTGCTTCGCCGTCCTTTTCATTATCCTGCAATTTATAAAAAAATAGGAGAATTTATCAAGAATTCCGTTTACTTCCTGATATTTGTGAAGAAAACACTATTTTTTGGTGTATTATTAAAAATCCCCTTATTTTAAACTTTCCATGTTTCAAAAACCCCAGAATTTTTTAAATACTTATTATTTTCAAAATGAGTTCGGGGTTTTTTTTTCAAAAAAAAAGGAAAAGTATACTTTGCCCTCATATTTCCCCAATAAAATGCCCTTACATCAGCACTGCATCACTTTTGTACTTTCATGACATCATCATCATTATTTTATTATATAGAGGGGTATATCCATCGGGGGGTTTATATACCCATATGGGGTATATTTTCACCCATATGAGATGTCATGATGACCTACAGGGCATTTTTTTGGGAAATTAGGGGCCACCATATAAGCTCTCAAAAAAAATGGTTAAAAGCTCTGTTGCGCGGACACTTCTAAAACCCGGCCGTGTCCGTGTCGGACACCGTGTCGGATACGACGCTCCTCGGACACTCTTCGGACACACCACGTGGCGTGTCAAATATTTTATTATTAAAAATCGTCAGGACACTTCTCAGACACTTCTCGGGACACTTCTCAGACAAGTACATTGGGTTTGTTAGCGCAATTATTGCACTATTTCATCATACTCGTATTTTAAAGACTAGTTCATCTCACATTTCTATTTCATTAATTGTGGGACTACACATTTGAAGTGAATTTTGATTATTTACTTTCAAGTTTCCATACATAAATATGTAAAACGTCAAATATCTTGTATGCACGTATAAAAATGCAACTTCAAATGTTATATATATTGTAACAATTATAAAATATTACGTATGACTTTCTAATTATATGATAAAAATATTATGTATAATTCTTTATAATAAAATAAAATTGACATAAATAATATATACAATAATTAAATTATATATTTTATTCATAAAAATAATATAATAATATATATATTTAACGTGTCGTGTCCTGATGAATTTTGAGATTCGCCGTGTCGCCGTGTCCGTGTCGTATCGGACATGACACCCGTGTCCGTGTCCGTGCAACATAGGTTAAAAGTAAGTTTGTTCATAAAAAGTTTTTTTTTCAGCACCGTAGGTTTTCCGAAAAAGGAAAGCTAACTGTAGTGTTTCTTTTTAACATTTCAAAACCTAGGGAGCTTTCCATAAATCTGAGAAAATACAGGGTTGAAACAATTTCCGACAAAAACAAGCACAAATCATCTCAAATGGAGATCTCCAATTCCCAAAACTGGAAAGCTCAAAAAGAGGGTCCAGTTCAAACATACCTCTTCGTTCAACTGGCTGATCCGTTTATTATGCCGCCGATTCGCTTCGTAAATGCGATTCCTGCTTTTTTCCTTCTCAGTTTTTTGTTTTTTATGATTATTTTTTTTGGTGCCCAAAGCGATCTGCCACTGACGTGGCAGGAGAACCGGGTCCCGGTACGGCACCACGAATTTCCACACGGAATGCCAGTCATTTTTAAAAACCTTTAACGCCTGGTTGAATAAAATAAAAATTATATCATCAAAAAGGGACATGATAGAGAAATAATATGGCACGCTGAGATTGTATTTTTTATTCAATATGATACAGAAATTACACTTTTTATTCAATAAGAAATGCAGGGGCGGACTTACATACAACCTTAAGGGCGCCATGCCCCCCCCCCCACATAAAATCTGAAATGTGTTATATACCGTTTCTAATTTTAGTTAAAGTCCTTCTAGCCCTTTGATATATGGAAAAAAGAAATAAGGAGATTATTAGGGCTATAGTAAAATACAATAAATAAACAAGAGTTTGATGAAAAGTTCTCTGCCATTGATCCTAATAAGTGATAAAGTTGTTTAGTAAGTACAAGTTTGATTTATTGTTGCTTGAAAAATAAAACTATAGTGTAGCTTCATGTCATTAACTATTTAAATAAATCGAACTTTCATATTTAACTATTTTTTAGATAAGTTCGAAATATTTAAATATGTTTTTAAGTAAGTTAATATATTTAAATATGTTACAATTGCTTCTAATAGTAGTTATAATTTTAATATTTAATCATTATTACTATATGGTTTTAAAAAATTTCAATCATAATATTATATTATATCAAGTTTTTGTTCAAATTTTCTTACATTTTACAATTGAACTAAATTATTATTATATTATTAAAATATGTTAAGATTACTTAAATCTTTCTAATAAAATGCATTTTTATTAATAATAATTACTTATGTAAATGGAGATATTTTTCAATTTTTTTTTTTAATTCAACCAAATTTTATGGGTTGAGAGACTTCCTAAATACGTCATATACAATATTGCATTTGTCGGGTTTTATTGTGTGCTTGGTAAAAAAAAATTTGCTCGGTGTTAAACACTTATCCGGCCCGGCCCCCCCTAATGTTGATTCCTGGCTCCGCCCCTGAAGAAATGTGTAAGAAAAATATATTTAAGAAGCCCCCTCATGTTAACTTTCTATTCAAAAAAAAAAAAAGAAAATACTCCGTTTGAAATGATTGAGAAATAATATGACACAATGAATTCCAATACAGGAAAACCAATTGTTTGAACACTTTAATGCCTGATTTTACAAAAATATATATTATTATGGAAGAAGTGGGGGGGGGGGTGAAATTGTTAATTTAGAAATTATGGCGGGCAAAGTGCAAAAATGAGTTACTTCGTGAATTCGGAGCTTTTCTTCTGATGTTAGTGGAGAGTTTTTAAACCTTCTGACAGCCTGGACCGAATTAAAAAAAATGAGAAAAATAAATCATGACAAAATAATTTAAAATAAAAAAATATTAACTTTCTAATTTATTTTTTTAGGTACCTTAATAGGATTTTCAGGTGCTTTAGAAGCTCTTTGGTTCTTCGCCCTTACAAAAATCTAAAACAAAACACAATAAAAAAAAATTAATTTTTTTTGTTTGGTGCTTTTTCTCTCTCTTTTTCTTTTGGGTTCAACTTTTTAATTAAATTATTAAAAATATAAAAAATTACCTGGTGTTTTGATTTACAAGGCAAATACCGTTTTTGTATCGCATCCCAATCATTATTATACTCAAAAAATCCCAACGCTAATAATCTGCAAAAAAACAAAAAAAAGTTTAAAAAATTGCAAAAACAAGAAAAAGAAAAGAAAATTTCCATAAACAAGAAAAAGAAAAAGAATTCCATAAATAAATAAAAATTCAAATTTCAAACTGATCCATCTTCAGCATCAGTCAAAACCGCATGATACTACTACAAAAGATAAATAAGAAAAATAAAAGAAAATTCCCATAAATAAATAAAAATCCAAAATTTAAAATTTCAAAGTGACTCATGTTGAGTATCAATCATCCAAAAGCAGCAGATATTAAAAATATAAATAAGAAAGAAATAAAGGAAAATTTCCACAAACAAATTCAAATTTTCAAACTCCAAAATTGAAATTTTAAAATTCTTGAAAATTTCAAAATCATCCCAACACCAGAACAATCTGCAAATCTCAAAACCACCAGCATTCATAAAACTCCGAACACCAGCATTCAAATCTGCAAATCTCAAAACCTCAGCATTCACAAACTCCAAAATAATCCAAACACCAGCATTCATTCGGAACACCAGCATTCAAAAAAACAAAAAATACCAACGCTAATAATCCAAACTCCTAACCCGTCCTAAGCATTCATAAAAAGAGCACGCGGTTGCCACAGAGAGTGGGTCCGTTTGCACAGCACCAAATACTTAAAAATAAAAAAAAGACAAACAAGAAAAATAAAAGACAAATAAGAAATAAAGACAAGTTCAATTTTTTTCAATATTTCGAAAACCGCACAAAAAATCAAATCTTCAAATCCCAAATCCCAAACTCCAAACACCAAGTTCAATTTTTTTCAATATTTCAAAAATAAAATAAAGACAAATAACAAAAACAAAAGAAAAAGAAAAATTCCAAAAAAAAAAGACAAACAACAAAAAGAAAAGAAAACTCCCGAAAAATCCAAATCCACCAACTGGCCCGTCCTCAGCATCCGTAAAAAAGCGTGCGGTTGGCAACAGAAGGTGGGGGCGGCTTGCGGGGCTCCAAACATTAAAAAAGAAAAAGAAAAGAAAATTTCCAAAAAAAACAAAAAGACAAACAAAAAAATATGGAAACTCCACTCACCCGTCCTCAGCATCCGTAAAAAGCACGCGATTGGCAACAGAAGGCGGGGGCGGCTTGTGGGGCACCAACTCCTCTTCAAAAACCCCAATGAATCTGCCCGCCAGCCTGGCGACGTCCGCCGGCACCAGCGCCGCCATCTGCCTCCGAGTCTTCTCCACCAGCATCGCCGCCATCGACTTCCGAGGAGGCTTCGCTGTGTTATTATTGTTGTTGTTGTTGCTTTCCTCTGACGCCTCAGGCTGACTTTGGCTTTGAATTTGGCTGTCGGTAATAGCAGGCAAGGGAAAGAGAGGTTCCTTTTTGGCAAATGATTTGTCGGGCGAGCTGCTCAGCTGGCATTCACGGTATTTGAGCACGGCTGATCGATGAATCAATGAATCATATGTTAGTATCAGTGCAAAAAGAGAAAAAAAAAGGGGGGGTGGGGGTGGTTTGTAAAAGAACCACTGTATTGTGCTGAAATTGCAAAAAAAAAAAACCTCTGTTGTTGCGAATTGAGTCAAAATAAAGTTGGTTCAGGATATGAATTAGCGCGATTAAGAAGAATAAACTAACAGTCCTTTTCTCTAAAGAATAGAGGAGCTCTCATTCAATTTCCAACAATAAATAAAATCAATTATTTAATTTCGAAGAGGTCAAAATTTGCAATAATGGAGGGGATTTTTGCAAATTAACCATACCACACGGGCCATTTCGCAAACTTCCACAAAAAATACTCAAAACAATTTAAAATATACCCAAAAAATAAACAAAAAGTTAAAAACTTACTGGCTGTAACATCATCCAAAAAACCCTTCGCCAATCTCAGTGGCTCCACATCCAAAACCGACAAACAGTTTCCATTATATCCACAATTTCCATTAAACTCTTCGCGCTTAAATAATAATTCCTTGATCAAACCCTGAGTCTCTGACGCGACTGTCTGACGCACGGCGTCCAGCACGGAAATCGAGAATACCTGCACCAATAACTGCACGTGCTCCCTCACAATCTTATTCAGCTCCGCCAGCTGTCCCTCGCTAAACCCTAATTTCACATTCGAACTCAAATTCAAATTCAAATTCTGCTGCGATGGCTGCAAAGTCTCGATGGGCAAAATCGGCCTCAAACAGCTCTTAGAAGGACTAACAACAACAATATTATTTCTACTATTGTTATTTTTGTTTATATTTTTCTGACGGGTTTCGGGCCGGCGTTTTTTAGGGTTTAAGGAGGAAGAGGGGTTTTGGTTTTGAGAGAGGGGTTGTTCAGATTCGTCAGGATCGGATTCCAAGGCCTCTTCCAGCTCCGCATCGAAATCCACATCGTTTTCGTCCTCATCGGCCGGGCCCGGCTCGTCAGCTGGGTAGGGTAAGTTGTCGGATAATACCGCCGCCAAAAACCTAGATAAATAAAAATATTAATTTATAAATATTTTGAAAAAATAACCTGTATCTTAGGTTAGTTTTTTATACAATTTTGGACCAATATACTCCTAACTGAAGTTTTTTTTTTTTCCTTGCATTTTGTTGTGGAGCCAATTTTCTAAAATGAAAATAAGCGGGTATGTTTTAAAGCTTTCTTCATATAATTCAACACAAGCTGGTACTCGATTCAAAAGTTAATGAGGGTATTTTAGTCCATATTTTTTTCTCATATTTCAATGGGAATAAAAAATTAAACCAATAATATTAGAGGAACTAAAAGAGAATATCTAAAAATGTTAAATTTTTTCAAAAATATTCAAAAAATATAGGAGTTTTTTATATTTATATATTTTTTTTTAAATATTCAGAAAATATAAGTCTATTTAAAATTAACAATTTTTTTAATTACTCAGAAACAAAAGGGTCCTTTTGAGAAAAGTACATACCGGCGGTACTCTTCCTCTTCATCCACATTCTGACCGTCACAATCATCGTCAGAGCCCTGCAAGAACGCCTCCAGTTCGTCCAGACTGTACTTCTCCAGCGAAACCCTCGCTCGCGTCCTCCTACATATCGCCTCCTCATCTTCCTCCTCTCCAGTTGGTCCAGTTCCTTCTTCTCTGGTAGGATTAGGGTTAGGGTTAGGCGGGGCGGAGTGGGGAATTAGGGTTTGGGGCGGGGCCGAGGCGGGAGAGGAGGTTTCGGAAGTGAAGCCTGAGGAGTTGTCGTCGGAAGGGATGTCTTCTCGGAGGAACGGGATGAAGTCCATGTCTTCTTCTGATTCTTCTTGCTGTTGCTGTTGCTGTTGTTGTTGTTCGGGTGGTTCCATTGATGGATTTGTTTGGGTTTCAGTTAATGCGAAATAATAACATAATACTAACAAAGATTTCTCGACAGAGAGATGGAGATGGACAACTGTGTGAACTCGGCACTTTCTGGCAGAGAGATAAAGCAAAATAGTGAAGATAAGGCAAAATAAATTTTATTTACATTTGTATACAAAAAAAATATATAAATTATCATTAATTCTTGGTAATTTACAAGTAGGTCCACTAATTTTCCCTAAATTAATTATTTAAAAATAAGCTTTAAACAAAATTTGCATAAAACAAAATTCATACTATTAATCCTCAAATATGCAATTAATTCAAACATATATACATACGAATATATCATTAGCCAATATATAATAAAAGAAGAGAAAAGAACAGAAAAAAGAAGAAGATGGGATAGTTGGAAAAACTAATTTAACATAGTTCAGATGCAATTGAACCCTATATCAGCAAAAAAAAAACAAATTTTCCCCTAATTAGACGAAATTAATTCAAATTTATCATTGAAACCCTAAAAAATTGTCAAATATCCTTTTCTATAAATAAATACCTATTATTTGAAGTGGAAAGCATGCATAAAATCTGGGAACGTATGAGATTAGGGGTCACGCATGACAGTTGAATCAAAATTTTCCCCTAATTAGAAACAATTTCTGCAAACGCAAAACAAGTCAAATTTCCAAAAGAAATGAGAAATCGGAATATAAGTAAGAAATTGAAAACCTAATAATTTAACTGTAGAGGAGGGAGAAAGTAAGGTATTGGCGTCGTTGCAGCTGTTTCGATATCAACTTCAATAGTGGATTTCGATTTAGGGTTCCCCTTCAGCCGTGTCCTTCAAAACGATTTTCGGACAAACACGAGAGAGGACGGTGAGAGAGGCGGGACAGATGGTAACGCAAGAGAGAGAGAATGGAGTCATGAAGGGTTTTTTTGGCGTCGTAAAGAGCAGGGGAGATTGATAGAGAGAGAGAGAGAGAGAGAGAGAGGCGAAAAGAATGAGGACACGGGGCTTTGGGCCGGAATTTTGGGCTGAACTTTTACTTAATTAATATTTTTTTTTAATAGACTTTTTTACCCCGTAGGGCTTTAATTAACTAATTAATTAATATTGGATGGCTAAGATAATAGTAATTAATCTAATCCAAGGGTCATTATGTGTTAATGACGTGGCTAAACCAGGATTAAGAAAATTAGTTGAAAAATAATATACTATAAGGGGGACCCTCGTGCGTTGCACGAGATTGCTTAAATTGCTTGTATAATGAAGATGTGGTTATCATAGTATATATGTTATTTTCTTATATTGTGTTTGTTCTGAACTTGATCTGAATTTAGAGATTAAAATATTTGATATGAACAACACTTATTTAACAGTGAGAAAATACATAATAGTTGTTTAACAGTGAGAACAAATACATAATTCAATGGATATACAAAATATAAAAAGTGGATATATAAAAGATAAATAATATTATTCATAAAGTACGGTTTCACTTGGTTGTCTACGGCTCCATTACGTGTGCTCAGGCTAAAAGTTTTGTAAAATGTATTGCCGTGTTATGAATTATTTTTCGTTAAATTTTTTTTTCTCTAGAATCTCTAGAAGAGACGGAAAAGAAAAATTGGTGGAAACGTAATGATCATACGTCTCTAACGCATATTAATATGAATAAAAAGAAATAATTTTGTAAAAGTAACAAAATTAGCATTGAAATAATTCCACTTTTAACGATACACATAAAAGTTCGGACATATATAACATAAAAATAACTCAATAACAATTATTTAAAATAAAAAAATAAAAAAAAGAAATTTCTAGCTTTTTTATTATTAAATTTTATAAATTTATTTATTTTAATTAATTTTTATTTTTTTAATTAACGTTATTTAATTTACTTATTAATAAATATATTCGACATGTATAAGGGTATTTCAATCATTTTCAAATATATAACCTTGGAATGGATGGAGAAGTAGATGTAGGGGATATTTGAAAGGAAAATATAAAACAGAGGGGCTTATTTGTAACAAAACAAAAAAATATGGGGTATTTACTATATTCAGTAAAGATAGGGGTTTTATGTAAATTTTCTTTATTTATAGTAATGATATTTTGAGAGCACATTTCTTATTTTCCGAGTATGATTACATGTCAAGAACAGCTCTGGAAATAGAAAAATAGCTCTCAAAATAACACTTACCTCCACTAATTCTTTACTTTTAGAGCTACAATTGTTATGTGCAGATAAGCAATCTCACCCATCAGATATTAATCGAAAGACCCATATTTCATCAAGGAAAAAATGGACGGTCCAGATTAAAAGAACACTATGTCTTGTTAGATGAAGAGGAAAATGTCTAGGATTATATCCTATTAATAATGTATAAGTATAATTTTTATTGTGAAAGTGTGTAAATAGTTGTTGAGATGATAATTTTGGTAATTAAATTGTTTCTCTCTCAAGAATATTTTAATTAAATTGTTTCTTGAGAATATTTTATAGGTATGGTTTTATGTGAAAGGTTATCTTTAAAATGGTGGGTATGTGTTTGAAAGGATATATTTAGAGCATAATATTATTATATAAGTACTATATATGTATATAACGCGAGAGGACCTTGTTATGAAGTTTGCTTAAGTCTTTGCGCAGTTTGGCAATGTTCTTTGCCAACAATATTAGGTTGTAACATAGTGGATGTTGAATCTAAAGAGCTTACTGCTGGATAAATATCTTTGGCAGAAAAAATTATTTCGAGATATTCTGCTTCACTAATACCTAAAACTTGAGTCAAATTATCTATCTCTAATATACAAAATAGCCTAAATTTGTCTACAAAAATTCATCGTATTGCAAGAGATTGCCCTGGCCGATATTAAGCTAGCAATGCAGGTTTGCCTTCGAATTTGCCTTTTGGAGGAAACAAATGTGAACAAACAGAAAAAAAAATATAAATCAATATAAATAAAGTGGTATTAGTTTATGGGACCTATAAAAACTACAATAATTTATAACACGAAAATTTAACTCACCTTTCATTCATTCTCACTTTCAGATTTGTAGTAATTTGTTAAGCTATTTGCATTTAGAACATAACTTTTTCATCTTATTTTTTTTGTAATAAACAATAAAATTTAACATATAGAATTTAAAGAAAAATATAATGTGTGACATCCAAAATATAAATGAAATCATGTATATTGTATACCCTTCGTAAAAAGAAGAATATTTGATTGTCCCTCTAAAATAATTTCATTTTATTACTGTTTAATTTATACTCAATATAAATTCTTCCGTAATGAAATTATCTCTAAAAATGGTAAACATATATCAAATAAAATATATGATTAGAAGAGAATGAATAATATCAAACTTTCATAAGAAGTTTATTTATGTTGAAACTTTTAATTTCATAGGAAAATATAAACTCAACTCCTTATAGTTTCTTTTTTATTTTAAAAATAGAATAATTTAAATATTAATGATGGTTGATTGAATAATATTTCGTATTATTTTCTCGATTAGTATACTTGATGTTATAGATTTACGTTAAGAAAAAATATATTAGAAATTTATAAGGTTGAATATGAAGCTTACGTGAGTGTCAAATGCACCATTATTATAGTATAATCAAACTATCATAGCGCCTTTGTTTTTCTCTTCTCCTAATGAATTTGACAAACGTAACATACTAAGCAATAACACAATAGATGTAAATAAAAGTAAAGAATTGTATACTTTGTGGTATGTTTTTTTTTTTTATTAATGTAATAAATATGTGAGAATATCAAATTTGCTCATTCTATTTTAAATATAAAAAAATAAATGAAATCATAAAATATATTAAAAAAATATTATTCTATAAAATAAAAATTATGTAAAATAAAATAATATTTTACTAAAATAAACCACAGATAGAAAACTAACTTTATTTTTTATTGTGAAAAAGTATATAATTTCTAGAGATTAAAAAATGAATACAAAAAGTTAAGTGCGTTTTAAAAATATTGAGAAAAATAAGGGGCGTTTCAAAAATTTCCAAAATAATATCAAAATTAAATCAAGTCAGGTCTCAACTTTTATTTATATAAAAATATATAAGTTATATTTAAAATATTGAAATGATTTAAAATATTTCATTCTATAGGGGATAAAATGAAAGCATGTAATGAAAATATTTAAGAAGTTTATGAAAAAAGATTCTTTTTTAAAGTGGGGCCCATATTATTTTATTTAATTTATCAAATATCATAATACATTATATTATTAATTTATTACTAATAAAACATCATAATATCAAACATTAAAAGAATGGAAATATAAAAATAATTATTGAGTTCAAATTGGAGACCCGTATCAAATGAAAACAAATATGATGAAAATATTTAAGAGTTTATGAAAAAGTTTTTTTTAGAGTGGAGCCCATATTATATTATTATAATTTATCCAATATCATAATATATTATATTCTTATTTTATTATTAATAAAATATCAAAATATCAAACATTAAAAAATGGAAATATGAAAATAATTATTGAGTTCAAATTGGGGACTCATATCAAATGAAAATACATATGAGTTCAACTTGCGTACACATAGCAATAAAGAGCTTGCAGCGGGTCAAAATTCCCCCAAATCATAAGCTTTATATATTAGAAAGAATATCATGTAAATAAAAAATAGGGATATGATATATCACGACGTTCTGTAGCACGTCGAAATCAAGATGACAGTATATAGAATAAACATGGTATAAAATTGGAAAAACAGTCTATATAATTCATTCTTTTACAACAGTGTATATATAAATAATGAAAACAATATATAAAAAGTAAAATAGTATATTAAAATAATATATACAAATTCAAAAAGTAAATAATGCATAAAAAATAAAAATATATCTAAAATAGTGAAAATAGTATATATAAAAAAAAGGATAAATTTCACCGTAGGTCACTCAACTTTCATAAAATGTCCAAAAAGGTCAACCAACTTTCAATTGTCACTCAACTTTTGATTTGTCCAAATTAGGTCATCCGGTTAATTTTTCATCCATTTATTGACGGAATTGACACATGTATGACAATTGAAAGTTGGATGACCTATTTGGTCATTTTATGAAAGTTGAGTGACCTACTGTGAAATTTACCCTAAAAAAATAATATATTGAAAAGTGAAAATATACAGTATGTCGTGATTTGGATGTGCTACAGTGCGTCGTGATATCAAATTTTCCTAAAAAAATATTGAACTGAAGTTTACTTTTTTACATAAAATTGATAAGTATAGTATAGATATATGGGGTTGTAAACAAGCGGGGTTTGATCAGATTTGGCTTCGTTCGTGATAATAGTTAGCTTGGTTCGGTTCGTGATAGCTTGAAATGCATTTGATATCACGACATAATAGCCATCTCGGCTTGGCTCGGTTCATGACAGGTTAACAACATCATTACAAGTAGTGTGTAAACGGTCCGGGTTCTGTTTGATAGTGATGGTATCATGTTTGTATCTAATTTTTTTTCTGATACAGATCCAGATATTGTTCACATATTAAACTGATACAGATACAGTTCATATATTTCAAATACGGATAAAAATTCGAATTTTATTTAAATAGTTAAAATGAAAATTTAGGGGTGTAAATGGGTCGGATAATATCTGTATCCGAACCGTACCGTATCCGCAAAATATCCATATCCAAATAAAATTATCCGTATCCGACATATACGGATATGGATATGGATAGTTGATATGGATATGGATATGGATATGGATATGGATATAATATCCATTTTATGAGACTGATAAGAACACAAATAGGGATATTATCCGTATCCGAATAACATTTCTATTTGGATTTTCGTTTTGATAAGACTCAACTTTAAATCTATTAAGTAATAATTTTCTTTTTATTTCATAAATATTCTAATTTCTATATTTTCTAATTTACTTTTAATTCACTTTCTTGTATTTCTTTCCTCTTATTTGACAACTGAGTTTCCATCTTTTCTTCTTTTTCTTTAATCTCTACATTCTACTTAAGACATATTTTTTATTCCCTCTCCATCTAACAAAATCCTAGCCGCCAAATTACGAACCACTTCACAATTTATTTTCTCTCTCTCTCTCTCACTCTTTACACCTTTTGACTCAAGGAAGATGATGAATATACTGTTGGGTAGTATGGATAATATTTTGGAGTAGTGATATTTTATAGTATGGCTAATATTTGGAATTATGATGCTTTATTTGTAGTATATCTAAAATATTTGGAGTAGTAATAATTTTATTTGTAGTATGGCTACATTATTTAAAGTGATAATATTTTTGTTTTAGTACTGTCATTATATTGAAGTAGTGATACTTTTTTGTAGTTTGACTATGTAGAATAATAATTATCTAGTGCAATTCCTTGCATAAATTTTTTTTCTTTTAAAATTTATATTTATATAGCATTTTCTATGCAAACTATTAAAATATCCGTTTAACAATCCGACATGAGTCCGTATTCGTATCTATATCCGAGATATCCGAACCATATCCATATCCATTTAATATTCGAACCATATCTATATCCGGGTCTATCCGTATTCGTATCCGAATCCGGAAAAAAATATGAATATGGATATAGTAAGAGCACTATCCGAACTGTTTACACCTCTACGAATATTAGTACTTGCATAAATATTTATTTTATAACTTCAAATATCAAAATATATAAAATTTGAATAAAAAAAGGTATCATTTTTATTTCATAAAAATTATCATTATTAGATAAAAACATATAAAATATTATAAAATTGTCATAAATATATGAATAGATATGAAAAGGATTATTAATTTGCCTTATTATATGTCTTATTACATTTTTAAATTAGTAATTTTATATATCATTAAAGATGTATTATTAATTGTATAGATATTTTAATCCATATAGAATTGGATCAATAAATGAGTACCCGAATTTGACAATTTGGGTTAAAAAAAATTCATACCCCTTTTGATCCGAGAGTAAATTCAATACTTGATCCGGAAAAAAAAGACTCGGATCCGGATCTGAACGAGGCTAAGTTTTCCATTTGGGTTCCAATATTTTTCAGAACCGGTTCGGGTATATCTGGACCGTTTACACACTAGCTGCAGGATATAACAGCTAACTTGACTCGAAATAACAATCATCTCGTCTCAAAATCACCATGGTTTTTTATTAATATAGGATCAAACTCGATCAAGCAAGATCTAGCTTGAGCTTAGCTCTATTTTGGTTCAAACTGACGAGCCAATTGAGTTTTGTTCAAACCTCTTTTGAAAGAGCCGTTCTCAAGCGATTTTCATAGCTACAAACTAAATTGATAGACATGAACTCTGTAAAGGATGCATGCAGATATGATGTTTTTTAGTTTAATATTGCTTTAATATGCATAACTTGAAATTTGAAATTATATTAACCGTGAGAATTAAAGTCTCATATATTTTTTATATTTGAATCTCCAAATTTTCCACATTAAATAAATCTAGAATGCAGTATAACCTGTTGCACAATTAATAAATCTCTCATTTCTCCAAAAACAAAGCATGTAACCTATCTATATCTAAACTACTCGAAACGACTTTGCAATCTCTTTCAGATCCCCATAATGCCTCTTCCATTGGAGACCAGATCCGGTCACGCTGAACAAATAAAGTCTGTTGCCAGCAGCAGTGGCAGTGATAAACACATGAGGTGGTTCGAGCTCAAACCGGTAATACATCCTCCCATCATATTCCTCAGTTTCCGTCGTCAAAACTTTGCCTTCCACATTCTCACCAATCACCTCAGGCCCGAAAGCCTCAATCACTTTCGCGGGCGTGCCGATCTGCTGAATCGTCGCATCCCCATCTATATCAGCAAATCTGCGAACCGGAGCCACAATGACAAACAAGCGGCCTTGTTGAGTGTTTGCAAATCTTAAATCAATTTCCGTCCCGCCAAGATCGGCTATTGACACTGGAACCTCCTGCCAGCCAGCAGGAACTTTGAACAAATAAGGGATAATGGGACTCCAACCAACACCATGACCGCCTGACTTTTCGTCAGGTCTCTGATAAGTTCTCCAGCCCTTTTCATCTGGTTCTGATAAACCAGGTACTCTTCCGGCTAATAAACCCGGCGTCACAGCCAGACCTTCTGTTGGACGAAAAATGAAGGAAGAAGCCGTCAAAATTCCAGAAATGAATACATTTCTTCTCCTTATTTTCTCCTCGTTTTCTTCCATTCTCTTCTCAGCTCGAACAGACAATTCTCTCCTCTTTTTGGAACCTCTTATTTGTCCTAATTGTTTTATATTAGAGCAAGGGCTTAAAGCAAGAGAAGTATTCATCTTTCTATAAGGTGGTTTGATTTGAATTCTGATTTAACTGCTAGGATTCCCAAGAAATTCTAGCATTGTCACTTACTCGTTGCCTCTAGAGAGTGTCTTAGATTCAAGCTTCTCTTTTTCACCAGTGAATTTCTTGTGGCTGGTATGAGGATATGGTGATGGCTTTTATATAGAAAAGGAAAAAGAAAAATCTGAGATTTGAAATTACATAATCTGACATTTGAAATCCGTGTTTTCCAAAACCTGGGGTTCAAACTGACATTCCCCTGGATTTCAATTCCGGCTTGTTTCTACTGCCCCAAATTTGGCAAGCTGGCAATATTTTACACGTGTCAAGCGTTGGAGCTTCCACATCGTGCCACGTGTTTTGGAAATTAGCTTCTCTTTTCTCGCGCCATTTCTTACCGAAAATACAAACAAAAAAGAAAAGAAAAGCTTTTTTGCGTTTTTGATTTTCGCTAATTCGTTGCTTTAATGACGCTTTTAAGGTTTCCGATCGTGTTTACGCTCCTTTTATCAGTAATACGAATCAGTTGCAATGCTGATTCAAATGAAGCTGAGCGTGAAATTGAGCAGCTTAAATCAAAGATAGCATCTCTAGGTTTCTGCAATTCCTCTTCGATTTTCTCCATTTATTTTCAGAATTAGTGAATTTCTATATCAAATTTGTTGTGTCTTAATAGAATCGACGTGTCTTGATCAAGAAAAGGAGATAAAAGAAAAGGGAAAAAGGCAATCGGATTTGGAAAGCAATATTCAAGAAAATTCAGCTCAGATTGCTTCATTATCAAATGAAATTGATTTTCTTCAGGTTAGTATGCAAAAAAAAAAAAAAATAGTAATTTTACTATGATCAATTTTTTTTTTATACTTTATTTTTTATTTTGGATTAGAGAAATGACAATTCAGATGATGATGAATTAATCAGCAAGGCAAATGCTCATCACTATATTGCTACAAAAACAGGTTAATATAAAAAAAATCATATAAATAGATAAAATCTGATAATTATTATGAAAAATATAAGGCAATTTTTGTGCAGATTGAGATGCTTGAAAAAGAAATGGAGACTCAAGTTCAAAAGAGAGAAGCTTTCGAGGCCAAGGCAAGCCAAGCTGAAAAAACCGCTCAGAAACTTAGCCAAAAATTAGAATGGGTAAGTTTTAAACATATTTCAATTTGAAATTTTTATTGTTTCAATGTATTTAATTTTCATATTCTGTTTTTTTCCATAGATTGAAAAAATAAATGATGACCAAAAATTCAAATTGAATTTTGTATTGTTTTAAAGATATTTAACTTTCATATTCTGTTTTTTGATATAGGTTGAGAAAATAAATGATGACCAAAAACAAAAAATCAAAGAAATCAGTCATGATCTTCAAAATATGCAGGTTTATTAAATTGTATTTATTTGTTTGTTTTTGAAGCTTAGCATTTTTACAGATATAATGAATTTTATTTGATTTATCAGGTGGAATTAAGTATAACAAGAGCGAAAGCCAAAACAAAAGCTAAGGAATTACAAAACTTTTTTTTTAAGCATTATTTTTAGAAATAATTCAGCAAATAGCACTGTTGCGAAAAAAATTAGCTAACTAGCATTACCGCCTTCCATAGTGGCGGTAGAGACGTTCTACCGCCACTTATGGAACCCGTTAAGAAAAAAAAAATACCTCTACCACCAGAGGGTCTGGCGGTCACTACTTAAAGAAAAAATTTCAAAACTAAGGGTGGTAGTAACGGTTTTTAACAAAAAACCGATACTAAATATTAACTAAGGGTCTGGCGGTAGAAGTATTTATTTTTCTTAACGGGTTCCATACCCGATTGGATCAGAAAAAATTACAATATTGCCACTACCGCCAGAGAGCCTGGCGGTAGAGGTATTTTTTCATTTTTTCCCCCTCTCATAACGGGTTTGATACCCAATTGGATCAGAAAAAATTACAACATTGCCACTACCGTCAGATGGTCTGGCGTTAGTGGCTAATTTGTATCTAATTAACCTGTTTAAGAGAAAAACATATAAATTAGGCACTATCGCCAGTGGGGGTGGCGGTAAAACGTCTCTACCGCCACCATGGATGGCGGTAGTGCTAGTTAGCTAATTTTTTCCACAACGGTGCTATTTGCTGAATTATTTATGAAAATAATGCTAAAAAAAAAAGGTCGAATTACAAGAGGTTACTTATTAATTTATTAATTATTTTAAAAGTAAAAGAAATTTTTTGATCAAACCAGAACTCCAAAATATATAATGAAATTCATATTTTTGATCAAACCAGAACTCCAAAATATATAATGAAATTCATATTTTTTATTTATTCATTTATTTTTGTACAGATACATGAATCATGGCTTCCACATTGGCTTGCAACACACATAGAACCCTTAAAAAATAGAACCTTTAAAAAATGTAATAAAATAAATTCACTTTCTCCAATTTTTAAATTATTTTTCCACCTTTTAATCTTTATATTGAAAATAACAATTATATTATTTTTCAAGAAAATCATATATACAGTAAGGAAATATTCAAGCTACATGGAGCCTCACATGCAAATCGCGACTAGTAAAACTAGCGATGTATATGAAGTTTGTATAGACACAATTACTCCTCATTATATTAAAGCAAAACAAGGCTTTGAATCATATTTACATGTATATACATTTCCTTTTTTTTATTTTTGAATATTTTCTTTTTTTAATATGAAAAAAGGAGAAAATCATGTATGGGTGTAATTTATTGCAGGAAATGATGAAATTATATCAGCCATGTATTGCTCAAGTAAAAATGGTGACACAACCTTATGTGACTAAAGTGCATTTAATTTTTGAGCCATATAAGAAAAGAGTTTTTGGTCCAATTAATATGTATCATCACAAGGTATGCTTCTACATTTATTCATTTATTTATTGATTAATTTATTTATATTTTTGGGTGTTTGTTATTTTGTATTAGTTTTTGGTCCAATTAATTAATTTATATTTTATGTTTTTATAGGTCAGAACAACAATATATGAGAATTTGAAGAAACACGAACTACTAAGACCAATTGCAACAGAAACTATCGCATGGATTTTGGTATTATATATTTTATTATTCTGCAAATTATCTTCTGCTTTTCACATTTCTTAACTATTTTAAATTATTTGCTTATTTATTTTCCCGGGCATCTGCTTTAGTTTGTATCCTACTTATTATCTTTTACAGACTCAGTACTTTCATTTCAGGTTAGTTGTTGATTTTACTTATTCTTTTCTTCCTTTTATTTACTCTTTTTGTGTTTTTGTTTAATCTAATTATTTTAATTTTGTAGTAAAAAGAAGAAGAGTAGACAAAACAGAGGAAGTCATCATGTGCCTCACAAGCATAAACGTAGGCATATAGATAAATAGGGAGGGTAAAAATATAATATTAATCCTTTTTAGTACAAAAAATAAGTCATATTTTAATATAGGAAAATATAGATGTTAAAAGTTTAGTTTGTCATATTGTAAAATCTTCATCCACTTGTAAATTTCTTTTTCTAAACTTTCATTTTGTTGTATTACTGTAAAATATGTAGGTAATGAAAATCATCATGTGTTGACATTTTTTTGTTGAAACATATTGTAATTTGTAAATCATAGAATGCCCTCCTCAATCTTCATGTATCTTCCTTTTTTTTTGGATTGAGAGATGTAAATATTATGTACTTTGATTTTATTTTCGAGCTGACAAAATCTGACTTGACCCACCCGAATCCAAACCCGATTTGACATGATCTGGAAATGTTGATAAGTCAATGATTCACTCAACCCGAACGACCCGAAAACTGAAATATTCGGAACCCGAACGACCTGAGACCTGAATGACCCGAAATCCGAATGACATGAGGCTTGAATGACCCGAACTTGAATGATCAATACCCGAATGACCCATTCAATTTCCCGAACCTGAATGACGTGAATTTGTAATGAATGAATGATAATGAAATTGTTGATTTCACTCTTATGCTAGTATTATATATATTTTATAATATCTTACTCTGTTGTTTATAATGTCAATATATTATTTTAGAAAATAATATATTAGTTATATTAAATTCTAAGACATAAAATTTTATTTGAGTCTTTTGAGCTCATCGGCCTTTTGAGTTGCATAAAATTGAAAATAAATAGATATTTATTCAAACAAAGATTTTTCATCACAAGTTAAACACAATGCGTAACTAGAACTGGCAAAATCTAACCTGACCCGTATTGGTTAATTGAGACCTAAAGGGGAATTGAGTAGGCAAAAAACATGCGGAAGTGTAATTTTTATAGTTTTTAGGGTTTTAAAACTTTTTATTTGTTTTTAGACTTTTAATAGATGGTTGAATTAACTCAAGTAAATAAAGTAAACAAAACTAAATTGAAAGTAAAAGAACGAAAATAATAAAGATATCTAACACCGAGAATTATTGACGATGTTCGGCTAAGTGGTTGCGTATGCTGTAGCCACTCGTTCTTGCTAGAAGTCCTTGCTGCGTTCACAAGCGCCTACTCTCCGAGTATGCCTTTCGGCTTCTTGATTCCACTAATCTAAATAGGATTTTCTTTACAAGACTACGATTCACCGTTCACCTTACAACAACTCAAAGTAAATCGATGAAACAAACTTACAATCGATTTCTCAATCAACAACAACCACCAAATGCTCACTTAAATTCTCGCTAATCTCACAAGTACTTTAGAGTAATTTTTATCAAACACTAGAGAGAGTTTTTGCTTTTTGAATAGTAGAAATTGATAGGAAAAACGAATTGGGGTTTTACCTTTTAAAGAGGGAAGTTCAACGCCGCAAAAAAGGGAACCTACGACCTTCTGTTATGAACGCCAGAACGGAAGGTAGGAAAGGAAAGCAATAAAGAGCAAAATCAAGCATGACGGCTAAGAATCTCACCTTCCATTCTGAACGGAAGGAGATCCGTTTAGAATGGAATGTGGCAAAAAGGTGGCAGAAGCAAAATCAGAGAAGAATGCAAGAATTCGTTTAGAACGGAATATACAAAAACAGTGAAAATTTTCTCTCTTTAGTTTAAAATAGAAAATACTCAAAAGAACAAAACCTATACTAGAAAAACAATGAAGAAGCTCCAAAATTTGATCGCTTGAGAAGTGTGTGGCATCTTCTAGTTCTTCCGAGATTGGAGAAAAACATCCATTTCAAAACATGTCTTCTTGTCATTAACACGTGAACTTGATTCATCTAAGCTTATACAATATTCTCACAAATTATATTAGTAACTTAGAATTGATTTGAATATCATCAAACTGAGAACAACAAACTCTCTCTTTTGATGATTTTCAAATTAATTTCGAGAATGAACATTTTATATTTCTTCTCCCCTTTTTTTGAAAAACAGTCAAAAGGAACATCATACAGAGGAAAAAGCAAGCTCCCCATTAAATAGACACTCTCCCTCAAATTAATAACCTCATTTGAATAATAAAACACATAACACAATCACATAACAATAGCATACTACCAATACAAACCAAGTTCAAAAACATCTAAAGAGTTTTAATAGAACTACAACCCGAAAATTCGACCCGGCTTGAAAAAATATTGATAATAAGTCAACGACCCGAAACCCGACTCAGCCCGAACCTAAACAATCCGAGACCCAAAATATCCGAAATCCGAAATACCCTATCCAAACGACCCGAGATTCGAAATACCCAAGACCCGAACCCGACCCAACCCAACCCAACCCTCTATTTCCACCATTTGTCACCTCTACTTTATTTTACTTCTAATGAAATCTCAGCCGGCTATCATCTGCGGAAGCTTTAAAAAAAATACAAATAAATATCCCCAAAAAATCCATCTCATGGGATGATGAATTCTCCAAATTTTGAAATCAAATCCGGGAATTGAAATCGCGGTTCTTCTCAAATCGAACCTTCATAAATATAAATCTTCTCTCCGGTTTTTGTTTCGAGATACAAAGAAAAAGAAAGAAACACGGAGTGAGCTAAAGAATAGTGACCACAAATGGCTTCTTGCTCCTGGTCCGCCTCTCTCTTCTCTCCGGCTCTCAAGATCTCACCTCGACCGTCCATTTCACTCCGACCAGGCGGCGGAAAGTTCGTCGCCGTCCGGTCGTCTCTGGCCGCTCAACCGCTGACAAAGGCTCCTAATCACCTCGTCGACTCCATTCTCTCCAAGGTCTCATCATTTTCATCTTTTGCATTTTGTTCCCAATTTTTCGTAATAATTGCGAAGATATTCAAATGAAACCTCGTGATTAATTAGCATTGCTTATCCGATTGTTTCTTTTTGTTCAATATACTGGTTTGAAATGCTGTACAAAAATAGAAATCGAAGCAATTGATTTTTTAGATGAGTTTTGAAATTTTCCAATTAGGCAGGATTGCTTTGCAATTATTGAAACGGGTCCGATTCAACTGTAGAGACTGATGTGTAGACATTAGACATACTCCAAGCCCATTTAATTTTTATTTTTTAATTGGTGAACTTTATAATTTATATGTTTAACTTCAAATTTATAGGTAAATGGAACCGATAGGGGAGTCACTCTTACAAAAGAAGTTCACCAAGAAGTTGCTGACGTGGCAGTACAGCTGTCAAAGTACTGTGTCGATGCTCCAGTCAAATGCCCTCTTATTTTTGGAGGTAAAAAAGAAAATATTAAACTAAATAAAAATATTTCCCATCTTATTTCTAAATTATATTCAACTAAATCTATTGGTACCATACAAAATTACAAATATATATCATATAAGAACATATTTCAAAACCCCTACCTTTTTTTTTTAATATGTAGAAAGTATCTCTACATTTTTTAGGTTTTTCTTGAAAAATTTCCCTTGAACTTACTAATCTCAATAAAAATTCATTTTTTTCATATTTATGTGACTCAGAATGGGACGTGCTATACTGCTCGGTACCAACATCGCCAGGTGGCGGATACCGTACCAGCATAGGCCGTTTAATATTCAACACAAAGGAAATGATACAAGTTCTAGAGTCGCCAGACATAGTAAAAAACCAAGTGTCTTTCTCTCTCTTTGGGCTTCTAGAAGGCCAAGTCTCCTTAAAAGGTAAACTTAATGTTCTGGATGAAAAATGGGTCCAAGTTGTTTTTGAGCCGCCTGAGTTTAGACTTGGGAGTTTTGGGTTTCAGTATGGAGGAGAGAGTGAGGTTAAATTGGAGATTACTTATATTGATGAGAAGGTGAGATTGGGGAAGGGGTCGAGAGGTTCCCTTTTTGTCTTTTTAAGGCGTGAATAAGTAATTTGACTGTGAATAAATGTGACATTTTTTTAAGATCAAGTAATTATGTATGATGTTGTAGTTTGTTGATTTGTGAATTAGAAAGTGAAATGTGATTGTTATTAGTGTGTGATATTTTTGAGTTTCAGGATAAGGTAAGGGATATTCACTTCTTTTTCCCAATTAACTATACAAATTAAGAATAGTTTTGATTTAAATATATGTGTGATATTAGAGGGCAACCAATTCTCTATGAACCTTCTTATGGTTTGCAAGACTGATCTTACTGATTGTTGTAAACCTTTGTGGCCTATTCTACGAGCACTTGCAATGCTGCCATAGTACGATGGACAAATCGGTTCGGTGGGGATTGTTTTGGATCTCTTGGAAAAACTGGAGGATATACGAGGACACTCCAAACGGAATTCTAATTTTACTTTAAGATTCTACACCTCTCCTTGCCAAAGCCTCAAGTAAAATTTATGCCTCAAAGGTATCAAGTAAATGAATTTTATGCCTTAAAGGCCCTGAAGTAAATGAAATTCATGCCTTGAAAACATCAAGTAATTTTAATTCATGGCTCAAAACCCACAAGTAAATGAAATTTATTCCACAAAGCCATCAAGTAAATGGAATTTATGCCTCCAAACCATCAAGTAAACGAAATTTATGTCACAAAGCACTCAAGAGTCAAGAAAATGAAATTTATGCCTCAAAACCCACAAATAACTAAAATTTTTACCTCAAACCCCTCAAGTAAATGAAATTTCTGCCTCAAAGGCCTATGTAACTACAATTTATGTCTCAATTCAATCAAGCTCTTAATTAATTAAAATTTATGCTCATGGAAACCTCCAACAAATGTCAACTAGAGAGAGAAATAAGCATGTGATCATTTTAACTTTCTTTCTTTCTTTCCTTTTCTTTCTGATCAACAATCATGCATGTAAGACCGCCACCAATAATTTTGGCAAAGCTCAGAAAGAGCTAAGTGAAATAACATATGTCCATTAAGCGCTCAAATCACAATTAAGAGAAAAATAGAGTTAATTTCAAGAGTTCGAACTCTCCTAACTGATAGAAAAGGCAAATAGTAAAACATAAGCTTCTCATTGAACAAATGCTCATATAAAGCAAAAACCCTAAACCCCAACAATAAACAGAACCAATTTCACGAATCAATCAAGCTCTCTAGAAATTACAATTTATGCCTCAGTTTAGTCAAGCCCTCAAAGCCCTTATGTAATTAAAATTTATGCCTCAACGCTCTCCAAGCCATCAAATAAATAACAACTAAATGAATTGCATGCTTCAAATCCCTCATATCAAATAAATGAATTTTATGCCTCAAATCCCTCATATCAAGTACATGAATTTTATGCCTCAAAGCCCTCAAATCAAGTGAATGAATTTTATGCCGCAATGCCCCAAAGCCATCAAGTAAATGAATATTATGCCCCAAAGCCATCAAGTAAATGGATCTTATGCCTCAAAGCCATCAAGTAAATGGATCTTATGCCTCAAAGCCATCAAGTAAATGAAATTTTATGCCTCAAAGCCATCAAGTAAATGAATAATTTGTAAATCCTGGATGCAACAAATCATAGTTTAAATCAAAACAAAATCGCAAAACAATCATATAATTTGTAGAATTGGACTACTAAATTACAACAGAATCAAATAAATGCTAGAAATAGAGATGATTAGCAACTGCAATTAAATAAAAGGAACAATCTAAATCAGAGAAATGGGACACCATGAATAAATCTCTTAATTTCATAATGTGCAATGGCGGATCTTAGTAAGGACAGGGAGGGGCAGCTATCCCCCCAAGATTTTGAAATTTTAGTATATATATATGGTAATTTTATTGTATTTTGTGATAAATTTATATATTATATATATCCCGCCTTCCAAAATTTTTACTGTATTTTTCACTACGGCTTCTCCGCCCCCCAAAAAATTCGGGTCAAGATCTGCCACTAATAATGTGAGACCCTACTGTAGTAAAATAGAGTTTCAAATATTATGCAGAATTTTTCAGACTAATTAGAAAATTATAAAAGATATTTTCAAAGTTCCTTAAAAATCTAATAAAGTTTATTTTCATCCATACAAATATTTTTTCATGAATAGAAATCAAGCATTGGATTTAACAAAATGAAATCATACCAAGGGGTTGAACAGTTTCATTATGCACTAAAATGAGATGATTTATGACCTCTCTAGAAAATCAGGCTTCATTGTAGGCTAAAATGGCATGGTGATTAATCATCTTTCTAAAAAAAGTTCCATTATGGGTTATGAGATAGAAAGCAATGATGTTTTTCTGAGCTTTCCATCATTTGTGTCTGATAATTGCATTGCATTCTTAAATTACTTGGTTGATGATTGGAACTGTGAATATCTTGGCATATCAAACTTGACTCTGTGATATCATGCCCCCTCAAATAGAGGGCTGAATTACAATATTGTGTTTTCACTTGTGTATATGGGCTGTTAAATGGTGACATGTCATGGTATTGAAAATGTGGAATGCCTAAATCGTATGTTATGATGTGGCAAAATCTTTTAATATTTAGTACCTCATGTTGAAAAAATATTTTGTGGCTTCGTTTCACTAGTGTTTCACCGGGGACATTTGAGATAGGAAAAGTATATATGGTCCCCTCTTAAAATCCCCCCCCCCGCCCACATACAAATTTGACACGGTCAAACGGAACCCACATGTTTTTTTTATTTTATTAAATCAAAAAGGTGTAGGCCGTTTGACAGTGAAAGGGGGACAAGTGGGGATTTGACAGGGGGCATGTACAATACACTAGAACTGAAGCTTAAATATTAAAAGCTTCTTGAAATATACGCATAACATGATGTTGCATCATCTCTCTCTCTCTCTCTCTCTCTGTATGTGTGTGTGCGCGAAACATAAGAGCGACTTGTGTCACCAATGACATGGCATGATCCGATATTTATTTGGCCAATTTTGATGATACAGCAACTTGTTCAGAGATGAGCACTAATTTAGCAAACATAAGAGTGACTTGTCAGCAATGACATTTGTGTATGCAAAATCTTATAATAACCATGTTTTGTTAAAATTGAAATATTTTAAAATGCACTTTCAAAAGAAGTGTATTGGAAAGGGTTGTTTTGGTTGTGCATACTTTTAAGTATGTGGTACTGCATTAAAAACACCAAAAACTGGTTTGCTCTTTGGAATATTAATCTTGATTTAAGAGTGTAAAATAAAGGGAAGGGAAAAAAAATGAAATGATGTGGCTATTAAATGGAGAAATGCCATGTTATTGAAAAATTTGGAATGCGTAAATGATATCTTATGATGTGCCTAAATGCCAGTGACATTTGACATTTACACTAGAAATGAAGCTTAAATAAAAAAAGCTTCTTGAAATATACACTTTACATGATGCTGCATTATCTCTCTCTCTCTCTCTCGCCCCCTTCCCCCCTAAAGAGGTGTTCGAAACACAATAAAAGAGCGACTCATTTCACCAATATTACATGGCATGATCTGATATAGTGTACTATAAATCGCTGAATGGTTTTATTTCCAGCAAATTTGAGGTGATAAATCAACATTTTGTTTAGAGATGAAATGAAAACAATAATAATGTGATTAAATGACTGGAACCATCAAGTGGAGTCAAATCAAGTTTGCATTTGATGCTAGTTTGAAGGAAGAACGGCGTACATGACACTTCTCATGTCTTGTGAGGATATTATGATTTGAATTTGTCCTGTTCAATTTGGACTATTTATCTCATATTTGTGTTACACAATGCATGCAAAATAAACTTGAATGTGTTGAGAAGCATTTTGTTATGGTAGATGAACCTATTTGTGACAAAAGAGAAGCAAAAGAGAGAAAAGGGATTTTTTTTAAAAAAATCTCCCAACTTTTCTGAATATGTAACGGCAATCATGATTTTAAGTTTTTCTAATGGCAAATATGAAGTTCTCCCAAAGAATTTTGCATTTGTAAAATCATCCAAAAAGAACACTGTTTTTGTGAAGGGTTGCCACCTCTTTCATCTTGCAGCGCAATTTCAGTACTCATTTGTGAGATTGTCAGAAAGTTTGTTATTTTTCAGTACACGGTTTTATAGTTTTTGGAATGAAAGAGTCTTCGATATTTTGGGTTTTAGGAAGGGTATATATAAAATTCTTTTGGGTGAATTTAAGAAATACATGATATTTTGAGCTCTAAGGCTTCGTTTGGATGGAGGATAAGAGAGGTGTAATTTAATCTAGACGTAAGGACTTATGTCTTCTTATTCCTCAATTTTAGAAAGATGTTTGGTAAGATGATAAGAATAAGAAAGATGATAGTGTTGAATTTAAAATGAAAATAATTTGTAATGACCAAAATGCTCTTATATCGTAACATGATAAGTAAATGAAAGACTTCATTATTAATTATATTATATATTATGTAACATTTATATATTTGTATATAATCATGTTATTCATTTATATTTTAAATTATTAGTGTCTAGTATATAATTAATATTTATATTAAATTAATGAATTGTAAAGTCATTTCAAATGATATACTAAATCTATAATTAACAAGAATCGTTAATTAATAATTTAATATGTTATTCAATTAATAATTTATTATTTTATTTATAATTATATAAGAATAACATAATAATTAAATAATATGCTAAATTTAATTAAACCATATTGTATTAAATTATATTAAACTAAAATTAGAATTATATATATTTAATTAAATTAAAATTAGATATACTTAATTAATGATATTACTTCATATTATTTTTTATTTTTTAATTATTTTTTAATTTATATATAAATATTATTAATAATAAAATTGTTATATATTAATTATTAATAATATATTATTAATACTATTTATGATTTATTTTATAAATTATTAATTTATTGTATTTATTTACTTAGATTATAATTAATTATATAATAATTAATATTAATTAATTATTTAAATTAAATATTATTTTATTATTATTATTATTATTAATAATAATAATAATAATAATAATAATAATAATAATAATAACAAGTAAGGGTATTATGATAAAAAATTGGAGGAATAGATGAGGTATAATCTTATAACCAATAAAGGTAGTTATAATCTTATACCTACTATACCTTCTTATTCCATCATTTTAGTTTGGTGTTTGGCAAGGTATAGAGGGATAAGTAGACTTATACCTTGCTTATCCCTCATCCAAACAGGGCCTAAGTGTGTAATTTGTCTCAGTGTGTGTGGGCCCAAAGCATAGTTACCTTTGTGTCTCATGGAACCACTGACGTTAAAATATCACTAGCAAGTAGCAAAACCTCGCTTCGCGCGAAAATTTGGAAGTATGATACAAATTCTATCTAGATCACAACAATATTTACATTTGAGGATCATAAAAAGTCATGTATTATTACAACCCAAAATACCAATATATACAAAATTGCATATACCATGTATTTGAAGTAAAAAAGTATGAAAATTTTTTTAACAGAAGAAAGCAAATATTGTATCTACCCCGATAGTTCAAAATATCAACATAGATGTAGAAAACAACTAATTTATCATGTAATCTTAAAAGCCATATAACAATGAACGCAAAAGTATGTTCTTAGTCGCTAAATCCATAATGGAGATGGCAAATAACTTAATTTGAATGTGTTATTGTGTGCTTTGAAATCTGTTTGTAGAGTAGTTGAAAATTCTCATTAGAGTGACTATACATGAAGAGTGACTATTCATCATGTAGACCTACAATGAAAATTACATTGAAAACAGAACTCATGTCAACTCTTTTATTTAGTAACGCGGTTTATATAGTCTTTCTATGGAGACATAATATAGCCCCTCAACCTCCTTGATGTGGTCATCATGACGTCACAAAACCATGTGATAAGCAGATATCATTATTATTGTATTAGATATCATTTAGTACTATAATCCACAGATAAAACCACATATTTATCTGGTGTTAGCTCTCTTCTCTATTTCTAAAGCCTACTCAGATATGAACTGAAAAACAAATTAGCCCGATTAAATTATTAAGATAAAAAAAAAGAAGCTAAGAATAAGAACAAAAGACTTAACTTCTACTGCTGAGAATTCTTGCATATCATCTACACTATGAAGGGTTTAACTTGCACAAGTTTTGCTTTTCACTTCCTGCATGAAATTAGAAGCTCACCCCAATCAGCATCTTATATTTGAATCTACCAAAATGTGAGAAGAGAAATACACAAAACATTAAAATCAGGCTTGAAATTTCAAAAAATACACTCACTGTGAATTAGGGTTCATATTAGGGTTCCAAGTCCAATACTCCAAATCATATTCCCTGAAAACCCATGCTCGAGAGCAGATACAATTCTTCAAAGCTAAAACATGAAAAGATCAAAGTGAGTATAATAAATAATAATATTGAAAAAGCTAAATTTCATACAAATTCATAAATTAAACAACCTCTTTGTTTCTCTTTTTTTTATTTTATTTTTATTTGTTGGATTGTGTTTAATTACACAACTGATGCCAAATGAGGGTAAATGAAGCCAATGCATCTGCTGGTTAATTGAGGCACAATTGCACACTGTGGGGCTATTTGAGCTCAGATTGAGGGTTAATTCATCAATAACTACTATAATGAGGACTATTATCAATGCGACCAAAATTTGGTCGAATTGAGATTTTCCGGTTCACTGTTTCTCCTACAATTGATTTGTACCCCTTCTCTCTCTTTTTCCTTTTCCAAAATAGATGAGAAATAGGCTGGAAAATGATAAGTTAAATTATTAAAACAGATAAAAAAATCCCCAAGTTATCATCACTTTTAACACTTATAAAATTCCCAAATTCAACTATTTCTATGCAACACTAAAAATATATCATTAACCAACAAAAACACGAATTAAAATCTGAAAAATACCTTTGATTATTGAGAACTTGGAGCTAGGGCAGCGGGCTAATAGTGAGCATAAGAATCCAAATCAATAGCAACAATGATTCAAGTCGTTGAAGAGGCAATTTCTGAGTGATTGTGTGCAAGAGAGAGAGAGAGATGATCGTTGGCCACGCCGCACGCATGTTTGCCATAGAATCTGGGCTGAGAGAGAGAGAGAGAGAGAGAGAGAGAGCGAATGTTAGAGGAGGAGAAACATTGGAACGAATGTTAAAGGAAATCTTGTAATCCATTTGATTGTTATCGGACGGTGAAAATTTAATATCTTAATCTAATCGGACGGCTATGATTTATGAACGAAGTGGCTTATTCTCCTGGAAGAGCCCCGTTAGGATTAAGATATATTATATAATATATGTATAACTTGCCTCTCTAGAATGAGGAGTTTCATTACACACTCTTCCAGAAACTCAAAACTATCATATTTGTCCTTCCAAAACTGCATAGATCAAGTAAAATCATGAAGCCCTTTGTGATTTCACTTTTAAATGTGCTTATATTTTTTGGGAAATTAATCCCAACCTCTTATTTTTCACCTACTTTTGAGTCTTCTCAAGATTCCACATCATCATTTTTATCTCCACCGTTAGATCAATTTTTTTGTCAAATCTCAGCCATTCATTCTCTCAAATTTATTAATATTTTATGGCAATATGTTTGTGGTTATTAAAACATAAGCATACGATTGGTTGAATTGGTGTTTTGTGTTTCATATCCGATTTAGTGAGAACTGTTGTGAGTTTGTTTGTGACCATCAGATCTTAATCAGATGGTTTCAATAAATCATAGTGCAAAATTATGTTCAATTATTAATACCAATAGTTAATGAAGAGTTCACTCATTAAAATATAAATAATTTTCTTTTCTTCTTAAAAAAATTATAATTCTTAATGAAATATTTTATTTTTAATGTTAAAATCGTCAAATATAAAATTGTTGAAATTTTCTCTTTATTTTGAGTTCCATATTGTTATGGTTTCAAATTTTTTTTTCTTGCTGACTATATAAAAGAAGATGTACAAAAATGATATATTTATTAACTTTTACCTTATTTTTCATCTCTCTTTGAGCATTCTTAAGAGACTTATTGTCAATTTTATCTCAGGCGTTGAATCAATTTTTTTTTAAATCTTAGATTTTCATTTAAATTATTGCCACAATATCACATGTACCAATAGTTAATAAAAGAGTTTACACTCATTAAAATATAAATAAATTTTCTTTTCTTCTTTAAAAAATTATAATTCTTAATAAAATATTTTATTTCTCATAGTAAAATCATTAAATATAAATTTGTTTAAATTTTCTCTTTATTTTGAGTTTTATATTTTTATGGTTCCATTTTTCTTTTCTTGTTAAAATATGTTAATATAGACTATATGAATGAAGATGTACAAAAATAATATGCTCATTAACTTATACCTTATACCTTATTTTTTATCTCTCTTTGAGCATTCTCAAGATATCCTATTGTCAATTTTATCTCGACCGTTGGATCAAATTTTTTTTAAATCTTAGATTTTTATTTAAATTAATACCACAATATTACATAAAGACATATTGTTATGATTCCAATTTTATTTTTTCTTGATAAAATATGTGAATATAGACTATATAAAAGAACATGAAATAAAATGATAAACCCATTTACTCTTATTATATTCTTTTACCCATCTTTGAAAATTCTCAAGAGAACTATTATTAATATTCTCTTCGTCGTCGAATCATTTTTTTCTTCAAATCTTAGCTTTTAATTTAAATTATTATCATAATATCACATGATTAATTAGATTAATGTTCAGTGTTATATCTCTGTTATGTAAGAACTAGCATCAGCAAATTAAATGACTTGTGATGGTATCATCAGCAAACTATACCACGATCTAAGTACTCTGAGTGCTATTAGTTCTAGTACCTTTTCTTTGTTATATTTTCATAAAGAAAAAGTTGATGCAATTCATTGTGCCGAAACCAGAACGACATCCGACCATTGTCCGGTTGTTTTAGAAATCAAAGGAAAATTCAATGGACCCAAAACATTCTGATTCGAAAATCAGTGGCTTAAAGATGAAAAGCTGAAGGAATTAGTGCAACAATTTTGGACCCAAGACGAGGCATGTAACTCTCAATAGCTACATGACAAATTAACCCTCCTTGCTAAAGTAATTAAAATTTGGGCGACGGATAATAAAAATAGATGGAATGAAAATTTCCTTAATTCCAAGGCGATTATTAACTTCATTGACACATCAGAAGAAGTAAGGCAACTTACAGAGGTTGAAAAGATACTAAGAAGATGGACCAAAGTGCGAGTCGCTGAATTATGTGAAAAAGAACATATTAAATGGAAACAAAGAACCAAAGCAAAATGGATTGTGCATGGGGACCAAAACACAAAAATATTCCAAGCAATGGCCTCCACTAGAAAGAGACATAATTTTATCACAACCCTCAAGGTTAATGAAATCATGCTAGTGGAACAGAGTGACTTGGCGAAGGCATCCTTTGAATTCTTTAAAAACTCAATTGGACAGAATGCTAATTGTGACATGCATTTCGATATTGCTCAAATATGGGGTGACCCTATTCAGGACCTCACCCCATTAAATGGCCCACTATCGGATGAGGAGTTAAGTGAGGCCATAGACCATTGGCCGACTGACAAAGCACCGGGACCGGATGGTCTCACTGGAGAATTTTTTCAAATGCTTAAAAATATACTCTTTGTAGAATTAAGACTTGTGATAAATGGAATTCTAACGGGGGAGTTCGACTTAGGTCCGCTGGCCACATCTTATATGCCACTAATCCCAAAATGCGACGGACCCATCTCATTACAAGACTTTCGACCAATCAGTCTAGGGCATTCCATCTAGAGATTGGTATCCAGAATCATCCAAATGCGTATGAAAAATGATATTCACAGACTTATTAACGACTCTCAGACAACATTCATAAAAGGGAGAAATATTCTTGATAACTTTGGATATACACATGAGGCCATCTCATGGGCTACTAGAGAAAACATACCCTTGATCCTTTACAAAGAAGATATTTACAAGGCCTTCGACTGTATTTCATGGGACTTCATAAATCAGGCGCTAGCGGCCAAAGGATATTCCAATCAAGAAGTTAAACTTATTACTGACTCCGTTTTGCCGGGAAATACAAAAATTCTCACGAATGGAAGCCCGGGGAAAACGGTACATCTTAAAAGAGGTGTCAAACAAGAAGATCATTTATTGTGGCACCTGTTCGACCTTGTCACGGAGGCACTCCTAGACACATTCCTAAAGCTACAAAATGAGAATCTTATTCCGTCCCCACATTAGGCAATTAATACATGCCTCATGTACGCTGATGATCTCCTATTATTCGTAAGACCGAAATTACAAGAGGTCATACTCACGGCTACAATACTAGAGCACATAGGCCGAGCCACTAGATTGGTTGTCAATCCTAATAAATTCTTTGTTCGGCAATTTGGAAACCAATAATTAGACATTAATGATATAGCTACCCTCTTAAACTGCACCGTCAAAGCAGATACATTCACATACCTTGGCCTATCTCTCTCCGATCAAAAGTTGACAAGGGTAGATTTTGAGCCCTTGATACAAAAGATAGAGAGGAGACTACCTTCATGGCAGGGAAAAGTATTATCAATGGCAGGACGAGTCACGCTAATTAACTCGGTACTAAATTCATTACCTACCTATTTTATTTCCGTATTTAAATTACCGAGTTGGGTGATTAAGAGAATTGACAAAGTAAGGCGAGATTTTCTATGGAGCGGTGAAAAAGAAAACAAAAGAAAATTACATTTTCTCAACTGGGAATCCATTTCCTTGCCGAAGGAGAATGGGGGATTAGATATCAAAAACCTAAAATTTATGAACTTGGCGGCAATGTCCAAATGGGTGTGGGAGCTACATGCTGAGACTGAAGGACCTTTGGTTAACATGGTAAGGGAGCTCTACTTAAACAGTCCAGTACCATCCCATATTGCCTCAAATCATGCTACGCCCATGATGCAAGACATAAATTATGTAAGCCAGATAGCTGAGAACTTCATCAAATTCGAGGGTCCATTCAGACACAATGTACTATTCTGGAAGCATAGTTGGGCGGGGACAACATTGAGATATGAAATGCCTAATCTTTTCTCATTTATCAGAAATAGACACAACATCACCGTAAATGAGGCATTTGAATTAGAGGACTGGTCTACTTTATTTCACATGCTACTGTCAAATATGGCTCTCAACGAACTAGATCACTTGATCTCATTGTGGGTTCAATGGAATCAGTATGACGTACAACAATCCAATAACAATCCCACATGGTCTCTCTGTCATGATGGCCGATTCAACACGGGATCATTATACAAGTTAATGGCTTCAAATCCTAATTGCAAGATCACTTACTCATTCATATGGAAGATAAAAGCACCGCCGAAAATTAAAATATTCGCTTGGAGGTTGATAAGAGACATACTACCAACCATTGATCAGTTACAAAAAAGAGGGATGTAACTGACAAACATTTGCGTATTATGTATGGCACAAGCTGAGTCCGCCGAACATCTATTTGAAAACTGCCCATTTGCCGAACACATTTATACTCAAATGGGGATAAATAGCAACACGATCATATGCACTCTAAAATCAAATGGCCAATCGGAAGCTCATACTATAATTAAAATTGTGGCATCATGCTTTCAAATATGGAAGAAAAGATGCGCCAGAACGTTCATAGACGACAATAACAATGCCATGACAGTCCTAGAGTACATTCAAGCAGATATACGATTATGGAAAGAGCTACTTTGAAGATAACCACTTCATAGACCTCATACATTCTCTATTTCTTACAACTCAGGTTGTTTGTATTCTATTATTTCTTTCCAATTATTTACTCATGTATTTTCTTTTCTTTTACTTTACTTTATTTTATTTTCTTTTAATTATATTTTTCGTCCATTTTATCGCCGTCAGGGCCATTCTTGTAAAGCCAACCCTCTTGGCAAATGATTGTAATGAACTTACCATACTTTTATTCTAATTCAACTGCGGATACCCAGACCAGAACTGGGATCTAATTCTAAAAAAAAAGTCATATGGTTAAACCGGTTAAAAATACTTTCCATTATGAAAAGTGCATCACTTTCTGATCCGACGGAAGATGTATTCGAGAACCCAAATTGTTGATGTGTCATTTTACGTGTTATGACTCTTGGATATGAAAGTAATAATGCTCTACGCCAAATTGTTTTACCGTGTGAGAAACAGATTATGTATCAGACATTATATTTTTGTACTAGATGTTTTATCTCATAAATTTTTTCATATAGTAATTATGCTTAAAGGTTGTTAGATTATTAATTAACCATGAATATATATGTCCGTTATACGTCATCAGAATATGTGATTCTAATAGTAGAATCGTAAAGCAAAGTAAACGAAATTCTAAATTTTTCCTAATCATATATGAGATGTTTGTAAGATAAACATATTTGAAAATCTCAAATCATATATATAGATACTAGTATGTTAGTTGGATGATGATCAGATTTTACTGATCATGGATATTGAATATCAATTTATTAACATAAATATATATTAGAGAATATATGTTGGATTGACTCACTATGAGAATATACATAGTATACGTCATTGATATTTTCTCATCATCTAATGTATGAGTAATGAGTAGTCCTTTGACTTAAGATCATCATAGATTCCTGCACGTATATCTTCATACTTTGAAATAGTCAAACGTTGTCTTTAACCGAATAATTATAAAAGATATGATCGGATATTTAGTAAACCATGAGTTGGAATGTGAATGATCAAGATAGAATTTGTTACTCTTGGATACGAGGGAGATATCCCTGAGCCCCCTGATTCGATCGTCATATGTCAAATCTTGTTATTGTAGCATGTTGTAAACTTTATGTAGTGTATTACTATATTAATTGTAGGTTCAATTATGTAGTTGTTTATCTAATTAGAAGATCATAATTTGCTTTAATGTTATTTGTGGACTATGTATGTTTAGTAAATTACTTATTTGTTGTTATTGTAGTAAAAAAGAACCTGCTTTTCAGGGCTTTTAGTTAGAGCTGGCAAAATCTGACCCGATCCGAAAAATTCGTCTGATCCGACCCGAACCCGATTGATCTGAAACCCAAAATAGCCCGAACCCGAACCGACCCGAAACCCGAACGATCCGCAACCCGAACGACCCACAACCCGAACGACCCGAGACCCGAGACCAGAATGACCCGCGACCCGAAGGACCAGTGACCCGAATGACCCGTGACCCGAATTGACCTGAACCCAAATGACCCGCCCGATTTGACCCAAAAATAAACTTTTTTTTGTTTTAATATCCAAAATATCTCGAAATTGAGAATTTTATGCCTTGTTCTAACATAATTGACCTGATAATGCTGACCAAAATAACTCAAATTACCTGAAATATCAATTCGGATGAATAACGACCTCTAATCCGAGTGACTTTTGACCAGAATCTGACGTTGACCATAAGTCAACTGACCCGCGACCTGAACCCGAACGACCCGTGACCCGAACGACTCGTGACCCAAATTGACCCGAATCCGAACCCGAACCCAAATTGATCCGATCCGAACCCGACTTGGCCCGTCCGTTTGCCACCTCTATTTTTAGTAGCACCTTCTTATAGCTTTTCCTTTTATTGAACTTGGTTATCTATTGAAACAAAAAAGAAAATTTAATCATGTTTCATGTACCATCTAGAAAATAAAAACATCACATATCAACATAATGTATGATCCTATACAAGGAAGAATTAAATAAATATTAAGATTTATAACTTTTAAAACATTAAATATTAAATTAATTTAATATAAAAAAATTTAAATTAATTTATCCGAAGTGGTGAGTTTAATGCAGCAATGCATCAGCCACGCGTCCAAAGCATAACCTGATAAGAAATAGCACTGGACTGGATCTACTATTTACATAACTGCATAGTTGGTTTGTGTTTCTTTTCCTTTGCAAGTTCATTCGAGTAGTTCAAAATCAATCTACAGAGATTAGCAACACGAAAATCTACAAGGCTATAAAACCATCAGATCCTATCCAAGTAAGAATAAGTCGGCTACAAAAAATTCCTTTTATTCCCAGTCTTTCTTTCTCTTTCTGAAGTAATCCAGATCTGTGAGGTTAGGGCTTCGCTCCGGCCATTAAAGCCGTTGAGACAACCCGAAACCCTAAATTCTGGATCCTCTCTCTTCTTCCCGCTTTTCTCTCTGAGGTTAGGGTTTTGCTCCGGCGATTAATGCCGTTGAGGCAAAAAACGAAACCCTAGATTCTGGATCTTTTCTCTTGCTGCGGTTGAATCCACCACCTTCCTCTCTCTATGGTTTTCGGATACGAGGTTAGGGTTTTTCTCCGGCGATGGATGATCGCCGTTGAGGTAACCCGAAACCCTAGATTTCGAAGACGAAGAGGACGGTCCCTCTCTCTTTCTGTAAATTATCAGATCCGTCAATGGAAAGTCTCTTTGATTTCTTATGTTTCGCTCAGGCTGTATTGCCGTAGAAGCAACTCTGATATTTTCTTCCTGTTTTCGTCCCTCTTTTCTGTTTAAGGGTAATTTTATTTTGCTTTCTCTCTCTCTCTCTCTCCATTGATGAGGATTTGAATCAGAGGTATCTCATTAAGGATATCCATTGACAGCTCGTGCATGATATTTCTCTTTTAAAGGGTTATATTGTCTTTCCTGTCTCCTCTCTGATTGAACAATTTGCAAATTGTGTAGACGATTAACAAAAGTGGTACTCTCTTGACTAAATTGCTATCCTGTTTCAGCATTGGAATCAATGGTGCATTTACTCTATATATCTTGCTATGACAAGTAAAGGGATTAAATTGCAATCTACCATGTACATATGTATGTATGAATTACATGAAAAATAATGTATGCAGGAAGACTTCTCACATGAAAAACATTCCTGTTATTTCAGCCCGTTGGGTAAATTGCATAAAGAAGAGAAAAAGAAAATAAAAAAGGGTGAATGTATAAATTGCATAAATAGTCTGACCTAACTTTGAGGGTCTGGATTACGTAAATAAATTTTGTGCCATCGGAAACTTAGAAATTTGGAGAGAAAAAAGGCATAAATGTATTATAAATTGCACAAAGGCCCATACATTATCTGAAATTGGTTTTACTGTTTATTGTTGGGGTTTGGCTTTACATGAGCACTTGTTGAATGAGAAGCTTATGTTTACTCATTTCCTCTTTGCCTTTTTCTCTCAGTTAGGAGAATTAAAACTCTTGAAATTTGCCCTATTTTTCTCTAAATTGGGTATTGAAAATTAATACTTGCAGGAAGAATTTCCCCTTTAAGCTCATTCTGAATTAAAACTATATAATGTATAAATTGCATAAAGGCCCATACATTATCTGAAATTGGTTATGTTGTTTATTATTGGCGTTGAGGCTTTTTGCTTTATATGAGCACTTATCTGAAATTGCCATTAAAAGTGTTGAAATTTACCCAATTTTTTTCTCTTAATTGGGATTTGAAAAATAATGCTTGAAGGAAGACTTTCGCTTTAAACTCATTCTGTTTGAGCATGAAATTTTAATACTTGAGGTTTTTGAGCCATAAATTTTAGTTACTTGAGGGGGGCTATGAGACATAATTTATATGTTTCATTTACTTGATGGCTCTCATGCATACATTTCACTTATTGGAGGCTTTCGAGGCATAACATATTTTAATTACTTGAGGGACTTTATGGCATAATTTTCATTTACTTGAGGCTTTTTGATGGCGTACGGAAGCGAATAATTGAAAGAGAAATAAAGACAAAACACGATAAAAGAGAAGTAGTATTCAACTCAAGAAATAATTTTATTGATAATTGATTGGTTGTTTCTTACAATATCTAATAGACCCTTTATATAGACAAGACCTGAGAGGTTGTCAAAAGAAACCATTACCTTATTACAAAATTTGCTATACAATACTACCTAATATAAAAGATAAAATAAGAAATAAAAAAATATACGGTAATAACGAAATTCACTTGCTAAGAAACCTTATGCCTATAAAATCTCCTTCCTAATTTATAATTATGGAAGGTTGAACGCCTTCATTCCCTTCAATTGCGCGTGAACTCGTCCCGAGTTCATTTCTTCATCTTCATTATTTGGAGTAAGATCTTTAAAATTGAAAATTGCTAAGACTCCATAATTTTCTCGAAGCTTAATCTTGTAAGAGTTGTTATTGATGCGTTCAAGAACTTTGACAGAGCCATCATCACGAGTTTTGATCTTTCCAAGTCGGTTCGATATGAAGCAGTCCTTACTGGCATGCATCCCTGCTAAATTTCCTTCTTTGAATCTACCATGCTTACGCTGCCTCCTATTGCTCATTCCGTGATTCGTACTATGTCGCAGAATTCGATATCTTGAGGGATAGCATTTCGCATCTTTTATAAACGGAAGTCCGGTAGGTAATTTATCTAGGATGATGCCTTGGAATTCTTCAAATAGATATTCCGGTTCTGTTGGAACTTCTAACTTTTCTTTTTGACAAACAATCCATTTTATTATCTCAAATTCCTCAAATTTTTCATGAAATGGGGTTTTTGTGAGAAATATATTATTCTCTGCAATAACTTGATTGGGTAGGTCTTCAAATTTTAACAGTTAGAGTATCATCTTTTTTTTTCTTCATTCTCAAAGGATTGGGATTCGTAAAATCATCATAATTTACTTTACTGTCGTACGCCATGGTCTTCCAAAGAATAAGCGACATGCATCCATAGGTAACACGTCACACCAAACTTCATCTCGGTATTCAAACCCAACAGAAGCACTCATTAAACAATTTGTTTCTATTTTAAGATAGTTTACATTTTGAATCCATGATAATTTATAAGGTCCAGGGTGTTTCTCGGTTTGTAAAAGTAATTTATCAATCGTAATAGTTGAAATAACATTCTCACAACTATTATCTATAATAACTTGACATATCTTACCTGAGAAGCACACTTTGACTGAAAAATACCTTGATAGAGTGAACTCTCGTTAGAGGCCGGATTAGAAGTCAAAACTCGTTGTGCCACTAGTATCTCTCCAGAATCTGCACACGTTAGTTCATCAGTATCTTCTGGATAATGATCGTAAATTGTTGCGGCGTCAAAAATCATCATCTCTTTTATGGGATTTTCTGTAATAGTGAATATTTCTTGATTCGGATAATCATTGACGATGTCAACGGAAGGGATGTCAGTTTCCACATTAGTCGAAAATGTGCCTACATGAATACAAAATGGGTGGCGAGTTTGCATTGATTATCGCAAACTCAACGTGGCGACAAAGAAGGACTATTTTCCTCTCCCTTTTATTGATCAGATGCTTGAAAGGTTGGCGGGCCGACCCTATTATTATTTTCTCGACAGATACTCAGGATACTTTCAAATTGCAATTGATCCCGCCGACCAGCAGAAGAAGGCATTTATTTGTCCTTTTGGTACTTTCGCATATCGAAGGATGCCTTTCGGGTTGTGCAATGCTCCAGGTACATTTCAAAGGTGCATGATTTCTATTTTCTCTGAATACATTTCAAAATTTATAGAAGTTTTTATGGACGACTTCTCCATTTATGGCGACTCATTTGATGAGTGTTTGACCAATTTGGGGCTAATAATGGAGAAGTGCGTCGAATCTAACCTTGTCTTGAATTTTGAAAAGTGCCACTTCATGGTGAGCCAAGGAATTGTACTAGGACATCTTGTTTCAGAGAAGGGCTTGGAGGTAGACAAGGCGAAGGTCGACGTAATCAAGACGTTACATTACCCTCAAAATGTGAAGGATGTGCGGTCATTCTTGGGCCATGCAGGCTTTTACAGGCGCTTCATATGCGACTTCTCCAAGATGGCACAACCGATAATTTGATGACGCGTGCAAGGAAACCTTCGACATCCTGAAGGAGAAGTTGTGCACCGCCCCAATAATCAAGCCATCCGACTGGAATCTCCCATTCGAGATCATGTGCGACACAAGTATAAAATGTGTATAATTAATGACTTATCAGAGATCACAAAAAACTGAGCGCAAATGCGTCGGGCTCGAGACGTAGAACGGGAGTGCTTGGCGAGAGGTAGCTCATCGTGTCAGGTCTTATTTTTCTTTTTATTTATTATTTTTAATTTTTCTTGTCACAAAACTTCTTCATTTACACTTAAACTTGCAAAAGTTTAAGTGTGGTGATATTGATTTTGGGCAAAACCAAGTTTTGTTATTTTTTTTTGTGGAGAAAAAAAAAAAAATATATGAAAAATTGAAAAATACAAAAACATAAAAATTAAAAGTTTTGTTTTATTTAATTTTTCTTATTTTTATAAATAAGTTGATTATTTTTCGTGAATACACTATCTTGCTTGGATTTGTAAATAAATAAAAGAACTTTTAAAAAAAAAGTGAAAAAAAGGGTTTTAGAAAAGAATTTTTTTGAAACCAAGTCCTTCGAGCAACAAGTTTTTGAAAAGTATAGGGTTTTGGAAAATGATGAATAATTTTTGAAATTTTTTAAAGGATATTAAATTATTTGCCATAATATTTTCCATTCCATCTCATTCCATCTATAATATCCATGTAAAGTCCATTAATGGTTTAAAAATTACATAACGTGTTCATCTCCTCAATATTTTACTACAAAATATAATGTTTCCATCTTTTAGTGCCGTATTTAAATTTTTCAAAATTATCACTATTTTTCAAACTGTGGCTTCGTGAAACGTCTGATTTTATTAGCCCTTTGAAATTTGTTGAAGACCTACCATCCATTTTATAGTACAAAAACGTATTATTTTATATGATTTTTTTAAATAATCTGCTACACCTAGTCTATCTATTAAATCTAGAGTTTATTGGCGTGTTAATCATTTGGAATGCTTAGCTTAGTATTTTGTGTGATTAATGTGGAGTTGTGAATGATTTAATTCAAGTTTGTTTAAAAATGACTGTTTTGAGATAAACTAGTTTTAGAATAAATTTTTTTGAGTAAATCTTAGATTAGATTGCTCAAATCCATCATCTAAATCTGTGAAATTATACCCTAATTGATTAATTCTTGTTACATCTCATGAATTTCCTATAAATCCCTATTTTTAAACTAAAAATCAAACCCTAATCCAGTTTCTATTTTGTTGCTGTTTCATCTCTGTTTTTTCAGTCGTTTCCCTCCAATTTTGTGTCTAATTCAGATCTAAAAAATTAAATAAATATTTTTACAAATTAGTTCTCATTTAATAGATAATTGTTAAACCAAATTTTGCCCAATTCAGAAGTATAATTTGTGAGATATTAATTTTCTAATTTTGTAATTTTACTGTTTTCTATCTTCTGAATTTTTAAAAATATAGAAACGAATAATAAAACTACAAAAAGAGTCCTACTTGAAGTATTTCGAAGTGTAGAATCCAAATCTGAATTTTAAAATAGTTAATGTTAAGATAGATCAAAAGATATTGTCACGTCTGTAAGTACTGGTCTGTCAGATCCAGTTTCTGAATTCAGATCTGAACTTTCATTATAAATCTCAAACTACAAAATAGAACTGTACCAAATTTTTACAGATGATCGATAACCTGATAATTGAATTTCTGTAAATATTTTGGGATTTTTCAAGTTTTGGTGATTTTTCTATAATTTTCTGAAGTTACTGCTTAACTGATTTCGAAACTGAAATAAGTTCTGGATTGATCTACAAATATCTCAAAATTCTTGAATACAATAATAATAACAGTAAAGAACCATATCTTAGATCTCTTTTTTTAGTTTCCAACGATATTTCGTGAGTTGGATTCGGAGTTTATTTGGTCCAATTAAGAATTAAAACACTAAAGAGTGACGTGCTGAATTCTTAAAACAAAAAACTGAATTGTCGAATTTGAACTTGAAAATTTACCTAAGAAACCTTGAACTAAAAGATTTTACACTAGAAATAAATCATTGAGATTAGTTAATTCTTGAGGCCACACCTTCTTGTGTTCGACCCCTAAATTCATTTACCGCTCATACTCGTAATTGATTAATAGGGAAATATAAATTATTTTGTTAAATTGTGTGAAATATAACGACGATTTTACGCGATTTACAGACTCCCACTCTCTGATAAGAAACTACAAAAAAGAGAATACTTACCTCTACTAGAAAAAATCTCTAAAAGATTAGCGGATGGAAACAAAATATGTTACCCGTCGGAGTACGACTAACCTTAATCAATCGGTACTATTAACCTACCTGTCTATTTCATGTCTGTCTTCAAACTCCATATCTGGCTCACAAAATAGATCAATAAAATCCACCGTAATTTCGTATGGAAAGGAAATGACTCCCAAAAAGGTCTACAACTAGTATCTTGGAAGAAAGTCTGCAAACCGAAAGAACAAGGGGGATTCAGAATCTTAGATCTCGAAAATTTCAACAAAGCACTACTGATCAAATGGCTCAGAAGATTCTTTTGGAAGGAATGCATCAAACTCCTACACACATTCCGCGCCTCCACGGAATTTCAAGATCAAGATGACAATATCACCAACTTCTAAAATTGCTCTTGGATCAGGGGGAATACCCCGATACAATTATCCGGCCTTACACTCCTTCGCAATAGATTAGACCAGAGTGGTCTCTACATTCTTCACACACAACGAATTAAACCTAAACTTGTGAGACAATCTCAGTAACCGCGCCAAATCAGAATTAACTTGGACAACTACAAGCTACAATTTCCACCATACAACTAGCCAACGTAAAAGATGTGATTACATGGAGATAGGAAAATGACGAAATTTTCTCCGTCAATAGCGCTTATAATTTCTTACAAAAAGGGATATACACTACTCTGAATCTTGGTTTATTTGGAAATTCAAAGAGCCTCTGCGAATTAAAAAATTTGGATGGTTGTGCATCGCTAATAAATTAAGCACCACGGAAAAATTAATAAAAAGTGGCTGGACTATCCCAAACATATGCTACCTTTGCAAACAACAGGCTAAATCAGCTCAACATCTATTTCTCGAATGCACGTTCACAGCATAATTATGGTCAACACGCCAAACTCTATTACTCGACATTAGACTTTGGAACATCACCACCCTCCTGGACAACCTCCGAGAATGATGCAGTAGGATCTTCTGAGGCGAATGCCTAACAATAGCAACAAGATCAGAACGAACTATCAAAGATTTCAACTTATGAAAACTGGCCTTCTCCTTCTAAATCCAAATTTATTATATCCTTCCTACTAGGACTTTGTGCCTTCTCCAATTTATTATCTCATGAAATAGTTTGAATATCTTTTAGTTAGTAGGCACGACCTAATAGAGATTTCCATTAAAATAAAAGTACACACATAATGTTTTATATTTACAATGATTTTGCTAGTTACCTTGTCTGGATAATCTAGTCTAGCTAAACATAAAAAGAACCGAAAATAACTGCATGTGAAAAATCTAGGTGAGATTTCCAAGCATATTCAAACTTGCATTGCTGTTACCAAAAGTAAAAAATAATCAAAATCTACATTTATCAATTATTTATCATCGTAACTCATGTTTAGTTTTGAGGTAATCTAATGAACAATTTTGAATAAACACATTTATCCAGGAAAGAAATTACATCTTTGATACACTTTGTTGCAATCATAAGATTTCAGCTTTGATTTCTTTAGCCACTTCAAGGATTTCCACTCGTACATTTCATGTTTGGAAAATTCAAAAGCTTCGTTTGGGGTCGATTTTATTTTTCGTTTCTTGTTTATTTTTGCCTAAAATAAAACGAAATGTGTTTGACAAATTAGAGTCATTTCCATTTTTGTCATCTAAATTGCCAAAAAAATAGATGGGTTTCTCAAAACGATAAAAATACATTTTCACTTTCCTATTTTTTGTTTTTGCTAGAGCCACTCACATCCTTCAAACATTCATGCCTATGCACCATAATTTTCCTATTAATTTCCTATTACTGCTGGACTTTCTAAGTTTGGTCAAAACATAATATATGCAAATTCTATTATTTATCAAATGTGAATATTTATTGTTTCCAGTTCCAAAAATATTCTTGCCGCAATATTTTATTTGACATCTAATTACAATTTTTTTAATTTGATATCTAATCTCTACTTTTTATTGTTTCCAGTTCCAAAAATATTCTTGCCGCAAATGTGAATTTCGAGACTTGGTTTATACAACGAAACAAACATGTTATTGAACCAAAAAAAAACATGATGTAAAGATTAGTATGAAAATTTTAAGTAGTTTTTTCTCTTTGTTTTTGCAGCACTTTAATTTTTTCTGAAAATATTATGTTTGATATGTGTTAGTTTTCTTTGTAACATATGTTAAAGATAATTGCATCAATGTTAAAAAAAGGTATTTTAAAAACAAAAACAAAAACAGAAAACTCTTTTTCGTTGTTAAAAAAAATAAAAAATAGAAAAACATAAACAATGCCAAATGAGGCCAATAAGCCCTCCAACTTTCACTGATGTCTAGCAAATGCAATCTGCACAACAATCCTAGGTAGCCGCCTCCTATGAAAACTATTGTTTAATGGTTACCTGAGCCAGTAAAGTTAGAGGCTTTTTTTTTTTAAAGTAAATTTGGGGAGGGTTTAAAACATCCCCTTCCAAATGCAAAACTATTTTTCCACTATATTTTTTGAGTTTTACAATCTGTCTAGCTTTTTATAAATTGAGTTAAATTAGAACAAAAAATATAGGAAAAAAACGGCAACTTAACACTCTAAATAGCAAAACCGGCCCAATACGAGTTAGAGGCTTTTTTTAAATAGTTTGAATGTTATATGTATATAATTGATTTTCTCTACTCTATCTCATTGTTGTACTAGAAATATTGATACCAACATTTTAACAAGGAAACTTTATTGTAGAATATTGATGTCAAGATCTATAGTATTGATACCAAGATTTAAATTGGAAGAGAAAATAAAAAATCCCGGCTTTCTTGTGAATAATGAAAAGGTTGGCTAAGACTTCCACACAGAATTAGCTTAGATTTTTTAATAAAGAAAATGATTAGTCATGCACAAAGCATTCTCAAGTCACCAAGAAAATGAGATTCCATATAGTAAATCAAATGACTTGTTAAGCATCACAATCACACGACAAATGTATGTCACTTATCAGTTTTCATAAATCAAATGACTTATTATGCATCGCTCCTCACAAAATAACATATGTTGTCAATGTGAAAGTGATTTTATATATATTATGTTATTTATATTCAACCATTATTCATCTTAATTCATATTCCTAATTGTATCCATAAGGTCCAAACACATATATTTCATGTTATTATCACATTCAGCACAATTCACATGATCTAAACTTCCACTTTCAGCTATAAACTACCAATAATTCATCTTACAATTGTAAACAATCATAAAATAATTACTAAACAAATAATTAAGTGTTAATTAAAACTAAAAAGGATAAAAGAACAATCATCATTCATAAAAATAAATAAAAGAATATTCGTTGGTCATAAAAGCCCAACATAAACTTGCATCTCTCAAATTATTACCAAAAAAATAAACAAATCAAACAAACCTTTATTTACACGACAAATTTCATACTTACAGTTCACCTAAAATCACTCTGGCAGAAGAACTGGGATCGCAAATCAGGACTCGTTTATCGGCCGGGATTTGAGCCACCAAATCTGGCCACGCCAGCTCGTACTTTTCCCTGACGTAATCTGCCGCCACATCAGCAGAATCGACAGCCACGATCGCGAGACAGCAGCCTCTGAATCCGGCCCCGCTGAAGCGGGCCCCGTAGACACCTGGCGCTTCCAGAAGGATCTTGTACAGCTCTATCATTTCCTTGCTCCCTGTTAAAAAATTTAAAAACAGCATATATCGTGTTTTCCATCTTTTTATTTTGGAGTTGACCGATGAAGTAATATGGAGTAGAAGAAAGATGAGGGTATTTCGGTAAATAGCTCTATCATTTAGTTACTCTATGTTATCAAAAATAAAAAAAATCTTGATTTGAGAGTAATTAATGATCAGAATTTATTGTGATGAATTTATTACTTTGGACTTGATAAAATAGTAAGTGTAGTAAAAAGAGGTAACTTCATCCATATAAAATTTATTTTGATTAGACTAAATAAAAAAAATGTTGGTATGAGAGTAGTTAGTGAATAGAGTTTAGTATATTTAGATCGAATTTTTTAAAAAATGTGGTTTTTAAAATCTCATGTATTGTGTTATTTTATTTTTATTTTTTGAGATTCAACCCATATGGGTTGAAAGACTTTTGCTAAATATGATTGTGTTTGACGGGATTCGAACTCATAACCTCCTACAACACATACAATATGCTCTATCAATTAGACTAAGCTATTTACCTTAGAATAGTATATGGAATGAGAAAATAGATGAGGGTATTTTGGTAAAAATAAAAATTACACATACTAAATTTAAGCTTGAAAATGTATATATAAAAATAACCATTTTGTTAATGTTTTGAAAGGTATATTTGATTTTTCTTATATTTTGTAGGGGTATTCATGATAATTTTGAGATTTTACTAGGGTAATTAGTGATTAGACTACGATAAATAATTTAATAGAGTGAGAAAAAATAGAAATAAATATTTTTATACCACATTCATATTTGTCAATGGAGCTTTGACCAGAGGCGGATATGAGTTGACCAAAATCTTCTAGATTTCCATGAGCCCATGCATCTCGCCCTAAATATAAAATAAATAAATAAATATTTATGCATATATTTTTGGAGTATTTTTTTTATTATTTTTATGAAATAATTTGTATTAATGTGATTAGTTAATTACCTTTTGCGACTCGTTTTGTTTCTGAAAAGTAATGCTCAGCTCTTTTGGCCAGGTTTTCTTTTAATTTACCCTATAAATAAGATAAAATTAATACATTTTTTATTTTTTACTCAAAAAAGATTTGAAAAGAGAATATAATTTAATAAGATGAATTTACCTTATGAGCCTCATATGCAGTTAGATCAACTGTTACTCATCATATCAGTAAAAAATATATCATTAGACTAAAAAATAAAAATAAAAATACTAAAGAATTTTAATTAATAAAAATGGAAAAATTCTCACACATACCATTGCAAAGAATCGGGTCTAAATCCACAAAACCTTCAACCCTAAATTCCAAACATAAAAATATAATTAAAACACAACTCAGAAAATTCCATTGCATATAATTTTATTAAAATATTTTTAACAAATAAATAAAAAAATATTTACAATAAAAGTTGCCGAGCAGCTTCTTTACATTCAGAAACCCTAGTATTATAACCGCTCTTTTTCGGTAAATTATGTTTAATTCCAGAAAAGGCCAACAGAATTTTGAAATTCATTTCTGCTCCTTTGTTTAATTCAGAAAATCGCATGTAAGATGGCTCAATTGTCTGCTTAAAAAAATTAAAAAATTAAAAAAAATTAATGAAGAATTAAAATGTGTTAATGTAAGATGTAATGTTTTTATTTTATTATTACTTTGCAATCCATGAAAGTGAGATAACCGTATTTTGATAGTAAAATTGCGGACGGGTCCAAAATTCCATTTTCTAAACCTAAATATTTGTTTTCAATCAACCTAAATAAAAAAAAAAATTAATAAAATTATATAATTTATGATGAACTAATGGAATAATTAAAAATAATTAAAATAGAAAAAGGGATTATAATTTATCTTACTTATCCAAATAGATGTTATTCAAAGGAGACACCACAATATTATTTGCACATTCCAAAGCTAACAAATATGCAATACCGACCTGTAAAATAAAAATAATAGAATATTTCAATTTAAAAAAAAATACAAAAATTAAAAAAAATATATAAAATATTTTAATTTTCAAAAAATAAATAAATATGAAATAAACTTACAGCTGCTGAAGAGCTAAGTCCAGAACTATCTAGACCTTCCACACCAGAAATAAAACCAATAATACCCTAAAAATTATATAAAATAATTTTACAATAATAATAAAAAAAGTTTATTTTAACTTTTTCCTTCAAATAAATATACCTTTTTTAAATCATAACCTTCATGTTGTAACGCATAAATTGCACCTCTTGCATAACTCTCCCAATTTATATTCTCACGATTTTCAATTGGTTTTTGCAACTCTTGTGAGCTGTATAATTTCACAAATAATTAATTATTTTTTTATTAAATTCAGAAATCTTGCAACAAAAATTAAATGAGGTAATATTCATATTAAAAATAATGGAAAGCGCAGAATTACTTGAATTTTAACACTCCTTCAAATTGTCCAGATTGCAATAATACCTGCAAAAAACATATAAATTAGAACCCCAAGTAAAAAAAAATAATAGAACAAAAAATAAAAAATTAAAATTAAGAATTATTGCAGCAAATTGTTTTTTTTTACCTCGCCATTTTCAGAAGGAACAAAACCCAAAAGAATTCCATAGTTTATTGTCATAGCTGTAACAACTCCTCCCTAAAAGGAAAAAAATAGAAAAAAATTTTAAAAATATTCATGATTGTTTAAAAATTAAAAAATATAAAAAAAAAAAACAGAACAATTATATTGACCATTTCAAGCATTAAGCAAAGAGAATCAGATTAATTACTAAAAAGAAAAAAAAATGAAAAATGAAAAAGAAAATAGTTGAAATAGTCGACCTGATGGTCAATGTGGGCCCCAAGAGGGCAGATCCTGTATGGACAAGCAACCACATTGACTTGACACGTGTCCTTCTTGCTCATCTCTGCTACTTTCTTTCTCACCACATCCAGCTTCAATGGAAAAAAATAAAAATAAAAATAAAATTAATTTGAGAAACATTAATTAGGTTCATTTATTCAGTATGTATGCTACATTTTCTTATTACTTTCAAAAACAGCCCCCAGGTTATTCACATTTTCATTCTGATCCTTAATTTGTGAAATAATTTCATTCAATGTCATGTCTTTTCAGTTCTAGTGGCATTCTGCACAATGAAAACCTGAGTTTTCAAATGATTATTGTACTAAACAAAAACACAAAATCGAAACGTTCTCCTGGAAAATAGAAGCGCACGATTATAATTTTGCAATAATTCGGCTTAGAACGAATTTAGCGAAAAATGGAAGTTATAAGGGGAAATTTCCGGACCAAAAAGGGGAGAGAATTAATTAATAGATATACACATACCTCTTGATCGGACGGCCAGGAGGGAACCCCCATTCCTTCAGAAACCACCATTGATTTGATTCTATCAGACAAATCGAGAATCTCTGTGATTAATTTCTGTTAATTTTGTAGATTGAGAGAGAGGGGAGACGGAGCTGATCACTGATAGTGATATGGATTGCTAGAGAAGGCATTGTTCAGTGGATCGGTCTAGCATTAAATGCTTCAGCCGTTATTCATTCCCTCGGAGTTTTAGCTCTATTATAATTTATGAATTTACTATTTTGCACATGATAATATAATTAATTATTAAAATGGATCTACCAACATTAATAGTGTTGTTGCACATCGCCTTTTTCTATATCATTATACATCTTTTGCAAAAATATTACAACAAAACAATTGCAAAAAATGTTGGTGGGTTTTCCAAATGAATAATATTTTAGTAGGAAAAATAAATTATTATTTGAACTTCATGACTTTCATAATTTGAAGTTTGAAGGACTTATATGCATAAGTACAAAGAAAATCCCAGCTCGTTGCTGGGCAAGTATGGGATAATCTTATTGAGCTCAGTCATATTGCATGTCTAGTAGTTTACGTATCATCATCTTATTAGTAACTTAACTTAGGGATCAAGTTTGACTACGTGTTAGGGTCAATTTCGTAACATAACTTGATATTCAAGTTAGGTCAAGTTTTTTATGTATAAACATCATAAATGAGATAGAGAGAGAGAGATGACCCTAACGTAAACTCAGTAAGGCCGTGAGCTTAGGCTACCATATGATCAGGGACAATAAATTTCAGAAATTTATATAGACCTATATTTTTAATACTGGTAGCAATCGTACATCTTTCAACATCTCTTTTTCCAAGTTCTGCCTCATTTTAGATATTTAACGCAGATATTTTGTAGTTGTACAATTTTTCCTCTTCAATGAATTATCAATTCAATTTAAATATAAACTTTAAGATTATCAAAAGTCTTCATACTATAATCATATATGCAAAACTACAATAATATTATTTCATCTTTTAACAGAGAATCTAATATAGATTGCATTTGTATTTTATATCTAATATCTAATTTTAACATGGAGTGTTTGACGACCGACAGAACAAAATAATTTAACAAAGAAACAAGCTCACTTTTGCCCCCTAAACTTTTTAAAATTGTTCAACTTGCCCCCTAAAGTTTTATTTGCACACTTTTGCCTCATAAACTCTTCCAACTGTTCAACTTGCCCCCTCCATCCAATTAAATGCACAGTCACCAGTTTAGTGCTTGCGTGACATGCTGACGTGGCAAATATATTAATTTTTTAATTGCCCAGTCAGCACACCTCCATTCTTTCTTTTCTTTTCTTCCCTTTTCTTTTCTTTTCTTCCCATTCTGCTCTTTCTCTTCTTCCTTCTTCTCTCCTTCGCTCTGTCTCTCTTCTCTCCTTCTCTCCTTCGCTGGTTGCCCCTTCTCCCTCTCTTCTCCCTTCTCTTCCCTTCTGTCTCTCTTCTCCCTTCTGCCTCTCTTCTCTTCTCCCTTCTGTCGTTCTTCGCTCTCTCTTCTCTTCTCTTCTGCCTCTCTTCTCCCTTCGCTCACGCGACCCACGCCGCCGCATTCATCGCCGCCACCGCCACGCCGCTAAGCCGCTGCCGTCGCCGCCACCGCCAGCCGCCCTCTCTCCTCCTCCTCTTCTCTCTCCACTCGAAATTCTAGAAAAAAAAAATTCAAAATTAGTCCAAATTTGCTCCATTAATTGGTACATTTTCCTCTCATGTCTATTTATTTTGTTTCTATAATTCTAATTTCAATAAATTAGTGCTATTTTCTTGCTAAATTGCTCATAGTAAATTGGCTAATTTGAGTAATTTATTTAATTAATGGCTAAGAAGATTGGCGACGGTGATGACGCTGGCGGCTGGCGGCGACGGCGCTGGCGGTGGCGCGACGGCGGCGACTGGGCGACCAGCGAAGGAGAGAAGGAGAGAAGAGAGATAGAGCGAATGAGAGAAGAAGGAAGAAGAAAAAGAGAAGAACGGGAAGAAAAGAAAAGAAAAGGGAAGAAAAGAAAAGAAAGAATGGAGGTGTGCTGACTGGGCGATTAAAAAATTAATATATTTGCCACATCAGCATGCCACGCAAGCACTAAACTGGTGACTGGGCATTTAACTGGATGGAGTGGGCAAGTTGAACAATTGGAAGAGTTTAGGGGGCAAAAGTGTGCAAAAAAAAGTTGAGGGGACAAGTTGAACAATTTTAAAAAGTTCAGGGGGCAAAAGTGAGCTTTTCTCTTTAACAAAACAAATTCCATTTATTTTGATCGGATTGTGTTGTTACAAAGTATAATGATTAGACATCATTTTTGTGTAATAAATGTTAGAAAATACTATTTGATAATTTTTCTTCTTTATTTTTTATACTCCAATATTTTTTTACGATATAGTAAAAGGTTAATATTTTTATCCCAGGTTTGGCTAACCAGAAAGACAGGATCGACCCTGGGATATATATACACACGAAAAATATTCTCTGACAAAATTCCTCTAATTTTTTTTTCATACAAGATATGCTTGCCACAAATTACTGTAGAAATTTATAATTAAGTATCCCGATAATTTTGTACAATCAAAGTAGGTGTTAGTTCTGATTAAATCTATGCAAACGGAATTAGATAAGACTGTTTTGGACTGAGAGGTTATTCGTTCTACAAGTGCACACCAGTTATTATTTATCTAATGGGGACGAATAAGTCTTAAAATTGTTACGGGAAAATAGTGAAGGAATTATGCCTAGGCCAAAGTGTTGGACTAGATATTAGATTATGAGAAACGTGTTTATTCAGTTCATATATGAATGAGTGTATGGGTGACTAATATATTTACATATATTAGATCGACCATGAAAGACATTTCAGTTTCACGTTATCAGAATAAGTGATTCTGATAGTAGAACTACGAACCAACGAATGACATTCTAAACCGTCCCTAGTGATATTTGGGATGTTTATAGAGATAAACATACTTCAAGTAAGAAGCTACATATCTACACTAGTATATTTGCAGACCGGATAATCATGTTCTGCTGATCATGGACATAGGGATGTCAAGTCTAGAATATAGGTTCGTGTTAGAGAACACGTGCTGGACTGACCACACTATGAGAATCTACATGGTATATGTCATTAGTGATTCTCATATGAATAGTATGTTTATTCCTACGACCTGAGATAACCATGGATTCATGTATGTGAAACTGCATACTTTAATATGATCCTACGTCATCCGTAATGGGATGATCATTAGGGTCATCATTAGGTATGCACTGAATCATGACGAGGAATGTGAGCGACCAAGATGGGATTTGTGTCTCTCGTCATGAGGAAGATATCTCTGGGCCCCCTGATGAACTAGGACTGAAGGAAATGCATGGCCATGCTCAAAATGGATTAACATGTGTTGTTAATATCATTTTGTATTTACTCAGTCTAATTCTCGATCCGAAAAGAGACTTTGATTAAACTCAAGGATGACATATTACCGTGTCTTGTGATCAAGACGTATATCGTAGAACAAAAGGAATAAGCAAATGTCTATTCAGATAGGTTTATGATCGCTGATCATTTCATTTAACATGGGTAGTCATGACATCAGTCTAGAGGTTACTCATGACTTACGATCTTTTAAAGATCGTTACCAGCGTTAAATGGAACCTACATGGTCACACAATGAACTTCATTCGTACAGGATGAAAATACCTCAATAACAGTTATACATGTGATGTATAAATGGGCGAAAGAATAAATCAAATATTGGATATTTGATTGTGCTGGAATTACTGTTTACGCGCAGAAATTACTGTTCACGCACAGAAATTACTGTTCACGCGTTCGAATGGAACACATATGGTATGTGTTGATTTGCTTGGCGGACAAGCATCGTTTATATGGAAACGATGGTCCGTTCGAAGCAGGTATTATTGTTCACGCGGCAGGTAGGATTTGTTTCCTTAACGAAAGTTGTCATTCTTTCACCCTTCTCTCTAGTATAAATAAAGGGGTAGCCCCCTTCTATTTGACACACAATTCAGAAGCCTTAGATACCGTCTATGACATAGAAAAGAGAGAAAATTTTGAGAGATTTTCGGAAAATATTTCCAGACTTGTCTAGCCAAGTCCGGTTATTCCGTACGTCTGAAGTTCGCGTGGATATGAGTAGAGGTTCTCTATCTTGAGAACTTGCGAGCGAGCGATCTTCATCCCTAGGAGAAGCAAGGAGATCGCGAGTCGAGCTTCAGGAAGGAGAAGGTTGCAAGTCAGAAAAGTTCAGACCTACATCCGTTCTTCGTCTCGTGGATCAGGAAGATCCGAGGTATAAATTTTAATAGTTAATCTCGTACGTTTATTCCCTTAATATAGATCTTAGGACGGGTTAAATCCATAGATTCCACTGCGCATGTAATGTACATGGCTATATATTTCCCAACAAATAGAATATTCATTTTTTTCCAAAAAAAAAAAAAACATTCACAATGTGTCATTTTCATACTGATAGGATGATATAATTAGGTACTAATGCTTAATTTTTTCTGAAACATGATCATTTCGAGTACTTCCTTCTTATTTTGTGGTATGTTTAATAGTAAATACAAACAAAAAAAAAATTGGCCAAATTTCATATGTACCCCTACAAAACCTTATCATTTCACATATACCCCTTAAAAAAGTGAAATATCACCAATACCCCTACGAAATCATGCAAATATCATGAATACCCCTAGAAAACCATATATATATCATTCATAACCCTACAAAAGTCTTAAAATATTACTAATACCCTCATCGTTAATATTTCGTCAAAATCAGTTAGTTAAATAACATCTATAATGATTATATTGTTAATAATTTCGTTATTTAAAATATAAAATAACTATTATATATTATTTTTTTATTAATTTATTTTAAAGTATTGTACGGTTTTTCTCTCAAAACATATTCATTTGAACATACTTATAAATATCTAAATTAAAAAAAAACATAAAATGACTCAATATAAACCATTATCATATTTACATAGAGAAAAAAATAGAAAAAATAAAAAAATAACGTTAATCTTAACGCTAAAATAGGGGTATCCATGATATTTGAGTGAGTTTGTAGGGGTATTGGTGATATTTCACTTTTTGTAGGGGTATACGTGAAATTATGATGTTTTTGTAGCGGTAGACGTGAAATTTGGCCAAAAAAATTCTCATGCAAGATTTAATATATTTATGTCTTTGCTTAAATAAGTATTTAAAGCAATTATATGCTGATTTAATATTATACAAAAACAATAAAATATATTAAATAATAATAAAATTGATAAAATATATGTATACAAAACATTCACTAATTTTGCATCACTTCCATAGAAATAATTGCTATTTCAAGTTTATTTATGTCGTCTATGCATTTAGTGCAAGACCAGGAACAATATCATACGCTTTAATTTGTTTTTTATCCTGACTGCAGAGCGCAAGATCTTAGAATAATGAGATCTGTCGGTACTGTGTCCTACGGCTAGGATGAAAACGGTTCGGATACGGTTCGGATCGGGATCATATCATATCTTTATCCATATTATTTTTTCGGCTTCAAATATAAATACGGATGCGACTACGGATCCGGTTCGGATATTACCAGATACGAATATGAATACAGATATTTATCGGATATCCATATTTAGATGGATTGCGCCTTTTTCAAATATATACTTCACTATTAACAACAACAAAATGATAAAATAATAATAAAATCATAACAAGTTTCAAAATAGTAATAAGTAATTGATGGATTTGAATAAATATTTTTATTCATATTCAAAAATGATAAAATGGCTAAAATATTTTAAAAAACATCATTATAGATATGTATATTCATATCCAATATATAGTGAAATATCCGAAAACGGATATTATTTGGATTATAATTATCCGGATACGGATATTATCCATATCCGTTCGGAATATTATAAGCCAAACTCATTACCATATCCGTATTTATATCCGTTCGAATACGGATAATTATTTTCGAATACGAATATTTAGCGAATACAAATACAGATCGGTCAAGATATTATCCTATCCGTTTTCACCCCTGCCCATGGCTGATATTCCTAATGATGTTCAGTAACAAAACCACAACGCTGGTTTGAGCTAATGATTTATCAAAACGTGTAATAGAGGCTTGAAGGCTCACGGGAGGTGGATTATTACGTAACAGATTTCGCTTTTGGTTCATTCAGTTGATTTCTCCATTACTGACAAAATGGAAACACACATATCTCAAAAACTCAAAAGTCAAAACTCAGCAAATATCAAAATGCCACGTAATTAAAGAGTCAAAACATATATCCTTAACCTTTTTTTAAGGTCATCATCCAATCTATTATATAATTAAACAATTTCACATATTATTTCTAACCGTACAAAAATATGAAAATGTGTTTGAAAACCAAGAGCTTTTCCATTTTGTCCTCGCTGGAGAGCCTCCAAGCTGAAGTTATGATGATGAGGTTACACGTCTAACAAGTCATATCCATGCATTGATTTGGTCCTTTTGGGATTTGATTCGGTTCCAAGCAAAGCTGTGTTTTGTTTCTTTCATTGACCTCTCACCCTCATTCATCATTCCTGTCCCCTAGCCGTTATGATCCACTCTGTTCTTCTCCATTTCCATCAACGGATACCTCCATTGTTAAAAAAAATCAAAAAACATGTTCATTAATTGTATTTGTGGGAGCCCATTAAAGTTTATGTTCGGCAATTTTTTGTGTAGTATCTGCTGGGTTATAGACAATTGGGCTATTTCAAATTAGGATTTTCGTGCTCTTAAAAAATTAGGCCTAAATTTTTCTCTGTTCATACCCCTTCCTTATCATTATATACAAGTCCACAGTTTAAAGTTATTTTGGGTCTAGTTTAGTGAGTTATAAACTTCAAAACCAATTCAACTTTTTGGGCCTAATTTGGAGGGTTATAAAGGCCGAATTTCACATGCACCTTACAAAAACCTCAAAACATAAAATATCAAGAATACCCCTTATACCACCAATGCCCTTGTATTAATTTTTTAATAAAACATCTAAACAACTGCTCTTTCTCACATATTAATGCACATGTAAAAGTAAAATGCAAATAGACTAATTTGGAAACCTTCTTGAAGTGAAAATGAAAATAAGGAGTATATAAGATATTTCACATGTTTAGTGCGCCGTCTAACTTAGGGGCCCAATCCTTACGAGATAGTGAAATGATATATTCCCACTTCGAATTCTTGTTGTTTGGTTGAATCTTAGTTTGCTCATTAGAAATAGATATACCCCTTGGTTAGAGGATTGATCTCTCGGTTCGAGACTTCTACTTGACCGTTTGTTTAAGGGAGGTAAGGTGATGTGTCACGATGGTGTATGCCATATTTCTCCAATAAATTGACTAGTTTTCGATTCACGAAATATAATCCCCTATCGCTTATTAGGGTCATCGGCACTCCGAACCGAATGAGAATTTTCTTTTTCAGGAACTTTACCACAACGTTAGTGTCTGCCTTTGGTGTTGCCATTGGTTAAACCCACTTTCATACATAAATTACCGCCCCTATTATGTAGCTATTTCCACATGACTCTGAGAATAGCCCCATGAAGTCAAGGGGATAAGTAAAAAATGTCCACTTCCAGAATGTTGATGAGCGGCATCTCATATTTTCTTGATATATTTTCACTATCCTAACTGCTTTCACAGGCTAGCACAAATATTGTTCTCAAAGAGCATTGGCTAGAAGAAATCGGACTGGAGTATCTTCGCAACTGTCTTAGAGGTGCTTGCGTGTCCTCCCTAAGGTGAAGAGTGACCATGCTTTATCACACTCCTCAATTCTTCTTCGTGTACACATCTCCGGTACAGGACATCCACCTCTAATTTGTAGAGCAAGGGCCTGTCCCAGTAGTATATTTTGGGTTGGCAAAGAATTTTTTCTTTTGTTGATAAGCGAAATCTGACAGCAATACCTTACCGGACAGATAATTGGCTATGTCGACATACCATGGTGGTTTAGCTTCATCTGCCTCCGCGCGCTTGGTGCACGACCATGTCTTCGCTTGTCGCCTCTTTGGCCATGTCTTCGCTTGTCGCGCGCTTGTATACAAAATTTGGCATTAAGCCCACACTTGCTCCTAAATCTCATAGGCCTTGTCAAATCTCTTATTTCCGATGTGACACGAAATTATGAAGTATCCTAGATCTTTAAACTTTTCCGGAAGAGTGTTTTGAATTAGAGCACTAGACTCCTCCCCAATTGTTGCTCGGCTACAATCTTTCAGTCTTCTTTTGTGTGACGAAATTTACTTGAGGAAGTTGGCACACGAGGGCATCTGAGGCATCACGTCGGTGAAGGGTATAGTAACGTAAAGTTTCTTGAATATCTTGAGAACTTGTTGAATTGTTTCTCTCTCTTTGGTTTCGCTAGTCATTGAGGAAAAGACGGTGGTTAATAAGGTGGAGGGGACACGTACTTCTCCTTCATTATATGTTCAAAATTTTTCCAGTTGGTCAGTCAGGGTTTCTAGTTGGCTATTCACTATTAGTTGTACCTACCGTTTCTTTTTTATGATTTTCTGTGTTCGTTGGTAGTAGGACCGCATGTGTGATTGTTCCCCTTTGATTGTTTTATCTCCTTTCGTTTTCCTTCCCGAGACCAAGTTGTCTGTCTCGTATGGCATTTTCGGGTCTTCTATCCATATGCTACTCCTTGTTTGAACTTCACTTGCTCCATCAGGCTTTGGGGATGATTTGGAAATTTTCCTTCTTGTTTGTAGGCTCTGTTGTCGTATTGTTCTATCTGACTCTCGAGCATCTTACTTTGCGCCATCATGGACCACTCTATGTGTTTTCTATTTTATGGATTTTATTAGTTTGTTCATTATTTGTTTTGGTTTGGTCGTTCATAAACTGGAATACCATTTGATAAACTGAGCACCTATTATCATTTTGGTTGTTAATATTATTATTATGGTTGACATTACTATTAGCATTGTTATTTTGGTTATGTGTTGGGAAGTTGTTTTGCCAAAAAAAAGTTAGGGCTATTTGTCCAAGTAGGGCTATAACTATTACCAAGGTTGTCATTTCTCCAAATTACATGACCGATTTTAGTGGTTTCACCCTCGGTTATGGTTACAAACAATATACAATTATCCCCATTGTGTCCTACTCCACCACAAAAATCACAAATTAAATTGCAATTGTTCACCTGAGCAGATGGCACGTGAGCTGAGTTACAGTTGAAGAGTGGTGATCATGTGAGCTTCTTCACTTTCTTCGTCAACACATCAATTTCCGCCTCTAGGACTGTATGTGCTAACTACGTAGATTTCCTTTGGTTTGGTTACTCCTCTCTCGCCCACCCAAACGTTGCTCTCCATGTTTGCAATTATTGCGAAACCTTCATCAGACACCTTTCCTAAGAAATCTCCTCCCACGGTTGTCTGAACAGTGCCTTTGGCTTTGGATCTGACTCATTAGAAGAAGGTTATGACTAACAGTCACTATTGTAATCCATGGTGTGGACTTGCTCGGAGTAGGTCTTTGAATCTCTCTCATGCTTCGAAAAAGGTTTCATCGAGCTTCTGCTTGAATTCGGTGATTTACTGTCGAAGTTGGGTTATTTTGCTCAGTGAGAAGTACCTGGGCAAGAAAGCCTGTGATAAGTCGTCCCACGTGTTTATGGATTCACCAGGAAGGGACCTGAGTCATTCTCGGAGCTTGTCTTGCAAAGAACGGAATAAGCCTTAATCTGATCGCGTCGTCGGGCACACCATTGAGTTGTGTATCATAGTAATCTTGGATGGTCGAGAAATGAAGCTTCGGGTCCTCTAATGGTCCTCCTCTTAATTGATTATGTTGGATTATACTGGGAAGAGCAGATTTTAGCTCAAAGCTGGTTTAACCTACGGCTGGCATACGGATGGCTGATTGAACCATACTCGGATCATTGCATGCACTCTCATGATTTTTACTCGAGGTTGTGGGTGGTTTTCATTCTTGTCAGTAGAGGTACTTGTGTTAGTCATATATTTTTGTACTTCTGGCGCGGTGGGATGTACCTCGATTGTGATTGGCATTACCGTGGGTGCGGCTGTGTCTTCCTCGATTGTCGTTTGATGAACCACGGGTGGGGTCAGATCTTCCTCGATAACAGTAAGATTCACTACTATTGAGGGTTTAGTATCCATGTTCGTGGTTAAGATTGGGATGCTAGTTGTTTCCTCATATTTCGTCGCGAGTGTCGTGGAGCTGATTAGTCCAACGTTTTTCTCGTGAAAGAAATAAAGAAAGTAAATGTAAAGAAAAATGAAAGTCTAATCCACAAAAAACTAAAACTAACTGGCTTGCCTCCCCAACAACGGTGCCAGAAAAACTTGATGTGTGGGTACGATATGTTTTCCCAATTACTCTTTTTATACTTAGTTTCGATCGCAAGCATATGATGTACGGATAATATTTTGGATGTCAAATGCACAGGGAGATGTTAGTTAGAGTTTCTTTTAAAATATTCAGACGGAATATTTTATGAAATTTTGTTTGGATTAAAATAAATCAAAAAAAAGAAAAGAAGAAAGATGGTCGCTTATGAAGCTGCGGACATGGTTGTCGCTGGTCCTTGTCTGAGAATTCTAGTGATTACGCTCCTTCATATTAACCGTCTAATCTCCTTTATCTCACCGACGTAGTTCTCGTCTTGCGTTAGTAGAGGATTCCTCCCTCTGGTAAATGGATCAGAGATCCGTCGTGCTTTCATCTCTAACCGTACGAGGGTCTGTTACTTGTCACCGTGTTGTCTTGAAGTGAGAACCCTTTGAATTCTATGGAAGTCTTTCTGCTCCAATTCCCCATGATGGCTCTACACTTTTCTTCCAATGCAAAGGACTCTCACTCACCCTTGCGCGGAGGGGTAGTCACTAACCCTCATGAAGCCACTTGTGTTGGGGAATCCATAGCTATGTACATTACATGCGTAGTGGCTGTAGGATTAGTGCCCTAGGCCAAATGTATTTGTACTAGGAAATGAATTATGTATTAAGACATTATTTACCTAATAAAGGTTGTTTCTTATATATCTGTGTGTATGGGTTGTGAATGTAAATCTTATATCAACCAAGAATGACACTTCGGGTTCACGTCATCATAAAACGTGATTCTGATAGTAGAACTGTGAACCAACGAATGACATTCTAAACCGTCCCTGGTGATATGTAGGATGTTTATATAGATAGACATACTTCAGGTAAGAAGCTACATATCCACACTAGTATATTCGCAGGCTGGATGATCATGTTCTGTTGATCATGGACATGAATATGTCAAGCCTGGAATATAGGTACGTATTAGAGAACACGCACTGGACTGACCACATTATGAGAATATGCATGGTATATGTCATTAGTGATTCTCATATGAATAGTGTGCTTGTTCCTATGACCTGAGGTCACCATGGATTCATGTATGTGGAACTGCATGCTTTAATATGATCCTACGTCATCCGTAATGGGATGATCATAAGGGTCATCATTAGGTATGCACTGAATCATGACGAGAAATGTGAGTGACCAAGATGGGATTTGTTCTTCTCGTTCAGAGAGAGATATCTCTGGGCCCCCTGATGAACTCGGACTGAAGGAAATGCATGGCCATGCTCAAAATGAATTAACATGTGTTGTTAATATCATTTTGTATTTATTCAGTCTAATTCTCGATCAGGAAAGACTTTGATCAAACTCAATGATGAGATATTACCGTGCCTTGTGATCAAGACGTATATCGTAGAACAAAAGGAATAAACAAATGTCTATTCAGATAGGTTTATGATCGCTGATCATTTCATTTAACATGGGTAGTCATGACATCAGTTTAGAGGTTACTCATGACTTAGATCTTTAGAAGATCGTTGCAAGCGTTAAATGGAACCTATACGGTCACACAATGAACTCCATTCGTACGGGATGAATAAGCCTCAAAACAGTTATACATTGGTGAATGAAATAATCAATTATTGGATAAATGATTGAACGAAATAGTGCCATTTCGTTGGCAACGGAATAGTTCCGTTCCCAACGGAATATATATGGAAACTATAATAACCTTAGCTGCCAAGTATTTCGTTATGGAAATACCTATTCCGTTGGCAACGAAATTGTTCTGTTGGCAACAGAATTGGCGCAGATTAGGGTTTTAGTTATGGTAACTGAGCAATCGTGCGCCTCTATCTCTTGTATAAATAGAAGGGTATAGTCCCTCTGTTCTACACACAACTCAAAAACTTAGAGGCCGTCTATTACAAAGAAAAGAGAGAGAAAGTTTTGAGAGATATTCTGAAAGAATTTCCGGACTTGTCTAGCTAAGTCCGGTTATTCCGTTCGTGTGAAGTTCGCGTGGATAGGAGTAGAGGTTCTCTATCTTGAGAACTTGCGAGCGATCTATCTTCATCCCTAGGAGAAGAAGAAGTTTCGTGAGCCAAGTTTCAAGAAGGAGTTTTCTCGCCGAGCATCAAGAAGGAGTTTCACGAGCCGAGCTTCAGGAAGGAGATGGTTGCGAGTCAGAATAGTTCAGACCTATATCAGAATAGTTCAGGAAGGAGATGGTTGCGAGTCGGAACTGTTCTGTTGCCAACAGAACTTTGCTGATTTTTGCACAATCATTTATATCAATCATCTAATGATCGATTATTTCCTTCACCTATTTATACATCATATGTATAACAATTTAAGAGTATTTCCTTCTCGACTGGACGTTGTTCCATGTGTGACCGTGTAGGTTCCATTTAATGCTGGCAACGATCTTCCAAAGATCGTAGAGTAACCTCTAGACTAGTCTCATGACTACCCATGTTAAATGAAATGATCAGCGATCATAAACCTATCTGAATAGACATTTGATTATTCCTTTTGTTCTACGATATATATCTTGATCACAAGACATGAAAGTTTGTCATCCTTGAGTTTGACCAAAGTCTTTTTCCTGATCGAGAATTAGACTGAACAACTACAAAATAATATTAACAACACATGTTAATCCATTTTGAGCATGGCCATATATTTCTTCAGTCCTAATTCATCAGGGGCCCCAGAGATATCTCCCTCTTAACGAGAGGAACAAATTCCATCTTGGACACTCACATTCCTCGTCAAGATTCAGTGCATACCTAATGATGACCCTAATGATCATCCCGTTATGGATGACGTAAGATCATATTAAAGTATGCAGTTCCTCATACAAAAATCCATGGTGACCTCATGTCATAGGAACAAGCACACTATCTATATGAGAATCACTAATGGCATATATCATGCATATTCTCATAGTGTGGTCAGTCCAGTACGTGTTCTCTAACATGCACCTATATTCCAGACTTGACATCCCTATGTCCATGATTAGCAGAACATGATCATCCAGTCTGCGAATATACTAATGTGGATATGTAGCTTCTTACTTGAAGTATGTTTATCTCTATAAACATCCTACATATCTCTAGGGATGGTATAGAATGTCATTCGTTGGTTCACAGTTCTACTATCAGAAACACATATTCTGATGACGTGAACCCGAAGTGTCATTCATGGTCGATCTAATATATATAAATATGTTAGTCACCTATACACTCATTTATGTATGAACTGAATAAACGTGTTTCTCATAATCTAATCTCTAGTCCAACAATTTGGCCTAGGGCATAATTCCTTCAGTCTCCCACTTGCACTAGGCCAATCCTAAGCATACATTATTTATTAGATAACATGACCTTCGTGTTCTACTAGCGGAAAATATATACCTATCAAATTATAGAAATTTACTTTGCAAACTTGTAATGATCTCTATCATTAGTCGAGGACTTCTGTAATAGGTATTTGTATCTAGGGGTGTTCAAACGGTTCGGTTTATTCGGGAACCGAATCGAACCGGCCTATTTTGGTTCAATTGGTTCGGTTCTGTTTTTTATTTGGTTCGGTTTGGTTCAAATTTTCTGTAGTTCGGTTTATGTTGGTTCAGTTCGGTTCCAAGATTTGAAAACCGAAAGAACTGAACCGAACCAATATATATACATGATGAGGCGAATATTAAATTTGTGATGGTCAAAACTTCAAATTTAGGAGTCTAGGGACTAGGACTCTCTAAAAACTATGTGGATCATGTTCACCTTAGTTTAGACTTGTTGGTCTAAACTGATAGACTTTGGTTCTTCTTTTAAATAATACACCAAGAGTATTTAATAAAATATAAAGTTGTCTTTTGCCACAAGTCATTTCATCTTCCAAAATCATTATATTTTCTTATGCTGCACGCCATACGAAGAAAAAGAAAGATGGTTTCTTGTCCAAAATGAAGAAAAGAGCTCCAAAAAAAAACCTAGCCGCCATTAATTGTTTAGATTCAAATCAAAAGCTTTATCTCATCTCTTGCATTTTCTTTCAAAAAATTGATGGTATAATATGTAAGTAAAGGTTTTTTTGCCTTATACCTGTTGATTATTTTCTCTCTTAAGTTCAGTTTTTTGTTTTTATTTCATCTTACTTAATCTAATCTAATTTCTTTTTCTTGGCGAAGATTTATGAAATTTCTTGAAAGTATGACTAATAAAGTTTTTATCTTTTAGGTTGACATTTCTTGAATACAAGTGAGACTTAACCACCATTGATTATTTTGCTCGGAATTAGGAGTGTTGTCTCCTCTCCTGCAGCTTGTATCAAAACTTTGATCTTACATCAAGTAAGCTATAACTTTCTACTTTATGTAATTTTTTCTTGTCTTTTGTTCTTTTAGATATCTTAAGTTGATATTTTCTTGGATATTATTCAGATTGCAAGATTTGTCTTTTGTCGAGGCCTGAATATTCTGTCACTGTTATAATTTGTTTTCAAATTATTATAATAATTCTCTGTACAATCTACGAAATGTGAGAGAGGTGCCTATCTCAAACAAAAAAAAGAAAAAAAAATTAAACTACATGTCACTGTTAAGAAAGACTATATCTTAACAGTGACCTAGTTTCATCCTTATTAAAAAAAAATGACATATAGTTTCATCCTTATTAGAAAAAAGTTATATATAGTTTCATCCTTACTAAAAAAAAAGTGACATATAGTGATATAGTGTCCATGTTAAAACCATATATCACTTTATTAAAAAAAAGACTACATATCCTATGAATATATGGTTTCATTCTTATTAATTTATATGCATGTTCATGTGTGTTTTGATATTCAATGAATAGTAACAAGCAATATTTCTTTAACTTTATGTTAGTTCTTATTAATTTATATGCATGTTCATGTGTGTTTTGATATTCAATGAATAGTAACAAGCAATATTTCTTTAACTTTATGTTAGATGTCAGAACAAATTGAATCACAACCTTCAAATGATGTTGCTCAACAACCAACACCGCCACAGACTCAAACTCCGACGGCACCTAGCACCTCCAATGGCAAAAGAAAGAAGAGACAAATACAGCCTAGGTCACGAGTGTGGGCTTTCTTCAGTAAATTTCAAGATGGAGATGATATGAAAGCAAGGTGTAATGCATGCAAAAAAGAGTTCTATGCCAACACGAATAAAAATGGATCAACAAATTTGAGTAAACACTTGGACAGCGGCAAGTTTTCTGGTAAGGAAGATAGTAAGCAATCTCTCTTGTCCCTTCAACCAAACCCAAATGGTTTAGGTGCAGAAAAGGAAAAAATGGGTACATTAACTCTTTGGCAGTTTGACTATGGTAATACAAGAAATGCCCTTGCTAAGATGGTTATTTTAGATGAGCAACCATTCTTGTTAGTCGATAAAGAGGGTTTAAACATTTTATGTCCGTTGCGTGCCCAAAGTTTCGTATTCCCTCTCGAACAACTGTCACCAGAGATTGCGTGAGTATATACCTAAATGAAAAACTGAATTTGAAGAAAATTTTAAAAGATCAAAGGGTATGTCTTACCACCGACACATGGACCTCTTTAAATAAATTAAACTATATGTGTCTTACCTACCGCTCATTTTATTGATGATAATTGGATATTAAATAAAAAGATTTAATATTTTTGCCCAATTTTTAGTCACAATGGTAAGCAAATAGGGATGACTTTAGAAAAATGTTTGTTAGATTGGGGAATTGCAAAAGTTTTTACTATTACCGTAGATAATGCAAGTTCTAATGGTGTTGCAATTAATTATTTAAAAAAAAGAATTATCAATTGGGGCACGGGTATTTTAAACGGGAAGAATCTCCATATGAGGTGCATTGCCCATATTATTAATTTAATGGTACAAGATGGTATAAAAGAAATGGAAAGAAGATAGTGATTTGGAAGTACGCTTAATGGCGGACAAAATGAGGACTAAGTATGAGAAGTATTGGGGTAATATTAAAAAAACCAAACCGATGATATACCTAGCGGTTATTCTTGTCCCGAGAAGAAAGTTGGAATTTGTAAATTTTGTTCTTGTAGAATTGTATGGTGAAACAAAAGGTGAAATGGTGGGAAAGAAAGTGAAAGAGGAGTTAATTTTATTATTCAATGAGTATAAATGATTGTATGCTCCTCAATGTGAGCAAGTAAATGAAAATAATTTAGCACAAACAATCGTGACGCATGCATGCGGTGAAATGGATATAATGACTTCTATGTTTAAAAAACATAAGTCGGCAAATGGGGGCGAGAATAAATCGGAGTTAGATAAATATTTGAGTGATATTGAAATCGTAGAAGAAAAGGAATTTGATATATTGGGATGGTGGAAGTTTAATGGGCAAAGATTTCCTATCCTTGCTCAAATGGCCCGTGACGTTTTAGATATCCCAATATCAACCATTGCTTCGGAATCGGCATTTAGTACCGATGGCCGAGTTCTTGATGAATTTAGAGGATCATTAACGCCAAAAATTGTCGAAGCTCTTATATGCACTCAAGATTGATTTCGATCGGCTCAAAAAGTTGGTGTTGAAGAAAATATAGAAACACGAGATAAACTTGAGGAAGGTAATTCATTTATAATTTTTTTCATTTATTTACTTACAATTTGTCACAATTTTATTATATAGAATTTAACTCATATTTTCTTCTACTTGTTTATTTTATAATTTGAAAAGATGGAGCCCTTGTTTATTTTATAATTTGAAAAGATGGAGCCCGAATGCTCAGATGGAGCAAGGATGTTATGAATTGATGATATGATTAATTTATTTTGATTACTCAATGCTATTTCGGTTTTTTTGCAATTCTAGTTGGGTGCGTTAGTATTTTTTTGATTAAAAAGTGCATTAATGTTTTGATGAATTTGAATTGATGTACGTTGCTTTTATTTTGTCAGTAGTTTGAACAAGCTAGTTTCTAATTATAAAAATTTAAGTTGCTTTATTTTGTTGTATGGATTAGATGATATATTATGAAATGAAAGTAATATTTATATGCAACTTCTATTGAAAAATCTGAAATTTGTATGGTTCTTATTCGGTTCGGTTTAAATGGGTAAACCAATTTACAGTTCGGTTTAACTGGTTTGGTTCTAGTTCGGTTTTGATTTTAATTGGATCGGTTCGGTTGAAGTTCAATCCGGTTCGGTTTACTTTGGTTTTGATTTGCTCGGTTCGGTTCGACCGAACCGAATCGTTTGAACACCCTTATTTGTATTCTTGTTGCTCTGTTCTGAGCAACTATTTATTCATAACATAGATCGTCAAGCTTTAAGAGCACTCGGGACTACTCATAGTTCCAATATCAACTTTTGATTCAAGCATACCTATTGTCCGCTTCTAAAGCGACAATATGATTTAGTTTCAGACAATATCTTATTTGAAACTCTTTCCAAATTACTGCATTCAAAATAAACGAATTGCGACAATGATCCATGTTAGGAAAGTGTAATCTCTTACCACTGCTTAGTTCCTCATAGATCGGGATATCTTAATTTTCATAAGAACTTAAATATTTATTCTAGTCATCAAATGACTATAATTTACTCTCTTATGCTCCAAGCATATTGCACAATACATTGTATGGCTTGAAGAATCTTATTCATTCCATTATCAAGAACTGTTTCTTATTTGTTGAACGTTTTAATAAACGAATGATAAGCGCATGAACGTCATCGGCAAGAATTCTTTCTTGCACATTGAACTCCTTCTCAATATAAATTGTTGAAAGCATAGAATCCAATTCATGTGCATTTCATTGTTCATATTAGTGCCAAAACTAAGAACACTTTCTTGCATATTGAATATTCAATATATATGGTCGACAGTATAGAATCTAATTCTTATATCTTTGTATTGTTCAAGTGAATGCCATAAGCAAGAACTCTTTTTTGCATCTTGAACACTTCAATATATGCCTGAAGACATAGAATCTCATTCGTATATCTTTCATCATTCATATGACCACCGTAAGCAAGAACATTTCTTGCTTATTGAATTCTTTCAATATTTTACCAATGTACTTTATCTTACAACCATAAGTCTACATAGACTTCAACTCCCAATTATTAGGATGGTGAAGGTTCTTTGTTGTAACACTAGAAGACTGTCATACTCTCACTGAATTTCTTGAAACCAATGTGGTCTTATCTATTTTGATGAAGCTAAATTCTTCAATTTACTTTGTCAAATAGATTCATCCTGAAATGCTTGCTTTAATCCATTTATGGATTTGAAGCCTGTAATCTCTCTAGAATTCTTGGGATCATAAAACTCTTGCTATGTATCGAAGATACATCCACAGTAAAGTTCCTGTAAAGGAATGTGAGTTTTATATCCTTATTCCACCATTCACAATCGCATTGTGGTATGGAAGTTCGAATTCGTAATAACAACAATTGAGAAAGTCTTTTACTATAGCCCATACTATAGCAACTTTCTTTGCTATTTATATGTTAACCACGTACTTTATGCAATGATTATCAAGCCACTCCAATCAAGTTCCAAACTTGATTATTTGTACATGGGTTGCATCTCAGTTCTTATGGTCCAACCATTGACTCATCACAGTCTCCTGGGTAGAAAGTCGACTCATCCTCTATGAGCACCTTCTATTAGATATGAGAGATCATATCTCTCAACCTAATATCTACCAGGTCTGTGAGGATGACCTTATATTTAAAGTATAGCCTTATCAACTACTTGATAGCCATATTAATGGTTCATCGCTAGTATGTGGATCTTGAACCTTTCGAGATGTATTACACTCCCACTGCTTCTTTAGGAGATGAGATCTCTTTTAAAGAAGTTTGAATTATGAGTAGCAAATAATTTAAAATCGTAATGGATGTAAAATAATATCAAATTGGTATTCCACGACAATATAAGATTGTTGCGTTTGATATCGTCAAACCTTTTGATACGAGTCGTACTTCAACCTTTTAAAGACAACTTGGGACCATCCCAATCCATATTACATATGGTGTACTTATGAACCTTATGATATTCAATGTTTAGCATGTTCAAGAGTATAAACCTATAAAGATTTTGGAGGATCTGTTTGACTTATCATAAATCGAATCTTATCCAATAATATTCTGTTGGGGAACCCGTAGCCATGTACGTTACATGCGTAGCGGAACCTACTGGTTCAACGCGCCCTAGGATCATCATTAAGGAAATAAAGATACGAGATTATGCTATTAAAATTTATACCTCGGATCTTCCTGATCCGGGAGAGAGAAGCGGATGCAGGTCTGAACGAACTTCCGTCTTGCTTCCTTCTCCATCATGCGCCTAAGGCTTGACTCGAACGAACTCCTTGCTTCTCCTAGGGTAAAGATACTGATCACTTGCTAGTCTTCAAAGTAGAAGACCTCTACTTGCATCCACGTCGAACTTCGAATCGTTGGAATAACCAGACTCGGCTAGACGAGTCCGGAAATAATTTCAGGAGGCTCTCCCTCTTTCTCTCTCTATATTACTGCAGCCTAGAGGCTCTGTATTGTGTCTCTAATAGAGGGGGACTGCCTTTCTATTTATACTAGAGAGGGAGGCGAAGGATTGCTCAGTTACCATAATTAAAATCCTAATTCCAATGCTTATTCCGTTCCCAACGAACCTATTATGTTACCAACGGAATAGAGTTTCCTAATCTCAAAACTTGACTGCCGAGGAATTGGCTAAGTTATGTTGCCAACGGAACTGTTCTATTGCCAACGGAACTTCCATTGGCAACATAACAGTTTTGTTGCCAACGGAACTGTGCTGATTTTTGCACAATCAATCATATCAATCATCCAATGATCGATTATTTCCTTCACCTATTTATACATCATATGTATAACCATTTAAGCACATTTTCTTTCTGACTAGACATTGTTCTATATGTGACCGTGTAGGTTCCATTTAGCGCTGGCAACGATCTTCCAAAGATCGTAAGTCATGAGTAACCTCTAGACTCGTGTCATGACTAGCCATGTTAAATAAAATGATTAGCGATCAGAAACCTATCTGAATAGACATTTGCTTACTCCTTTTGTTTTACGATATATATCTTGATCACAAGACATGAAAGTATGTCATCCTTGAGAGTGATCAAAGTCTCTTTCCTGATCGAGAATTAGACTAAGTAAATACAAAATGATAATAACAGCACATGTTAATCCATTTTGAACATGGCCATGCATTCTTTCAGTCCTAGTTCATCAGGAGGCCCAAAGATATCTCCCTCTTGATGAGAGGAACAAATTTCATCTTGGTCACTCACATTCCTCGTCCTGATTCAGTGCATATCTAACGATGACCCAATGATCATCCCGTTACGGATGACGTAGGATCATATTAAAGTATGCGGTTCCACATATAGGAATCCATGGCGACCTCAAGTCGTTGGAACAAGCACACTATTCATATGAGAATCACTAATGACATATACCATGCATATTCTCATAGTGTGGTATGTCTAGTACGTGTTCTCTAACACGTACCTATATTCAAGACTTGACATCCCTATGTCCATGATCATCTAGTATTCGAATATACTAGTGTAGCTATGTAGCTTCTTACCTAAAGTATGCTTATCTCTATAAACATCCCATATATCACCAGGGACGGTTTAGAATGTCATTCTTTGGTTCACAGTTCTACTAATGGAATCACGTATTCCGATGACGTGAACTCGAAGTGTCATTCATGGTCGATCTAATATATGTAAATATATTAGTCACCTATACACTCAATCATATATGAACTAAATAAATGTGTTTCTCATAATCTAATCTCTAGTCCAACACTTTGTCCTATGACATAATTCCTTCAGTCTCCCACTTGCACTAGGCCAATGATAAGCATCCAATGCTCATTAGACAACATGACCTTCATGTTCTATATTAGCGGGAAATATATGCCTATTAGATGATAGAAATTTACATTGAAAACTTGTAGTTTCTACTATTGATTTCTATCACTAGTCGAGAACTTCTTGAAACACGTACTTGTATCCTTGTTTTTCTATTCTGAACGATTCTTTGTTCACAAAATAGATCGTCAGACTTTAAGAGCACTCGGGACTACTCCCAACTCCAAGATTAAGTTTTGATTTAAGCATACATGTTGTCCGCTTCTAAAGCGATAATATGATTTTGTTTCAGTTACAGTACTTTATTTGGAACACTTTCCAAATTACTGTGTTCAAAATAAATGAATTGCGATAATGATCCATGTTAGGAAAGTGTAATCTCTTACCACTACCTAACTCCTCATAGATCGGGATATCATATTTATTCATAAGAACTTATGTATTTATTTGCTCTCTTATGCTCCAAGAATATTGCACGTATATTGTATGGCTTGAAGAATCTTATTTATCTCGTTATCAAGAACTGTTTCTTGTATATTGAACCTTTCAATAAACGGATGATATGCTCATATCTTCATTATATGAACGTCATAGGCAAGAATTTTTTCTTGCATATTGAACTCTTTAAATATTGTTGAAAGCATAAAATTCAATTCATGTGCCTTTCATTGTTCATATTAGTGCCACAAACAATAACTCTTTCTTGCATATTGAATATTCAATATATGGTTGAAGGTATAAAATCTAATTCTTATATCCTTTTATTGTTCATGTGAATGTCATAAGCAAGAACACTTTCTTCCATGTTGAACATTTCAATGTATGGTTGAAAGTATAGAATCTCATTCGTTTATCTCTTCATCATTCATATGAACACCATGAGCAAAGGTCCGTCGTCGCAGAGGAAGAAAGGTGAGTAAGTAGTGACTTCCTCGGGAGAACTGCCCACGGGGAAGTGAAGAGTACCCGACGACATTCAGGGATGAATGTAGACTCGTCGGTTAGGGATAATCATTCTAGTCCTGGGAGAGGAGGCGACACCAGTCTGAGCTGTTGCCATTGTTTCAGTGGCTCCCTCTTCAAACTTCTCAAGGATTGAGTCTTCTCTCTTTTACCAATTCCCGAGTTGAAGAGAAGATGAAGAAAGAAGAAGGGGCTTTTTCATGATCGAGGATCTGAGATGTTAGGCAACAATACGAGGAGTTCAAACGATATAAATGAACCAGAAGTCTGTATAGACTTCAACTCCTAACTATTAGGATGTGTAAGTTGTTGTAATGCAGGAAGATTGTTATACTCCCACTAAATTTCTTGAAATCAAGGTGGTCGCATCTCTTTTGATTAAGTCAAATTCTTCAATTTACTTTGTCAAATAGATTCATCCTGAGATGCTTGCTTTAATCCATTGATGAATTCAGAGCCGGTAACATTTCAGAATTCTTGCGATCATAAAACTTTTACCATGTATAAAAGATACATCCATAGTATAGTTCTTATAAAGGAATGTGAGTTTTATATCCTTATTCCATCATTCACAATCGCATTGTGCTATGAAAGTTAGAATTCATAATAGCAACAAGTGAGAAAGTCTTTTTACTATAGCCCATATTATAGCTACTCTCTTTGCTATTTTTTAGGTTATCCATGTACTGTATGTAATGATCATCAAGCCATTGGATACTCCAATCAAGTTCCAAACTTGACTGCTTGTATATGGGTTGCATCTCAATTCTCATGGTCCAACCATTTTGAGAACATTGTCTCTTCACAATCTCCTCGGTAGAAAGTCGACTTATCCTCTATGAGCATCTTTTATGAGAGATCATATCTCTCATTCTAATGTCTGTGAGGAGGACCTTATGTTTCAAGTATAGCCTTGTCAACTACTTGATAGCCTCATTAATGGTTCATTACTAGTATGTGGAACTCAAACCTTTCAAGATATATTACACTCTGACTACTTCTTTAGGAGATGAGATCTCTTTCAAATAAGTCTGAATTATGAGTAACAAACAATTTGAACTCATAATGGATATAAAATAATATCGAGCTGATATTCCAGAAAGATTGTTGTGTTAACACTATCAAACCTTTTGACACGAGTCGTACTTCAACTTTTAAAGCAAACTTGGGACTATCCTTTTGAACCTTATGATATTCAATGTTTAGTATATTCAAGAGTATAAACCTATAAGAATCTCAGAGACATAGACTAAATCTTATCCAATAAATTCATCTTCTTCTTTATGTGCACATCATGAGATGCTGCATATAGAATTAATTGTGAAATCTTTTTCACAATTTATAAGATAATTTTCAAACTATTGACTCAAATACTTGCCACTTCGATCGAATCGAAGTGCTCTTATTATCTTGTCAGGGCGATATCGAATTTCATTCTTAAATGCTTTGAACATTTCAAATATTTTGTGTTTCATTAAGTAAACCTTTTACTTAAAAACACTTTAATATGAAATTCTGATATTTCTTATTTCTAGCCGGCTTGCTTTTTGTCTCTCGTGCATCTATATGCATGAGACTCAACAAACTAACCCATCAATTTTGTGATGGTTACCCATTCTTGTCATCATGTTCGATAAATAAAATTCGCACTTCTCAATTGATCTTAGATCCAATGAGTCAAACTTCCCACATAGGGTGGAGTTTTAAAAATGCGATTCTCATTCTGTGACTTAGATGGTATGAAGTAGTGCAGATTTCTTATTCTTATATTGTAGTGGTATATTTGATAGTTGAGACTTTACAGGGATGTTAACTTGAAATTGTTTAGAATCCCAATTGCAATTTGACTTAACTCTTAAACAATTCAATAAACATGATAAGAGTGCACAAATTTTTTTTATTATGCACATGAAATGAAAGGTCTATATATTACTGGCATAAGATGGGTGCAACTTTAACTCCTTGAAAATCGGTTCCCAATCACATGCATCCAATATGTAATGTAGAAAAATTACACCTTATTAAATTAAACAAAATCAGAATTTTGTAGACTTTTAAATTTTAATGCATGGGTAATCTCTTGGAACAAAAGGATCAGAAATTCAAAAAAAAATGTAAGAAGTTATAAAAATAATAGAAATTAAATAGCCATCGGAAACAGATAACGCTAGGGAACTGAACAAAAATTTATATATCAAACCCCCACAAAAAAATTCGGTTTTTAACTTATTTTTCGAACTAAAGCCAGTTCAGAGACAAGTCTCCATTCAAACAATAAAATTGGAATTTCAAATTGCACTTCAAGTTGTATGAAGAGTGCAGACCATATAATATTTTTGATATGTCAATTATGAAATGAGATTTGAAATTTTGTTTTTGTTTGAGATGAAATTTGAAATTTAGTATTTTACAAAGTTGAGGGGGTTCCATGGAAACTTTCCACTGAAACAAACTGTCAAAGTTTCAGGTTCCATATCCCAATGAAGCTAATTTTATATGTGAATAAATAAAAATTTTGTGTTAATATTACTTCCATATATTTCTATGTACCATTTTGTAGAATTTTATATGATTAGGGTACAAATAGGGTTTGACTGAGATAACTAAAGCTAAGTATAAACTGTCAAAATTAGCCGTTTGAATCTTTCAAAAATCCAAATTCCAAAGCAATAACTGGAAACAGTTAATCCTAGGACTGAGATGCTCTCCAATTTCCACGATATCTCCATTACTCCACTTATTAATAATATTATCCTTGAGAAAAAATACAGTTTTACTATTATATCTTTTGCTCATTTATTTATTAAAGAAACTATGGCCCAATATTTTTTTATATACTTCGATGCGCCAGTATAAAAGTTTCAGTTAATAACAAATTAAATGCAAGTTTACATTAAAAACTTTTATCAAAATTAAAATGGAGAGAACTATGAAAGAAGAAACTGACTTAAATAATTTAAAAAGGTCTATTATTTACTTAAAAATATAATAAAAATAGGTCGGTGGGCAGAATACTGTTGCCTCTGGTCCCAATATATTCTTCAAAGAAAATACTTTAATCTTGGTACAAATATTGCAAATGGGTGGTAAATAAATTATTTATAGGTCCCGGCTAATTGATACTGGTCTCCAAATCTTTTATTTCCTTTTTATCTCCAGAAATACATCTTTTTATTTATTTATTAATTTTTGATATGTTATTAACATTTGACTGGTTGTTAATAAGGTTCTTTTTTGTATTGAAAAAGAAGAAGGTTCCTTTTTCCAGCAAAAATGTGAATCTTTGTTATTCTAGTAGTAATAATCAAACATTATTTGAGAATTTAAATTTTAATATAAGAAAAAAAAGAAAAAAAAATAACTCAATTTGAGACTAGATCTTTCTATCTACCTGGGTATTTAACAAAAAATGAAAGGTTATCACATGATAATCCAGTTTAATAATGGTAATAATGCAATAATTTGTTCAGAAAATCAAGTTGACTGACACAATTAAGATAACTAAATAAAAAATATTCATAAAAATATAAACAAATTGTTTCTGACAGCTATCCGCAGCAGATCGAACAAGAGTTTTCAATTCATGAGGAGTTACAAAACTGTACAAGCAAGTACAGAACGTAATTTATATTATTTGTAATTGGGTTTATTATTATAATTTTCTGTGCATTCTTTTATATTATTTCTGTGCATTCTTGTAATTGGGTTTATTATTATAATTTTCGTGTATATTATATTCTTTTGTTGATTACTTAAATAATATAGCTAGTATGAAATTATACTTTCTGTATTCTATTTTCTGAGGTCAAAATTATTTCCTTTCCCTTTTCCCGTTTTCTTCCTGTTTTTTATATTATTATTATTATTATTATTATTGATGAACGGTCCAGATGGACTTGAAAATGGAGTAATGTAGACGTTTTTTTCTATATAAAAGAAATGACAAAAGGATAAAATTGTAATTTTGGGTCTAATTATTTTTCCTTCTTTTGTGACTAAAAATGGTAGGTTAATGAGAAACATGACTTCATATCATCTCTCAAAAGTCAAAATATTCAACCAAATATGTAAAAATCAGTTGTATGATAGCTAAAGATACATTGGTGTTTAAAAAACATTATTCAAACTGCAATTTGAAAACATAAACGAAGATATATTCATGAAGTATGCACACTCCTAATTTTAATAATATAAAAGAAAAAAATATAGGATAACAATATACATAATAACATATGAATATAAGATTAAGAAAAAGTGTATATGAATATTTTTGTCTATATGTATTTGTCATGTATTTGTCATTTGCTAATATGGAAACATTTCCATTTGTTGAAGAGGCTGCCAATGATTTGTTTGTACCAAAATTATTGAGGATTTGTACTTTCATAATTACAATTTAACATTAATTATCTTTTTATAAATTTAAGATTGAATTTATGTAATTAATACTACATATACCGAAAATATCCTCATAATCTTAATGGTGCTGATTAAATCTAACATTAAGTTGAAAAAAAGAAATAGAGTACCATATACACAAGCTCAAAATTATCACTTAAATTAAATTACAAGATTTCAACTTCTCTCCATTTTGTTCTCAAAATAGAGGGATCCCTTTCGCTTCTGGCCCTACAACTCCAAAGAAACTCCAATGAATAAAAATATCTCCAGGCGCAAATTAATGGAGAGAATTGAATCTCTATATACCAACCTCAAATAATTAAAATGTTAGAGCATGATTAATCTATGTAAATACAAGGACAGTACTTGCAGATCCCTTCAAATCTGAATGAAAAAAATAAAAACAAAGATGCAAGTCAATGATGGCCCTTAATGAAAAAAATGAAGGATAACAGCCAAATGATTACAACAAATCAAGGGGCATTTTGGTGAATTCACTGAGATAATTGATTCTCCAATAATACATTTGATTAGGGTTCATTCACATGCATCTCTACATACTGCCATGTTCTCATTATAAAAACCCTAAACATAGAAAAAATGCCCTCAAGTATTATTTTAGTCTGCTTCATATTCTTCCGAAATTAAAAAAAAAGTGATAAAAACATGGCACATCTATATAGAGAGGGATTAAAAACTAAAATATTATAAATAAAATGACTTCAAATATATTATATAATCCATAGATTTAGTAGGGGTTGAAATTTCAGAAAAGAATATTTTTTTTAGGAGAGAAAAAAAAAAGAATATTTGAAAAGATAAAAATTAAAAATTATTCAAAATTAACAAGTAGGACTTAGAATAACTATTCATATAAAACTATATCAAAAGGAAATACAAAAATCAACAAATGGTGCAGCATATTAAAACTTCAACAAAACTATTTAAATAATTTCAACCAATCAATCAATTAGATTCCTCTCAAACGGTTATACCACAAACCCTAAGGACAACCTTCCAATTTTTTTATACCCTATATTATAAACTAACACAACCAAACTTAATCAAATCAAATCAATTTACTAACAAAACTCATTAAAATATTCAAAGCACAACCCCTATAAAAACCCTAGACGGTTCAACCCTCAAATCCATCAAGCACTAACAAACAAAACTTAATCATAAAAACCTACAAACCCTCTCCTTCCCTTCTTAAACATAAATGGATTCGAAAAAATCAAATAAAATCACGGAAATCGTGAGGCTCCAACAAATGATCAAGAAATGGAAGAAACTATCTGTCTCGAAAAACGGAACCAGCACCAGTACCAACAACAATTCTCCAAGCAAGGGCATGAAGTTCTTAAAACGCACACTGTCATTCACAGACCCATCGGCACTATCTGGTGACGTACCGAAAGGACACCTAGCGGTATGCGTGGGAGAAGAAATGCGACGATTTGTTATACCAACGCAATATTTAGGTCACAAAGCATTCGTCTCTTTGCTCAGAGAGGCAGAAGAGGAATTCGGGTTTCAGAATGAGGGCGTCTTAAGAATACCATGCGAGGTTGGAGTTTTTGAGAGTATACTAAAATTGGTGGAGAACAACAAAGATGGTTCTTATTATTGCTCTACTGAGGCTGATTTTGGTCATCCGTATTACTCCCCAAATCCAATTTATCAATGAAGTGGAAGTAATTGAGAGGCCAAATGCTATATCTGGTGAGGGATGATTATTTATCTCCCCCCATATATATCTATGATTGAATTAGTATTCATTTTTTGTTTTATTTTCTTTTTTTGTGAGGATATAAAGCAAAATTTCTTTTTTCTTTAATTTGTGTACTAGTTGAGGATAGCCAAAAAGGCTCGTGTTCAAGTGTAATGATTTATTTTCGTTTTCCATTTAATGTTGGACTTGAATTAAGTTTGATAAACGCAGAAATTTTGAAGCCAAAGTTGACTTAAGGATCGAACTCCAAAGAAGATTTTTATAAATCTGGAGTGTATATTGCAAGGATTGCATGCGTAAATTTTGATTCATAACAAAATAAAAGTCCAGCACAAAAGAGTGAAAGGCAGTATGTGGAACATTCTGATTTGCCGATGATGCGAACACCGGCGGCCATTACCAAAACTCTTTTGATATATTTAAGGGATAATTTCATATATATCATTACAAAAACTCAAAATATCATATTTGCCATTATAAAAACTTAAATATCATATTTGTCATTGTAAAAACTTAAAAATATCATATATGCCATTACAAAATTTTAAATATCATATTTGTCATTACAAAAACTTAATATATCATATTTGCCATTAATTTATTCAAAACTTAAAATCATCCATTTTTTCCGTTAAAATTAATGGCCAAATCTTATAATTATCATTATACCCCTAAATTTAGTTAATAAATTAGATTTCATATTAAAAATTCATTTGATGATCTCTCTATTTGTCTCTCTATCTATCTATCTATCTATCTCTCTTCATGATTGAAATTCATATATAAACAAAAATAATCTTTACTTCAATTTATTAGTCAAAATAATTTGACACGAGAGAAAAAAATATTAAAAAAAAAATAATCAATTCATTTCTCTCGAGATCAATTTTTTTTTTACTTCAAATTAAAAGAAAGAATTTTTTTGCTTATATATGAATCTAAATCATGAAGAGAGAGAGAGAGAGAGAGAGAGAGAGAGAGGGAGAGAGAGATGTTTAATATGAATCTAATTCATGATGTGAATTTAGAGATATAATGGTAATTGTAAGATTGGACCGTTAATTTTAATGAAAAAAATAGACGGTGTTAAGTTTTGAGTAAATTTAATGGCAAATTTGATATATTAAGTTTTTGTAATGACAAATATGATATTTTAGATTTTGTAATGGCATATATGATATTTTTAAGTTTTTATGATGACAAATATAATATTTAAGTTTTTATAATGGCAAATATGATATTTCGAGATTTTGTAGTGGCATATATGAAATTATCCTTATATTTAATAGTGTTACTAGAATGTTCTCACTTTTGCCAAAAATTAGTATTTGAAATTTACAGTTATGTATGCCTGGATATCTCAACATAACATATTTCATTTCCCGTAATGATATTTAGGAAATAATTAGGAGAAGGAAATAAATATTTAGGAAATATTTGTAGGATGGAAGGAGGTGAGTTATTTCTATTCTTTGTATCGTTAGTTTAGGATATTTTCATATTGTATTTTTAATTTATGCAACTTATTTTGGTAATTAGTCATGTCTCTTTTCTATATAAAGAGGCATATAGATATTGTAATCACTACTAGAAAATCATTTTTCAATAAGGGTGTTTTTTTTTCAGTAACGGCCCCGTTACTGATAAATTTATCAGTAACGGTTTTGCAAAACCGTTGCTGATAAAAACAAAACTGTTACTGATGACCAATTTCAGTAACGGTATCGTTACTTCAAAATAATAACCGTTCCTGATAATATTTGGTGTGAAAAAAAAATTTAGATCCAAATTTTTGGAGGGATTTTCCAAAATTATCAGTAACGGTATTACAAAAATATCTTCTAATACCGTTACTGATATTAATACATAAATTATCAGTCACGGTTTATTTTTCACCGTGACTGATGAACCTTTTTTTTCCTTAAGTCAGGCGCTAAGATTAGCGCCTCCCCTTTCTCTTTATCTCACTCGCCTCTCTCTGACTCTCTTCTCTCACTCGCCTCTCCCCTCTCTCTCTCTCTCTCGCTCTCTCGCGTTTGGCAAAAGCCGCCGGCGCCCTTCCCTCTCACCGATGCTCTCTCTCACCCCCGCCGTCTCTCTTACCTCCGCCCTCTCTCTCTCTCTCACCGTGGCCCGTCTCTCTCACCCCCGCTCTCTTTTCACCGCCGTCCTTTACTCTCACCTCCGCCCTCTCCTTCAATGCCGTCCATCTCTCTCAATCTCATCACTCTCTCTCAAGTTCAAGCCTTCAATACCCTCAATTTCGACTCTATTTGGTGGATTATTCTCTATGAAGGTGTGATTTATTTTTTTTAGTTTTCTATTTTATTGCCTAATTGCTATATTGCGATTTAATTGTGCTAATTTGCATAATTGGTAGCATTAATGAATGTCAGTTTTCTAGGATTTTTTATTTGGAGGTGAAGTAAGAAGGATTTCTCCACTCGCTTTAAATTGTGGTACCATCTTTTTTGCGTTTGCCTTTGTATTTATTTTTATTTTTATGAAATATAGGTTAAAATTAAATTTAGTTCTTAATTATTAAATAATCGTACTAGGGATGGTTTATTTTAATTAATGGTGGTCAAGATTAGAATTTTGGATTATGTAGATTAGGATTACGTTTTTTTAATATTTATCGCTAATTGAATAGAGTTTATGGTTATTGTTTGAAAAGGATTGGTGTTATCATTTAATTTATAGGTTTTATTTCATTTTATCTCTAATTGTTAAAAAAAATCATTGTTAGGAACCCTTTATATTTGATGTCTCGCTATTCGGATCCGCTTCCTCCTCTCTTCTCTTTGACGGTATTTGATTATTTTATTTTCATGTTTTCTTTACTTAATTTTTTTTGGGTCATATTTAGGGTTTTTATTTAGTTATTAATTTTTTATCTATTATTATTCGGATCCGCTTCGTTTAGGGCTAAATTAGGATTTTGGATTGTGTTGAGTATTTTTTCTCCTTTATTTAATTACTTTTTTAGGTCATAGTTAGGTTTTTTATTATTTGTATTTTTATAATATTAGTTATTTTGTTTATTAGTTGTATAGTCTTATTTTTATTAATTTTTTTATCTTTATTTTATTTTATTCATCATATTTAAGGTTTTTATTTATTAGTTATATAGTCATTTTTTGTCGCTAATTGGTATTTTCTTTTGTTGTACTTAGGGTTAAGCTTCAAGCGCCTGCAAGGCGTCACGAAATTTGTTAAGCTCTAACTACTTCATCTCCAAACTCAAATAAGGTTAGAATTAGGGTTTCTCTTTTATATTATTCGATTTATTGAATCTTGTTGTAATGTATTAAATTTCATAATTAGAGTTTAATATTATAGATTTGACGGTTGAATTATGATTTTTTTTGTATTATGGTTAAATTTGTATTAGGGTTTTAGTTTACATTAGGATAATTTATTTAAGTTAATTAGGATAATTTATTTAAATTCAATTATGATTTATTAAATTTCTTTGTAGGAGTTATTTCGAAAAGATAGAGAAGAAGCAAAGGCCGAGATGGAGAAAGAAATGCGAAAAAACTGAAGATGGAGTTGAAGATGATGTTGACGTCAATTTGGGTGACAATGAGGGTTTGGATGTTTAGATTTAGTGTTTGAACTTGGGGTTTGGGAATATTGATTTTAGGGTTAAATATTTTGGATGTTTTGAAAGTAGTTCATATTACACTTTTGATGTTTGAATTCCTAATATATTTGATATTATGTTATTATGTAGTGTTTTCTATATATTTATTTGATTTATTTATTTTTTTAATTATAATTGAGATTTTTTAAATTTTACAAAATATGTTTCGGGAAATGACTTTCGAGAACGGTTTTAACTCATAAACTCATTATCGAAAATGATTTTTAGAAATTAGAAAAATATTTTCAAGAATCGGTTATTGTGAATTATACCGTTATCGATAGTAGATAAAGTCCGTTCATCGATATCACCGTTGCCGATAATTTTTGCCAAATTTCGAACTTATCGAAGAATGTAGTGCGTAGTGCGCCGTACGATGTAGAAATATCGTTACTGATAATTATCAGTAACGGTACCCTTACTGATAAAGACTTTCAGCATGGCCGCATAAGTAACGGGGCATTAGTAACGGGGTACCATTACTGATGGCTATCAGTAATGGTATTTAGCTATCAGTAACGGTTTTTTCACCCTTATTGATACTTTGTTTTCTAGTAGTGAGTTATATCACAATTCTTGCAATGTAGTCTCTTAATTGATTATACAGTTCCCCTCTTCTTCTCTAATTATTGATCTTGAGTTTTCTTTCTCCATATCCATATGCTCCCAATTATCCTAACAAAATGGTATCAGAGCTAGCTTACCGTCATTCCATTGCTTCCGCGAGTCGAGCATATACCGCTTGTGTCATCATGAATTCAAGTGTGGTTATGTCGATAAAATTTGATATTGAGAAATATGATGGCATGACGAGTTTCGTACTTTGGCAAGTGCAAATGAAGGGTATCTTGTCCAATCTAGATGTGAAGGCCGCCTTCGTCGGATGATCGAAGGAGATGATGGTCCAAGTTTGGGAGATGATGGATGATAAAGCTCTCTCGACAATTCAGCTATGTTTGGGCAACTCGGCTCTTCAAGAAATTGTTACGGAGACTACGTCAGCTGGTGCGTCGAAGAAGTTAGAAGGCATCTAGGCATCCGCATGCATAAATCGGTTACGAACCGGTTATCTTTGAAGTAGCGAATTTACTTTTTGAAGACCTACAATATTCATTAAGCTAGCTCTGGACCTACAATATTCGATCTGCGAGATTACTAACAACTATTGAGTATTTCGGGCATAACTTACTCTCTGGATCTTAGGCCTGGACAAATCAATATGCGTTAGAAAGCTACACAGAAGACCTACAATATTCATTACGGTCCAGAGAGCTAACTTGGGCAATAGTTAGAAGGAGGTCGATTCCAAGACAAGAAGGGGGAGCAGCTACTGCGCTAGGATCTGACTATATCTAGGTGTATTCTTTCTATATATTGTATGATGTATTTTGAGTCATTTGTATCAATATCTATCTTTATGCATTGTAATTAAACTCTTCTAGGGGGCGAAATGTTAGTAACCTAGTAATTCTTGATTAAGCTATAGTTCTCTATCTTGTTTGTTGTATTCTTTGGAGTGATATTGTTTGTGTATTTTAATTCTTACCTTGAGTGTGTAGGCCGCACAGTTTTAGATACTTAGGCAAGTAGACGAAGTACCAAAATGAGAAGTCAAAAGTCGGACCCGTGAGCAAGACTCGAACCGACGAGGCAAGATAGTAGCTAGGACATTTGAGGGGAGAAAGGAATGCCATAGAGCCCAAAGGGATCGCACCTTAGTCGGGCAATTACCCTGTGGTACGGATACTGTGATTCACTTTGATAGCCTGCTTCGCGATACAAGGATGGATCCCCCTTACAAGTAGAGACTAACATCAAGGCGAACCTTACGGGTCCGACTCCGGAGGTCAAGTGATAGTGGCCTCCGCACACAAGATAAGGTGAGAGCCTTCTGCGTCACGACAAGAAAACACAGCGATTCATGAGGAACCAACAAGCTGATCAAGTGGATCTACGGTGAAACCATCGAGCTCTAGAACCCTTCTCGCCAGACCTCTCTATCGCACTTCATCCCGCGCACACGGTGATAGCGCGTGCACGGATCAGGACATCTCTATATTTACATTATTTACTTCTTAATATATTTTTCTCTCAACCAACCAACTAAATAGATTTGGTTTGGATTACTAACCAAAACCTAGTCCGGTACTCCATCTTTGGCCTCCATGTGGATCGACACCCTAGCTTGCTATATGGTGACCAAGCGAGTAACTTGAGGTTTACAAATATTGAAGTGGGACCTATCTTTTATCTATATACACAATTGACAAGCCCATGTCATATAGGTGAATATCAAATGATATTTATAAACCCTCCTTATTTGTACCTAGAATAGTAGTAAGCAAGGGTCGATCCACATAGACATTTGTATTGAACTTAACAATAGTTGCAACGAGTCAAACTAGAATAATTATATGATGATTGAATGAATGAAAGAAAGATAGAAAGTGATCCTGAAGTATGGTAGAGAGGCCTGACGAGAAGGGTTCTAGGGCCCAATGGTTTCATCGTAGCTTCACTCGATCAGATGTTGGTTCCTCACAAATCATCGTGCTTTCTTGTCACGACGCAGAAGGCTCTCACCTTATCTTCTGCATGGAGGCCGCTATCACTCATCCTCCAGAGTTGTAAGCCCGTTATATGATTCGCCTTGTTGTTGGACTCTGCTTATGAGGTGAACCACCCTTGTATCACGAAGTCGACTGTTGCAGTGAATCGTAGTGTCTGCACTCCCAGGTTGCCTGACCAAGGTGCGAACACTTCGAGCTCTGTGGCATTTCTTGTTCCCTAAAACATCTCGGTCACAGTCGTGTCTCATCGGTTTAAGTCTTGTCCGCGGGTTCGCTGTAGGCTTCTCCTCTCGGTACTTCAACTACTCACCTATGTATCTTGAACTATGGCACGCTACATACTTCCAAATAAGAGTTAGGATTACACATACAAAATCACAACAAAGAACAATAAATAAGATATAAGAATAATGATAAACTGAATCAAGTATTATTAGGTTATTAATATCTCGCCCAGAGGGGGTTTAGCTACAACACATAAGTATACAAGATAAATCAAAGAATCTGAAATACATTATGAAAGATAAAGAAAGACTAAACCCTAGATGTAGTCAGACCCTAGTGCTAAAGTCATGCCGTCCCCTTCTGCCTTGGAATAGAGACCTCCTAACTAACTAATTCACGTTTAGTGGATTGTTGTATGGTGGTTTTCTTCTCTCTTCTATGGGAGCCTCCTTATATAGCATAGGAGGCCCCCTCCCGAAGATGGCAATGCATTAAAGGCAATGATTTGCCCTAGATTTATTTCTCTCTTTGCACTTGCCAAATCATCCAAAGGAGATGATGCTGCCATACTTGACTAGATGTGAAGACCGTGAATTACTCTGCCTTGCTGTCCAAGTTAGCTCTTTGGGCCTTAATGAACGTTGTAGGCCTTCCTTGTAGCATTCTAATACATATTCACTTGTCCCAGCCTGAGGTCCAGAGAGTGATTTATGCTCAAAATACTCAATAGCTGTCAGCAGGTTCGCAGCTCCGACTCGCATGCGTCTTTGTGATTCGGGTTGAAACCGTAGTTTTGCTTGGAGAATCGATTTGCTTGGGGAATCCGTTCGTTTGGAGATCGGTTTGTTAGACCGGCTAGGCGAAACATACAAAGGATCGGTTTGGAAACCGATTTGGAATCGACCAAAGAAAAGCGTCAACCAAATTCGCTTTTGATCATCACGGATTAAGCATAATCCGAAGGTACAAAGTTATGAATTTTTCTTTGATTTAATTGTAATTCACGGATCCTTCTTTTGGGTTTCGAATTCGATTTTTTTTCGTTTTGTATTTTTCCGCTGCGTTATGAATGGTAGAAATCCAACAGTGGTATCAGAGCCAAGTGAATTCCAATTAAATTAAGACGGATAAACCATTTTCGAAATATTTCTTTTGATTTTGAGGCGTTATTTTTCAATTTTTGAATTTTGGTCACGAACGGTTGCAATTTCATGAAAGGGTGTGACTTCATGAAAGGGTGCATGTGATGTCTCTTGATCATGAACGGTTGCAATTTCATGAAAGGGTGTGACTTCATGAAAGGGTGCATGTGATGTCTCTTGATCATGAACGGATGCGACTTCATGAAAGGGTGCATGTGATGTATCTTGATCATGAACGGTTGCGATTTCATGAAAGGATGCGACTTCATGAAAAGGTGCATGTGATGTATCTCGATGATGAAAGGTTGCGATTTCGTGAAAGGGTGCGATTTCATGAAAGGGTGCATGTGATGTATCTTGATTATGAAAGGTTGCGACATGATTGAAATGGTGCTTTGGGTATGTCATGAAGGGATGCATGTGATGTAGCATAACCTTCGGATGGGTGTCTAAATTTTATGAAAATGTGCGAAACTACGTATGTGATACACTAAATAAATTTCGAAAGGATGTATTCAACACATTAAGTTTTTTAAAGAAATTTTGAGTTTCGGCACCGTATAAAATAAAATTTCTTCAGGGGCGCTGCCCCTTGAAACCCTGCAGGGGCTCTGCCCCTTGATCCTGCAAGGGCTCTGCCCCTTGACCCCGCCCGCTGACCGGGCAGCGGGATCCCCATTTTTCGGGGCCGCGCCCCGAACCCCGCACTCACGCATAGATTAATCGTAGACCCCGAATTTCATATTCGTAACGCCTTATACATATTTCGTAAAATGGTTTTAAAGTACAACATAATGCATATAACATGGCCTATTAGATATGTGTTGAGTGATTGTGATTTGTGTGTGATGATGTGATGTGTGTAATATATGTATGTATGTAAAAACGGGCATGGTTCCATTCTTGGTTGATGTGATGTAATTTATTTTGATGGTTAATTATGACGGGCATGGTTCCGTTCATTTTATATATAATATAACTACCACGATCATTCACATCCTGGAGATGAAGGAGTTCACCATCCACTTCATACGCATCATGGAGATGATAGAGTTCACCATCCACCTAATACACATCATGGAGATGAAGGAGTTCACCGTCCACCTCATACACATCATGGAGATGAAGGAGTTCATCAATGCCTTGTGGTTGAATGTATCTTAGGAAATGATCTTAATGATTGGCTCATTTAGATCATCAAGGCCATGTTATATCATATCATATTTATTTTATCTGTGCATGTGATGTTCTGTGATGAAATACATGATAAAATAAAACAAAAAGATTAAACATAACAATCCCTCATATAATGTTGAATCATAGAAATGCCTCCCATGTATCTATACTTATTATCCCTTCGATCATGCAAAATTTTGGTATGCCAAAGCATAGTGAATTAGCATAATCTTAGGGTGATGAGAAGCGAGAAATGGTGATTCTCGATATTTAGACATGGTTAGATTCAACTGAACTATCAAGTCAGACTTGGGTTCGGGGCATATGATAGGATGCATACGCCGAGCATATGATGCTCATCCTATGGATTAAACGAGAGTTGTATGCGATACAATTGGAAAAGTTCCTACCTAAATAATTAGGTTCTAGGCGATGAGCGAAAGCTCACTTGGAACTTGATGAAATATGGATCTTGGCTCACTATGAAATTTAAAGTTAAAATTTCCGAATCAATACATTTGAGGGTTATTGATTTGTATAAAATAGTGGGAGTTAAAATTATATTAAAATATCTCAAATCACATATTAATATAAACCTGCATTTAATTCTGTGTAGAAAATGGCAACAAACAACACATCAACTTTAACATTGCGATCCGTCCTTGAGAAGGACAAGCTCAATGGGAAAAACTTCCTTGACTGGCATCGGAATTTGAGAATTGTTCTCAAACAAGAAAGGAAGAACTATGTCCTTGATTCAAGAAAGGCAAGGGTCAAAAGAGAAAATTCAAGGGCAAAGTCAAAGGAAAAGGTAAGGGCAAGGTGTTGTCTGAACCTAAGAATAAGAAACCCAAGGAGGGTGTTTGTTTCTTCTGCAACAAACCAGGCCATTGGAAAAGAAATTGCCAGGCATACTTGGAGGATCTAAAGAAGAAGAAGAAGAGTAGTGAGACTACTACTTCAGGTATTAATGTTATTGAAATTAATTTATCTACTTCCTCATCTTGGGTATTAGATACCGGATGCGGTACTTGTAATGTGTATTTTTATACACATTTTTAGGGTTTAAATCATCACAAATTCAATCAAATTTCACATAAAACGTATGAAAAAGACTCATAACTCATAAAACATAATTTGAAACCTCTTAATACATTTTTGTGTTATTTTACAGGCGAAAAGGCCATAAAATGAAGAATTGGACAAAAACGTAAATAATGGGCCAATGATGGCAAAATTCTCCCTAAAAACGCTCACATTTCCCATACATATACTTTCCTAACCCTAAACGATGGAAAACGTTGTTGGAAAAGAGCAAACATTGGAACGAGTAAGAAACGACCACAAAACGTTATGAAAACATCCACTGTCTCATGACGTTCTTCAGCCAAACCGATACGTGAACCGACCACGTTCGGTCCCAAAACAGAGAAGAAACGTCCACGTTTTTTATGACGTTTCGTATCGGAATGTGACGTTTCATATCGGAATGTGACGTTCCGATCAAATGGATCCTAACCATCGTTTTACACCTCAACATAAACCTAGCAGCAAAAGAATAGAGAAAAATGACGCATCAAAATTCTGGTCAACCGTCGCAGTCAAAGTCAACTCTTTCTCTCTCAAAGCGCTGATTTTCCGAAATGCTCGGAATTGAACAAACTCACCACCATTTGATTCGTCTTGACAAGACAAGCACAACCGTATTATTAGTCACCGCTGGAACGGCCGGAGCTGGCCGGAAAACGCGAAAAACCTCCTGTCAGCCATGAAAATAGACCGTTTGAGCTGAGGAATTCTCGAGCTTGCCATTCCCTCCACAGACCTCTAATTGACAAAATTCCAACACCATTCTCTTCTTCTTGATCCCCTCTTTCCAACAATATAAATAACTCATAAAATGATAAAGAATTGAGTGAGATAATCGAGTTTGAAGTAAGTGTTCGATGAAATTCAAATCTGTTTTTTTTGCTGAAATTACTCAATTCGAGCTGAAACTTCTCAAGTCCAAATCTCACTCCACAGACCTCCGTTTCATTCTAAACCAATTCCATTATCTTCTTCTCTCTTTCCTCTTTCCATGGATATCAAGAACACAGAAAACTATGAAGAAATGAGTGAGATATTTGCGTTTGAAATAATGCCAGTAAACCATTCGACGAAATTCCAGCTTTAACGGTCAAATTTTATTCAAATCGAATTGGTTCGAATTTCTCAAACAAGGTGATATTTTCTTGATTCATAGAGTTTAAGGGAGGTGGTTTAATGATATGTGAGGTCTTAATTGGGTCTAAAAACCATTTGAAATACGAGTTTGAATCATGACTTGGTTATTTTCGTGCTTTTCATAACCATGATGGTTAATGACGAAATTTGATGGAAATAAAGGAAATGAGAAGTTGTAATTCAGCAAAATGATACTTTGTGGAGTTTAGAAGGATGCCTAGTTGATCTTTCGAGATACTGTTGAGTGAATTTCGAGTTCAAGCTCAAAATGTCAAACATGGCTGAGCTGTACCATTAATGGAGGTGAAGGGGGTTTTTCGATCATAACTTGAGCGTTATTTCACCATTTTGCGGCGTTCAAAGTTCTGCGGATTCGTACGGAAGTAGGGAACAATTCTAGATCAAGAGAAAGTGTTCAAATGTGGAAGAATTAAGGAGAACGAGTTGGTTTTTTGAGGTCAGGAACTCTGACCGAAAAAAAAAAAAAAAAAAAAATATTTCAGAAACTTTCCGCCAAAACTGAAGAGAACAATGACTCATCACACAGAACAACTCGCGACGTATCAACCTCCGCCATCTTGCCACAGCAAACCAAACGGAACTGGGACCACCTTCAGTCTCACGATGTCGCGATTCAAACTCAGATCGCATCTGAGTTTTTCAATATTTCCGCCCAAAAAAAACAGAGCAAAATTCAACCGCGAAATACTCATCCAATTCTCAATCATTTTCAACGAAATTTCTTCCATACCCTCAGTACAACCCCTTGATCCGCCTGAGCCAATCATAAGTCTCGGTTTGTCCCCTACTCTCCTCTCCATTCAAAACAGGCCATTGGACTCTCAAGTCCATTTCAGCCTATAAAATACCGCTCAAGCCTCTTCATTGAGACACCACTCTTCAATCATCTTCTATAACCTCTAGAATCTCCATTAATGAGTTTCAAGCTTTCTTGAGCTCTAATTTTCGTTTTTGAGTGAAATTGCGCAATTTGGGGCTGATTTGGGGAAAATTCGAATCGGTTGATTCTAGCTTGAATCGAGCGGCAATTGGAGCTTCAAATCGACTCAAGGAAGCTACTGGATGGTCTTCCAACTCTCGGTTTATTTTAATTCTCTTTTAATTAGTCGATTTGAATTTTAGATCACAAGAACCCAATTTTGTAATAATCATGATGAAATCTTGTTCAATTCTTGTTCTTGTGATTATGAGTGAGTAAATCTAGATAGGGAAAGAAATTTGTGGTTTGTATGCATGAAATCTTGCTTTAATTTCGTGTAATTTTGCTGAATTTGAATGAATAGTCATGAACACACACAATTTTGAATAAATTGGGGAAAAGTGCTTAGCTTGGTATTTTTTGTCAATTGACCTATTAAATTTGATGTTTATTGACTTGTTAATCGTCTGGAATATTTAGCTTAGTATTTTGTGTGATTAATTTGGAGTTGTGATTGATTGAATTGAAGTTTTGTTTAAAATGGCTGTTTTGAATTAAAATAGCAATTGAATCAATTTCTTGAGTGGATCTTAGCTTAGATCGCTCAAATCTATCATTTAAATCTGAAAAGTTATACCCTAAGTGATTAATGATTGTTACACATCACAAATTTCCTTCAAATCCCTATTTTTAAACCAAAAATCAAACCCTAATCCAGTTTCAGTTTTGCTGCTGTTGCTTTTCTGTTTTTCAGTGTTTTTACCTTAATTTCGTATCTAATTCCGATCTGAAAAATTAAAGAAATATTTTTAAAATTCAGTTCTCATTTAGTAGATAATTTTCAAAACAAATTTTGCCCAATTCCGATTTGTAATCTGTGAGATATCAATTTTCTAATTTTGTAATATTTCTGTTTTTAAACTTTCTGTCCAGATTTACTGTTTCTTTTCTTCTGAATTTTTAAAAATATATAAATAAATACTAAAAATACAAAAATAGTCCTACTGGAAGTATTTTGAAGTGTAGAATCCAAATATGAATTTTAAGATATTAGTTGTTAAATCAGATTAGGAGATATTCCAACTTTTGTGAGTATTGGTCTGTCAGAACTAGTTTCTGATCCAGATCTGAATTTTCATTGTAAATCTCAAACTACAAAACATCATTTTATGAAATTTTAACAGATAATCTGACACGTGATAATTGAATTTCTGTATAAATTTTGGAATTTTTCAAGACTTGGTGATTTTTCTATAAATTACTGAAGTTACTGTTAAATCAAGTATGAATCTGAAGTAAGATCTGGATTTAAACTACAAATATCTTGAAATTTTTGAATAAAATATTAATACCAGTAAAGTACCATATCATAGATCTCACTTTCTAGTTTCCAACGGTATCTTGTGTGTTGGAATCGGAGTTTATTTGGTCAAGTTACGAATTAAAACACCAAAGTGTGACGTGCTGAATTTTTACAATAAGGCTAAAAATAAGATTTAAACTTGGAAATTTATCTAATAACCCTTGAATTACAAGATTTCATACTAAAGAATAATCATTGAGACTAGTTAATACTTGAGGCCACACCTCCTTGTGTTCGACCCCTAAACTCATTACCACTCATACTCGTAATTGATTAATAGGGAAATATAAATTGTTTTGTTAAATTGTGTAAAATTCAACGACGATTTTACCACGATTTACAAATGGCGCCGTTGCTGGGGAGGCGGCTTGCATCAAGATTTTAACTAACCCATCTCATATTTTCTCTAGTGTTTTTGTCTCTTGAATTTTTGAAGGTTTATGAGAAAGACAAGATCACAAGGTGAAGTACACACTCCTCATAAGAAGGACATCAACAAGCATTTAAGAGAGATCAAGAGAAACAAGGCGCGAAGCGAGCAAGGTGCAACTTCATCAAGCAAAGGAACGCAACAAAAAGAGGCTTCTCCTTTCACGCAAGGGCCTCGAGTACGACAAGAAGAGCTACACCAGGTGGAGAAGCCACAAGAAGAAGCTCAATTTCGACCTTTCATCATCTCGTCTTCGACTCCAAGACCCGTCTCTCCATCTCCTTCTATTCCTCATTCTAAATCTATTTCACCAACATCATCATCATCTTCATCTCATTTTAAAAATCAAGAAGTTGAAAAAGAATTTAAAGAAACATTAATAAACGTACAAATGACTCAACAAAGAACATTAGGAGAATTTTTAGAGCACAAGATTCAAGAAAATCCTGGAAACATAGTTATACCTTGGGTACCAAATTTCAAGATAAGTCCATCCATGTTAAGTGCTTTACCAATTTTTGAAAGGCATAAAAATGACAATCCATATGCACATTTAGATGAATTTCATATGAAATGTACTGCATTATTTGGTAGAAGCCCGACAATCCGGACAACATTAAGTTGATCCTTTTTCCTCATACATTAGGAGCTGCCCCTAGGGATTGGCTTAATCATTTACAGGGTGGACCATTCGAGACATTCGACGAAGTGGCAAAGCGATTCCTTAAGCGGTACTTTCCAAGCACGCTTACCGCCAAAATACGCAAAGAGATTACCAACATTTAACAACGAGGCGACGAAACCCTTCAAGAATACTACGAGCGCTTCGTACGATTGTGCGCCTCTTGTCCTAACCATAACCTCACCGAAACTTCGTTACTCGACCAATTTATCCAAGGGATGAATGCGTTGGAAGCCCGTCTACTTCAATGTTCGGCTGGTGGATCTTTCAACGATAAAACTCCTGCCCAAGTGCGTACGCTCATTGAAACGATGGCTGAAGGAAACTTAGGTCGTGATGGGATCTTAGGGCAAGTAAACACAACAAGCACAGTGGATCTCAAAGCTATGGAATCTCGCATCACGGCAAATTTCGAGACGAAGTTCAACAAGGTGCTTAAGGCCAGAGGGGCAAAGATGGAACCCACACCATGCGAGTTTTGTGCAAGCACAGACCATGCAACTGACGAATGTGATACTCTTCAAGACGTGAACCATGTGGATGATTACCAACGCCCTCAATACACATACGAACCTTGGAAGAAAAACCCTAATCTCCGTTGGCGCGATAACCCTCAATTTCAACAAACCCAACAGGGTTATCAGAAATCTGGAGTGTATGTTCATCCTAATGCACAATCTCAACACCAACCTCAACCACAACAAGCACCTCAACCCCCACCTCCAACTCCTCAAGCTTCATCTTCAAACACCAAATTTGCTCAAATTCTTGCCATGATGCAAGGAATGTCGGGACAAATATCGGGGCAAACCTCGCTTATAAACAACATTAAAGATGAGTTAAAAGGGGAAATTACTACTCTTGCCCAAAGTCAAGCCACCCAAGGTCGACAAATGCAAAACCTTGAAATGCAAGTCAAACAAATCGCAAGTGAAGTTAACGTGCTCAAGGGGCAAATGGGGAATAAGTTACCCTCTCAAGGAACAGACCCTACAAATCTCAAGCCCATCAACGCGATCCAATTGAGGAGTGGGAAGCAAGTGGAATTCCCTAGAGAAGAGGAGGAAGTAGTGGTACAAAGGCCTAAAGGAGACGAGTCGAGCACAAACGAGGTACAAGGTGTTGAATGTGAAAATATTAACAAAGGGGAAGAAAGAGGAAAAGGTGTCCCACATTGTCTTTTCTAAAGATTTGGGGTTGTGAAGCTTATGTGAAGCGTCAAATTTCTGACAAGTTAACACCGAAATCTGATAAATGCTTATTTGTGGGATATCCTAAAGAAACTAGAGGATATTACTTTTATAACCCATCCGAGAACAAAGTGTTTGTTGCTCGAAATGGTATCTTTTTGGAAAGAGAATTTATTTCTAAAGGAACTAGTGGGAATAAAGTACATCTTGAAGTAATTCAAGATCCACTAATTAGCAATGAACATCCATTGGAAGATCCACAAGTCTCTTCAAGAGTTGACGAGTCCGGTCTTGAAACACAAGATACTCCTCGTATATCTGGTAGAGTTCGTCATGAGCCTGAGAGATATGGATTTCTCGTGACTGATGATAGAAATGTGGCTCTCATAGATGATGAACCCACATCTTACCAAGAAGCTATAAAGGATCCTGATTCTCATAAATGGTTGGAAGCCATGAAAACTGAGATGCAGTCCTTGTACGATAATCAAGTTTGGAACCTAATTGATTCACCTGAAGGTTCTAAGGCCATTGGGTGTAAATGGGTTTTCAAAAAGAAAACTGACATGGACGGAAATGTGCATACCTATAAAGCAAGACTTGTTGCGAAATGTTTCCGACAAACTCATGGTATAGACTATGACGAAACTTTCTCACCAGTTGTCATGCTTAAATCGATTAGAATTCTGCTTGCCATAGCTGCATATTATGACTATGAGAAATGACAAATGGATGTCAAAATAGCTTTTCTTAATGGAAATTTACTCGAGGATGTTTATATGACACAACCCGAGGGTTTTGTTGATCCTAAGAATTCTGATAAGGTATGCAAATTGCAGCGATCCATTTACGGATTAAAGCAAGCATCTCGGAGTTGGAATCTTCGTTTTGATGAAGTAATCAAAGGTTTTGGTTTTATCAAAAATGAAGATGAACCTTGTGTTTACAAGAGGGTTAGTGGGAGCGCAATAGTTTTTCTAGTACTTTATGTAGATGATATATTACTCATTGGAAATGACATTCCGACTTTAACAAATGTTAAGACATTTTTAGGAAAGTCTTTTGCAATGAAGGACCTAGGAGATGCCGCTTATATACTCGGCATTAAGATCTATAGAGATAGATCTAAAAGGCTCATAGGTCTAAGTCAAAGTACCTATATTGACAAAGTGTTGACACGATTTCGAATGGATGATTCGAAAAGAGGTTTTATACCAATGTCACATGGCATAAAATTGAGTAAGACTCAACGTCCTGCTAATCAGGAAGAACGAAATCGCATGAATAAAATCCTGTATGCTTCGGCTATTGGATCTATCATGTATGCCATGCTTTGTACTAGACCGGATGTATCATATGCATTAAGTGCAACTAGCGAGATATCAATCGATCTCGGTGAAAGTCACTTGGACAACAATCAAGAATATTCCCAAGTACTTGAGAAGAACTAAGGATTCATTCTTGGTGTATGGAGGATTTGAAAGTGAGCTAGTTGTAACAGGTTACACGGACTCAAGCTTTCAAACCGACAATGATGATTTTAGATCGCAATCTGGTTATGTGTTTTGTTTGAATGGAGGTGCAATAAGTTGGAAAAGTTCCAAACAGGACACTGTAGCGGATTCTACGACAGAAGCGGAGTATATAGCAGCTTCAGAAGTAGCTAAGGAAGCGATTTGGATGAAGAAGTTCATTGAAGAACTCGGTGTGGTTCCTAGTATAGCAAATCCTCGTGGATCTTTATTGTGACAACAATGGGGCAATCGCGCAGGCAAAGGAACCAAGATCGCATCAGAGAACCAAACACATACTTCGACGTTTCCATTTGATCAGGGAGGTCATTGCGAGAGGAGATATTAAAATATGCAGAGTTGATGGTGATGATAATGTTGCCGATCCGTTGACTAAACCACTTTCTCAAGCAAAGCGTGAGGGTCATGCTAGGTCGATGGGTAATAGATACTTGTTAGATTCGGCCTAGTGCAAGTGGGAGATTGTTAGTAGTATGCCCTAGGCCAATGTATTTGAGACCTAGATATATGGATTGTGTTAAACAAACATTGTTTTTTACTTAGAGATATTTTATATAATAAATGCGTATTGGTTATTTTATTCTTATTACTAAAATGAACTTTGAATATGATATTCAGCTTTATATCATCAAAGTATGTGACTTTGATAATAAAACTTTAAAGTATTATGAATGATATTCTAAACCGTCCCTAATCATTCATAGGATGTTTGTGAGACAAACATACTTTATGATAAGCTATAAATGTATATCAGTATGTTAGTTGACTGATGGTCACGTTTTACTGATCATGAATAAGTGTTATTAAGTCATTAACATAAGTATATGTTAGAGACCATATACTGGATTGACCCACCGTGAGAATACTACATGGCTCGTGTCATTAGTTATTCTCAGTAAAGAATGTATCAGTAATCCTTAGACTTGAGATTATCTCAGTTTCCTACATGAGAAATTTTATACTTTAATATAATCTAACATCGTCTTTAACCGGGCGGTCATAAAGATTATAATTAGGTATATAATGAATTATGCGGAGGAAAGAGTTTAATTAACATAGGATTTGTTCTTCTCATAAATTGAGAGAGATATCTTTAGGCCTCTTGATGATTTGATTGAAGAAACGCACGGCCGTGCTCAAGTGAATTAATAAAGAGTTATTAATGTCATTTCATGTTCAATCAAATTCGGTGTCAAGAAATATTTATCGACCAACATAAGGTTGACACATACCATGCCTTATGGACGATATAGATATCGTGTAACAAAGGGATACAATGCATGACATATATTAGGTTTGATCGAATCATCTATATTTGCTTAATTTGGGTAATCATGATGTCTTGCTAGAGGCCGCTCATGATTTATAATCCGTTGTGATTATTGCCAACATTAAGTAAACCTACATGGTCACACACAAAGAACAACTATTGAGACGTACACAAAAAAATCATAACTTATGTGATAAGTTGTATGGAGAGCTACATAGTCAAGTGACACATCTAATCCTACATCTTATATGATAAGGTGTGTTGCATATATGGTTACATAGTTACCATGCACATAGGATATGAAACTTATGGACTATGTAGGCACAAGAGACATCCCAAAATCAGATTAAGGATTATAATATTTTCGTCCATCTTTTGTGAGATAGAAAGGAGAAAAAAAATCCGAAAATTATTCTCTTGTTATTTCTGTGAGAGAAATGAAGAACGGATACTAGCATATATCGTTCTTTATCCGTTCAAAGGGGTTGTTCGTGTGGATACCGGTAGAGGACGAAGCGAAGTGCGGCGTCTTTGTGATTCGGGTTGAAACCGTAGTTTTGCTTGGAGAATCGATTTGCTTGGGGAATCCTTTCGTTTGGAGATCGGTTTGTTAGACCGGTTAGGCGAAACATACAAAGGATCGGTTTGGAAACCGATTTGGAATCGACCAAAGAAAAGCGTCAACCAAATTCGCTTTTGATCATCACGGATTAAGCATAATCCGAAGGTACAAAGTTATGAATTTTGCTTTGATTTAATTGTAATTCACGGATCCTTCTTTTGGGTTTCGAATTCGATTTTGTTTCATTTTGTATTTTTCCGCTGCTTTATGAACGGTAGAAATCCAACAGTGGAAAACTGTCTGAGTACTGAGAGTTACAGTGACATGGGAGGCACTTCATTACTTAATATTCTGAAGGATTTTGTTTTAGATTTATAAATATAAACATCACAGAAACTAAGTTAAATATGGTATGAGCCTATTCCTCACGAGCAATCACGAGGTTCCTAATCCTAGATCTATCTTTAGATTGCAGGAGTAATCTTCAAAGACCCCTTCGTTGTGTGTGTGCGGAGATCCAATGCCATCTTCCAAAGATTGCGCCAAGATCCTCGTCTTGTAGTCTTGATATAATATCTCCCCTAACAACAATCCTATTGGTAGAAAAATTAATTTACAATTTTGAACAACTCATAGGTTGCCATAATTACAACTTTGGACAACTCACTGGTTTCCATAGATATTAAATAAAATTACAAGCATTCACACACAAGATTACATCACAGATCTAAGGCTCATACCATATAAATTAAATTCCTTGTATAACGAAAATTAGGGTTTCTCGCAAAATCAGCATTATTCCATTGGGAACGGAACTATTCCGTTCTCAACGGAATCACCGCTGAAAAATCATGAATTTCCTGTGTTATTATGTTCTCAACGGAACTATTCTGTTGGGAACGGAGACGTGCTGGAAATTCATATTTCCTTTTGTTTTAGTTCCGTTTCCAAAACAGATTTCGAAAAACTATTTTTCAAAACTCTAGAAAATCATAATATCCAATATTATATTCCCAGAAACTATTTCCATGATATTTTGAAATAATATTTTCAAAGTCCTAAAATTTATTATACTAGAATTTACTAAATTTTAAATATGTAATCGATGATTATTTCCTTAATGAATGCTCCGATGCCACTGTTGGCAAATCTCTAGCCATGTACGCTACATGCGAAGTGGAACCTATGGATTTAACCCGCCCTAGGATCTATGTTAAGGCAATAAAAGTACGAGATTAGCTATTAAAATTTATACCTCGGATCTTCCTGATCCGCGAGACGAAGAACGGATGTAGGTCTGAACTATTCTGACTTGCAACATTCTCCTTCTTGAAGCTCGACTCCGCGAACCTCCTTGCTTCTCCTAGGGATGAAGATCGATCGCTCGCAAGTTCTCAAGTTAGAGAACCTCTACTCGTATCCACGTGAACTTCAAACGCACGGAATAACCGGACTCGGCTAGACGAGTCCGGAAATACTTTCTGAAAATCTGTCAAAACTTTCTCACTCTTTTCTATGTAATAGACTGCCTATAAGGCTTCTGAATTGTGTGTGTAATAGAGAGACTCTGCCCTTCTATTTATACTAGAGAGAGAGGCGAACGATTGCTCAGTTACCATAACTAAAACCCTAATTTGCGCCTATTCCGTTGCCAACAGAATAGGTATTTCTATAACGGAATACTTGGTAGCTAAGGCTATTACAGTTTCCATATCTATTCCGTTGGGAACAAAACTATTCCGTTGCCAATAGATTGGTACTGTTTTGTTCAATAAATTATCCAATAATTGATTATTTCGTTCACCAATTTATACATCATATGTATAACTGTTTTGAGGCATATTCATCCCGTACGAATGGAGTTCATTGTGTGACCGTGTAGGTTCCATTTAACGCTGGCAACGATTTTCTAAAGATCGTAAGTCACGAGTAACCTCTAGACTGATGTCATGACTACCCATGTTAAATGAATTTATCAGCGATGCTAAACCTATCTTAATAGATGTTTGCTTATTCCTTTTGTTATACGATATATGTCTTGATCAGAAGGCAGAAGTATGTCATCCTTGAGTTTGATAAAAGTCTTTTTCCTGATCGAGAATTAGACTGAGTAAATACAAAATGATATTAACAACACATGTTAATCCCTTTTGAGCATGGCCATGCATTTGCTTCAGTCCTAGTTCTTCGGGGGGCTAGAGATATCTCCCTCATGACGAGAGAAACAAATCCCATCTTGGTCACTCACATTCCTCGTCATGATTCAGTGCATACCTAATGATGACCCGAATGATCATCCCATTACGGATGACGTAGGTTCATATTAAAGTATGCAGTTCCACATACAGGAATCCATGATGACATCAGGTCGTAGGAACAAGCACACTATTCATATGAGAATCACTAATGACATGTACCATGCATATTCTCATAATGTGGTTAGTCCAGTACGTGTTCTTTAACACATACCTATATTCCAGACTTGACATTTCTATGTCCATGATCATCAGAACATGATCATCCAGCTTGCGAATATACTAGTGTGGATATGTAGCTTCTTACCTGAAGTATGTATATCTCTATAAACATCCTACATATCACTAGGGATAGTTTAGAATGACATCCGTTAGTTCACAGTTCTACTATCAGAATCACATATTCTGATGACGTAAACCTGAAATATCATTCTTGGTTGATATAAGATTTACATTTACAACCCATACACACAAATATATAAGAAACAACCTTTATTAAATAAATAGTAATGTCTTAATACATAATCCATTTCCTAGAACAAATACATTTGGTCTAGGGCAGTAATCCTACAATTATGACTATGAAATATGGCAAATGGATGTCAAAACAACCTTCCTAAATGGAAATCTGACCGAGGACGTGCATATGATGCAACCCGAGAGTTTTGTCAATCCTAAGAATTCTGGTAAGGTTTGCAAGCTTCAGAAATCCATCTATGGATTGAACGAGTGTCTCGAAGCTGGAACCTTCGTTTTGATGAAGTTATCAAAAGTTTTGATTTTACCAAAAGCGAAAGTGAGCCTTGTGTTTACATGAAGTTCAATGGGAGCACGGTAGTATTCATGATGCTTTACGTAGATGAAATATTACTCATGGGAAATGACGTCCCAACATTATTGAACATAAAGAAATGGTTGGGAGTGTAATGTGTGTTTTTATACATATTTTTAGGGTTTTTATCATATAAAATTCACCATTAAATCACATAAAATGTATGAAAGTTATTTAAAATTAATAAAAGTTATTGTTGAAGTTCTTAATACACTTTTGTGTGATTTTTCAGGTAAAAAGACCGAGAAAACGATATTTGAATGATTTGGTGAAAATTCGACTCTAAATGAAGGGCCGATTTGCAAATCCTGGGGCAAAGATGGCCGAATTTTTTACAACTCTCCGTGAAAACCCTACACACGCCTCTCCAATTCTCTTACAACCCTTACCCACCAACCATCCAAGCGAAAACCTAAAAGTTCATAGACGAAAGTCAAACCCGGGAAATCGTCCAGTTGACCAAAAGTCAACTATCCCAAAAGAGGTCAAACGGGGTACCAAATCGAAGAGCTCAACGACACGTGTAGGGAAGAAAATGAGGTTTTAATCTAGCCGATCGGAAGAAGACACGTGTAGGGAAGAGATTGAATCCAGCGGATCAAAACATGACACGTGTCTTGAGTAGTTAGATCATGATTTTAAGAAGACACGTGGCGAGCTCTGATCACACGGATCAACTAATCTCTTTGCGACATGTGGCGAGCAAATATCAGAAAATGAGTGGGGAATCATTCCACGGACGTTGCCTCTCCCCTGATCCTTCAACCGGATGCCTCCGTTCATTAATTAACATATGTTACATGAGTAACTTGAATGTCCAGTGATGATAAATGGAGAGTTTATTCCACGCATTTTCTGCAACCTGACGAAGCTCAGTACGAGCTTTTGAGGGATACCAATCCCGTTGCGACGCGTGGCAAAACGCGCTAGACTTTCCAAAGGCAGTAAATTTCCTCTCCATTTATTTAATCAATGGCTGCCTCCGTTCTCTTAGTAACACATGAATAAGAAAGAATTGGATCGTGCGATGAGATGAAATGGAGACGAATATCACACGGTTTCTGCAAAAAACTGATCAAATCAGTCCGAGGTGCAGTACTAGGATTCATTGCCAGCCAATGAGAAGATGACGCGTGGAAGGTCCGATTCACTCAGCCGCAATCCGCGCGTGACACGTGTACAGTCCGTTGAATTTGGATAGAGTTGAGGAAAATTGATAAATACACCCAGAAAATTACACCCAAGCAGAATTTGAATAGAAAGGAAGGAAAAGTAGTGGTACACGTCTCTCAAATTACTACTCAAAATCAAATCCGGATCAAGCTCAATTTTTAGTCCCACAAGCTTATTTCCAAATATTCTCTAGGTTAACTTTCTCTATAAAAATACACCCTCTTTCTCTCTCTAGAGAGGATTCACACATCCATTCTTACATCAAAGTCATACACTCATTTCTTTTTTTTCATCTCTTCCACCATATTTTTCTTTTTTTTTTCCACCATTAATGTCTTTAAACTTTAAATCTTCAATTCTTGAGAATTAAAGGAGAGAATAGAATTTTAGAGAAGAGAGAAGTACTTGATCTAGAAGGGACAAGTGCTAAATTGACCAAGAAGGGAAGAGATCGAGAACGATTCGCTTCTTTAGGGTTTGATTTAATTCTCTTATCTGTATTTTATTTTTTGAAGCAAATATGGTATTTGTGGACATGAGTAAGTAATTTTTATAAGTAGGAAAAAGACTTTTTGTATGGATTTTGTAGATGAAATCTTAAGTGAAACTTGCATTTTATTATGGTATTTTAAGGTTAAATCTTGATATTTTTCATGAGATTAAAAGTTGAGTTATTTAGAAGAATGATTTGACGAGAAATACTTATGAGATTTACTTAGATTTGTTTGAGTAATATTGGCTTGGAAGAGTCCTTCTTTTATTCAAACAAGGGTTGAATCAAATAAAAGAACAACTTAAAAGTGAAAGTTTTTGAGTGGATCTGATATTTGATGCATTTATTAATTGATTTTTGGAAGGAAATTAATTAAACCTTGCTAACAAATATTATAATATTTTCTATCTTTCATGATTAGTGATTCTCAAGTCACACAAATTGTCATCATTTTCCTACTATTTTTCTTGTAAACTTAAAAAAAAAAGGAAATTTATTTTCATCTTTTTCTTGCAAGTTTTCTTATTTTAAACAACATCAACAACCTTTCCAAAACACAACACTAAAATTAAAGTGAATATCGAACGTTAAAATATTTAAGGCCTTGCTTCCTTGAGTTCGACACCCCAAAACTCAATACCACATATACACTAAATATTGAAATTATGTAAAATCTAAATTATTTTGTTAACACGTGATTACATCAACGACACATTTTTGCGTTGTTATAAATGGCGCCGTTGCCGGGGAAGCAGCTTGCATTAAATTTTTGACTAACTGATCTCACGTTTTTTCTAGTGTTTTGTTTTAATTGCTTCGAAGGTGTATGAAAAAAGGCAATCCTCAGGTCTCTCAAAGTCCCGACTTGAATCAAACGTTGAAGGACATCAGGAATAACAAGAAGAAAGGAGCGCCAGATGTTTCATCCTTTTCGAAGCAAAATCAGGAAGTGGAGGCTTCTCCTACCTTGCGGCCTCTAGATCCAAAGACAGAGCGACTACCAGTGGAAGAGCCACAAGATCAAGCTCAAAATCATCCAAACCATCCCTACATCCGATCTTCATCATCAGGGAGTTTCTTTCCTTTCCATAGTTTAAACTCATCATCATATCAAGATCTAAAAGTCGAAGAAAAATATTTAGAAAATCAAAATAAAGTGAAAATGGCTGAAGAAAGAACATTGGGAGAACTCTTGGCGCACAATATTCAACAAAATCCAGGTAATATTGTGATACCCACCGTGCAGAACTTTAAATTGAACCCAGCAATATTAAACGTGTTACCTATTTTTGAGGGACATAGAAATGACAATCCTTACATACATTTGGGTGAATTAGATAGGAAATGCACGGCTCTCTTTGGTAAAACAAATGACTTGGATAATATTAAACTCACTCTTTTTTCTCAAACCTTAGGAGATGCTCCAAGAGATTGGCTCAATCACCTTCAAGGCAGACCATTCAGGACCTTTGAGAAAGTAGCACAACGCTTCCTCAAGCGATACTACCCTGATTCACTCACTGCCAAGCTGCGATCCGAAACCATGGGGATCAAGCAAAGGAGTAAAGAAAACCTACAGGAATATTACGAACGCTTCATCCGTTTATGCGCATCTTGCCCCAACCACAATTTGGAGGAAACCTCTCTCATTGCTCAATTCCTCGATGGCATGAACGACCTCGACGCCCGACTTCTTCAATGCTCAGCGGGAGGAAACATCAACCACTTAACACCCTCCCAAGTGCGAGAACTCATTGTGATGAATGCAGAAGACATGAGAGGGCAAAGTGGACGTGGTGGTCAAGTCAATGCTACCAATGCGTTGGATCTCAAGGCGATGGAATCACGAATTACCGCCAATTTCGAGACGAGATTCAGCCAAATGCTCAATGCAGTAGGGGGAAAAATTGAACCCAAGAAATGTGAGTTTTGTGGGAGTACAATGCATTTAACCGATGAATGCGAAACGCTTCAACAAGATGTGAATGCAATGGGAAGTTATGGGGGAAACCAAGGGGGTTATGGGTACCAAAAACCTCAATACTCTTCCGACCCTGGAAGAAAACACCCTAAACTTCGTTGGAGAACGGAGGAGAACCAACAACCCCAAAGGCAAGGACTTTATACTCACCCAAACGCTCAACCCTAACACTCTCAACCTACTCCAACTCCACCTCAAAACACACAACTGTCTTATTCTGAACCTTCATCTTCAAACTCAGACTTGGCCCAGCTAATGGCTATGATGCAAGGCCTTACGGGACAGTTTTCTGGTTTTCAGAACTAACTCTCAAGTGTGGAGAACAAACTCGCTAGTCAAATCTCAGTTATCTCGCAAGGCCAAGCAAACCTTTCACAAGATCAAGCAATCCAAGGCCGACAAATGCAAAATCTTGAGATGCAACTAAAACAAATTGCAGGAGAGGTTAATGTGTTGAAGGGCCAGGTGGATAACAAGCTCCCGTCTCAAGGAAGGGGTCCTGACACTAAACCTGTCCTAGCAATTCATTTATGAAACGGGAAGGAGGTTGGGTTTCCAAGAGAGGAAAACGAGTTTGTTGTAAAGAGGCGTGGAGAACAAGGGGATGGAAACGAGAAATTAGGGTTAGAGGATGGAAATGTAGTTGTGAATGAGAATAAGAGTGTGGATAAGGATGTAAATATACAAGGAAAGGGAAAAAAGGAGGAGAGAACTTACGTGCCAAAGGCACCATTCCCGTCCCGTTTGGCGGTGAACAAAAAGGCAGATGCCGAGAAGGACATGCTTGCGATTTTTAAAAAGGTGGAAGTGAACATTCCCCTCGTTGACGTCATTGAAAAATTCCCCAATGTTGCAAAGTTCTTAAAAGACTTGTGCACTAACAAGAGAAGATTGAAAGGGAATGAGAAGGTGAACCTCTCGGCTGTTTTAAGCCTAGACGCCAGACTGCCCCCAAAAGAAAAAGATCCTGGAATCTTCACCATTCCGTGTACAATTGGGTATCATCAGTTTGCTAGATGCATGCTTGACTTAAGGGCTACAATTAATGTAATGCCCAGGTCTGTTTATGAGACTCTTGATCTGGGTACTCTGAAGAACACCCGAGTCGTGGTGACGCTTGCAGACCGATCTGCAATCCAACCTTTGGGTGTGGTGGAAGATGTGTTGGTCAGGGTGAACGAGCTAGTTTTCCCAGCCGACTTTTACATCATCGAAATGGGAAGCACTGCAGATTCATCTTTCTTTCTCTTGGGAAGATCATTTCTTAGGACAGCGAAAACTCAAATCGATTGCCATTCGGGAACCTTGTGGATGGAGTTCGACAATGAGAAGATCTCCTTCAATATCTTCGACGCGATAAAATTCCCAGACGAGCACAGCGTGACAAGCATCTCTATCATGGACGAAATTGATGAGATTGTCAATGAGCATATAATAGGGGAGTCTTCTCATTCTCTAAATTCTTTAAATGATTCTTTTAATGAGTTTTGGGAAGAATTAGAAAATGTGAACACATTAGAAACCCAAAAGAATGATAACTTGTTAGGCAATGAGAATGACACATTAATACATGAAATTGAAAATGAAAATTCACCTAATTCTGAAAAGTGCATGATGAAAGAAGTTTTTTCGTTTTCAGGACCAATGACGACAGAGCTCAAGATTTCGGGAGAACGAATGTCACCGTCCACTGAGAAGGTGCCCAAACTTGAGCTTAGACCTCTTTCAAACCACCTCAAATACACATACCTCGGGCCAGAAGAAACCTTACCTGTGATTATAGCCTCCAACCTCACATCCGACCAGGAGTGGCGCCTGGTGGAAGTCTTGATAAAACACAAGAAGGCGATAGGGTGGACGTTGGCCGACATACCAGGAATTAGTCCCGCCACTTGTATGCATAAGATCACCCTTGAGGACGGAGCTTATCCCTCAAAGGAAGCTCAAAGGCGGCTAAATCCTGTGATGATGGAGGTGGTTTATAGAGATAGACATACTTCAGGTAAGAAGCTACATACTGTAGGATTAGTGCCGTAGGCCAAATGTATTTGTGCTAGGAAATGGATTATGTATTAAGACATTATTATTTATTCAATAAAGATTGTTTCTTATATGTCTGTGTGTATGGGTTGGGAATGTATATTTCTTATATCAACCAAGAATGACACTTCAGGTTCACATCATCAGAATACGTGATTCTAATAGTAGAATTGTCAACCAACGAATGACATTCTAAACTGTCCCTAGTGATATGTAGGATGAGATAGACATACTTCAGGTAAGAAGCTACATATCCACACTAGTATATTCGCCGGCTGGATGATCATGTTCTGCTGATCATGGACATAGAGATGTCAAGTCTGGAATATAGGTACATGTTAGAGAACACGTACTGGACTGACTACACTATGAGAATATGCATGGTATATGTCATTAGCGATTCTCATATGAATAGTGTGCTTGTTCCTACGACTTGAGGTTACCATGGATTCCTGTATGAGGAACTGCATACTTTAATATGATCTTACGTCATCCGTAACGGGATGATCATTAGCGTCATCGTTAGGTATGCACTGAATCATGACGAGGAATGTGAGTGACCAAGATGGGATTTGTTCCTCTTGTCATGAGGAAGATATCTCTGGGCCCCCTGATGAACTAGGACTGAAGGAAATGCATGGCCATGCTCAAAATGGATTAACATGTGTTGTTAATATCATTTTGTATTTACTCAGTCTAATTCTCGACCAGGAAAGAGAATTTGATCAAACTCAAGGATGACATATTACCGTGCCTTATGATCAAGACGTATATAGTAGAACAAAAGGAATAAGCAAATGTCTATTCAGATAGGTTTACTATCGCTGATCATTTCATTTAACATGGGTAGTCATGATATCAGTCTAGAGGTTACTCATGACTTACGATCTTTAGAAGATCATTGCCAGCGTTAAATGGAACCTACACGGTCACACAATGAACTCCATTCATACGGGACGAATATGACTCAGAACAGTTATACATATGATGTATAAATTGGTGAACAAAATAATCAATTATTGGATAATTGATTGAACAAAACAGTGCCATTCCGTTGGCAACAGAATAGTTCCGTTCCCAACGGAATATATATGGAAACTGTAATAACCTTAGCTGTCAAGTATTTCATTATGGACTATTCCGTTGCCAACGGAATAAGCGCAGATTCGGGTTTTAATTATGGTAACTGATCAATCGTTCGCATCTCTCTCTAGTATAAATAGAAGGGCTGGGTCTCCCTATTTGACACACAACTCAAAAACCTAAGAGGCCGTCTTTACACAGAAAAAGAGAGAGAGAGAGTTTTGAGAGATATTCGGAAAGTATTTCCAGACTTGTCTAGCCAAGCCCGGTTATTCCGTTCGAGTGAAGTTCGCGTGGATACAAGTAGAAGTTCTCTACATTGAGAACTTGCGAGCGATCTATCTTCATCCCTAGGAGAAGAAGGAGTCTCTCGAGCCGAGCTTTAAGAAAGAGTTTAGCGAGTCGAGCTTCAAGAAGGAGTTCTTCTAGCCGAGCAACAGGAAGGAGCTTGGCGAGCCGAGCTTCGGGAAGGAGACGGTTACGAGTCGGAATAGTTCAGACCTAGATCCGTTCTTCATCTCGCGGATCAGGAAGATCTGAGGTATAAATTTAAATAGCTAATCTCATACTTTTATTCCCTTAACGTAGATCCTAGGGTGGGTTAAATCCATAGGTTCCGCTGCGCTTGTAACGTACATGGCTATGAATTTTCCAATAGTGGCATCAGAGCGTTCGTTAAGGAAATAATCGTCGATTACGTATTAAAAATTTAGTAAATTCTAGTATAATAAATTTTAGGGTTTTGAAAACATTATTTCAAAACATTACGGAAATAGTTTCTAGGAATATAATATTGGATATTATGATTCTCTGGAGTTTTGAAAAATAGTTTTTCGAAATCTGTTTTGGAAACGGAACTAAAACAAAAGAAAATATGAATTTCCAGCACGTCTCCGTTGAGAACGGAGTACTACCATTGAGAAAGGAATAGTTCCGTTCAGAACGGAACAGTTCTGTTCCAACAGAATAATTCTGATTTTGCGAGAAACCCTAATTTTTGTTATACATGGAATTTAAATATACAAATATGGTATGAGCTTTAGATCTGTGATTGTTCTGTGATGTAATCTTGTGTGTGAATGCCTGTAATATTATTTAATATCTATGGCAACCAGGGAGTTGTCCAAAGTTGTAATTATGGCAACCTGTGAGTTGTCCAAATTTGTAAATTATCTTTTCTAGCTATAGGATAGTTGTTAGAATAGATATTATTTCAAGACTTCAAGGCAAGAGATCTTGGCGCAATCTTCGAAAGATAGCATTGGATCTTCGCACACACAATGAAGGGTTCGTTGAAGATTACTCCTGCAATCTAGAGATAGATCTAGAATTAGGAACCTCATGATCGCTCGTGAGGATTAGGCTCATACCATATTTAACTTAGTTTCTGTGATGTTTATATTTTATAAATCTAAAACAAAATCCTTCAGAATATTAAGTAATGAAGTACCTCCCATGTCACTGTAACCCGCAGTACTCAGACAGTTTTCCACATGGGTCATGCCAGAGCTGGGCGTGTGGGAATTGTCTGGGAAAAGGGGTACGCGGGAAGAAGTGACTAGCACAAGTCATGCCTGAGCTGAGTGTGCTGGAAAATGCTTTGCCGATACTCATACATGGTTAAACTTAACTGAGCAAGCAAGTCGGACTTGGGCTCAGGGCACAAGATGGGATAATACACCGAGTATAAGATACTCATTCCGTAAAAGAAAAGAGTTGCATATGATGCAATTGGAAAGTGTTTCTACCTAAATAGTTAAGCATTAAGGGTTGCGCCGGAGCGCACTTACTGCTCAATGAAATACGGATCTTGACTCACTATGAAACCTCATTCATTTGAAGTTTCCGAATCAATACTACTGAAGGTGGTTGATTTGAAGAAAAATAGTGGGAGTACAATATAAGAAACACCAAAACAAAACTACCCCAATGAATAAATAATAATGACACTTTACATTTTAAATTCTAGAATAATGGCAAATAATAATTCAACTGGGTTGAATTTGCGATCTATCCTTGAGAAGGATAAGCTCAATGGGTCTAACTTCCTTGACTGGTTTAGATACCTGAGAATTGTTCTCAAGGCTGACAATAAACTGTATGTCATAGAAGAGCCTTACCCAGAGGAACCAAAATAGGGAGCCCGAAGGGCTGCTCGAGATGCGTATGCTAAATACGTCAAGGACGACACGGAGATAGCTTGTCTCATGCTAGCAACCATGACCTCCGAGCTTCAGAAGCAACTGGAGGACATGGGTGCTTACGATATGATCGTAACTCTCAAGGAAATATTCCAAGAGCAGGCTATAGTTGAGCGCTATGAAGCGACCGTCTCTCTAACTGACACAAAGATGGCTGAAGGTTCATCTGTGAGTGCTCATGTACTCAAGATGAAGAGCTATCTTGATCAATTGGAGAGGCTTGGTTCAGCTATGCCCAGAGAATTGGCTGTTGATATAATTCTCGGGTCGTTACCTCCTAGTTTTAAGCAATTCATCATGAACTATAATATGCATCAGATGGAGAAATCCATCACCACGTTTCATGGGACGCTTAAGAACGCACAGGAGGACATGAAGACAAATGTTGTCAAAGATGTTCTAATGGTTCAAAAGAAGAAGGGTAAGAAGACCGAGAACAAGAGCAAGGGTAAAGGTAAAGGCAAGGTGTTGCCTAAACCTAAGATCAAGAAAGACAAGGAGGGAGTTTGCTTCCATTGCAACAAGGTTGGCCATTGGAAGAGAAACTGCAAACTCTATCAGGACTAAATCAAGAAGGGTAGTGTGTCTACCGTTTCAGGTATTTTTGTAATGACGTGCAGGGACTACGAAGGAGTAGAAGATTATCTAAGGGCGAAGTCGACCTGCGCGTGGGAAATGGAGCAAGAGTTGCTACATTAGCCGTAGGAACTTATTTATTGACTTTACCTAGTGGACTTGTATTAGTACTTAATAATTGTTATTTTGTACCTGTTATGAGCAGAAATATTATTTCTATTTCTAGTCTAGCTTTGGATGGTTATAAATTTGTTATTGAGAATAATAATTGTTCTATCTTAAAGGATAATCTTTTCTATGGAAATGTTCTATTAGAAAGATGTCTTTACGTGCTAGATCTTAAGAATGAGAATTATAAGTCCATATATAACATTAACACTAAACAATTTAAACCGAATGACTCAAATACAACATACCTCTGGCACTGTCGCTTAGGCCATATAAATGGTAAACGCATTTCTAAACTCCACTCTCATGGACTTTTAGACTCATTTGATTTGGAATCATTTGAGACGTGCGAGTCTTGTTTACTTGGCAAGATGACTAAGAAATCCTTCACAAAAGTTGGAGAAATGGTCAATGACTTATTAGAACTCATACATACTGATGTATGTGGACCAATGAGTACGCCCGCTAGAGGTGGGTATCGGTACTTCATAACTTTCGTGGACGACTTCAGTAGATATGGTTATGTCTACCTAATGAAGCACAAGTCTGAATCCTTTGAAGTGTTCAAAGAATTTAAGAATGAAGTATAGAATCAACTTGGCAAGAAGATTAAAGTACTTCGATCTAATCGAGGAGGCGAATATCTAAGTCAGGAATTTGAGGATCATCTTAGAGAATGTGGAATAGTTTCACAACTGACTCCTCTAGGAACTCCTCAATGGAATGGAGTGTCCGAAATGAGGAATCGAACCTTATTGGATATGGTTCGATCGATAATGAGTCAAACGAATCTTTCAACGTCTTTCTAGGGTTATGCTCTTGAGACAGCTGCATTCATACTGAACAAAAGTCCATCAAAGGCGGTTCAAAACACACCATATGAGATATGGACGAGGAATAGCCCCAAGTTATCTTTTCTTAAGATTTGGGGATGTGAGACTTATGTCAAACGTCAAGTTTCCGATAAGCTCGGACCCAAATCCGATAAGTGTCTGTTCATGGGATATCCTAAAGAGACAAGAGGATATTACTTTTACAAACCATCGGAAAACAAAGTGTTTGCTGCCCGTAATGGTGCTTTTTTAGAAAGAGAATTTGTCTCCATGAGAAGCAGTGGGAGTAAAGTACAACTCAACGAAATTCGAGACTCACCTACAGTTACAGAACCCATGACGGAAGACCAAACAAGCTCTCAAAGAGTTGGCAAGCTTGAAACACAACATACTCAACGTAGATCTAGTATAATTCATCATGAGCCCGAGAGATACAGATTTCTCGTGTCTAATGATGATGATGTGGCATTCATAGATGATGAACCCACGTCCCACCAAGATGCTATGAAGAGTCCTGACTCTCAGAAATGGTTAGAGGCCATGAGAGCCGAGATGCAATCCATGCAAGACAATCAAGTTTGGAATTTGATTGACCCATCCGAAGGCTTGAAGACCATCGGATGCAAGTGGGTCTTCAAGAAGAAGACTGACGTGGATGAAAAGGTACAAACCTACAAAGCAAGGCTTGTGGCGAAATGTTTCAAACAAGTTCATGGTATTGACTATGAAGAAACTTTCTCACCTGTATCTACGCTTAAATCCATCGGAATTCTGTTAGCCATAGCAGCATATTATGACTATGAAATATGGCAAATGGATGTCAAAACAGCTTTCCTAAACGGAAATCTGACCGATGACATGCATATGATGCAACCCGAGGGTTTTGTCGATCCTAAGAATTCTGGTAAGGTTTGTAAGCTTCAAAAATCCATCTATGGATTGAAGCAAGCATCTCGAAGTTGGAACCTTCGTTTTAATGAAGTCATCAAAAGTTTTGGTTTTACCAAAGGTGAAGGTGAGCCTTGTGTTTACATGAATTTCAGTGGGAGCACGGTAGTGTTCCTGGTGCTTTACGTAGATGACATATTACTCATGGGAAATGACGTCCCAACATTATTGAACGTCAAGAAATTGTTGGGAGATAGTTTCTCGATGAAAGACCTAGGAGAAGCCTCCTACGTGCTAGGAATAAGAATCTACAGAGATAAATCTAGAAGGCTCATAGGTCTGAGTCAAAATACATACATAGACAAGGTAATGAAACGGTTCAGAATGCAAGAATCCAAGAAAGGATTTTTGCCCTTGTCACATGGCATGTCTCTCAGTAAGACACAGTGTCCTACAAGTGAGCAGGAACGAAGACGCATGACTAAGATCCCATATGCTTTGGCTATAGGATCTATCATGTATGACATGATATGTACTAGACCGGATGTGTCATACTCATTGAGCGCAACAAGCAGGTTTCAGTCTAATCGAGGTGAAAGTCACTGGATAGCTATTAAAAGAATCCTTAAGTACTTACGAAGAACTAAGGACCTATTCCTAGTCTATGGAGGTCAGGAAGGCGAGCTCGTTCTGAAGGGTTACACCGACGCAAGCTTCCAGACTGACTCAGATGACTTCAGATCGCAATCAGGTTATTTATTTTGCCTAAATGGAGGCGCAGTGACATGGAAGAGTTCCAAGCAATGTACTGTGGCAGATTCTTCAACGGAAGCAGAGTATATAGTCGATGCAGAAGCGGCTAAAGAAGCTATTTGGATAAAGAATATTTTGGAGGAGCTAAGAGTAGTTCCGAGTATCTCGGAACCAGTGAATCTATATTGTGACAACAATGGAGCGATCACACAAGCAAAGGAACCGAGATCTCACCAAAAAGTCTAAGCACATACTGCGACACTTTCATCTAATCAGAGAGATCATACAAAGGGGTCATTTTAAAATGTGTAGAGTGCCATCGGACGACAATGTCACCGATCCATTAACTAAACCACTCCGCAAGCGAAGCATGAGGGTCATGTTAGGTCTATGGGCATAAGATGCTTAGAATTGGCCCAATGCAAGTGGGAGACTGTAGGATTAGTGCCCTAGGCCAAATGTATTTGTGCTAGGAAATGGATTATATATTAAGCTTGTTTCTTATATATCTGTGTGTATGGGTTGTGAATGTATATTTCTTATATCAACCAAGAATGACACTTCGGGTTCACGTCATCAGAATATGTGATTCTGATAGTAGAACTGTGAACCAACGAATGGCATTCTAAACTGTCCCTAGTGATATGTAGGATGTTTATAGAGATAGACATACTTCAGGTAAGAAGCTACATATCCACACTTGTATATTCACAGGCTGGATGATCATGTTCTGCTGATCATGGACATAGAGATGTCAAGTCTGGAATATAGGTACATGTTAGAGAACACATACTGGACTGACTACACTATGAGAATATGCATGGTATATGTCATTAGTGATTTTCATATGAATAGTGTGCTTGTTCCTACGACCTGAGGTCACCTTGGACTCCTGTATGAGGAACTACATACTTTAATATGATCTTACGCCATCCGTAATGGGATGATCATTAGGGTCATTGTTAGGTATGCACTGAATCATGACGAGGATTGTGAGTGACCAAGATGGGATTTGTTCCTCTCGTCATGAGGGAGATATCTCTGGGCCCCCTGATGAACTAGTACTGAAGGAAATGCATGGCCATGCTCGAAATGGATTAACATGTGTTGTTAATATCATTTTGTATTTACTCAGTCTAATTCTCGATCAGGAAAGAGACTTTGATCAAATTCAAGGATGACATATTACCGTGCCTTGTGATCAAGACGTATATAGTAGAACAAAAGGAATAAGCAAATGTCTATTCAGATAGGTTTACTATCGATGATCATTTTATTTAACATGGGTAGTCATGACATCAGTCTAGAGGTTACTCATGACTTACGATCTTTAGAAGATCGTTGCCAGCGTTAAATGGAACCTACACGGTCACACAATGAACTCCATTCGTACGGGATGAATATGCCTCAAAATAGTTATAGATATGACGTGTGAATTGGTGAACGAAATAATCAATTATTGGATAATTGATTGAACAAAACAGTGCCATTCCGTTGGCAACGGAATAGTTCCGTTCCCAATGGAATATATATGGAAACTGTAAGAACCTTAGCTGCCAAGTATTTTGTTATGAAAATACCCATTCCGTTGGCAACGGAATAGTTCCGTTGGCAACAGAATAGGCGCAGATTATGGTTTTAGTTATGGTAACTGAGCAATCGTTCACCTCTCTCTCTATTATAAATAGAATGACAGGGTCTCTCTATTTGACACACAACTCAAAAGTCTAAGAGGCCGTCTTTACACAGAAAAAGAGAGAGAGAGAGAGTTTTGAGAGATATTCGGAAAGTATTTCCGGACTTGTCTAGCCAAGCCCGGTTATTCCGTTCGAGTGAAGTTCGCGTGGATACGAGTAGAGATTCTCTACATTGAGAACTTGTGAGCGATCTATCTTCATCCCTAGGAGAAGAAGGAGTCTCTAGAGCCGAGATTTAAGAAAGAGTTTAGCGAGTCGAGCTTCCAGAAGGAGTTCTCCGAGCCGAGCAACAGGAAGGAGCTTGGCGAGCCGAGCTTGGGGAAGGAGACAGTTACGAGTTGGAATAGTTCAGACCTAAATCCGTTCTTCATCTCGCGGATCAGGAAGATCCGAGGTATAAATTTTAATAACTAATCTCGTACTTTTATTACCTTAACGTAGATCCTAGGGCGGGTTAAATCCATAGGTTCCACTACGGATGTAACGTACATGGCTATGGATTTCCAAACACATATCCACACTAGTATATTCGCAGGCTAGATGGTCATGTTCTGCTGATCATGGACACAGAGATGTCAAGTCTGGAATATACGTACGTGTTAGAGAACACGTACTAGACTGACCACACTATGAGAATATGTATGGTATATGTCATTAGCGATTCTCATATGACTAGTGTGCTTGTTCCTACGACCTGAGGTCACCATGGATTCCTGCATTTGGAACTGCATACTTTAATATGATCTTACGTCATCCGTAATGGGATGATCATTAGGGTCATCATTAGGTATGCACTGAATCATGACGAGGAATGTGAGTAACCAAGATGGGATTTGTTCCTCTCGTCATGAGGGAGATATCTCTGGGCCCCTTGATGAACTAGGACTGAAGGAAATGCACGGCCATCATGTGTTGTTATTATCATTTTGTATTTACTCAGTCTAATTCTCGACCAGGAAAGAGACTTTGATCAAACTCAAGGATGGCATACTTCCATGCCTTGTGATCAAGCCATATATTGTAGAACAAAAGGAATAAGCAAATGTCTATTCAGATAGGTTTATGATCGCTAATCATTTCATTTAACATGGGTAGTCTTGACATCGGTCTAGAGGTTACTCATGAGTTACGATCTATAGAAGATCGTTGCCAGCATTAAATGGAACCTACACGGTCACTCAATGAACTCCATTCATGCGGGAAGAATATGCATCAAAAACAGTTATACATATGATGTATAAATTGGTGAATGAAATAATCAAATATTGGATAATTGATTGAACAAAATAGTACCATTCCGTTGGCAACGGAATAGTTCCGTTCCCAATGTTGGGTTTCTACCGTTCATAACGCAGCGAAAAAAAAATCGAATTCGAAACCCAATAGAAGGATCCGTGAATTACAATTAAATCAAAGAAAAGTTCGTAACTTTGTACCTTCGAATTACGCTTAATCCGTGATGATCGAAAGCGAATTGGGTTGACGATTTTCTTTGTTCGACTCCAAACCGGTTTCCAAAGCGATCCTTTGTATGTTTCCCCTAACCGGTCTCACAAACCGATCTCCAAGCGATCTCCAAGCAAATCGATTCTCTAAACAAACCGATTCTCCAAGCAAACCCGAATCACAAAGACGCCGCACTTCACTTCATCCTCTACTGGTATCCACACGAACAACCCCTTTGAATGGATAGAGAACGATATATGCTAGTATTCGTTCTTTAATTTTTCTCACAGAAATAACAAGAGAAGGTTTTTAGGATTTTTCTCTCTTTTTGTCTCACAAAATTGGATGATAATAATATATCTTCATATCTCTACTTGGGTTGTCTCTTGTGCCTATATAGTCCATAAGTTTCATATCCTATGAGCATGGAAACTATGTAACCATATATGCAACACATCTTATCATCTAAGATGTAGGATTGGATGTGTCACTTGACTATGTAGCTCTTCATACAACTTATCACATAAGTTATGATTTTTTCTGTGTACGTCTCAATAGTTATTCTTTATGTGTGACCCTGTAGGTTTACTTAATATTGGCAATAATCACAACGGATTATAAATCATGAGCGGCCTCTAGCAAGACATCATGATTACCCAAATTAAGCAAGTATAAATGATTCGATCAAACCTAATTTATGTTCATGCATTGTATCCCTTTGTTACACGATATCTATATCATCCATAAGGCATGGTATGTGTCAACCTTACGTTGGTCGATAAATATTTCTTGACACCAAATTTGATTGAACATGAAATGACATTAATAACTCCTTATTAATTCACTCGAGCACGGCCGTGCATTTCTTCAATCAAATCATCAAGAGGCCTAAAGATATCTCTCTCATTTTATGAGAGGAACAAATTCTATCTTAATTAAACTCTTTCCTCCGCATAATTCATTATATACCTAATTATAATCTTTATGATCGCCCGATTAAAGACGATGTTAGATTATATTAAAGTATAAAATTTCTCATGTAGGAAACTGAGATAATCTCAAGTCTAAGGATTACAGATACATTCTTTATTGAGAATAACTAATGACATGAACCCTGTAGTATTCTCACGGTGGGTCAATCTAGTATATGGTCTCTAACACATACTTACGTTAATGACTTAATAACTCTTATTCATGATCAGTAAAATGTGACCATCAGTCAACTAACATACTGATGTACATTTATAGCTTATCATAAAGTACGTTTGTCTCACAAACATCCTATGAATGATCAGGGACGGTTTAGAATATCATTCATAATACTTTATAGTTTTACTATCAAACTCACATACTTTGATGATATAAAGCTGAATATCATATTCAAGGTTCATTTTAGTAATAAGAATAAAATAACCAATATGCATTTTTTATATAAAATATCTCTAAATAAACACAATATTTTTTTAACACAATCCATACATCAATGTCTCGAATATATTGGCCTAGGGTATACTACTAACAATCTCCCACTTGTACTAGGCCGAATCTAACAAGTATCTAATATCCATCGACCTAGCATGACCCTCATGCTTTGCTTGAGAAAGTGGTTTAGTCAACGGATCGGCAACATTATCATCACTATCAACTCTGCATATTTTAATATCTCCTCTCGTAATGATCTCCCTGATCAAATGGAAACGTCGAAGTATGTGTTTGGTTCTCTGATGCGATCTTGGTTCCTTTGCCTGCGCGATTGCCCCATTGTTGTCACAATAAAGACCCATAGGATTTGCGATACTAGGAACCACACCGAGTTCTTCAATGAACTTCTTCATCCAAACAACTTCCTTAGCTGCTTCTGAAGCTGCTATGTACTCCGTTTCTAAAGATTGCGATCTAAAATCATCATTGTCGGTTTGAAAGCTTGAGTCTGTGTAACCTGTTACTACTAGCTCACTTTTAAATCCTCCATAAACCAAGAATGAATCTTTAGTTCTTCTCAAGTACTTCAGAAAATTCTTGACTGATGTCCAGTGACTTTCACCGGGATCAGATTGATATCTGCTAGTTGCACTTAATGCATATGATACATCTTGTTTAGTACAAAGTATGGCATACATGATTGATCCAATAGCCGAAGGATACGGAATTTTATTCATGGAATTTCATTCTTCCTAATTAGCAGGACGTTGAGTCTTACTCAATTTTATGCCATGTGATATTGGTATGAAACCTCTTTTTGAATCTTCCATTCGAAATTGTGTCAACACTTTGTCAATATAGGTACTTTGACTTAAACCTATGAGCCTTTTAGATTTATCTCTATAGATCTTAATGCCGAGTATATAAGCGGCATCTCCTAGGTCCTTCATTGCAAAAGACTTTCCTAAAAATGTCTTAACATTTGTTTAAGTCGGAACGTCATTTCCAATGAGTAATATATCATCTACATAAAGTACTAGAAAAACTATTGCGCTCCCACTAACCATCTTGTAAACACAAGATTCATCTTCATTTTTGATAAAACCAAAACATTTGATTACTTCATCAAAACGAAGATTCCAACTTCGAGATGCTTGCTTTAATCCGTAAATGGATCGCTGCAATTTGCAAACCTTACCAGAATTCTTAGGATCAACAAAACCCTCGGGTTGTGTGATATACACATCCTCGAGTAAATTTCCTTTAAGAAAATCTGTTTTGACATCCATTTGCCATATCTCATAGTCATAATATGCAGCTATGGCAAGCAGAATTCTAATCGATTTAAGCATGACAGCTGGTGAGAAAGTTTCGTCATAGTTTATACCATGAGTTTGTTGGAAACCTTTCGCAACAAGTCTCTCTTTATAGGTACGAACATTTCCGTCCATGTCAATTTTCCTTTTGAAAACCCATTTATGCCCAATGGTCTTAGAACCTTCAGGTGAATCAATTAAGTTTCAAACTTCATTATCGTACATGGACTGCATCTCAGTTTTCCTGGCTTCTAACCATTTATGAGAATCAGGATCCTTCATAGATTCTTGGTAAGATGTGGGTTCATCATCTACCAGCGCCACATTTTTATCAGTAGTCATGATAAATCCATATCTCTCAGGCTCATGACGAACTTTACCAGATCTACGAGGAGCATCTTGTGTTTCAAGACCGGACTCGTCAACTCTTGAAGAGACTAGTGGATCTTCCAATGGCTGTTCATTGCTAATTAGTGTATCTTGAATTTCTTCAAGGTGTACTTTATTCCCACTAGTTTCTTTAGAAATAAATTCTCTTTCCAAAAAGATACCATTTCGAGCAATAAACAGTTTGTTCTCGGATGGGTTGTAAAAGTAATATCCTTTAGTTTCTTTAGGATATCCCAGAAATAAGCATTTATCAAATTTCGGTGTTAACTTGTCAGAAATTTGACGCTTCACATAAGCTTCACAACCCCAAATCTTTAGAAGAGACAATATGGGACTCCTCCCAGTCCATATCTCATATGGAGTCTTCTGAATAGCTTTTGATGGAATTCTGTTTAGTATGAACGCGGCAGTCTCAATGGTATAACCCCAAAAGGATATCGGAAGATCAGTTTGACTCATCATAGACCAAACCATATCTAATAAATTTCGGTTTCTCATTTCCGAGACACCATTCCATTGAGGTGTTCAAGGAGGAGTAAGTTGTGAAACTATTCCACAATCTTTAAGATGATCGTCAAACTCTAGGCTTAAATGTTCGCCACCTCAATCTGATCGAAGTGCTTTTATTTTCTTACCTAGCTAGTTTTCTACTTCACTCTTGAAACTTTTGAACAATTCAAAAGATTCGGATTTATGTTTCATTAAGTAAACATATCCATATCTACTTAAGTCATCAGTAAAAGTAATGAAGTATCGAAAACCACCTCTAGCAGGATGCTCATTGGTCCGCATACATCTGTATGTATGAGATCCAATAACTCACTTGCCCTGTCACCTCTCTTTGTGAAAGGAGCCTTTATCATCTAACCTAATAAACAAGATTCGCACGTCTCAAATAATTCTAAATCAAATGAGTCTAAAAGTTCATTTTTGTGGAGTTTAGAAATGCGTTTGTTATTTATGTGTCCTAAACGACAATGCCAGAAATATGTCGGATTCAAATCATTAGATTTAAATCTCTTTGTATTAATGCTATAGATAGACTTGTAATGTTCATGATCAAGATTTAAAACATAAAGACTATTTTCTAATTGACCATTCGCATAGAAAATGTTTTCTTTACTTATGGTAAAGTTATTATTCTCAATAAAAAACTTAAAACCATCCAAAACCAATCTCGACACAGATACAATATTTCTGTTCACAGCAGGTACATAGTAGCAATTATTTAAATTTATTACAAGTCTAGAAGGTAAAGATAAGAAATAAATGCACACGGCTAATGCAGCAACTCTTGCTCCATTTCCCACCCGCAGGTCAACTTCACCTTTCGCTAATCTTCTACTCTTTTGCAGCCCCTGCACATTATTATAAATGTGAGTACTGCATCCGGTATCTAATATCCAAGATGAGGAAGTAGATAAATTAATTTCAATAACATTAATACCTGAAGTAGTAGTCTCACTACTCTTCTTCTTCTTCTTTAGATCCTCCAAGTAGGCCTGGTAATTTCTTTTCCAATGGTTTGGTTTGGTGCAAGAAGAAACAATCACCCTCCTTGGGTTTCTTGCTCTTAGGTTCGGACAACACCTTGCCCTTACCTTTTCCCTTGAATTTGCCCTTGATTTTTCTCTTCTGACCCTTGCCTTTCTGAACCAAGAGAACATCGTTGACAACATTTGTCTTCATAGTCCCCTCGAAGTTTTTCAGCATATCGTGCAACTCCGTGAGACTCTTGTCCATGTTATGCATATTATAGTTCATTATAAATGGCTTGAAATTCGGAGGAAGAGACCTAGGGATCAAATTGGTAGCCATCTCATCGCCAACCTTTGCCCCTAGTTTCTCAAGTTGATTAAGGTACCCCTTCATTTTCAGAATATGAGCACTCACCGAGGAGTTGGGAATCATCTTACAACTTGCTAATGCACAATGTGCATTATAGCTCTCATTTCTAGCTTGCTCTTGGAATATTTCCTTGAGCTGTGCCAACATTGGAAATGCCTCTAAATTTTCAAACTGCTTTTGAAGATTGGTATTCATGGTGGCTAACATGAGACATGTCACATCATTAGAGTCGCTTGTATGCTTGGCATAAGTGTCTATTACTTCTTGATCGGCATCATTTGCGGGCTGGTCAGGAATGGACCCTTCAAGGACATAGTTATTCCTTTCTTGTTTGAGAACAATTCTCAAATTTCGATGCCAGTCGAGGAAGTTTTTCCCATTGAGCTTGTCCTTCTCAAGGACGGATCGCAATGTTAAAGTTGATGTGTTGTTTGTTGCCATTTTCTACACAGAATTAAATGCAGGTTTATATTAATATGTGATTTGAGATATTTTAATATAATTTTAAATCTCACTATTTTATTCAAATCAATAACCCTCAAATGTATTGATTCGGAAATTTTAACTTTAAATTTCATAGTATGTGACTATTTCATCAAGTTCCAAGTGAGATTTGGCTCATCGCCTAGAACCTAATTATTTAGGTAGGAACGTTTCCAATTGTATCTCATACAACTCTTGATTAATCCATAGGATGAGCATCATATGCTCGGCACTTGCATCCTATCATATGTCCCAAACCCAAGTCTGACTTGATAGCTCAGTTGAATCTAACCATGTCTAAATATCGAGATTCACTATTTCTCGCTTCTTATCACCCTAAGATTATGTTATTTCACTATGCTTTGGCATACCCAAATTTTGCATGATCGAAGAGATGATAAGTATAGATACATGGGAGGCATTTCTATGATTCAATATTATATGAGAGATTGTTATTTTTGACCTTTTATTTTAGTTATTTTATTTTATAATGTATTTCATCACAGAACATCACATGCATAGATAAAGTAAATATGATATGATATAACATGGCCTTGATGATCTAAATGAGCTAATCATTAAGATCATTTCCTAAGATACATTCAACCACAAAGCATTGATAAACTCCTACATCTCCATGACGTGTATGAGGTGGACGGTGAACTCCTTCATCTCCATGATGTGTATGAAGTGGACGGTGAACTCTTTCATCTCCATGATGCATATGATCGTGGTAGTTTTATTATATATAAAATGAACGAAACCATGCCCGTCACAATTAACCATCAAAATAAATTACATCACATCAACCAAGAAAGGAACCATGCCCATTATTACATACATACATATATCACATCATCACACACAAATCACAACCATTCATCACATATCTAATAGGCCATGTTATATGCATTATGTTGTACTTTAAACCATTTTACGAAATATGTATAAGGCATTACGAATATGAAATTCAGATTCTACAATTAATCTATGCGTGAGTGCGAGATTCGGGGCGGGCGGTGTCAAGAGGCAGAGCCCCTGTAGGGTTTCAAGAGGCAGCGCCCATGAAGAAATTTTATTTTATATAGTGCCGAAACTAAAAATGTCTTTAAAAAACTTGATGTGTTGAATACATCTTTTCGAAATTTATTTAGTGTATCATATACGTAGTTTCGCACCTTTTCATAAAATTTAGACACCCATTCGAAGGTTATAATACATCACATGCATCTCTTCATGACATACCCAAGGCACCCTTTCAATCAAGTCGCAATCTTTCATGATCAAGATACATCACATGCACCCTTTCATGAAGACGTATCCTTTCATGAAATCGCAACCGTTCATGATCAAGATAAATCACATGCACCCTTTCATGAAGTCGCATCCTTTCATGAAATCACAACCATTCATGATCAAGATACATCACATGCACCCTTTCATGAAGTTGCATCATTTCATGAAATCGCGACCGTTCATTACAAAAATTCAACAATTGAAAAATAACGCCTCAAAATCAAAAGAAATATTTCGAAAATGATTTATCCGTCTTAATTTAATTGGAATTCACTTGGCTCTGATACCATTGTTGGGTTTCTACCGTTCATAACGCAGCGGAAAAGAAAATCGAATTCGAAACCCAAAAGAAGGATCCGTGAATTACAATTAAATCAAAGAAAAGTTCATAACTTTGTACCTTCGGATTACGTTTAATTTTCTGATGATCGAAAGCGAATTAGGTTGATGCTTTTCTTTTCCCGATTCCAAACCGGTTTCCAAACCGATCCTTTGTATGTTTCGCCTAACCGATCTCCAAGCGATCTCCGAACGAACCGATTCTCCAAACAAACCGATTCTCCAAACAAAACCACGATTTCAACCCGAATCACAAAGACGCCGCACTTCGCTTCATCCTCTATTGGTATCCACACGAACAACCCCTTTGAATGGATAGAGAACGATATATGCTAGTATTCGTTCTTCAATTTTTCTCACAGAAATAACAAGAGAAGGTTTTTTGGATTTTTCTCTCTTTTTGTCTCACAAAATTGGACGAAAATAATATATCTTCATATCTCTACTTGGGGTGTCTCTTGTGCCTATATAGTCCATAAGTTTCATATCCTATGTACATGGTAGCTATGTAACCATATAAGCAACACATCTTATCATATAAGATGTAGGATTGGATGTGTCAGTTGGCTATGTAGCTCTTCATACAACTTATCACATAAGTTATGATTTTTTCTGTGTACGTCTCAATAGTTATTCTTTATGTGTGACCCTGTAGATATACTTAATGTTGGCAATAATCACAACGGATTATAAATCATGAGCGGCCTCTAGCAAGACATCATGTTTACCCAAATTAAGCAAGTATAGATGATTCGATCAAACCTAATTTATATTCATGCATTGTATCCCTTTGTTACACAATATCTATATCATCCATAAGACATGGCATGTGACAACCTTACGTTGGTCGATAAATATTTCTTGACACCGAATTTGATTGAACATGAAATGACATTAATAACTCCTTATTAATTCACTCGATCAAGGGCCGTGCGTTTCTTCAATCAAATCATCAAGAGGACTAAAGATATCTCTCTTATTTTATTATATACCTAATTATAATCTTTATGACCGCCCGGTTAAAGACGATGTTAGATTATATTAAAGTATAAAATTTCTCATGGAGGAAACTGAGATAATCTCAAGTCTAAGGATTACAGATACATTCTTTACTGAGAATGACTAATGACACGAACCATGTAGTATTCTTACGGTGGGTCAATCCAGTATATGGTCTCTAACATATACTTACGTTAATGACTTAATAACTCTTATTCATGATCAGTAAAATGTGACCATCAGTAACTAACATACTGATGTACATTTATTGCTTATCAGAAAGTATGTTTGTCTCACAAACATCCTATGAATGATCAGGGACGATTTAGAATTTCATTCATAATACTTTATAGTTTTACTATCAAAGTCACATACTTTGATAATATAAAGCTGAATATCATATTCAAGGTTCATTTTAGTAATAAGAATAAAATAACCAATACGCATTTATTATATAAAATATCTCTAAATAAACACAATATTTGTTTAACACAATCCATACATCTAGGTCTCAAATATTTTGGCCTAGGACATACTACTAACACCCAACGGAATAGATATGGAAATTGTAATAACATTAGCTGCCAAGTATTCCGTTATGGAAATACCTATTCCGTTGGTAATGGAATAGGTGAAGATTAGAATTTTTAATTATGGTAACTGAGCAATCGTTCACCTCTCTCTTTAGTATAGATAGAAAGGCAGAGTCTCTCTACTTTATACATAATTCAGAAGCCTTAGAGGCCGTCTAATACACAGAAATAGAGAGAGAGAGTTTTGAGTTATTTTCGGAAAGTATTTTCAGACTCGTCTAGGCAAGTCCAGTTATTCTGTGCGTCTGCAGTTCGACGTGGATACGAATAGAGGTCTTCTGCTTTAAAGACTAGCGAGCGATCAGTTTCTTTACCCGAGGAGAAATAAGGAGTTTGTTCGAGTCGAGCTTCAGGAAGGAGAAGGTTGCACGTCAGAAAAGTTCAGACCTACATCCGTTCTTCGTCTCGCGGATCAGGAAGATCCAAGATATAAATTTTAATAGTTAATCTTGTAGTTTTATTCCCTTAACGATGATCCTAGGGCGGGTTAAACCATAGGTTTCGCTGCGCATGTAAATCAAATATATTTGTGATATTCCTACCACAAGCGGACTTGAGGGAGTTATTTAATTTTGAAACTTAGAAGTTCGACTTTTAAATGATTTATTTCAACTCTTAAATTTTCACATTCAAAGTTATTATTATTTAATTTTATTTTTCCAAACTCTTTTAATTGTGCCTTGTATGACTTTACCGAGGCCTCAGAATCAATTAGCATCTTTTGAGTACTGACAAGAGATTTCCTAAGCATATCGAACTCTTGCACTAGATCATCCCTTGGTCCAAGTTCTAGATTATTGTTTAAATTATTTGAACTTGGAACTTTTATTTCTTGTAAAACATAATCAAGAATAGGGTCTAGAAAATCTCATGACTCGTGTAACGAACTAAACCAGAAGATGATGCGTTATTGATTGAGGATACCGCCAGAGGTGGAGTAGGTGTAACTCATACTTGTTTGCAGAGCATCTCTTGAATGGCCCATTCACACACTTCATCCACATTGTCGAGCGCCATGAAAGCAACGCTCGTCATTTTTGGGTCGGAGTCAGATTCCAATTCAACAGAGTTGGAGGAATTGCTCGAGTAGCTCCTGGACATCTTCTTCTTGTCCTTTGCCTTGTCATCAGTTCTTTTCTCACGTCTATCATCGTATCATTCTTCTCGTTGCTCATCTTCTTTCTTGTTCCAAGGTACAAGTTCGGGGTGAATCGTGTAACAGTTGTCAATCGTATGCCCCATCTTGTTGCAATTGAAATAATATGCCTTCTTGTTGTTGCGTCGATGGTTGTTCTTAAACCATTTCTATCGTGCTCATAAATTACCAAATTGTTTCACAAGAAATGCCATCTCTTCATCATGTGTGTCGATTGCTAGCATAACAATGGTTGTCGATCGAGAGCCATTTTGCTTGAGTCGGAATTCGTTGTTCTGTAAGTAGCTGATTAAGTCTTCTGGACCGATCTCTTGGGTCGCCATCACCGTCTCTAATGAAAGTCGAAGCGCCTCCCAGCTTTTCGGCATTACCTTGGTCAATTTACCTGCAAATCGAGTATTTGTTAGGGTCTGTCCTAAAGCGATGAATCTATTTCGAATATGTGACAAATGAGTGTACATATCCTCGACGGATTCACCTTCAATCATCCGAAAATAGACAAATTATTGTTTAAGTCCCATTAGTTTGGTCTTTTTTATCTGATTGTTTCCCTCAAATCGATTTAGGAGAGTTCTCCATATCTTATGAGAATTAATACAACTATCCATTATAACTGACAAGGTGTTTATCATGTTTGTGAGTATTAGATTTTGTACCATTATGTCAAGTGTTATATTAGTTTTTGTTTGGTCATTATGAGTTGCGGTATCCTTTACAAATTCTATGATAAAATCGTTTTCAACCACCTAAGGAAGAACATGTAGCTCGAAGACGTTCACTATGCATCTCTTTCAAAGATTCCATTTTTTTGCCGTCGAGTTTCTCCAGATAAAAGATGTGTAGTCAATTAGTCTGAACCGTCACCATAGATAAAAAAAATACACGTTGTTTCGAATTGAAATTTGAAATGGTATGTATTCCTGCTCTCGTACCAATTGTTATTCAATTGCGGTCTATAAGGGGGGTGGGGGGCGAATAGGCCAAAAATGTGCGGAAGTGTGGATTTTACTTTTAGGATTTTGTGACTTTTAGTTTGATTGATGTTAAGACTGATGGTTGTATTAGTAAAGAAATTGATAATAAAACAAGATAAATAATAGAAAAATAAATAAATATATCGAACATCAGATCTGTTGATGAAGTTCGACAAGGTGGTTGCGTTAGCCTGAACCATCCATTCTCGCTGGCAATCCTTGGTGCGTTCATGAGCGATAGAAAAGTAAATAAAGATACTCTCCAGGTGTGCCTTTCGGCTCCTTGATTCACTAATCCGAATAATGTTTTACAAAACTCGAATCCCCGCTCGCTTTACAACACTCGTAGTGAATCAATAAAACTAAACTTATTGATTTCTTTCAATAACAACCATCAACAACCAACTGCTAAATAACTCTCCTAATTTAACAAAAGATTTAGAGTAATTTTGCTGAACACTTAAGAGAGAATTCTTGCTTTATAATCTTGAAAAACTGCCATAAAATTCGGATTGGAGCTGCTTTTTTTAAGAGGGAAGGAGCATCCTACAAAAAAGGAAATTTTGCATGGTCCATTCTAAACTAAAGGGATTCCATTCAGAACGGAGGTGCCAAAAAGTTGGCGAAACCAAATCTCGCAGCTCCATTCAAAACGGAACAACTTCCGTTCAGAATTGAAGCACTATCCACAACCTATGTCAGAACCAAATTTTGAGTTATTTTGATAGGAATTTTCTCTATAAGTGTAGAACTTAAATTACTCTAAAAACAAAGAATTTTACTAAAAGAACACTTGAAGAAGTCTCCAAAACTTGAACGTGAAACCTAAAAGCTCGAAAACGCGAAGCAACTCTTCGACAAATTCAAATCTGATCGAGATAGAACTTTTGCACATTGACTCGAACTTAATAAAACTTTTGCATGTCGACTCGAACTTGATAAAACTCTTCATCTTAAACATGAAACTCAAACAATATGAATAATTACGGAATTATTTTAAACATCTTCAAACCGAGAACAATAATACCCATTCTCTTTAGTGACCGAGTTGCGTTCATGAGTGCCTACATCTTCGAGTATTCCTCTTGTTGACTAATTACGGCCTACAGGGGGGTTAAATAGGCCAAATTGTACGGAATTGTGATTTTTATAATATTTTAAGATTTGCAACTTTTAGTTTATTTGACTTTTAATTCGATGGTTGTATTAATACTAATTGATAATAACAATTAAAAGGTGAATAACAATTAAAAGTAAATAATAGAAAAAGAAAAATGTAATGATGCCAAACACACGAACTTGTTGACGAAGTTCGGCTAGGTAGTTGCATAAGCCTTAACCACCCGTTTCTTGCTAGCAAACCTTCCCGCTTTCATAGTGTCTACTCTCCAGGTATTGCCTTTCGGCACCGTTTTCACTAACCCAAATAGCATAAGATTCGAATCACCACTCACTTTACAACATGTAGCGAATCGATGAAACAAAACTTGAACTAAATTTCTTTCAATCCAAACCAACAAACTGGATTTCTTTCAATCCAAACCTACAACAAGCTTTTACAAATTGGCTTACAAAGTTTCTTTCAAATCTCACAAGATTTTGAGTAACTTATTATCAATACCAAAAGAGAGAAAATATTACTTTTTTATTTTTGAAAATGGAGGAATAGATTTTGAAAAATGAATTTGGTTTTTTTCTTATAAAGTTGGGAGAAAAACCAAGTTAAAGAGAGCCTTATACATGCTATTATATTGTGGACGGAATTATTCCATTCAGAATGGAATAACAACGGTTATAATAACTCAAAAATTCAAACATTCCATTTTGGACATAATTATTCTGTTCTGGACGGAATATTCTGTTCAGAACGGAATAAATAACATTCCACAGAATTTTGACACAGGCATTCCGTTCCCAACTGAATCACTATTCATAGTCCAAGTCAAAATGAAAAAAGACTAAAAAAATGAGATATTCTCTCTAGATTATGGTATTGATAATGCGCGGCGTCTTCTTGTCCTTCTGAGATAGGAGAAAAGCGTTCATGACGATCACATCTTTATTTCCGATTTCTTGAACGCGATTTCTTCTAGCTTTGAAAATCATTCTCAAAATTATATTAGTAGCTCGGAATAGGTTTAAATATCATCAAACTGAGAATAACACCTCTCGGCTCCTTGATTTCACTAATCCAAATAGCTCTTACAAACTTATGTCGATAATCGTTTTACAAACACTTAATGATTGTCGATGGAACTCAATGAGGTTTCTTTCAATCTTTACAAATAACTCGATCTTTCTTTTCTCTTAATTTTGCTAAAAAATATTGAATAACGAAAATAGACAATCGAGAGAATTTCTATGATTATTTTATTACTTAAAAAATGGATAAGAATCGGATTAGGGTTGCCTCCTATTTAAAGGGAAAGGAGGACCCCCGCAGATTTAGAAACTGCCGACGTCCGTTCGAACAGACTGATGCTCTATTCAAACGGACCATGTATATGGCAGAGAATAAAATCTTCCCAACAGCTATTTCTGTAATGCCGACTTTTCATTAATATTGAGATTTTTTTTTATTAATGCTGATGATCTTCCGCTCGAACGGACCAACAATCTGTTCGAATAGACATTATCATTCAAAAACTTTTCAGATTAATATCCGTTCGAACGAATGAACAGATAGTATGCAAGGATTATATTATTGTATTATCTCTTATGTTTATTTATAATATTCTAATTTAACTTCATTTTATAATATTTCTTGATGAATTGTCTTCAATATCTTATATATCTTGAGCGTGTCTTCTATGTGGCAAGTTTCTTCATATCTTCGAAAACTTCTAAATTGATCGTGTTGCATCCTGATTTTATCATTCGTGATTATGCCTCCTCTTGCATCATCTTGAACTCATTTTTTCAAAAATATTTTAAGATCATTAAACAGAGAACAACAAACTCTCCATTTTTATGAGTTTGAAAATATTACCAAAAATAAATAATATGTTATATCTTCTCGCTCCTTTTGAAAACAATCAAAAGGAACATCAAACGAGTGAAACTTCCCCTAAGTACATGCTCCCTAATAATCGAAGAAGACGGTAAAAGAATTCGAAGATATGACTGTTGGATTTCGCACGTTCATAATGCAGCGGAAAAACAAAAAACTTGTCTGAAACACAAAGAAGGATCCCTAAATTATAATTAAATCAAAGAAAACTTGTAAAGTAATACTTTCAGATTATAATTAATCTGTGTTGCTAACTTGATTAGGTTGAACATTTTGCCTAATCGATTCCAAACCGATTCTCAAAACTGATTCTTTTGGATGTTTTGCCACCTATTTCTCAAACTGATTTCCAAAACCGATTCACAATTTCAACAATGAATCAAGAGATATTGCGCTTTGCTTTGTCCACTATCAGTATCCACACAAATAACCCCTTTGAATGGATGAAAAATGTTATATGCTAGTATTCGTTCCTCACTTTTTTCTCTCACAGAAAATTCAAGAGACACCGATTTCAGAATTCTGATTTTTCTCTCTTTCTTTTGTCTTCCAAAGTGGATGATGATGATAATAATAATAATAATAATAATAATAATAATAATAATAATAATAATAATAATAAGTCTAACCATAATTTTGGGTATTTCTTGTGCTTATATAGTCTCATCCCTCCAAGGGTTGCCATCAGTTATTATATTTCTTTATATGTAACCATAGTAATTATGTAACCATATATGCAGCACACCTTATTATATAAGATGCAAGGTCATCTGTCGCACATGTCTATATGTGTCTTCAAACAACTTTTTACATAAGTTATGACTTTTTGTGTACATTTTAATATTTTATTTATGTGACCCTATAGGTTTACTTAATATTGACAACAATCACAATGGACTGTAAATCATGAGCAGCCTCTAGAAAGACATTATGATTACCCAAATTAAGCAAATATTGATGATTCGATAAAATCTAATTTACAGTCATGTATTGTATACCTTTCTTACGTGATATCTATATCGATCATAAGGCATAGTATGTGTCAACCTTATGTTGGTCGATCAACATTTCTTGATACCAAATTCGATTGAACAAAAAATGGCATTAATAACTCCTTGTTAATTCACTCGAGAACGGTTGTGCGTTTCTTCAATCAAATTCTTCAAGTGGCCTAAAGATATCTCTTTCATCTGATGAGAGGAATAAATTCTATCTTGATTAAACTCATCCCTCTACATGATTCATTATATACTTGATCATAATTTTTATGACCACTCGATTAAAGTGAGAATATTATGCCCTAGGCCAAATTGTTGGACTAGAGATTAGATTATGAGAAACACGTTTATTCAGTTCATATATGAATGAGTGTATCGGTGACTAATATATTTACATATATTAGATTGACCTTAATGACACTTCGGGTTCACGTCATTAGAATACGTGATTCTGATAGTAGAACTGTGAACCAACAAATGACATTCTAAACCGTCCTTGGTGATATGTAGGATGTTTATAGAGATAAACATACTTCAAGTAAGAAGTTACATATCCACACTAGTATATTCGCAGACTGGATGATAATGTTCTACTAATCATGGACATAGGGATGTCCAGTCTGGAATATAGGTGCGTGTTAGAGAACAAGTACTGGACTGACCCCACTATGAGAATATGCATGGTATATGTCATTAGTGATTCTGATATGAATAATGTGCTTGTTCCTACGACCTGAGGTCACCATGGATTTCTGTAAGAGGAACTTCATACTTTAATATGATCTTACGTCATCCATAACAGGATGATCATTAGGGTTATTATTAGGTATGAACTAAATCATGACGAGGAATGTGAGTGACCAAGATGGAATTTGTTCCTCTCGTTAAGAGGGAGATATCTCTGGGCCCCCTGATGAACTAAGATTGATGGAAATGCATGGCCATGCTCAAAATGGATTAACATGTGTTGTTAATATCATTTTGTATTTGTTCAGTCTAATTCTCGATAAGGAAAGAGACTTTGGTCAAAACTCAAGGATGACATACTTCCACGCCTTGTGATCAAGACATATATCATAGAGCAAAAGGAATAATCAAATGTCTATTCAGATAGGTTTATGATCGCTGAACATTTCATTTAACATGGGTAGTCATGATACTAGTCTAGAGGTTACTCATGACTTACGATCTTTGCAAGATCATTGCCAGTGTTAAATGGAACATACACTGTCACACATAGAATAACGTATAGTTGGGAAGGAAATACTCTTAATTGGTTACACATATGATGTATAAATAGGTGAAGGAAATAATCGATCATTGAATGATTAATATGATTGATTGTGCAAAAATGGCACAGTTCTGTTGGCAATAGAACAGTTCCGTTGTCAACGGAAGTTCCGTTGGCAACAGAACTCAGCCAATTCCTCAGCAGCCAAGTTTTTAGATTAGGAAACCTTATTCCGTTGGTAACGGAATAGGTCCGTTGGGAACGAAATAAGTGCTAGAATTAGAATTTTAGTTATGGTAACTGAACAATCATTCGCCTTCCTCTCTAGTATAAATAGAGAGGTAGTCCCCCTCTATTAGACACACATTACAGAGCCTCCAGGTTACAGTAATATAGAGAGAAAGAGAGAAAGCCTCCTGAAAGTATTTCCGAACTCGTCTAGCCGAGTCCGGTTATTCCAACGATTCGAAGTTCGGCTTGGATACGAGTAGAGGTCTTCTGTTTTGAAGACTAGCGAGCGATCAGTTTCTTTTACCTAGGAAAAACAAGGAGTTCGTTCGATTCGAGCTTTAGGAGCATGAAGGAGAAAAAAGCAAGATGGAAGTTCGTTCAGCCTACATCCGCTTCTCTCTCCCAGATCAGGAAGATCCGAGCTATAAATTTTAATAGCATAATATTGTACTTTTATTCCCTTAATAGTATATAAAAGTAAAAAAAAATACACAAAAAATAAATAACACTATATAAAATGAGAAAATAATATATAAAATGAAACAAAACAGTATATCCACTGCGCATGTAACGTACATGGCTATGGGTTTCCCAACATAAAGGCTATGTTAGATTATGTTAAAGTATAAAAATTCTCGTGTAGGAAACTGAGAAAATCTCAAGTCAAATGATTACAAATACTTTCTTTTATTGAGAATAACTAATTACTTGAAATGTGTATTATTCTCACGGTGGGTTAATCCAGCATACAGTCTCCACCATATACTTATATTAATGACTTAATAACTCATATTCATGATCAGCAAAACATGATCATCAGTCAATTAATACACTGATGTACATTTATAGCTTATCTTAAAAATATCTTTGTCTCACAAACATCTTATGAATAATCAGGGACGATTTATAATAGTATTATAGTTTTACTATAAAAGTCACATACTTTGACACATAAAGTTGAATTGTATATTCATGATTTCTTTTAGTAATAATATTAAAATAATCTATATGCACTTATTATAGAAAATATATCTTAATAAACATAATTAATATAAAAATTAGAAAGATTGGATAATATTATATTTACCGGAATATTGCAATGAGCTCCATATATTTGATTTAAACTTGAACCGAACACCCCACAATTGAGATCTCGAACGGATCTCGACTGTTTCCAAATCTGCATGCAGGGTCCTCCTTTCCTTTTAAATAGGTGGGTACCCCCAATATGATTCTTACCCATTTTTCAATTAATAAAATAATCCTGAAAATTCTCTCTATTGTCTATTTTCATTATTCAATATTTTTGAGAGAAATTAAGAAAGAAGAAAGATCAAGTCATTTGTAAAGATTGAAAGAAACCTAGTTGAGATCTGTCGATAATCATTAAGTGTTTGTAAAATGATTATCGACACAAGTTTGTAAACGTTATTTGGATTAGTGAAATCAAGAATCTGAGAGACATACCCAAGCTCGGCTGCTAGTGAGAACGGGTGGTTAAAGCTAATGCGACCACCTAGCTGAACTTCGTAATATATCGTGTGTTTATCACACTTTCGCACAAATTAAACCTATTCACCCCCTTAGGTCTTCATTAAACAATAATTGATATCAAGAGCAGGAATACAAACTGTTTTAAATTCATTTTTGAAACAAACTTGTATTTTCGATCATGACGACAGCTTCCGCCACCACGATCTCTTCTCCAATGTTAACCCTTCTCAATCGAGTTCAGGTTGCCTATCTAGAGAAACTTGACAAAGATGATGAGATGACACTCCTACTGACAAAGTTCGGTGAAATTCGAGCACACGAGAAATGGTTCAACCACAACCATCGACGCGGTAATATGAAGATCTTCTGCTTCGAGTTCAACGAGAAGGGACATAGTATCAATAATTTGAACTCGAAGGGACATAGTATCAATAATTGTTACTTCATTCCGAATTCGCTATGTGGAATAAGAAAGAAAGTGAAAAACAAGAAGGATGATTCAACGATAGACTCGAGAAAAGCCGTGATAAAGGGCATGACGAAAAAACAATGGAAAGGAAGAAGAAAAGGAATCACTCCGCCAAAGTCGCCTTTTTGAGAGATAACTCGAGCGACTCCTCTGATTCCTCCGAATCAGAATCTGACTCCGACTCAGAAGTTATGATTCTTGCACTCATGGTGGGGATCTTGCCTTTCGTGGATGTGGTGGTCGAACAAGCGATACAAAGCATACTTCAACGAAAAATTGCTTCTCTAACATCGACTATGACATCTTCTTCTTCCAATGGATAATCTTCCGATTCATCTTGGGACATGTGTCACGAGGTATATTCAAAACTCGATCTAGATTTTTCTTTTCAAACGAATGATGAAGAATCATCCGTTCAAACATTACCTGTCCCAAGTTTAAAATTTTCTCACAACAATGTAAAAGTTGGATCACATGATGAATTAGTATAAGAAATGGCTCGGCTTCACGAATGTCTTAACAATGCTCAACAAAAATTAAAAGAGTCAAAAACTTCGATAAAGTCGTACAAGGCACAGCTTAAAGAATTATGTAAATGTTGTTTAATAAATTGCGAATGTAAAATTTTTAAAGTGAAATAAATCACTTAAAAGTAACAACTTTCAAATTTAAAAACAGAAAATTAATATCTTAAGTTTGTTTGAGCTAGTTTTGTCCCAAGCATAATTGAGTTAGATAAATTTTAATCGGACAAAAAGCAAATGACAAATCTAGTCTCGGTTCAAGAAGGAGGTTGGTTCTAAATCCGCTTTTTCAAGACCTAAACATATTAAAAGGGGAGTTGAATAAACCAAAGAATGGCCGAGGAAGTGCATTTATGTGCTGAGATTATTCACAGGATAAAAATCGTAAGTGTCAAAAATTCAAAAATGTTAGCAACAATAAATTTAATTATAAACATAATTCCTGATCGCTTCATGACAATAACCATAGTATTAAAACTGAATGTCCATATAAATGACGACTAAATGGTTATTTTTATGAAGTAGCAAGCACGCATGTCCCTCGCGAGATTCAATGTAATGAACCGAAATATCAAGTTACAAATATTACACTAAAGAACTCACCAAACAAAATTCACCAAATTCTAAAATAATTTGTGCCAAGTGGACAAAGTTAAGAAAAGCTGAATAAACAAACCACTATAAATTTTATTTTGTTAATAGCATTGAAAAAATCACAAATCTTACTTATACGTTTTGCAAATACTGTTGTAAAATAGGTCACATATATTTGGAGTGTTCTTTCTGCAAAATATATAATACACCAAAATACACATCGTTGCGGAAAGATAGAAACAATGTAAGTAGCTCCTCCTTTAATGATAGAACCTATAAAGAAGGTGCGAAAAGGAAACTGCTTCCCCTAAATGAGTGAAAATGCCATTCATTTGATGAAAAATAAAAAGGGCTAGACAGAGGAGAGTCAATACCTAAATGAATTTCTTTTTGAGGTCAAAACACAAGAGAATTCTACTAGACGTTTCGATACCGCTCCCCTTGATACCTAAGACAAATACTTAGGGGGAGTTGTAATCAAGGATTAATATATTAGTCATTGAAATACTTCTCGTCGTTTTATTTTCTTCTCAAAAAGTTTATGTTTGCTTGTAAATATCTTTTTATATATCTATTATTTTTGGAATTTCTATTGATTTTTCGAAAATTCTTTATTAAATCTATTGCCTTGACGAAAATTCATTGGAAAATACCTTTTTGAGACCTCATCATAACCTCAGTCTCTACACAGTCCGTTCAAACAAACGATCTAGTCTGTTTGAGTAGAGCAAGGATTTAATTTTGTGATGAAGTTGTGTGCTTCATCAATATCGATAGTCCGTTCAAACGAATTGATAAATCGGTTCGAACAGACCAATTATCTTCAAAATTTTCAGAACTCACAGAACTCGAAACCATACATAGTCCATTTGAACATATTATGACGTCATTTGAAATCCCCAAATGGATCCGTTTCAACCCTACTTAAACCTAACCCTTACTCTTCTCTCTCAAAACTCTTATTTTCTCTATTTTACCCAAATCAAATCTCATTTTCTCAAAAATCAAAACCGATGCTTCAATTTTACCCATGCTTTGGTAATTGTTTTAAACTTGTGTGTTATTTGTCATTGTTAGTAGTATGTTCTAGGACAATATGTTTGAGAAACACACATGTATTATTTTAGTTAGATCTTATTAAATATAATATTAGCTTATTTTAGTGTTTATGTTTATATTTGCATTTATTTTTTAATAGTCTCATATTTTTATGTTGGATGTTAGTTAGTATTTAGCTAATTAAAGATAGCATGTTAATATTCCACATAACAAGCCCAATTTAGTCATTTGCAAAAAAATCATTTCAAATTCTGTTATAAAATAAAAGAGCAAATAACTATAAAACAGAGAATTGGAAAGAGAGAATTATATATTGAATTGTGGATTAAGAATACAATAGCCGCTGCCCTCTTTATATATTAGAGGGTGAGTGCTGGCCAAGAAATCTCTTGCCTGATTTAGAATTACAGTAAAGGAAATAATCTAACCTAAATACAATAGAATATACAGTAATAAATATCCTGCCATGACTCCTTCCATTCTTATAAGCATTTCCTAATTTATCTTTGCTTAGGGGCCAAGTAATGGACATCCCCATTAATTATATTCATAACACTCCCCCTTGGATGTCCATATTTTATCTTTCATACGCATTAGAAGTTGCCTCATTAAAAACCTTATAAGGAAAACCTAGTAGGACAAAACCTTGGCTAAGGAAAAAAGAGTGCATCGCGTATTATCATTATTTCTCATTATTTCACATATTAAATATGCCTCGTTAAAACCTTACTAGGTAAAACCCTATGGGCAAAAATCCTAGTGAAGGAAAAAGAGTGCATCATCATTCTATATATTACGCACAAAAGTTGCCTCATTAAAAACCTTGCTAGGAAAACCTATTGGGACAAAAATCATAGACAAGGGAAAAAGAGTGCAGTAAGTATTATTTCTCCCCCTCATATATGCAACTATATGTGAGATGACAAAGTTCAATCTCTGTAATATATGCTTAAGAAGAGATCTGCTGGATCATTATTTGAGGAGATTCGTTAAATATTCATTTCACAATCATCATGCTCATGCATGAAAATAACTCAGCATCCTTTATTTCAATTGTCAATACATCAAACAAGTTATCTTGATAATCTTAATGGATGTGATTTCTCCACATTATATCATTGTAATAGATGGATTGTGAAACAATAACTCCTTCCGGGAAATAATATTCAATTTATGATTCAAGATAATATTTTATGCCTTAAATAATTTAATCTTATATTCTTTTGAATAATATGGTAGCTTTTGGAGCTCTTCGAGAGTACCATAAGATTTTAAATCATCAATATATATATCAACATTCAAAAGCTAAATATATAGTTTCCTATACGTAATTTTGATCAATTACATAACATTCATTCAACAAACATTTGTTATAGCAATTTTATCACATATCTCAATATTGTATTAATTAGTACAAAGATCTTTGTAATTTAATAGATTAAATCTCTCGAGAGTTTGAAATGCTTCAGGCATTCTAAATCCTTCAGGGATTTTAATTAATATATTGCAATCAAATAAGATATGAATAATTTGCTACTAAGTTAACGAGTCCTCTAGGGACGACACAATTAGAAATATAATTGCATATCACAATTTAATTTTTCATTACATATGCTTAAAACACCCTCTTATAAGTTATACCCGCTTATAAGTTACCGTTATACAATGCCAGGTGTTTGGACTACAGGTCCACAATTTTATATTTCACTAGTGAAAATAATGATGCTTTAATCACATCTTTCGATTTGGCCAAAACTTTATCCGTCGACATTATACAAATAATTTTAATTCTAGATCCTCATTTTCATTTATAAATCAATTGCAATTGCATAACTAAATTTTGATTAATCACAATTTTATTTCGGTTCCATATTTATTCTAGTAGAGACATAATTTATTGAGATCTCATTATTTTCAATATTGTTTGGTATCTAAACCTCTTCTAGGGTAATTTGCTCGTCATTGTCTTCTACTCTTTTATCATCAATATTCTTTTCAGAAGAATTTATTTCTTTTGAAGTATTGATAACTTCAAGCCAACTTTCTTATCATGCTCTTTTCTTCTACCTTGGATCTTTATCATTGGAACCGATTGGTCGACCATGCTCCTGGCATATCTCAAACATAAAATTATCCAAGGGTATCTCAATGAGCACTAAATGCTAGAATATCATTTTTGCATCAATATAAATAATATAATTGCATATTGTTTCACATTAATAAATTTATAAACTTCTAGTTCATATTAACTTGTTAGAGGATCTAAGTGAAAGATATTAATGATGCATTTCATATAAATTATAACTTATGTTTTCCAACTTTTGTTTCTCTCCCCCTAATGTTATCATTAATTATTAATCAAGTTCTTCAGGACTTTCATTGTCTATTATATCTTGAACATATTCATTAATATTTGATTTGTTTCACAATAATCACTTTGGTATTCATTTAATTCTTTCTTCTGGAATTTTGTCTACAAACATCTAACACATTTCAGGTGTGTTTTTGGATGATCCTCCAGGGATATCTATCTGAATTAAGATGTAGTGAATAATTTTATGTAATGAAGTTCAAGATATCAAATTATGCAGGGCAATTTAACTTAACATATATGCCCGACTTTTATTTGTGACCCATTTTTGTGCGTTGCGGTGGACTACCGGAACAAATATTACACATCCAAAAGATTTTAAATAGTATTTACTCGGCTGCAGGCCGGTCACAAATTACAATGGGGAGTACTTATTATAAAATGTTGGCTTTACTCTAATTAGTGCTATAGCATATATCATTTCATGGCCTCAATTAAAAGACGAGCTTTCATTTCATTATTAGGGGCCAACGATTAATTATAATCGCTTAACCAGATATGATGTTAGATAATTCTAAGTGCGTTTGTGGGCCAATGCTCAACTATAATCTAAATCAACATACAATAGTCAATTATTACTTGGGATGTAGCCAACTAATCATCATCAAGACGATTTTTCTTAGTTGTACGATCCAGAAATTATTATCTTAATTAGAATATTCGAGCAAGCAATCTCGCAAATACAATATTTCGAGATTAAAACAATGTACATATGACCATCTAATAGATGCATCTATTAATACCATAAAATATCTAGATGGTCCACATGAAAGAGTAATAGGGCCACATATATTTCGATTAATACGCTCAAGGAAATTGGGTGATTTATTTCCAACCCTGATTTGTGATGTCTAACAATTAATTCTCCTTTGATAACATGCAGCACATGAAAATTCATTTGTTAAAAGAATCTTCTGGTTCTTTAATTGATGCATATCTGAATTCCCTGTGATTATTTGCATCATCATTGCTCCGAGATTAGTGGACTTCTAGGTTCATGCCAAACAAGAAATTTCTCTTCGAATTAGTGAACTTCTGGTTCATGTCAAATCATAAAATTACTTCTCAAATTATTGAACTTCTAGTTCATGTTTAATGATAAAGTTGTTTTTCTAATTATTGAACTTTAAGTTCATGTCAAATTATAAAATTACTTTTCGACTGGACGAAATCTGATATGCACAAGCATAAATAAGTAATAAGTCAATAAACTTCTGGTTTACTAATAAATCTGACTTAATTGTATTAGTCCTTCATAATACAAATCAATAGAAAAGCTGCATGTTGTTCTAATGAATATTTCTCAAAATACAGAAATATTGTCCACTACAATGAGGCACACATATTTATAATTCTTATTGTGCCCATACATACTTTGATTCATATTAGTAGTATCAAAAGAAAGAAAAATAATGATAATGATAATAACAATAATAATAAGAATATAAAATAGAATAAAAAAAAAATTTCTTACTCGGTTCTTTCTCTAACTCGTGCTTGTTAATGTGCTTTAAATCCAGCGGATGATATCATTATCGGTTATCAACTTTTTCATTATGGTGATAAACAAGTCGACATTATTATTTTCTCTTTGCTTTTAAGACGGCTTAATAAACCCCACAAGATTCTAGGGCGTACATAGAGACATACCAAATGTCCTTTACTACCACATAAATTTCCAGACCATTTTGTGTGTTCTTTCCGCTTTCTTGTGTGTTTTTCTTAATATAATCATCACAGTCACAAGTATAATTTCGACCTTTTCCTCTTACACGTCAGCATCCATATTAATAATCACGACTTGTATATGTGGTATTCACTTCTGGGAATGATGCAGAACCAATTGTACGAAATTCGTGATTTTTCATTTTAATGAAAATTCATTATTTTGCTTATATACAAGAAACAAAAATTTACAATTTTAAAGCATTTTCTATTATATACAGGCAACAAAATGGTAACTCTTCAATATAATTTCTTCTTTTACAACTCATTAGTTTGCTTATTCACAATAATATATGATATTGGTTTTCAATATATCTTACAACTCTCTTCATCTTGTTGTTGCTTCAAGAGCAAGATAAAAGGTAAGGAGTATCATTATTTAATATATATTCTGCATTTTTTGTTTTCAAATTATTATTTGAGAGTTGATCTTCGATATTTAGACAATATTTCTGATTTATATTCTTACAACTACTGGTGCTATAAAGGAAAACTAATCGTTATACCTTCACAATTTAATATTGAAACTTCAGGTTTCAATAAGAATTAATTTCAAACTTTATGTGCATCAATAAACTGAATTGCAACTACAGGTGCATAAATAAATAAAATAAATGTACGAAAAATAAATGTGCGAAAAATAAATGTGCGAAAAAAATAAATGTGCGAAAAATAAACGTACATAAAATAAATAAAAATAAATATACATGCAGCTTCTGGTGCATGATTTAAACAAGCAACTTCTGGTGCTTTAATATAATAAACATACAACTTCTGGTTGCAAAAATAAAAGTAATTAAACAAGCAACTTCTGGTGCATAAGTAAAAATAAACATGCAACTTCTGATTGCGTAAATAAAATTAAACAAGCATCTTCTGGTGCGTAGTTAAAAGTAAACGTGCAACTTCTGGTTGTATAAATAAAAACTAAGCAAGCAACTTCTGGTGCATAAAAAAAATTTTATGAGCAACTTCTGGTGCTTAAAAATAAACATGTATTAATAATAACATATTGTCTGATGTTCAAATAAATAAATAAAATAAAATTCGAATAAAGAAAGAAAAAGAATCCGAATAAAAATTATTGGAATATAAGAAATAATTATGATTCCTACCTCGCTTACGTTGGGTCAGAGTCGTGCTGATAACGTGTTATAAAATAAAAGAGCAAATAACTATAAAACAGAGAATTGGAAAGAGAGAATTATATATTGAATTGTGGATTAAGAATACAATAGCCACTGCCCTCTTTATATATTAGAAGGTGAGTGCTGGCCAAGAAATCTCTTGCCTGATTTAGAATTACAGTAAAGGAAATAATCTAACCTAAATACAATAGAATATACAGTAATAAATATCATGCCATGACTCCTTCCATTCTTATAAGCATTTCCTAATTTATCTTTGCTTAGGGGCCAAGTAATGGACATCCACATTAATTATATTCATAACAAATTCAACATTATCCTAATTCTTATTTCTATTATCTTAACAAATACCATTTTAAAATTGAGATATAAGGAGGCATAATTCCTTACGCCTAGAATAATTATACCTCTCTTATCTTCCATCCAAACGAATCCCAAAAAAATATAAAACTGCTTTTCTCAATGTTCATAATGCCTTACTGCTTGGAACTAGTTAGCAAGCATTAGCAAAAGATGATTAATTTTACACATATGAAATGTATTGAAATTTAGCAAACTGGCAAGATGAAGATGAATATATTAAATTGTAGTAAATAAGAATATATACTTCGTCATTCTCTTTCTCTCATAATTACTCATTCTTTTTTGTTCTTTTGTATGACAAAATAATGAAAGTGTGCTTTCTTTTTATATGACAAGTTGAAAAAGTGTGATACTCTATGAGAAGAATTATATAGTCGGTTTATACATCTTTTGTGAGAAAAAAAAGAAGAAGAGACTTTCTTATGCAATAGAAGAACACACATACTAGCACATATGGTTCTTCTCGTCCACTTCAAGAAGTTTATTCGTGTAAATACCGGTAGAGGCGTTTGTACTTTCGGCGCTTGTGATCTATTCGACCTAAGAAGATGAGAACGGATTGTTAAAAGTTTCGATGGAGATCGATTGTGTATGCGGTAGATGGCTTCTGCATGATTCAACCTAGACGTTCTTGGTGGACGGATAATCAGTTTGGACAGTAACCGATTGAAAGACGGTTGATGGCATGCATGATTTGAGCGTCACGGATTAAACGTAATCCGAAAAGTATCTTTAAGTTTTATTTTTTTAATTTAAGTATAGATTCTCGGATTTGTTTTGGACGAAATTTATTTTTCGCTGCGTTTAAGTTCGTCCGAAACCCAACAATTTTAATATACTAGTAATTACCCTCACTCTGCTTTGGATATATACCTTTCACTTTTGATTTTTGTGCAAATTACATAATCATGCTAACCGAAAGAAAAAAATCGTAATTTAACAATTTGTGTTTAAATCAAGGTCTTTACTCTCCAATTTTGTTCAATCACGCTCTCATCCGTAAGTTAACAACCAATTTGTGTTTAAATCAAGGTCTATACTCTCCAATATGACGGTTAACAACCAATATTAAGAATTTGATGACTCAAAAACAGATTTGTTAAGCATAATATGTAGAAATAAAACTCTATAAATTTTTTTATTGTATGTTTCCTCATATAATTTTGAGTTTTATATGGATATTTTTGCAAAACAAAATAAGAAAGTTGAAAGAAAGACAAAATGAGTGGTCCTCGCATTAGAAAAAAAAATCTGACACCAATTTTGAATCAAAAGGATATTATAAATATTATGTTTAAAAGGTATAATGTGTCACTTAAATAGCAAATAAATTATTTATTATATTCTATACAACACACATAAGCCCATATTGTTGAACCAATGGCCATAAATAATTTTGTTTTCGGATATGGAGTGTCAGCATTTTGGAACTCTCAGCAGCGTCCGATTATAAAAGCTATGATGAAATTACAAAAAGTTATTTTTGTAAATACAAAAGGTATAGCGAAATTACATAAAGGTATATTTTTATAAAGATATATTTGTAAACACAAAAGATATATTCAAGAACAAATATATATGTGTACAGCTAAAACTGCATGATGGACGCTTCTGGCCACTCCAAAAGTTGGACATTCCGAATAATTTCTCAATAATTTTAATGTACCACTTTCAATTGCTGAGTTGCTATAATGATAGAAAAGATGTAACGATTCATTCAAATGTTTGTAAATGACTCATTACACTAAATATAACATAGATGTGTTATATATATAGCATACACGTGTTATATATAATCTTATTGATAGGTTTATGTTTTTTTAACATGACTAAACTTGTAATGTATTGTATAGAACTAATGTTACATACTAAAATAACTTGCTTCACATTGTATTATAGAGGTAGCCACAAATATTCTTCTAAGTATACACGTGTGACGTGTCAAAATTCCATGACACGTAAGAATTATATATAAGAAGTAAAGTAATAATAATTAGACCACTTTAAAAAAAATTAAAAATTACAGAAATCTCAATTACCACTGAGCATAATTAAGCAGAAATGATGGAGGTAAAATATATTTTCCCCAATTTTCTCTACCCCGGCTGTATACGTGTCAACCATGTGATCCACGTCTATTTAGCATGTTTGCATGTGCAATACATGTGATATGATTTTCACCGTTTATTTTTTATTTTTTTGAGGAATTAGTTATGGTTTGTTTATTAATGATGATATTACTGATATCATCCATTTGTGATTATTCTAAAGTTTAATAAATAAAAAGAACTCAACTAATGTTTATCTATTAATCCAACGTGCTACACACTTCAATTGGCATAATGAACTTTTGCCGCAATTATAAAATAAATAAAAAAACCAAAACTATCATATAAGTTATTTTATGATGTCACATTTATTTTTCACGTTCTTTTTTTTTTCATTTGATAACTATATAGATCAGGACAGATTCGTGAAGATTCATTTAATACTCCCAAATATACTCTTTATCTCAGCTCTTAATTTTTATTAGATGACTGCTAAAATTTAATTTTTCAATGGATCATCATAATGAAAAGTTCTTTTTATATCATTATAATTAAATCTTAACTATTCATCAGCTGAGATTGAAAGTTATTTTAAATTAGTATATGTCAAATACATAAGGAAAATTTCTTCATTAACGTTATAATTAAAATATAAAGATTGAACATAAAAAAATAAAAAAATATAACGAATGAAGTGTGATGACTACATTGTTATGCAAGTCAACTATAAATCTATAATAGATAAAGATAAACAATTTAATTATATTGTCTTCCTTGTGCAAACTAAGATGACTTTTATCATATAGTTCCAATCTCCTGCATTTTCTACGAAGACAGGAAGCACCCTCTCTAATCTCCCTGTAGAAACTGGATCCTCAGGTGAAAAATTAATGGAGTTGATAGAATCAAGTCAAGGTCCCTCCAACCGCTGTAATCCCTAATGATAGGATTAGTCAATGAAGTATAACGTCAGAATTGTTTTAATTAACACTTGATTATGGATCTTATGTGATCCAGGGAAATATTATCCTTCATAGGGTTGATTATTTTTTTTTTTCTTTCCTGCAGTAAAGTTACTAATTAAATTGAATTAAATTAATTATGGTTTAATCTGATTAGCCAAAAATTTAATGACAAAACAAATAAAGCCAAGTCTTAAAATAAAGCCAAGTCTCATTGTGTTATTCAGGGTGTGGCCTAAAAAGCATTATTAATAAAAACTTACCATATAATCAAATTGCTAAAATAATTAAATTAACAATGCAAATTAACTTCTAGAGAAAAAAAAATGCAAACTATATAATTCAGCCTTCTATAGCATACTTAAATATGATCTTTACAAACTAGATCCACATAAGATCAAGAAATCATATATCTCTCTTGTCTTCATTGAATTTTTCAGAATGACAGGTCTACACTACATCATTCCAAATTTATTTGAGCAGCTCAAAAAAGATCATTTGTTTGTTTCTAACACACAAAGAGAGAGAGAGAGAGAGAGAGAGAGAGGTTATATAAGAGATCAATTAGGTTTCTTTGGGGAATTTGAGTTTGAATTAGGTTAAAAAAAGGTTGGAAAAAAGATAAAAATGGAGATCGCTATGAATATGAACATGAAGAGGAAGGAATTGGTGGTGGTGCATGATTTCTCTCTTTTCTCGCAACCTAAAAAGATCAAATTAGAGGTACAAATCCTTATCTATATATATAACATATATTATAGCTTTTTTAGATGAACTTTATCCTCTTTTAGAAAAGACCCAAAAACGAAATGCAAACTTCTATTCAAACCAAACACTAAGTGTAACATTTTAGTAGACCAATCCAAACTGTCTACATCTCGTTAATCAATTAAAAATAGCAAACTTCATTTTCTTCAGAAAAATTAGCAAATGACCTTAAAATGACAAATTCTACATTTAAATCTATTACAGCGCGACAGTTGTAAAAACCTAGACTATAAGTAAATTTTTTTTTTTTTTTTTTTTTTTTTTTGCTTTTTTGTTCAAAATTAGCATGCAAATTTTCCGCAATTCATGGAAGAAGAGGAGAATTCACCGATTGCATTTCTATTTAACTCAAAAGAAGATTTGATAAGCAATATTAGCCAAATGGTGCAAAAGAATGAGGAATTAATGGAAGAGGAAGAAATAAATGATGTTTTAATGGAGGTGGAAGAAAAAACAGAAGAGATAAACCAGCCTAGACAGCCTGTTTATTTGTGGTCAGGTAATAAAATTTGGATTATTTACCTCCAAAAATAATTAGGATAATTCGTGTTTGTTGTGATTTTTTTATTTTTGCTTTTTTGAAGTAAAAAAATATATGTTTATTTAGTAGTATTGTTGTGAGTTATTTGGTTGTATTTTATTAATTTTTATGCTTCAAGCATGATTTTGTCAATTGAAATGTAATTCGACATTTTTTTTTCATGTTGGCAGGTTTTTTCTGAGTCATTATTTCAGGAGGGCTGGAGGAGTTACAGAATATTAACATATATTTCTGAAGAAGAAAAACATATCTATGCGCAGCTATTTTCAATAATTTGCTTAGGGATCTATCTGCATAAAATGTGTAGTTTTTAAGCCTCTTGTTTTGTTATTTTCCATCAATGTAATTACTTATGTACTTAGTCGACAAATTAATTTTGTTAATAATTTCAGCAGTAATCTTATGAATTACAATGCATGCAAATCTTTGTTTGTGATAAGCACGCGAATAAAACAAACGAAATGAATCTTAATAATGATGAATAAAATATAGAAAAAGAATAACTCCCTTTGAAATTAGTTTTAAAATATTGATAAAATTATTCTCATTAGATACAATGAATAATCCGCGCGTTACCTATTTTTGCTTGGTAACAATAGTAATATATTTACCCACAAAAAAAAAATATATATATATATATATCTATATATATATATAGAGAGAGAGAGATCATTTTTTTTCACCTGGTAACAATAGTGGTATATTCTACCCACAATATATAAGATCAAAAGATCATTTTTCATCGGTAAATAAATAAATAGACAAAATTGCCAAGATTCTACCAGAAACGTGTAGATATCACCAACCTATAGCATCATCATGTGGTTAAATTATCAATATTTCACAGGATAAAAATAGGTAATAAATAATGAAATATATATATTTAGTTTTTGTCGCATTTGTTTCCTCCAAGGATTTGAAAAATGAGCATATAATTGCAAAAAAGAATTAATCTCCAACAACAAAAGTCTTCTCAGAGTAGTATCTATCTTCGCTCGCTTTCTTCTTTAAATTCCTTTTCTGCTCAAAATATAAAAACACATCATGAAAAATTAAATAGATGAAGAAATTGATAAAAAAAATAGTACTCCATTTATCGTCTATTTCAGTCTTTTTCAGAAACCTTTTCAAAGGAATTTGTTAATATCTAATTTAGACATATAAAAAAATAGATATTACTCCACTTATCAATCTATTAGTTTTGTCTCCAAAAGTTCTTTCTACACTTAGATCACGAATGTCCTTAATTTTCTATAAAAAGATGTATATTATTATATGAAGTAAAATGAATAATAATAAATACCTTGTAAGCATCAAAATTATTTATAATTCTGGTTGCAACGGACAATGTAGTTGTATTTCTTGGGCTTTCAATTGTTTGAAAAATTCCCAAGCTTTTAGGTACAATATAAGGATCAATTTCCACCTATTACATTACCAAATTTTCACATTTAGAGAAAAAAAAACAATAGCCTTAGAAATATGATATTAGTTAAATAAAAAGAGACTCACAGTAGAACTGCTCTCAGAAACCGTTCCATGAACCACCAAAGAAATATTAAATGTCGCAATCTGCATAGAACATAAGAGTATTTCCTTTTACTATATAAGCAAATGAATCTAACTATATACTTTCTTATAAAATTAGATATTTATGTCATATTAAACATGCATATATACCATATCTTTGGAAACTTGCCAAGGCGCACCAATTATAATTTCGTCAACGTATCGGCATGCAAGAACGCTAAGACTCCTCTCATGTAAATTCATTATTGGATACTTTCCTCTTTGCTCGCTGCATTAAAATTTTCTAATTAAGCAATAATTATTCGTTTATTTATTTTTTTTCTAACCAAGCAATAAGTACTGATTTAATTACTAAAAATTATAAAACATGAGCATGACAATAGAAATAAATATTTGCACATTTATCATTTTTCAATGATGTTCTATAAATAATTTAAAAAAATATATTTTTATTAGCTTGTGGACTAAGTACCTTAGAACTTGGTCATCATGAACTCCGACAAGTAAAAAGTCACCAAGCTCTCTAGCACTTCTTAATATCTACAAATAAGAATATAAATAATGCAATTTAAAAGAATATAAAATGCTAAATTATGAGAAAAGTCAAAATAAAATATAATAAAAAAAGAAATTAAAAGTACCTCAACATGGCCTGCATGAAAAAGGTCAAAAGCACCATCTATGTACACCACTCGAGAATTCGGTGAAGGCCCCTAAAAAATTATTATTATTATTATTATTATTATTATTATTATTATTATTATTATTATTATTATTATTATTATTATTATTATTATTATTATTATTATTATTATTATTATTATTATTATTATTATTATTATTATTATTATTATTATTATTATTATTATTATTATTATTATTATTATTATTATTATTATTATTATTATTATTATTATTATTATTATTATTATTATTATTATTATTATTATTATTATTATTATTATTATTATTATTATTATTATTATTATTATTATTATTATTATTATTATTATTATTATTATTATTATTATTATTATTATTATTATTATTATTATTATTATTATTATTATTATTATTATTATTATTATTATTATTATTATTATTATTATTATTATTATTATTATTATTATTATTATTATTATTATTATTATTATTATTATTATTATTATTATTATTATTATTATTATTATTATTATTATTATTATTATTATTATTATTATTATTATTATTATTATTATTATTATTATTATTATTATTATTATTATTATTATTATTATTATTATTATTATTATTATTATTATTATTATTATTATTATTATTATTATTATTATTATTATTATTATTATTATTATTATTATTATTATTATTATTATTATTATTATTATTATTATTATTATTATTATTATTATTATTATTATTATTATTATTATTATTATTATTATTATTATTATTATTATTATTATTATTATTATTATTATTATTATTATTATTATTATTATTATTATTATTATTATTATTATTATTATTATTATTATTATTATTATTATTATTATTATTATTATTATTATTATTATTATTATTATTATTATTATTATTATTATTATTATTATTATTATTATTATTATTATTATTATTATTATTATTATTATTATTATTATTATTATTATTATTATTATTATTATTATTATTATTATTATGGTACCTTGGCATTTGAGAATTGCATGATACGGCGAGAAGTCGGGAGAAAATGAGACAAATGTGTTTTGAACGAATCAGAATTATTTTTCTCGTCGGAGAAACTTTTTTCTTGGTCCGACGAATTATTATGGTCATAATTGGTGAAAATATCATCATTTCTTTGTCTCAGTGTAGATAATATTCTACCTACATAAAAAAAGGTAACATATTAGTAAAGTTTCACAATTACAAATTTTTAAAAATGCCCCTGCAGTATGCCTAAATTGCAATGGAAGACCCTTCATTCTCCAAATAATTCAAAATAAATAATCCTGCCACCGATACCAAATTAACATATATAAAACACACATTAATAAATAAATAAACAACTATATCAATAATCCTACCACTAATATAAATAAATAAGAAATCCTACCAACAATATAAATAAATAAATAAACCTATCACCAGCATCAATAAATGAGCAAACCCAATCAACAACAGAGCCAACCAAACATAATTAATCAATCCAACCAAAAATATAAATTACCAAACAAATAAGTGGAGCTACACCCACAAAATTATTCACCAACCATTCTGCTGGTTTTCCCCACAAATACATATATGATGTGGTACCCAAAAATCATTGAACCAGTCAATCATAAATAAACAAACAAAATAATAAAATAATAAATAAATAACCGTACCGACAATATCGGTGCTGGAAACCCCCTCGGTCCGCTTGATCTGCTTGTACCGCCCGACCTTCTTCGCAGAGGCGTACGCGTCCGTGCCGTCCGGCAGGAGACACGGATCGTCTCCGTGGATTATGTAGTCGATGTTGTACTTGTTGAAGAGTTTGTTCATGAACTCCTCCGTTATTTCGTACGGGGCGTCCGGGATCACCTCGTCCACCCATTTCAGCCCTTTCACTAGAATCAGTCTGAAAGGAAAAATTAAGAAAGATCGATGAATTATTGTATTGGAATAATAATTGTTGTTTAGTGAGGATAAATTTGGAAATATGGTGATTTCTTGTATTGGAATAATAATTGTTGTTTAGTGATGATAAATTTGGAAATATGGTGGACTTTTATGTGAAACCCTGTAAAAAATAAAAATGTCATGTATAAGATGCAAAATGTGAAATATCATAGATGCTCGTATAGACATAAGAAATATCATAAATACCACCCTCCTAATATTCAAAAATAATAATTGCCTGAATTGCCCTATTTTCTAATTAATTCATGTATAAATAAAAGATAATGAATTAAGATAGTTCAAGAATCATTTGAAACAGATATGAAAAGGACTACAATGCTTGTATTTCTAGTTAGAATCTTTTGAAACAGATATGGAAAGGATCAGAATGCATGTATTTCTTATATTTATTTATTTCCAATGTTTTGTAAGGGTATAAGTGATATTTTGAGATTTTGCTGGGGCAATTTAGAAATATTTAGGTACCTTTCTTCCATGGATAAAACAGGAGGGCCTTTATTTGCGACAATTTGTTCATCACTCACAACTCCAACAATCAACTCATCTCCTAAAGACTTAGCTTGTCTCAAGGCATTCGCATGGCCGTAATGCATTAAATCAAAGCAGCCGTCCATGTAAACCCTAATCGGTCTCTTTTTATTTCTCCTTTTAATTGGAGCTCCAATTGCGCTGAAATAGCCTGTTGACAGGCCCAAAATTGCGGTTGTGATTATGATTCCCCCAATTCCGAATAATTGGGGGGAGAATCCAGAGTTCCACATCCAATTGTTGGTCTCAAATTCGATTGGACCCATTATTGGAGAATTTTGAAAATTATTACCTTTGAAAAAGGAAAATTTTCAAATTGGGTCCTAATATTTACTCTGCACGAATTCAAAAGAAATAAAATTAATCATTGCAACGCAATTTTATCTAAAGGCATTAGATCCAAAAAGTAAACAAACCAATACCTCGAAAATAGTTTGATAAAAAAGGGGGAAAAATGAACAGAAAATTAACCAAAGCTGCAAATTGCTCAACTCAAATTCAACAAACTCAAAATAATTGAAATGAATCTAATGAAATTTAGCATTAATCAATCAAACAACTAATAAAAGTCACTTTGAACAACAATAAAATGCGCAAACAGACAGAAAATTTCATTTGCTTTCTGAACCGACATAATTCAGGACAAAAACAAATCAATAATAAATTATAACGGATCAAATTCCCATTGAAACGGGATCCAAAAATTAGATCGAGATCTCAAACAACAACCATACCTTTGCCCCTTTAATCTCCAATTTTATAACTATTCCTTTTTCCCTTCGAAATTCTTCAAATTAAAATATGAGATTTCTGATTTAGCACTGGTGTCGTGGATTGATTCTCCCCACCGTGCCACTATATACCTTTTTCCCAACAAAAACTTGTCTACACCTGGTGCACAACACGAATTCTAAATACATTCAACTAGATATTTGTGCTCTATTGCTCCACGTGTACGCCATATTTCCTTCTTCCCCGCCACCATACGTTTTTTCCTAATTAAAACTCGCATAAACCTGGCTCACAAGTAATCCTCATATTTTCGGGAAAAGTAAAAGCTACGGTGTTATCAGCCAGGTTCAAACAGTGAAGTTGAGTTGGTACGAACTAAGAAAAGAAAACGTGATCTAAGAACAGACGTGAACTGGAGGGGACCCAGACCCCACGGGCAGTAGACTGGTGAATGAAATATAACCGTTGGATGAAGATCGGACGGTCATGAGATGACTAGAGGGACAGAATCTTGCTTTTCTGTCGATGACGCTTGACTAAAAGCTGGATGTTGACTCGAATCTCTACATTCTGGATGTACACATGGCCTCGTGTGATTGGATAACCGAGAGGATATTTAGCACTACGAGGTGAAAACGTCTCGCAGTTTGAACCGTCTGATTGTCAAAAGTATCAAATGAAATCCGGGAATTCAATTCTCGTTTTTGAGAAGCCAAATCCTAGAATTCATTTCTCGGTTTAAAGAGAGGTCCAATTTTGCCGAGAGTTGGAACTCACTCTCCCCTCTCAACCAAAAACCTCTCCAAAATCCTCGCCGGAAAAATGACCCGACTGGCGGCTCCGCAGTCTCCGCCTCCTTCTCCGCCTCTCCAGCTCTCCCTCTCCTCCCACTCCAAGCACAGCGCCAGCAAGAGACCTCACCTCGAGTGGGTCCCGCTCGCTAGCCACCCGGTCTTCGACTCTTCTTCTTCTTCCAGAAACCCTAACGCTTCCTCCGATTTCAATGGAGCGGGACTGATGGCGTGGGACCCGGCATCGCTGAGGTTGTACTTGTGGGACCCGTCCGTACACCGGGTCCACAGGCTGTCCGTACGGGTCAGGGATACGGATGAGGATTCTGAGCCGTCCGATCAGGTTTCTCTTGAGGCGGCTCTGCCAGCTGAGGTTAGTATTGTAATGAGTTGGTTTTTACTTGATTTTACCTTTTTGTTTGGTTTTTACATGGTTTCTAATCTTTTGAGCTTACAAATGTTCGAAGTTTTTGGTAAATGCGGTAATCCAAGCCTAATTAGCTTAGAATTTAGCTTTTCTGTACTTCAGTGAAACGAAAAAGCTGCCTTTCAGCATTAACTATTGCATTTGCATAATCTAATTAAAGATGGACTGAAAATTCAATGAAAACCAAAAAGTAAAGTACATTTATAAAACTAAAAAAAAAAATCTTTTGTTTCCTGTTAAATTTTTATGTTTTGATTTGTAGATTTTGGTGCCAAGCATTAAAATCACACAGGAAGTTTCTCAAATCTCACTTAATGCCGACGGATCGTCTCTTCTTCTCGTCGGATCCAACAAGCTAACCCTAATTTACATTTTCGAAAGGACTTCCACAAATGATGACACATTTATATGCAGGTTCTAATTATTTGCTAACCCTAATTTTCCAAAAAAATTATCATAATTATGAGGATTCAGGGTTAATTTTATGTTTAAACAGGGCGGTACCAGTTGCAAATCGAATTTTATCAGGCCTAAGAGTGGTACAAGTTTCATGGCACCCTTTCAGTGGTGCCCACTTGGGAATTTTCACTTCAGACCTTGTTTTTAGGTAATTTTCAAAATCATAAAATTTTAATTTATTTTTTATTTATTCCAACCATTTCGATTTGATTTCTATGGTCTACTATTTCATGTCAGAATTAAGAAAAATATATATTTTTTATTCCAACCACTTTTTATAGACTTTTGTGTTCTATATCATTTCAAAATGATAAATTTTTTATTAGTGTTTGTTGTGTTTATTTCATTTCAAAATCATGAATGAAATTTTAATATATTTATAATTTCGGCCATTTTTTATTTTATTTTGTGCAGATTTTTCGACCTTTCGTCACATTTGGAAAAACCAGAGCAAGAGTTTTACCTCCAGCCTGTGCCAGCTGGGCGAAAAGACCAAAACGTCCTTTCTTTGTGCCCTGTTGCATTTTCATATGGAGCCTGCCACATATGGGACACTTTTTCTGTCAGTATTTAATTTAATTTTAAATAACTTTTATAACTATCTCTAAGTTTTGATCCTTCCATTATTTAATTAATTGGTTTTTTTTGCAGATATTTTTCTTGTTTAGTGATGGTTCAATCTACATCCTTTGCCCAGTCGTCCCATTTGGAAGGTATATTTAACATTTCCCAAATATATATATATATAATAAAATATTAATAACACGAATATTTTTGTAACATTTATTTTATATTTTTGTGCAGTTTGTATAACAGGAAGCATGTAAAGGAAATATACGACGATACAAATTCATACGGACTTGAATCAAAGGATGAAAATACAGTCAAAAATTCGCATTTGGCGATCAAGTGGTTAGAATCGACATTTCCTGATTTGTTGGACGAATTAAATGAAAATGAAAATAGACTGTCGGTTTGTAGGGCCCGGCCTTTCGCCCCTCTTGATTCTTCTCTCTCTTTACAGGTTTAAATAAATAAATTATTGGAAATTTTTAAAAGGGCCCTTGTGTTGTGTCTAAATTGCAAAAAAACACTTGCATTATTGTAAATTTGAAAAAATGGAACTTCATTGTTGAGAAACGAATTTTTATTCAAATTAATGGTATGGATTTTTAACAAGAAGGGCAATTTAGGCATAATGTAGGGGTATTTTTGCAAATTTCACATGAAAACTAAATATATAATTACCTTTTTCTTTGTTTATTATTACTTCTGTTGGGACTTTTTCTTGAATTTCTTAAGAATGAAGGTTCTTTTTTTGAATTTATAAACTTCTTTGCAAATTCTACATAAATGAATAACATAATTACTCTCCCTTTTACATTTCCCTCCCATTGTTTAGGGTCCTCTTTGCAAAATTACCCAAACCGAAGAATCCAATAACCCAACTGGCCAACAAGCAATCGGATTCCTCTACATTTCATTCAACAAAGACTCGATCCTGATCACCTCATTCACTACAGGACGAATCACAATACACGCACTAGCAGACGAAATCCATCCCAGCTGGCACTCTGACGTGCGGCCCCACCTCAGCCTCGACTCGACCAACTCTCTCAAAGGTGTCGCGATGATTTGCGATTTGGCCCCCGAGAGTTTCAGAATTACCAAAACGCCCCCCTTGTTAAATTTGGCAATTGTGGATTTAGAGTTACAAAACCCTAGTTTGATCTGTTTATTTTCGGACCCGGTTTTGCCTGAGCGGTTTTACTGCATGCATTATGGGGGGGTCGATTCAGTGAGTTTGAGATTTTTGCCTTTCTCTGACGCGCACATGGGTCCGGCTGGCATGAAACCGCCAGCTGTCAGTCAACTGCTCTTCATTGACCGCCAGCTGTCAGAATCCAATTCTCTTATCGGGTTTGTACCGATAGCGGATCCGTATGGAGAGTCGCATTTAATTGGAGTTATGAGTGATTATGAATGCGTGGTAATTGAGATGAAGGGGCGGAAAGAAGCGGAGTTGGGTTTCGTGCCAGCGAAATTAGGTTTTGAGAGGGAATTAGGGTTTGGGAGGGAAGAGGAGGTGATAAGCAAGGAGGTGTTGGTGGGGCCGAAAATGACGGTTTTGCCCTCGGTGGGGAGCTTGAAGAATATGGATTGCGAGTCGATTGAGGGACGGGCTACGATTCATCATTACGTCAAGATTTTTAGGGAGAATTATGTTGAGTATGCTCATAAGGTACAAAAACGATGTTGAGATTTTTTTGTTTTGAGGGAAAATTATATTGAATATGAGCATAGTTAAGAAAATTTTGAGGAATTTGTTGAAGAAAAAAGATTTTCTATCAAGATTTTTATTTTTTTGCGAAAGTTATATTGATTATGCTCATGAGGTAAGAAACTTTTAGGAGAATTTTGAAAAAAAAAAAACTTTATATCAAGATTTTTAGTAAAAAATTATGTTGAATATGCTCATAAGCTCATAAGGTTAAAAAAAAAATTAGGGAATTTGTAACGAAGTTACGAAACCCCCCTATTCTGAATTATTTGAAAAATATCGTGTATTTTTAATTTATTTTTTTAAATCAATCTATCTTGTATGGTTATCCAAAAATAAAGGGGGATTTCAAACTATTTAGAAAAAATGGGATTTTTCTAAAATTCCTCACATTTTTATTGTGCTTGTGTCCTCATATAATTAGGCTGCAATAAAGGTTTCATTGTGCAACTAAGCTCAAGCGAAATCTAATTAATTACCGTCATTTTATTCTTTTATCAATTTATTTATTTATTTTTTTGCTAAATCTTTCCATTTTTAAATGGCAGGTGTTCATAGAGCTGAATCAAAGGGCGAGCCACTTAAAATCCGCGATTGAAGAACAAAACAAAAGAATAAATTCAGCGAAAAAATCTCTTGAAAATTTCGAAGAAAAAAATGAAGATATAAATGAGCGGATAGACCAGGCTTATGTGGTGCACAACGAGTTGGAGGCTCGGTTGAACAAACTCAAATATTTGCCACTCGCTAATAAAAAACCGCTTTCTAGAGCCGAAAAAGATTTCAAATCACAAATTGGTACGACAAAAATTGTTCTTTTTTGGCTTTTTGACATTTAATTGTGTAATTTCGAGGGAAAATTTAGGGTTTTGTTTGGGGATTTTTGAGGTTCCTTTGCACAATTGAGGGTTAAATAAGCTCAAATATTTGCCACTTGCTAATAAAAAAAAATGCTATCTAGAGCTGAAAAGGAATCACAACTTGGTAAAAAAAATTGTTTTTATTGGGGTTTTCTTGGCACTTATTGTTATAATTTTAATGGAAAATTGAGGGTGAATTGGTTTAACTTGACGATTTTTGAGGTTCTTTTGAACAATTAAGGGTTAATTGAAGGTTATTACATAGTTAATGTTTTTAAGTCCTAATTGAGTCAAATTGAATTTTGAATTATGAAATCCGATTTTCAGATAGATTTACTGGAGTGGAATTCGGCGCATTGCACTCTGCAATTGAGGCGGTCAATGCAAGAATGAAACGATTCAATACAGATCATGTTTCGATGAACAGACATGCAATTCTGAGTAGGAGGGCCCACGCGTCAGAGGCACAAATTATTCTCTTAAAATCATCGCTTGAAAAGCTGTCGATTATCAATCAAGAGAACTCGCAAAAGCTGAAGTTCATTGAACAAGCGCTGACTAGTCAAGAAAAATAGTTTTTTGTGTTATTGTGTAAATTTGTTCTTTTTTTTTTTTGCGGGTATTTTGTTGAAGTTTATAACAAGTTGAAAACTCTCATGTTGGTTTTGGAGAAATTATGGTTATTTCATTGTTTTCCTCATATTAATCTATATTTTTGGAAATTTTGACTGCAAGTTACCTTTTTCAATGTTTGAATTGGTCACTAGTTTAAATTCTCATGTCATTGGTGAATTTAATTTTGTTCAACTTGAACCACTTTATCTAATTTCTGTCGATAATTTAATAGAATAATTAACATGAGATCAAATTTATCAGTTACATTTTTGATAATTTTATCACCTAAATCATCCTAAATATGTACTTTTTATTGTTGGATTATAATTGGAGGTGTTATATATACTAGTAATCTAGTAAATACCTGACAATAACTACCATGATGTAGCATAGCCCTCTGAGCTGAAAATATCAGATGAACAATGAAAAAAAAGACTACCCTAGCTTGACTACCATATGAAGAAAAAAAGAAAAATTAGCTCAGAACAATGAAAAAACGACTACACTAGCTAACTGACTTAATTGTCTCCCTTTACGAGGAGCTCTCCAACTATGAGAGCGTGCTAATACCATGTTTAAGCCAAAGACACAAGTTAGTAATTAATCTCAATTAAGCAATCATAAACTATTGTTTGAAATATTGACCTGATCATGGGTGGAGAGAGAATGAGCTGATCTGAACAGGGTGGATACACACACGGAAGGGGAAAAGATCGAGTATCAAAAAGGTCGAAAAATATGCAACAAGTGTGTAAACGAAGTCTCTCACAGAGACCGGTAAGTCCGCGTAGGAGCCAGCAAACGTCGCGAATGTAATGGCACTAGCTTGTATTCTTATGGTCAGTGAATATCTCTGAAGTGTTCATTAAAGAAAAAACAAGTAATGAATTAGTAGTAGTAAATTTTCTATAGAAGCCCCTATATTATTCAAATTTGCAAAAAAAAATCCATTCTTTACGGAAATTCGAAGAGTAAGTCCCAAATTTAGAATCTTTGTAATACATCTATTAGATGAATTGGCAAGATATATTATTCTATACACTATAAAGAGATTCTAATTAATTAACAGAGCTTATAAGAGTAAAAAACAGGGCGGTTTCTTGAAAAAATTTAGAAAGAAATTAGGTGAATTGTTGTGCTAATTTTCATAATTTTTGTCTTTCTCCAATATCTCAATAACAAAGTATATATTTATTTGATTTCTGAAATGACATTTTCTCTTATTTTAGAAGCATAAATGAAACTACCAATTATAATGGTGGGTAGGTTTCTTATAAAAATCAGCTTGTGCCATAAATAAGACACCAAATGTATGAACAAATCGAATTCCAATGGTGTGTTCCACCAAATTTATGGTCATCTCTTTTCCAATGATGTGTGCTCAACGATGGCCAATGGCAATGGTGTGTTCCACCAAATTTGTGTTCGTCTCTTTTCCAATGATGTGTGCTCAAATCGATGAGCAATGGTGTGTTCCACCAAATTTGTGCTCATTGAGTCATCTCTTTTCCAGTGCCGTGTTTCTTTTCCTGGAGGCATCTTTTGGATGGGTAATAAAGTATATTCATTGCAATTTTATGATACACCAATACCTATATCAAAGTATAACAATATTACATGAGATTGTACTAACTTATCCAAAATTTAAATGCCATCAAATTTGGAGATAAAAATAATTAGATACACTACACAGACTTCAAATGTGAAAAGAAGGCTTTCTCTGCTACTTATTTTATTTTTTTTCTGAGAATACGCAATGGGTGATCGCCCATTGTTGCTTTCTATTTATATAAGCGTCGTATTTACAAGGGAAAGATTTACACCAAGAAAAAAAGAATAAAGAACTGTGGAAAAAAGTGCACTACAAAAGGAAACTAAACTACAACCCTAGCGACATCGTCATCCACAATCCCTCCAATCTAAGAGAAGCATGTTCCTTTTCTTGCATACTTGATGGATAGAAGTCAATTGGTCGTTGAAGATTCTCTTGTTCCTTTCTAGCCAAATCCGTCAACAATTGGCTATCCACGCCTTGTCCAATTGTTCCGCGAGGCTTTGAATAAGGCCTTGTCGGTTTTCCAGCCAAAGATCCAAGGGCGACCCCTGCATCAGGATGTTTTGTCGCTGAAGCTTTCGCGACATTATCATCCAAATTTGGACAGCCATTTCACAAGAAACGAATAGATAGTCAACTGTTTCTTGTGCTCGTTTACACATCACGCACCTAGACGGTCCTTGACAACCCTTACGTGCTAACACTTCAGCTGTTTGAAGTTTTTTCCATATCACAAGCCAACCAAAGATCTTAATCTTTAGAGGCACCTTGATAGACCATAACTTTTTAACCCATGGGATACGGCTACCCGGATCTGTGAGGAATTGGTAGGCCGAAGATGTGGTAAAACTCTTAGAAGCTGTCCATCTCTATGTGAAGTCATTTGGGTCCAGATTATCTATCGAGGATAGGAAATGCGAAAATTGGGAGATTAAATCCTTCACAAAGAAGGAAGCACATACTATGGGATGTCCAGCATGTCCTCGTGACTTGTTGCTTTATATAAATCATTAAGAGTTTTGGTTCATACACTTAATGGATCCTTTTTCAGTTTCCATAGACTTTTCAACAACATTGCCTGGTTTCTGGCCTTCAAATCAGGTATACCTATTCCTCCCCACTTACGAGGAAGGCATACTGTTTTCCAGGCCGTTAGGCAGTGAATGGGGGAGCATTCCTTGTCTCCTCTCCAAAATAACATTCTTAATATTTTGTTCAAATCATCTAGGGTTCCTTGAGGCAGTATTATCGCCTGCATCAGGTAATTTGGCAGAGCAGCTAGTACTGCATTTATGAGGACTGTTCTTCCCCCGTTTCCAACCCGCGAGCTTATGTTGCACCTTGGCAAGCAGCAGCATGAAGCATAATTTCGTAGGCCTTTTATAAGATAGTGGGAAGCCTAAATACTTTATGGGTAGAGCTTTTTTCTGACACTGCAATAAATGTTGAATCGCGCCCTGATTTTTAGTTAGGATGTTTATTGACACAAAGCAACTTTTTGCCAAGTTAACTCTGAGACCTGAAACCTCACCGAAGTATCTGAGAGGCATGGAAATTATCTTCAAATTCTTTGGGTGAGCTTCACAAAAAATGAGGGTATCATATGCAAACTGCAAAGTAGAAGTTGAGATATGTACTGTCCTTGTTGTTAGTAGTATGCCCTAGGCCAATGTATTTGAGACCTAGATGTATGGATTGTGTTAAACAAACATTGTTTTTTTTATTTAGAGATAGTTTTATATAATAAATGCGTATTGGTTATTTTATTCTTATTACTAAAATGAACTTTGAATATGATATTCAGCTTTATATCATCAAAGTATGTGACTTTGATAGTAAAACTATAAAGTATTATGAATGATATTCTAAACTGTCCCTGATCATTCATAGGATGTTTGCGAGACAAACATACTTTATGATAAGCTATAAATGTACATCAGTATGTTAGTTGACTGATGGTCACGTTTTACTGATCATGAATAAGAGTTATTAAGTCATTAACATAAGTATATGTTAGAGACCATATACTGGATTGACCCACCGTGAGAATACTACATGGTTCGTGTTATTAGTTATTCTCAGTAAAGAATGTATCTGTAATCCTTAGACTTGAGATTATCTCAGTTTCCTACATGAGAAATTTTATACTTTAATATAATCTAACATCGTCTTTAACCGGGCGGTCATAAAGATTATAATTAGGTATATAATGAATTATGCGGAGGAAAGAGTTTAATTAAGATAGGATTTGTTCCTCTCATAAATTGAGAGAGATATCTTTAGGCCTCTTGATGGTTTGATTGAAGAAATGCACGGCCGTGCTCAAGTGAATTAATAAAGAGTTATTAATGTTATTTCATGTTCAATCAAATTCGGTGTCAAGAAATATTTATCGACCAACATAAGGTTGACACATACCATGCCTTATGGACGATATAGATATCGTGTAACAAAGGGATACAATTCATGACATAACTTACGTTTGATCGAATCATCTATATTTGCTTAATTTGGGTAATCATGATGTCTTGCTAGAGGCCGCTCATGATTTATAATCCATTGTGATTGTTGCCAACATTATGTAAACCTACAGGGTCACACACAAAGAACAACTATTGAGACGTACACAGAAAAATCATAACTTATGTGATAAGTTGTATGGAGAGCTACATAATCAAGTGACACATCCAATCCTACATCTTATATGATAAGGTGTGTTGCATGGTTACATAGTTACCATGCACATAAGATATGAAACGAATGGACTATGTAGGCACAAGAGACACCCCAAAATAATTTTAAGGATCATAATATTTTCGTCCATCTTTTGTGAGACAAAGAAGAGAGAAAAAATCCGAAAATTATTCTCTTGTTATTTCTGTGAGAGAAATGAAGAACGGATACTAGCATATATCGTTCTTTATCCGTTCAAAGGGGTTGTTCGTGTGGATACCGGTAGAGGACGAAGCGAAGTGCGGCGTCTTTGTGATTCGGGTTGAAACCGTGGTTTTGTTTGGAGAATCGGTTTGCTTGGAGAATCCGTTCGTTTGGAGATCGGTTTGGAAACCGGTTTGGAATCGGGCAACGAGAAGCGTCAACCATATTCGCTTTTGATCATCACGGATTAAGCGTAATCCGAAGGTACAAAGTTATGAACTTTTCTTTGATTTAATTGTAATTCACGGATCCTTCTTTTGGGTTTCGAATTCGATTTTGTTTCGTTTTGTATTTTCCGCTGCGTTATGAACGGTCGAAACCCAACAGTGGCATCAGAGCCAAGTGAATTCCAATTAAATTAAGACGGATAAATCATTTTCGAAATATTCCTTTTGATTTTGAGGCGTTGTTTTTCAATTTTTGAATTTTGGTCACGAACGGTTGCAATTTCATGAAAGGGTGCGACTTCATGAAAGGGTGCATGTGATGTCTCTTGATCATGAACGGTTGCAATTTCATGAAAGGGTGCGACTTCATGAAAGGGTGCATGTGATGAACGGTTGCAATTTCATGAAAGGGTGCGACTTCATGAAAGGGTGCATGTGATGTCTCTTGATCATGAACGGTTGCAATTTCATGAAAGGGTGCGACTTCATGAAAGGGTGCATGTGATGTCTCTTTATCATGAACGGTTGCAATTTCATGAAAGGGTGCGACTTCATGAAAGGGTGCATGTGATGTATCTTGATCATGAACGGATGCGACTTCATGAAAGGGTGCATGTGATGTATCTTGATCATGAACGGTTGCGATTTCATGAAAGGATGCGACTTCATGAAAAGGTGCATGTGATGTATCTTGATCATGAAAGGTTGCGATTTTATGAAAGGATGCGATTTCATGAAAGGGTGCATGTGATGTATCTTGATTATGAAAGGTTGCGACATGATTATAAGGGTGCTTTGGGTATGTCATGAAGGGATGCATGTGATGTATCATAACCTTAGGATGGGTGTCTAAATTTTATGAAAAAGGTGCGAAACTACGTATATGATACACTAAATAAATTTCGAAAGGATGTATTCAACACATCAAGTTTTTTAAAGAAATTTTGAGTTTCGGCACCGTATAAAATAAAATTTGTTCAGGGGCGCCGCCCCTTGAAACCCCGCAGGGGCTCTGCCCCTTGACCCCGCCCGCTGACCGGGCAGCGAGAGCCCCATTTTTCGGGGCCGTCCCGAACCCCGCACTCACGCATAGATTAATCGTAGACCCCGAATTTCATATTCGTAACGCCTTATACATATTTCGTAAAATGGTTTTAAAGTACAACTTAATGCATATAACATGGCCTATTAGATATGTGATGAATGATTGTGATTTGTGTGTGATGATGTGATGTGTGTAATATATGTATGTATGTAAAAACGGGCATGGTTCCATTCTTGGTTGATGTGATGTAATTTATTTTGATGGTTAATTATGACGGGCACGGTTCCGTTCATTTTATATATAATATAACTACCACGATCATACACATCATGGAGATGAAGGAGTTCACCATCCACCTCATACGCATCATGGAGATGAAAGAGTTCACCATCCACCTCATACACATCATGGAGATGAAGGAGTTCACCGTCCACCTCATACACATCATGGAGATGAAGGAGTTCATTAATGCCTTGTGGTTGAATGTATCTTAGGAAATGATCTTAATGATTGGCTCATTTAGATCATCAAGGCCATGTTATATCATATCATATCATATTTATTTTATCTGTGCATGTGATGTTCTGTGATGAAATACATGATAAAATAAAACAACAAAACAAAAAGATTAAACATAACAATCCCTCATATAATATTGAATCATAGAAATGCCTCCCATGTATCTATACTTATTATCCCTTCGATCATGCAAAATTTGGGTATGCCAAAGCATAGTGAATTAGCATAATCTTAGGGTGATAAGAAGCGAGAAATGGTGATTCTCGATATTTAGACATGGTTAGATTCAATTGAACTATCAAGTCAGACTTGGGTTCAGGGCATATGATAGGATGCATACGCCGAGCATATGATGCTCATCCTATGGATTAAACGAGAGTTGTATGAGATACAATTGGAAACGTTCCTACCTAAATAATTAGGTTCTAGGCGATGAGCCAAAGCTCACTTGGAACTTGATGAAATATGGATCTTGGCCCACTATGAAATTTAAAGTTAAAATTTCCGAATCAATACATTTGAGGGTTATTGATTTGAATAAAATAGTGGGAGTTAAAATTATATTAAAATATCTCAAATCACATATTAATATAAACCTGCATTTAATTCTGTGTAGAAAATGGCAACAAACAACACATCAACTTTAACATTGCGATCCGTCCTTGAGAAGGACAAGCTCAATGGGAAAAACTTCCCGGATCGGCATCGAAATTTGAGAATTGTTCTCAAACAAGAAAGGAAGAATTATGTCCTTGAAAGGCCCATTCCTAACCAGCCCGCTGATGATGCTGATCAAGAAGTGATAAACACTTATGCCAAGCATACAAGCGACTCTAATGATGTGACTTGTCTCATGTTAGCCACCATGGATGCCGATCTTCAAAAGCAGTTTGAAAATTTAGAGGCATTTCCAATGTTGGCACAGCTCAAGGAAATGTTCCAAGAGCAAGCTAGAAATGAGAGGTATAATGCACATTGTGCATTAGCAAGTTGTAAGATGGTTCCCAACTCCTCGGTGAGTGCTCATATTCTGAAAATGAAAGGGTACCTTGATCAACTTGAGAAACTAGGGGCAAAGGTTGGCAATGAGATGGCTACCGATTTGATCCTTAGGTCTCTTCCTCCGAATTTCAAGCCATTTATAATGAACTATAATATGCATAACATGGACAAGAGTATCACCGAGTTGCACGGCATGCTGAAAAACTTCGAGGGGACTATGAAGACAAATGTTGTCAACGATGTTCTCTTGATTCAGAAAGGCAAGGGTCAAAAGAGAAAATTCAAGGGCAAAGTCAAAGGAAAAGGTAAGGGCAAGGTGTTGTCCGAACCTAAGAACAAGAAACCCAAGGAGGGTGTTTATTTCTTCTGCAACAAACCAGGACATTGGAAAAGAAATTGCCGGGCATACTTGGAGGATCTAAAGAAGAAGAAGAGTAGTGAGACTACTACTTCAGGTATTAATGTTATTGAAATTAATTTATCTACTTCTTCATCTTGGGTATTAGATACCGGATGCGGTACTCACATTTGTAATAATGTGCAGGGGCTGCAAAGGAGTAGAAGATTAGCGAAAGGTGAAGTGGACCTGCGGGTGGGAAATGGAGAAAGAGTTGCTGCATTAGCCGTGGGCGTTTATTTATTATCTTTACCTTCTGGACTTGTAATAAATTTAAATAATTGCTACTATGTACCTGCTGTGAACAGGAATATTGTATCTGTGTCGAGATTGGTTTTGGATGGTTTTAAGTTTGTTATTGAGAATAATAACTTTACCATAAGTAAAGAAAATATTTTCTATGCGAATGGTCAATTAGAAAATGGTTTTTATGTTTTAAATCTTGATCATGAACATTACAAGTCTATCTATAGCATTAATACAAAGAGATTTAAATCTAATGATTTGAATCCGACATATTTCTGGCATTGTCGTTTAGGACACATAAATGAGAAACGCATTTCTAAACTCCACCAATATGGACTTTTAGACTCATTAGATTTAGAATCGTTTGAGACGTGCGAATCTTGTTTATTAGGTAAGATGACAAAGGTTCCTTTCACAAAGAGAGGTGAGAGGGCAAGTGAGTTATTGGATCTCATACATACAGATGTATGCGGACCAATGAGCACACCAGCTAGAGGTGGTTTTCGATACTTCATTACTTTTACTGATGACTTAAGTAGATATGGATATGTTTACTTAATGAAACATAAATCCGAATCTTTTGAATTGTTCAAAATTTTCAAAAGTGAAGTAGAAAACCAACTAGGTAAGAAAATAAAAGCACTTCGATCAGATCGAGGTGGCGAATATTTAAGCCTAGAGTTTGACAATCATCTTAAAGATTGTGGAATAGTTTCACAACTTACTCGTCCTAGAACACCTCAATGGAATGGTGTCTCGGAAAGGAGAAACCGAACTTTACTAGATATGGTTCGGTCTATGATGAGTCAAACAGATCTTCCGATATCCTTTTGGGGTTATGCCATTGAGACTGCCGCGTTCATACTAAACAGAATTCCATCAAAAAGCTGTTCAAAAGACTCCATATGAGATATGGATTGGGAGAAGTCCCACATTGTCTTTTCTAAAGATTTGGGGTTGTGAAGCTTATGTGAAGCGTCAAATTTCTGACAAGTTAACACCAAAATCTGATAAATGCTTATTTGTGGGATATCCTAAAGAAACTAAAGGATATTACTTTTACAACCCATCTGAGAACAAAGTGTTTGTTGCTCGAAATGGTTTCTTTTTGGAAAGAGAATTTATTTCTAAAGGAACTAGTGGAAATAAAGTACACCTTGAAGAAATTCAAGATCCACTAATTAGCAATGAACAGCCATTGGAAGATCCACTAGTCTCTTCAAGAGTTGACGAGTCCGGTCTTGAAACACAAGATACTCCTCGTAGATCTGGTAGAGTTCGTCATGAGCCCGAGAGATATGGATTTCTCGTGACTGATGATAGAAATGTGGCGCTCATAGATGATGAACCCACATCTTACCAAGAAGCTATAAAGGATCCTGATTCTCATAAATGGTTAGAAGCCATGAAAACTGAGATGCAGTCCATGTACGATAATCAAGTTTGGAACCTAATTGATTTACCTGAAGGTTCTAAGACCATTGGGTGTAAATGGGTTTTCAAAAAGAAAACTGACATGGACGGAAATGTGCATACCTATAAAGCGAGACTTGTTGCGAAAGGTTTCCGACAAACTCATGGTATAGACTATGAAGAAACTTTCTCACCAGTTGTCTGTTGGGTTTCTACCGTTCATAACGCAGCGCGGAAAATACAAAACGAAACAAAATCGAATTTGAAACCCAAAAGAAGGATCCGTGAATTACAATTGAATCAAAGAAAAGTTCATAACTTTGTACCTTCGGATTACGCTTAATCCGTGATGATCAAAAGCGAATTTGGTTGACGCTTTTTGATGCCCGATTCCAAACCGGTTTCCAAACCGATCCTTTGTATATTTCGCCTAACCGGTCTAACAAACCGATCTCCAAACGAAATGGATTCTCCAAGCAAACCGATTCTCCAAACAAAACCACGGTTTCAACCCGAATCACAAAGACGCCGCACTTCGCTTCGTCCTCTACCCGTATCCACACGAACAACCCCTTTGAACGGATAAAGAACGATATATGCTAGTATCCGTTCTTCATTTCTCTCACAGAAATAACAAGAGAATAATTTTCGGATTTTTTCTCTCTTCTTTGTCTCACAAAAGATGGACGAAAATATTATGATCCTTATTCTCATTTTAGGGTGTCTCTTGTGCCTACATAGTCCATAAGTTTCATATCCTATGTGCATGGTAACTATATAACCATATATGCAACACACCTTATCATATAAGATGTAGGATTGGATGTGTCACTTGACTATGTAGCTCTCCATACAACTTATCACATAAGTTATGATTTTTTACGTAATGCGTCTCAATAGTTGTTCTTTGTGTGTGACCCTGTAGGTTTACTTAATGTTGGCAACAATCACAATGGATTATAAATCATGAGCGGCCTCTAGCAAGACATCATGATTACCCAAATTAAGCAAATATAGATGATTCGATCAAACCTAAGTTATGTCATGCATTGTATCCCTTTGTTACACGATATCTATATCGTCCATAAGGCATGGTATGTGTCAACCTTATGTTGGTCGATAAATATTTCTTGATACCGAATTTGATTGAACATGAAATGACATTAATAACTCTTTATTAATTCACTTGAGCACGGCCGTGCATTTCTTCAATCAAATCATCAAGAGGCCTAAAGATATCTCTCTCAATTTATGAGAGGAACAAATCCTATCTTAATTAAACTCTTTCCTCCGCATAATTCATTATATACCTAATTATAATCTTTATGACCGCCCGGTTAAAGACGATGTTAGATTATATTAAAGTATAAAATTTCTCATGTAGGAAACTGAGATAATCTCAAGTCTAAGGATTACAGATACATTCTTTACTGAGAATAACTAATGACACGAACCATGTAGTAAAGAATGTATCTGTAATCCTTAGACTTGAGATTATCTCAGTTTCCTACATGAGAAATTTTATACTTTAATATAATCTAACATCGTCTTTAACCGGGCGGTCATAAAGATTATAATTAGGTATATAATGAATTATGCGGAGGAAAGAGTTTAATTAAGATAGGATTTGTTCTTCTCATAAATTGAGAGAGATATCTTTAGGCCTCTTGATGATTTGATTGAAGAAATGCACGGCCGTGCTCAAGTGAATTAATAAAGAGTTATTAATGTTATTTCATGTTCAATCAAATTCGGTGTCAAGAAATATTTATCGACCAACATAAGGTTGACACATACCATGCCTTATGGACGGTATAGATATCGTGTAACAAAGGGATACAATGCATGACATAACTTAGGTTTGATCGAATCATCTATATTTGCTTAATTTGGGTAATCATGATGTCTTGCTAGAGGCCGCTCATGATTTATAATCCATTGTGATTGTTGCCAACATTAAGTAAACCTACATGGTCACACACAAAGAACAACTATTGAGACGCATTACGTAAAAATCATAACTTATGTGATAAGTTGTATGGAGAGCTACATAATCAAGTGACACATCCAATCCTACATCTTATATGATAAGGTGTGTTGCATATATGGTTACATAGTTACCATGCACATAGGATATGAAACGAATGGACTATGTAGGCACAAGAGACACCCCAAAATAATTTTAAGGATCATAATATTTTCGTCCATCTTTTGTGAGACAAAGAAGAGAGAAAAAATCCGAAAATTATTCTCTTGTTATTTCTGTGAGAGAAATGAAGAACGGATACTAGCATATATCGTTCTTTATCCGTTCAAAGGGGTTGTTCGTGTGGATACGGGTAGAGGACGAAGCGAAGTGCGGCGTCTTTGTGATTCGGGTTGAAACCGTGGTTTTGTTTGGAGAATCGGTTTGCTTGGAGAATCCGTTCGTTTGGAGATCGGTTTGGAAACCGGTTTGGAATCGGGCAACGAGAAGCGTCAACCATATTCACTTTTGATCATCACGGATTAAGCGTAATCCGAAGGTACAAAGTTATGAACTTTTCTTTGATTTAATTGTAATTCACGGATCCTTCTTTTGGGTTTGGAATTCGATTTTGTTTCGTTTTGTATTTTCCGCTGCGTTATGAACGGTCGAAACCCAACACTTGTCATATAGGTTGAAAGATTTTTGAATAATCTTTGAAGGGCATCTACCGCAAAGATGAATAACAGAGGGAATAAAGGATCACTCTGTCTTACTCCTTTCATATGAGCAAAGTATGGCCCACTCTGACCATTTACCCTACATGAAGAGCTAAATGAACTTAAAAGGGCATGTACCCATTCAATCCATTGATGAGCGAAGCCTCTCGCTAGCAATAGATCTAGAATGAATTTCCATGATAAATTATCAAACACCTTTTGGAAATCTACCGTGAACATAATCGAGGGAATTTTCCTTTTGTGGTAATAGTTAAGTATTTCTCACGCAGATAAGAAGGTATTGACCATAGATTTGTTCTTTAAGAATGCTGATTGATTTTGGTGTATCAGCGCCGGTAATAATGGTTGCAGTCTTGCAGCCAATGCCTTAGAGATAATCTTGATTGGTAGTGCTATTACACTGATAGGTCTATAATCCTCTAAGTGTTAGGCATTTTTTTTTCTAGGTTATTGTTGCCTGGTTGATAGCTCGTAGATCCAGGAAGTTGTTGTTGAAGGTGTCTACAACTTATGTAGACTGTCTTTTGTCATATCCAAATATTTTTTGATGAATTCCACTGGAATTCCATCTGGGCCTAATGCCTTACCTACCTAGAGGTCCATAGTTGCGTCCTTTAGCTCCTTCTCGGAGAGTGATAGGCCTAAGTTAGAGAAAAGAGTACCATTTTCTGACTCACTATACAAAAGAGATATTATCTCCTTGAGAATTATGGTCCCTTCCAAATATTTGTCTGAAATAATCCAAGAAGGTATTCAAGATGAAAGCGGAGTCATTTATTTCAACCTCTTGAATGACAATCTTGGAGATGAAGTTAGCATTTCTCTTGTTTGATGCCAATGCATGAAAATAAGATGTGTTGTTATCTCCTAGCTTAATCCAAGTGAAGCTAGATCTTTGTTGCCGGTATTCCTCCTCTAGATTGGCAATATTATCAAATCTCTCCTTTAGCTGGATTCTAAGTTCTAATTCCTGGACTGAAAGTCTTCTGACTTCTTCTGCCCGGTCCAAGGCTTGGATTGTTGTTTCACAGATCTCAGCCTCTTTCCTTTGATTACCAAATTTCTCTTTGGCCCATTTTTGCAAGGTGTCGATTGATTGACGACATTTTGAGTTGAATGAAAAAACTGGACTAAGGGAGGCAAGGTCACGCGCCAACCATATCGGCTCTAGCAACAATTTTATCTCATCAAATTTCAGCCAGAAGCGCTCCATTTTTGGAACTTTTTGCCATGCCACCCCTGGTTTTCTCATAGAGAAAAGTAAAGGTGTGTGATCCGATGTCATTTTAGGAAGGTCAGAAAGGGAGGTAAGGAGGTTAGAAGTAATAAGATGATGAGAGATGAAAACCCGATCTAGCTTAGAAAGGGTGGGTTGAGGTCTCATGCTTTGCAGCTACAATAGGTTAATGACATTGTTGAAAGCGTTAACTTGGCTGAGAGAATGACCGTCGTCATTGGAATCGGATATGTCTTTAATAATGTTGAAGTCACCAACAAGGATCCAAGGAATATTTGGATCATCATTTATGACTTAGAGTTCAGCTAGAAAATCATCTTTTCTATCATCATCTGTGGGACTATAGATGTTAGACCGAAGGAACTTATTTCTGGATTTTGTGCTAAAGAAAGTATTTAGAGAAAATTCAAGAGAGAGACTTTTCCAAAGTTAATGCGAGTGTCCAGGAGGTTAACATATCCGTTTTGGACCCATTTGCATTATTCTGTCCATAGAAAAATAAATCATCTTTGGAAAAGCTCTGCTACTTATTTAGTCTTATGGAAACACAAATCTCGTTAGTTAACATGGATTAACATTCAAATCTAAATTAGTGCAACAAACCTACTAAAACATTGAAATCTTCATTAGTTAACATGGATTTAAATGATATTACTAAAGTTATAAATAAAACCTAAATTTTATGACATACTCATAGGCTTGTCAACGGACCGGGTCGGGTTCGGGTTTGGTCATACCAAAACCCGACCCGAAAATTTCGGTTTTGACCCGAACCCGAAAATTTTACGGATTTTTTTCCAAACCCGAATCCGAACCCGCGGATAACCCGAAACCGACGGATAAACCCGAAACCCGAAAAAATCTCCATTTTTGCACAAAATCAAGCCGAAAACCGAAAAATTCTCCATTTTTGCACAAAATCAAACAAAAGAAAAATCGAAATCCGAAGAAATTGTTAATTTTTGCACAAAATCAAAGAAGAGTAAAACCGAAATCCGAAAAAATTCTCCATTTTTGCACAAAATCAAACAAAAAGAAAGGAGATTAAGAGTAGACGAAGGAGATGGGAGATCTGGCGGAGACCGATGACGACCGGCGACCGGAGGTGAGCAGGAAGAGGGTGGACTGAGAGAGAGGGCGGAGGTTTCTTTTTTCATTTCTTCATTTTTTTCGTTTCTTTTCTTTTATTTTCTGGAGGTTTCACGAAGGGGAGAGAGAAGAGAAAGTTGGGGATTAAGAGAGGTTAAGTGGATTGGGTTGGGTAATTAGGGTTAGGGTTAGGGTTAGGGTTAGAATGAATGGTTGGGATTAATTTAGGAAAAAAATGGATGGTATAGATTAAAATTTGAAACATATTTATAATTTAAGTTTTGAGTTCGGGTTCGGGTTATTCGCAGATCAGATAGTATCAAACCCGAACACGATCCGAATCCGTTTTTGTTTTCGGGTTTGAACCTGAACCCGATCCGTGGGTTTTTTTTTCAGGTTTAATCCGATCCGTTCGGGTCGGATATCTACTGGATTCGGGTTCAACCCGATCCATTGACAATCCTACATACTCATGATAGTTCCAAACATGACTATTTTGAACTTGGTTGGAACAAAAAAAAGGGGGGAACCCAGCATACTTCACATAAGAATTACAAATGAGAAAGTATGGATACCTGTCAAGAGTTAGATAGAAGAGTTTGCATAGACAAATTGAAGTTTTGTTAGTTTTATAAGCTTCAAGTAAACCTAACAAGATCTCTAGTTCTTCGGACCAAACTATTTTGATTTTACCGAGATATGATGTTTCTTTAATATCTACTAGGAAAATATCTTTTATTGCTTATCATAAAATAACTATTAACAAATTAAATTAATTGTATGAATTGATAATCATAAAAAGTCTACATAAATTATCTCAAGAAACAATTTACAAAGCATAAAAAATAATGAATTTCATATTTTTGATAGAAATTATCACAAAATCAAATAAGATTTATACAATCATAAATAAAAAAATTTGTATTGACATAAGATTATAATTCAACAAATATAAAATTTATTTTTCTCATCAATGCGATATTTAAAAAAATAATTAGTACAAAAAAGCTCTTTATTATAATTTCATCTTACTTTTCATACTATTTAATTTGTATATTTCTCATAATTTATTCATAAAAAAGCTTCGATTGTAGAAGCCAACATTATATATGAGTCATTTCCTCCAACAAATATATTTTTTTCAAATTAATTAATTTTTCAATTAGCTCAGCAATTCTATCTGATTCATAATTTTGACGAAATTTATTTTTTTAAAATGCAAATCTCACACGCACATGTCAATATCTTAGCTAGAAATTTAACAAATGTGTAAATTTCATTATTGTGAATTTGAACATCTTGAATTGCTTGGGGGACAATAAAGATTAGAATTATATGCACTTCTTATACAACATTATGTATTCTAATACCTTGATCTATCATAATTGTAAGTACTTATAAGATGAAAAATAACTAAAATCTTATTTTGTACTACGGATTATTTTTTATCCCATCAAGACATGATGATATTCGATCCAGTCGTCATTGGCATCATGATGAAGAAATATAACGACGCGTCCGAAAATATAGCAATTAGGATTTTAAATGAAATATCTCGGTCTCTTATTTAAATTTTCATTTTTTTTCCATTTTTTATTAAAAAAAATAGTCCTTTCAAATGAATAACGTTATTTGAGAGGAGGGGGGGCCGGGGCACGTGGCATGTGTGAGAGAGAGACATATGGGCCGCATTTTTTTTGTTTTTTTATTTATTTTTTTAATTTTCATTTATAGAGTTGTGTATAGCGAGTATTCAGTGAGTATTGATATTACAACTCACAACACAGAAGTTACACAATTTAGTTTTTAAAGTTTTATATATGATTTGACAATTCACATTAAATCAGGATAGAATACCGAATTTAACTAATCATATTCTTTTCACTCTCCAACTACATAGAAACCATCATAAAATACCAAAATCCTAAATAATTGAATAGTTCATATTAAATCGCGTCAACCCATCCAACGGTTCCCAAAAAAGATTAATATTATATCTTTTGGGGACTCTCTTAGATACTAAAATTATGTGTGTTTGTGGTTTGTTTTGGTAGGGGGCGGTGGGGGGGGATTGTTTTGTTTACTAGGATATTATTTGCAATATGACTCTTGCGAATATTTCATTTGTATTATTTATTTTGATGTAAAAAGTATGTAATTGCAAATGTTCGAAACATATTTTCTAAGAAGATGCTATTGGGCCATAAAATATTTTTGAAATAAATGTTAACAAATAAAACATCCTATGTTATAATTCAAAATTAAAAGTAAAAATTATAGTTGAATTAATCTACATGATTATTCTATGTTATTCATGTACAGTAAATTAATTTAAAATTCTATTTTGACTTTTCTTAATTATAACTTTATGCATTTTACATTAAAATTAACAATAGAATTGAATATTCGTAGCACAGGGCAAATATTATCCTATTATTAATTACATTATACCATTTCATTGAATGTAGAAGTTTCTTTGATAAAAAACAATTTCATTACAATATATTAGTTTTTAAATTATGCACTATTCTTTTATGTAGAAACTTCGTAAGAAGGCTATAAGTTGTTTGTAAGTAAAAGACACATAAATGACTACAAATAATATTGGGTCTCGGACGTGCATAACGCAGCGGAAAACAAAAATTTCGTCCAAAACCAATCCGAGGATCCGTGCGTATCGGTTAAATCAAAGAAATAAATCTTAAAGATACCTTTCGGATTACGCTTAATCCGTGACGCTCAAACCATGCGTGTTGTCCATGCGTCTTTAAACCGGTTACCGTCCTAACCGATTTTACGTCCGTCTAGGCCATCTAGGTCGAATCGTGCGGAAGTCATCTACCGCACACACAATCGGTCTCCACCAAAACTCTCAACAAACCATTCTCATCTTCTTAGGCCGAATAGATCACAAGCGCCGAAAGTACGAACGCCTCTACCGGTGTCCACACGAACAAACTTCTTAAAACGGGAAGAAGAACAATATATATGCTAGTAGCTTGTTCTCCTCTTGCATAAGAAAACTCTTTTTATTTTATCTCACAAAAGATGTATATAATTCCTCTCATATAATCGCACTCTTTCATTTTGTCATACAAAAGGAAAGCACCCTTTCATAATTTTGTCATACAAATTAGAAAGTATATTTTCTCTCTTTTGTCTCACAAAAGCGAATGAGAAATAATGAGAGAGAGATTGATGTGTTGCCTAATGAATTTGGAGCCCTCTATGTCCTTATATAGAGGTGAAGAGTCATGTGTCCTCACACTAAAAGATGTGTATGACATCACTAGTCATTATCCATATGCCATCATCTAGACTCTTCTAGATTACATGATCTTTTGTGCTCATAGTCTTTATATACATATATATCACATCTTATCACATAAGATGACAATATATTTTGTGACATTCTTATGCAACTCATCATATAAGTCGCTAAGATTTTCTGCGCACGTTTCAGTTTGTTCTTTGTGTGTGACCCTGTAGGTTCACTTAATGTTTGCAATAGACTTGACAATCTATAAATCATGAGCGGACTCTAGCAAGCCATCATGACTACCCAAATTAAGTGAATATCGGTGATCCGATTTACCTAATCAACAATCACGTATTTAGTCCCTTTGTCACGCGATATCTATATCGATCATAAGGCATGTAATACACCATCCTTATATTAATCTAATAATATTTCTTGATCCCAAATTAAACTGAACAAGAATAAATGACATTAATAACTCTTCTTAATTCATTTGAGTATGGCCATATATTTCGTCAGTTCAATTCATCAAGAGGCCTAAAGATATCTCTCTCATTTATGAGAGGAACAAATCCCATCTTGATTGCACTCATCCCTCTACATGATTCATTGTATACCTAATCATAACCGTTATGACCACCCGGTTAAAGGCAGTGTTAGATTATATTAAAGTATAAAATTACTCATGTTGGGAACCGAGACAATCTCAGGTCAAAGGACTATAAATACTTTATGTTACAAGAATCGCTAATGACGTAAAACATGTAGCATTCTTATGGCGGGTCAGTCCAGTATATGGTCTCTAACATATACCTATGTTAATGACTTGATAACTATTTATCCATGATCAGTAAAACATAATCATCAGTCAACTAATATACGGTGTACATTTATAGCTTATATATAAATATATATTTATATGTATCCGCAAGTATATTTGTCTCCACAAATATCCTATAAATGACCAGGGACGATTTAGAATAGCATTCATAACACTTTATAGTTTTACTATCAAAGTCACGCACTTTGATGGCATAAAGCTGAATTGCATATTCATGGTCTATTTTAATTATATTAAAATAACCTATACGCACATATTATATGAAATATCTTAGAATAAATATTATATTTGTTATTACAATCCATCATCTAGGTCACAAACATTTTGGCCTAGGGCATAACACCATCAATCTCCCACTTGCACTAGGCCAAATCAACCAAGTATCTCATACTCATTGATCTATGTGGTATCGCATACCAGTTGACCTAACATGAGCACCATCATTTAAGGGATTGGGTTCTTAAATGGATTTTCAAACATTGTCATATGCAAATACTTTGCATATTTTTATGTCCACTATAATCTAAGAAGAATACTTTATCCTTCTCAAGTTTATAATGATATAATCATACTCTTGATTATTATTTAGTGACTTTCACTAAGATTAAACTTATGTGTGCTTGTTACACTTAATTCACATCATATGTAATTATGCTCCCACTGAATTTCTTGTCAACATAAGATTTATCTTTAATTTTTTTTTCGTTAAAACCAAACTGTTTGGTTATTTCATCAAATAATAAATATTCACCTAGAGATGTTTGCTTTAATTCATAAATGAATTTATGCAACTTGCAAACTCTTTTCAAAATTTTAGGATAGACAAAACTCTCAAGTTGTATCATATACATACTTTCATATGTTTCTATTAAGAAACAACGTCTTGACATCTACTTGGCATCTTTTATAGTCATACTATGAACATATGCCCAAGAGAATTCTGAAATACATAAGCATGATGACTTGGAAAAATATTATCAAAGTCTATACTATGAGTTTAACTTAATCACAAATCATGCATTATATGTTTACACATTATCCATGTCGGTCTTTCTTTTAAAACCGTATTTCCATCTGATGGATCAATCAAATTCAAAACTTGATTGTCTGACATGGATTACATCTCAACTTTCAAAGTTTCTAACCATTAGAGCCTTGACTCATCATAGTCTATTAGTAGAATTTGGACTCATTATCTATGAGTATGAAATTTTTATCATTAGACACGAAAAATCTATATTTTTCGGGCCTGCGATAAATTCTAATAGATCTACATGAATAGACTTATGTTATATACTCAGGCTCTTCAACATCTTGACAGTCTAGTTTATTAATTACAAACTCAAACACTAGTTGAAATCTGAATTAATTTCCATCCGAGCATTACGGTCAGTATGTGGAATTTGAATGTTTCAAATTTACTCCCACTAATTTTTTTTTGGAAACACTTCTTCCAAAGAGATATAATTTTTGAGTAACAAACACTTGGTTCTCATATTAATTATAGAAGTAATATCCTTTACTTTTCTTACGATATTCCACAATAAGCACTAATCTGATTAGATGTGTGATGCTTCAATTAAGTATCATATCCTCAAATGTTGATAAAAGATAATCTGATACACCTACCAGTCCATATCGCATATGGAGTCTTTTACAACTGCTTTAGATGGAATTATATTCAGTATGAACGCAAAAAGAGCGTAACCCCGAAAGAAATAGAAGATATATTTGACTCATCATAATCGAACTATATCTAATAAAGTTCGATATCATTATAATGATCATCAAACACTTGGTTCTCAACTCCTTGATCTCATCAAAGAAATTTGATTTTTCAAAGCCAAGTTTATTGTCTACTTCATTATTTGAAAGTTTAGAACTTTTCAAAATATTCAAATTTATTGTTTGAATAAAATGATGATGTAGTTTTCTCTAGCACCTTCACTCATTAATGAACATACATCACTATGTATGAGAGCCAATAAGTAACTTGCTTTCACCTTACTTTGTGAAAGACGTAAATGTCATCTTGTCTAATAAATAAGTTACACATGTTTCAAATGATTCAAAATCAAATGAATTTGAAAATCCTCATTATTTAAGTAGACCAAGCGACAATGCTAGATTTAAATTCTTAATATTAATGTTATAGACAGACTTATAATTATCTTGTTCGATATAACACATAAGGTAATTTTTCTATTGGAACATTTCCAAAGTGCCCGACGTACATATCCTATCATATGCCCTGAGCCCAAGTCCGACTTGATAGCCCAGTTAAGTCAAACCATGTCTAATCATCGGCAAAATAGTACCCAACACACTCAGCTTTGGCATGACCTATGTTGGCTCCCATTTCCCGCATTCTCTCCTCCTAAGATTATCCCTACATACCCAGCTTTGGCATGACCTATGCAGGGTCGATCAGAGTATCGAGAGATTTAGACTTATGGAAGGCACTTCATGATTTAACATTGTTTTGAGGGATTTTATTTAATATTATATGTTATTATTCAATATTCAAAGAACATCACATGTACCAATAGAATAAAGATAATAATGATGATATATCATGGCCTTGATCTTTATGAACTAACATAAAGATTTCCTAATATATATTTCATCTCCATGAAAATTTTCTTAGATTGTATATGAAAATCTTATCTCTATGTATAGAAATCGATGAACTCTTTCATCGTCATGATGTGTGGTTAAAAATGAACTTGTCATCTTAATGATGTATTCATGATAGATGATGAACTCCTTCATCTCCATAATGGATGTGTTATGCCTAATGAACTCTTTCATTATATCAACACGTATCAACAAATATATCAAATATAAACATAATCATATTATGTTTTGCTTATTTAACCATTTATAAAAAAAATATATATATATATATATATATATATATATATATATATATATATATATATATAAGGCTTATGAATGCGAATTTGGAGCACGGTCGTCATTGTCAACATTTGACAAGTCAAAATCCAATATTTGATTTGGTCAACATTTGACTAGGTCAACGATCAACATTTGACAAGGACAACAGTCAATGGTCAATATTTTGACCAGGTCATGATCAACTTTTGACCAATTTAATGGTCAACAATCAAGGGGTAAATTAGTGTAGTCAACTGTCAACAATTAACAGTCAATACAGTCAACAATCAACATAGTCCACAATCAACACAAGTGGGTCAACAATCAATTGTCAACATGATCAACATGGTCAACACCTGGTCAACTTTGTCAACACACATTTTTCTACACATTAATACATCATAGGCATCTTTTCATGAATTCAATACATCACATGCAACTTTTCATGAAATAATGAATTACATGCACCATTTCAAAAAGGCAATTCATGGTATGCACCCTTTCATGAAGACACAACTATTCAGGAGGTCGCAACTCTTGCGATTGCACCTTTTCGGTCATACCTCTTAGTTGTGCATGTCGATTATACCTGTTGGTCACACCTCTTGGTCGCAACCGTTAGTCACAACCTATTGGACGTGATATTTGGATCATATCCATTGGTCACACCCTTTAGTCGCACCTTTTGGTCGCACCCATTCGTTGCAACCATATGGAGGTGACATTTGGATCGCATCTGTTAGTCACACCCTTTAGTCGCACCTTTTCGTCGCACCAATTCGTCGCAACCTTATAGACGTGACATTTGGATCGCATCCGTTGGTCACACCCTTTAGTCGCACCCTTTGGTCGCAACCTTTCGTCGCGTCTTTTGGATGTGACATTTGAATCGCATCCCTTGGTCACACCCGTTAGTCGCACCTTTTGGTCGCACCCTTTGGTCGCATCCATTGGTTGCAACCCTTCGTCGCGTCTTTTGGATGTGACATTTGAATCGACTATCGGAAACTTAACGCGGCAACAAAGAAGGACCACTTCCCTCTTCCCTTCATCGATCAAATGCTCGAAAGATTAGCAGGACGACCTTACTATTGCTTCTTGGATGGCTATTCGGGATATTTCCAAATCGCCATCGACCCCGACGACGACCAAAGAAGACAACATTCACGTGTCCCTTTGGTACATTCGCCTATCGAAGGATGCCGTTCGGGTTGTGCAATGCACCCGGTACATTTCAAAGGTGTATGATCTCTATTTTTTCTGAATATATTTCTAAATTCATTGAGGTGTTTATGGATGACTTTTCCATTTATGGCAACTCTTTTGACGAGTGTCTCCATAATTTGGGCCTAATAATGGAAAAGTGTGTGGAAGCTAATCTTGTCTTGAATTTTGAAAAGTGCCACTTAATGGTGAGCCAAGGAATTGTTTTAGGTCATTTAATTTCAGAAAAAGGGTTGGAAGTCGACAAGGCGAAAATTGACGTTATCAAGACACTTCCATACCCTCGTAATGTGAAAGATGTCCGCTCATTCCTTGGACACGCCGGCTTCTATCGGCGTTTCATTCAAGACTTCTCAAAAATCGCACAACCAATGTGCAGGCTTCTCCAAAAAGAGATCAAATTCGAGTTCAACGATGCGTGCAAGGCGGCATTCGACAAACTAAAGGGGAAACTGTGCGAAGCGCCCATTATCCAACCACCAGATTGGAATCTTCCCTTTGAGATCATGTGCGACGCAAGTGATCTAAGTGTCGGGGCGGTTTTGGGGCAGCGCATCGGGAAGGTACCCCACGTAATTTACTACGCTTCTAAAACTTTAGATGACGCCCAACGGAATTACACAACAACGGAAAAAGAATTATTAGCAATTGTTTTTGCATTGGAAAAGTTCCGATCATACTTGGTCGGGACAAAAGTTGTTGTATTTTCAGATCATGCTGCGCTCAAGCACTTAATGAAAAAGAAGGAATGCAAGCCGCGCCTCCTCCGATGGATCCTTCTCCTTCAAGAGTTCAACGTGGAGATTCGGGATAAAAAAGGAGCCGAAAACTTGGTGGCCGATCATCTTAGCCGACTCCCAACAAACGAAGGCGATATCATTCCGATCAACGAATTCTTTCCCGACGAGCAACTCTATACTATCCATGGCATGGCACCTTGGTACGCAGACATCGTCAACTACCTCGAAACTCGCGAATTGCCAAACACTCTCTATCGAGCTCAAAAGGACAAGATAAAAAACGACTCACGATATTACCTCTGGGAAGACCCCTACCTCTACAAGGTTTGTTCCGATCAAATGGTGCGCAAATGCGTGCCCGACCACGAGATAAATTCGGTACTCTCTTTTTGTCACACTTTAGAATGTGGGGGACACTTTGGAGGGCAACGCACAAGTCATAAGGTACTCCAAAGTGGATTATATTGGCCAACTCTTTATAAAGATGCTCATTCCTTTGTAAAGAGTTGTGAAAATTGCCAAAAAACAGGCAATCTAACCCGCAAAAACGAAATGCCTCTTAAAGCTTTATTGTTTTTTGAGCTTTTCGATGTTTGGGGGATAGACTTCATGGGGCCTTTCCCTCAATCAAATGGGTATTTATATATTCTTGTGTGTGTTGATTATGTTTCAAAATGGGTTGAGGCCATACCAACAAGGGATGCCAACTCCAAAACGGTGATTGAATTCCTTAAAAAGAATATCTTTCAGCAGTTTTGGGGTGCCTAAAGCTATCATTAGCGATAGGGGTTCGCATTTCAATAATAAGTATCTCGAATCCCTTTTGAAAAATTATCACGTACAACACCGCATGTCGACCGCTTATCATCCCCAAACTAATGGGCAAGCCGAAATATCCAATCGGGAAATAAAATCAATCCTTGAGAAAGTGGTTAATCCCTCTCGCAAGGATTGGAGTCAGAGGCTTGGGGATGCTCTATGGGCCTACCGCACCGCATACAAAACACCGATAGGGATGACTCCTTTTAAACTCGTTTATGGAAAGAGTTGTCACCTACCGGTGGAAATTGAGCACAAAGCATTTTGGGCAATCAAAAAGGTAAATCAAGATTATCCAAAAGATGCGGGATTGCGGAAATTGCAAATTCAAGAATTAGAAGAGCTTCGCATTGAGGCTTATGATAATTCTCGTATTTACAAAGAAAAATTAACCATCGCTCACGACAAACTTATTCGCAAAAAGGAATTTAAAATTGGCGATAAGGTTTTGTTATTCAATTCTCGGTTGCGATTACATCCCGGGGAAATTGAAGAGCCGATGGACAGGTCCTTACATAATTACCCATATCTTGCCATTTGGAGTATTTGAAATTTCTAGGGGCGAAGACATCAAATTCAAGGTTAATGGTCATCGCTTGAAGGCCTTTTACGAGAATCATGATACAAGATGGTTCGATGAGCATAATTTGGAAGCGGTGCCACAAAGCGAGGAAAAGAAAGAATGAAAGCATAAATGCGTCGAGCTCAAGACGTAAAACAAGGGCGCTTGGCGAGAGGCAACTCGTCGTGTCAGGTCGTATTTTTCCTTTCTTTATTTTATTTTCTTATTTTTACAAAACTTCTCTTTCACACTTAAACATTTGCTACACAAAAGTTTAAGTGTGGTGGGGGAGGTTTTGCATAAAACCCCAATAATTTTTCCAATTTCCACAAATTTTCTCATTTTTGAACTTTTTGTTTGAGGACAAACAAAGGTTTAAGTGTGGTGGGGTGGTTTTGTGCAAAACCAAGTTTTGTTTTCTTGTAAAAATGTGAAAACTCTTAAAAAATTGGAAAATTTAAAAATTTCAAAAATAATTAAAAACTCATTTTCTTTATTTGTGTTTGTAATAAGTTTGTGTGTGTGAGGATTTTAAAATGAAAAGCAGGTTTTGAAAAATGGAAACGATTTTTAAAACTAAGCCCTCTCAAGAAATTTTTGAAAAAATACTTAGGGTTTTGGGAAATGATGAAAAGATTTGAAAAAAATTTCAAAAGGATTTGACCTTTGTCATGAATGCCATATTTTCCAACTCACTCCATTTATAATATCCATTTAAAATCCATTAAGCGTTTTGAAAATTCATAAATATTTCACTTACCCCTTTAACGAAATTATAAATCATTTTCTTTAAAGTAATGCTGTGATTAAAACTTTTGAGAAATCAAACCTTATTTTTAATACCACTAGTTTCGCAAAAATTTTCTAACTCAACCTATCTTTCATGGCATAGTTAATAACTCGTATGTCCATTTCTAATTTTCGCACTAAAAGCAAGTGACCGAAATCTTAACCTGTTATCCCTTCACAAAAAGAATTCAAAAATGTGAAAAATTATTTTTAAACCCTTGAAAAAGAAAATTTTTTACATATCCGCAATAGAAAATGAAGGATTTTTTTTGTACGTGCAAAGCACAACTTGTCTTTTGATAACACGAGTGGATAGCATACCAACCTTTACGTGTTTATAAAAGAGAAAGTTGAGTTAGTTGGAACTTTTGGGGTAATTTGTATAAATTCACCATTTTAAAATTAGGGGGAGAAAGTATCAAAAACAAAATTAGGGCATTGCTTTTTGGGAAAAGGTTCGTATTTGAAGGATGGGGGAATTTTGAATAAATTTGAATTTGAAATTATTAATGGATAGTCATCGACCCTCGTGTATTATTATAATAATCAAATATTAGTATATAACATTCATGGCAATAACTAAATCTCTTTTCAAAACGCTTTAAACTGATTCTAAAAACCCTAAGACTTGATTTTCATTTACGCTTGAGGGCAAGCTTGGTTTAAGTGTGGTGGAATTTGTAATGTGTATTTTTATACACATTTTTAGGGTTTTTATCATCTCAAATGCATTCTTAATTCACCTAAATGTATGAAAAATGCTTATAATCCATAAAACATGATTTGGAACCTCTTAATACATTTTTTATATTATTTTACAGGCGAAAAGGCCATAAGATGAAGATTTCTACCCAAATTGCAAATCATGGGCCAAAGATGGCCAACCAAGTTTACCAAAACCCTACACAAATTCACCCAAATAATCGATTTTCAAACAAGCTCAAAATCGATCAAACTGCATATCCTTGGATTCAGCACGACAAGACGAATCGGCTGGTATTATTCTCCACCTCTGAGAACGCCGGCGATCGCCGAATCCGCCAACCAAAAGCAACCAGCCATGTTTCTGACCTGAGAAAGCTTCTTCGAGCAACCTTGCCTTCTACAGTCCACCATTCGAGCCAAAACCAACTCTATTCTCTTCCTCTCTTCCTGCCCTTTCTATCCATATGTAGAATTCATCAAATGGTGCAAAATTGAGTGAGAAATCTGAAGTTAAATCAACTGTTCGACGAAATCCTCAATGAACTTTTCAAACTTGATGATCCAACGGTCGAAATTTCGGCAGTGAGATGAATTCGATCGGTCTACTCGCATCTTTCTCACAAAATGATGATGTTTGACGATTCGAACAGCTTCAGAGGAGTCTCTTAATGGATTCCGAAGACTCAATTCCATGGAAAAACAACTCGGAATCTCATTTTGACTCACGATTTTGAGTTCCATTTGGTTATTTTCGCTGAGTTCGGTAAATGACGAAATTCACTAATCAGGGGAAAAGTGAAGCATCAAAGCTTACAGAACAGCATCGCAAGAGAGTGAGGGATGAAGCCTGAGCGTTGAACTGAGCTGCCGCGGTTCAAAGAACAAGGTTTAAGCTTGAACAGTCAACAATGGCGGAAATGGACTGAACCGAGTAAAAATGAAGAGAACTTGATGAATGTTCAACCATTTTCTGCGTTTCAAAGCCTTGAGGGTTCGTGATGACGAGAGGAAGTCGTTGGGAGTGAAATCACGAGCTACAATGAAGAGTAGAGCAAGCTCGAGTTACGGGTTGAAGAAGAAGCGATAACGGGTCTGGAAATTGATGCAAAATTGGATCCAAACTCCATATTTACTTCACACCGGTCCGTCGAGTTTCGTTTTAGGACGGATTGCAGATTGCGATCCACGAAAAAATCGAGCAACGTTCAAAATGGATTCGGCGCCATTCTCGCTCGAGAGCAACCCGTTTCATGCACGTTCGACCCATTCCGCCATAAAAGATCAACAGAGTGATTCAAACTCGGCACCTATCCAAGGAAGGAATGCGAGTGACCCCGTTTCATGCGTTCGCGACTCGTTTCATCGACGTTTCAACTCGCAGCGACACAGAAGAAATCGAAAAAAAACAAATCTTCAGCGCGAATTCTTATTCCGTGAGCGACTCATTTCACGCGCGTTTCGACCCGTTTCAACTCAGCAGATCAAGGAATGGGCCCACTCGTCAGCGTAACATCGCGAAATTCAAACTCAGATCCAATCTGAGCGTTCTTCCGCCAAAAACAGAGGAAAATATTTTCCAACCAAAACCAGATCAAATCTCAACCGAATTCAACGAAATTTCGTCCAGATCTTCAGTACACCCCACTTGATCTGCCTGAGCCAATGGAATCGCTCGGTTTGTCCCCCACTCTCCAGACCAGCCTCTCTATAAATTCGACCGATCAACCCACTCATCAAGAATCATTCTTCCATTCTCCAAATTCTTTCAACACATTACTCTCCAATCATCTTCTTTAAGCTTTCAGTAACTCCATTACTGAATCTCAGAGCTTTTCGAGCTTCAATTTTCGAGTTTGAGTGAAATTCACCAATTCGGGTTGATTTTGGTGAAAGAGGCAATTGATCGGTTCGGCTGGAATCAAGCATCAGTTGGAGGTTCAAATCGGCTCAAGGAAGTTTCTGGTTGTTCTTCCACGTCTCGGTTCGATCCAATTTTCATTTAATCTCTTGTATTCAATTTTAGATCACAAGATCCAATTTGTAAAAGAACATGATGAACACATGCCTAATTTCGGTTGATCTTATCATGTGTGACTAGAATCTTGTAGGGATAGGCTTTTTGTGATAGAATTGTTTGAAATCTTGCTTTAATTTGAATTAAATTGACTGATTTGGTACTGTTCATAATATGCTTTTTTAAATCTGGATTTTTCTTGATTTAATCGATTTGGTTGAATTAATTAGGTCATTTAGAACTGAATTTTTCATGCATGTTAGTCCATTTTATCATCTTGAATCTTGGTTGAGGTTTTTGCTTGATTTAGTGAAGTTTTTAGTTCAAAAATTGAGATCAAACACTAGTTGGTTGATTGGTGTTTGATCTGAAATTTTGATCTATTTGCTGAATTTTTCTGGTTGGAAATAATTCAAACTTGTGCCAAATCTGATAAACTGAATATTTAGTGATTAATGATACAATTCTTGATCAAATTGCCTTAAAAATCCCTACTTTTATCCTATTAATTCAAAAATACAATTTTCTGCATTTTATTTTTGTCAGTTTCAGTAAAGAAATTGTTTGACTTCAGATCTGATCAAAGAAAATCATAAAAAAAATATTTTGTGTTTCTTTAGATATTTTAGAACAACTTTCAAATAATATGTGCCCAATACTTTTATGTTAAATTTGTAAGAAAAAAATCTGTGCAAAGTCTTGACTTTTTAATTTCATGTTCTTGATTTTTGATTCTGACTGTTTTTCTACGATTTTTAGAAATTAGTAGAAAAATCCTATAAATAAAAAATCTAGATCTCAGTAATTCATTTTGAAGTGTAGTTTCTTAATCTGAATTTTAATTGAGTTGTTATTTGGATAAAATTTGAATTCCACCCTCTTTTGACAACTCATACCATTCTCTGTCCAATCCTGTCATATGTTCTGAGTTTTGACCATAACTTTTGGAATATCAATCATTTTGATCTGAGATTTTTACCTCATAATCTGAACTTGTTTGCCTAATTGCTTTTAATTTTTGGTGATTTTTGAAGTAATTTTCGATTTTCTGTGATTTTTTTGAATAACTCTGTTGACTGATTGTGAAAAGTGAGGACTAAAACGAAAATTACATAAAAAATATGAACAAAAGTGATAATTGATTCACCTTGCATTGTGAAGATCTCATTCTCTATTTTCCATTGACATATCATTTGCAACTTTTGGATATTTGGAATTATTATTAAAGAATTTTCAAAGGATTTGTGTACGAATTTACTTCAATATATCAATAACCTTCTAAAAATAGTCTGCAACATCTAAACAAAAACAAGACCTACTTTTGAAAAGAATTGTAATACCTCAAGGCCATTCTCCTTGTGTTCGACCCCTAAACTCATTACCACTTATACTAGTAATTGATTAATAGGGAAATATAAATTGTTTTGTTAAATTGTGTGAAACTCAACGACGGTTTTAACGCGATTTACAAATGGCGCCGTTGCCGGGGAGACGGCTTTAATTGAGTTTATTACTAACCTCTCATCAATTGTCTAGTGTTTTTGTTTCATTTGAATTTTGAAGGTGCATGAGAAAGACAAGATCGCAAGGCGAAGTGCACACACCTGTAAAGAAGGACATCAACAAACATCTAAGGAAGGTCAAGAAAGATAAGGCACAAAACAAGCAAGAAGAAATTTACTCAAGGCAAAAAGGACGTAACGAGGCTTCTCCTTTCATCCAAGGGCCTCAAGAGGAAGAAGAACAAAATTGGGAGCAACAACGAGTGGAAGAGCCACAAGAAAGAATTCCAACCTCTCCAATCATTCACTCATTATCATCAAGGCTAAACTCTCAAACTCTTTTTAATTCTAATTCTCATTCAAAACCATCATCATCTCAAACTCATAAAATGGCTCAAGAAAGAACATTAGGGGAACTTTTAGACCATCAAATCCCTCGAAATCCTGGAAATATTGTTATACCAACTGTGCCAAATTTTAAACTAAGTCCATCTATATTAAATGTATTACCCATATTTGAAGGACATAAAAATGAGAACCCATATGCACATTTAGATAATCTAGATCGTAAATGTACCGCATTGTTTGGTAAATCGATAACTTGGATAATATCAAATTGATCCTCTTCTCCCACACACTTGGGGAAGCACCAAGGGATTGGCTAACCCACTTGCAAGGAGGTCCTTTTACAACATTTCAGGAGGTAGGAACGCGTTTTCTCAAACGATACTACCCGAGCACTTTGACGGCCAAAATCCGCAAGGAAATCACGGGGATCCAACAAGGAGGAGGAGAGACACTTCAAGAATATTACGAGCGATTTGTGCGATTATGCGCATCATGCCCCAACCATAACCTCGACGAGACCTCACTTATCGATCAATTTCTACAAGGGATGAATGATCTCGATGCGCGATTACTCCAATGCTCGGGCCGGAGGATCGTTCAATAACATGACTCCATCGGAAGTGCGAGCTCTTATCGAAACCATGGCCGAAGGAAACCAAGGACGCGGGGAAGAATGGGTCAAGTAAACATGACAAGTACGGTTGACCTCAAGGCAATGGAATCAAGAATCACACAAAATTTCGAGACAAAATTTAGTCAAATGCTCAAGGTCAGGGGCGCGAAAATCGAACCAAAGAAGTGCGAGTTTTGTGGGGACACAAGTCATGCGACCGATGAGTGCGATAGGCTACAAGAAGATGTCAATGCCATCGGAAACTATTCAAACCAACGCCAACCTTTCTCGCAAACCTACAATGAGTCATGGAAGAAACATCCAAATTTCCGTTGGAGGAATGACGATGCGCCACCTCAATTCTCACAATCCAGCTTATCAAAAACCGAATGTGTATGTTCATCCAAATGCACAAGCGCCACAACAACCTCAAGCTCATCAACAACCTCCTCAACCCTCCACATCGAATTCCCAAACCTCTTCTCTTGATGAAAAGCTTGATAAAATGATGGCATTAATGGCGGGGAATTTCACAAACATCACAACGGAGTTGGGAACCGTCAAGAATGATGTAAGCTCGCTTACCCAAAACCAAGCTACGCAAGGGCGTCAAATGCAAAACTTGGAAATGCAAATCAAGCAAATCGCGGGTGAAGTCAACTTATTGAAAGGACAAGGGGGCAATCGGTTGCCTTCTCAAGGTTCGGGACCGCTGGAGTACAAACCCATCAACGCGATACGCCTAAGAAGTGGGAAAGAGGTTGGCTCACACGACGAAGAAGAAGAGCTAATGGTTACAAGAAAGCAAGATGGGGAAACAAGTTCAAGCGCGCGAGAACAAGACGAGGCACAAGAAGAAATCAGGAAAGAGGAAGAACCAATTCACGAGAAAGAACAAGGAAAGAACGAAGAAAGGGAAATCGCGCAAGAAAAGGAAAAGAGGCGCGCACCATTCCCAACTCGACTAGCGGTTAACTCTCGGAAGGATGAGCTCGATAAAGATATTTTGGAGGTGTTCAAGAAGGTGGAGGTAAACATTCCAATTATCGATGCTATACGAATGCATCCTCCATATGCCAAGTTCTTCAAGAATCTATGCACAAACAAGAGAAAATTAAAGGGGAACGAGACGATTAACCTACCCTCTGTGATGAGCATCAACACGCGAGTAGCACAAAAAGAGAAAGACCCTGGAGTTTTCGCCATTCCGTGCACCATTGGTCTTCAACAACTCGCGAGGTGTATGCTCGACTTGGGAGCCTCCATTAACGTAATGCCTAGGTCTGTTTACGAGACCTTGGGTTTGGGCGACCTAAAGGAGACAAGGGTGATGGTGCAACTCGCCGACCGTTCAACGGCCGCCGTCCTCGGTGTCGCGGAAGACGTACTCGTCAAGGTGAATGGTTTGGTTTTCCCAGCCGACTTCTACATTCTTGAAATGGGCGACAACGCCGACTCATCCGCCATCCTCTTAGGAAGACCCTTTTTGAGGACCGCGCGAACATGCATAGACTGCCACTCAGGAACGTTGTCCATGGAATTCGACAACGAGAAAATCACCTTCAACATATTTGACACCATAAAATACCCTAACGACTACAATGTATCAAGCATAACCATTATTGATGAGATCGATGGGATGGTTGAAGAACAATTGGAAGAAGAGTACTCGAAGGAATACGATGCGATTTTTGAGGATGTTTGGGGAGAGATCGACCAAGCAAATGAGAAGCAAGAAATAGAGCAAGAACATAATGAAGAAATAAAATTCATTTCGGGTTCCCCTCACAACGAACTCCAAATATCGCAAGAACGCGTTAAGCCATCAATAGAGGAAGCTCCTATTCTCGAACTCAAACCTCTTCCCGATCACCTTAAATACGCATACCTCGGACCAAACAACACATTACCCGTTATCATCGCATCGAACCTAACTCTTGATCAGGAAACCCGATTGGTGGAAACTCTTGGAAAACACAAGAAGGCAATCGGATGGACATTGGCCGATATGCCAGGTATAAGCCCCTCGACATGTATGCACAAAATTGTTTTGGAGGAGGGATCAAAACCGTCAAGAGAAGCACAAAGAAGGTTAAATCCAGTCATGATGGAGGTGGTGAAAAAGGAGCTTCTCAAGCTTCTCGATGCGGGGATCATTTACGCGGTAGCCGACTCGGAATGGGTATCTCCAATCCATGTAGTTCCCAAGAAGACGGGAATCACGATTGTGGAAAATGCCGAAGGAGAGAAGGTGCCAACGCGAGTGCAGAACGGATGGCGAGTTTGTATCGACTATCGGAAACTTAACGCGGCAACAAAGAAGGACCACTTCCCTCTTCCCTTCATCGATCAAATGCTCGAAAGATTAGCAGGACGACCTTACTATTGCTTCTTGGATGGCTATTCGGGATATTTCCAAATCGCCATCGACCCCGACGACCAAAAGAAGACAACATTCACGTGTCCCTTTGGTACATTCGCCTATCGAAGGATGCCGTTCGGGTTGTGCAATGCACCCGGTACATTTCAAAGGTGTATGATCTCTATTTTTTCCGAATATATTTCTAAATTCATTGAGGTGTTTATGGATGACTTTTCCATTTATGGCAACTCTTTTGACGAGTGTCTCCATAATTTGGGCCTAATAATGGAAAAGTGTGTGGAAGCTAATCTTGTCTTGAATTTTGAAAAGTGCCACTTTATGGTGAGCCAAGGAATTGTTTTAGGTCATTTAATTTCGAAAAAGGGTTGGAAGTCGACAAGGCGAAAATTGACGTTATCAAGACACTTCCATACCCTCGTAATGTGAAAGATGTCCGCTCATTCCTTGGACACGCCGGCTTCTATCGGCGTTTCATTCAAGACTTCTCAAAAATCGCACAACCAATGTGCAGGCTTCTCCAAAAAGAGATCAAATTCGAGTTCAACGATGCGTGCAAGGCGGCATTCGACAAACTAAAGGGGAAACTGTGCGAAGCGCCCATTATCCAACCACCGGATTGGAATCTTCCCTTTGAGATCATGTGCGACGCAAGTGATCTAAGTGTCGGGGCGGTTTTGGGGCAGCGCATCGGGAAGGTACCCCACGTAATTTACTACGCTTCTAAAACTTTAGATGACGCCCAACGGAATTACACAACAACGGAAAAAGAATTATTAGCAATTGTTTTTGCATTGGAAAAGTTCCGATCATACTTGGTCGGGACAAAAGTTGTTGTATTTTCGGATCATGCTTGCGCTCAAGCACTTAATGAAAAAGAAGGAATGCAAGCCGCGCCTCCTCCGATGGATCCTTCTCCTTCAAGAGTTCAACGTGGAGATTCGGGATAAAAAAGGAGCCGAAAACTTGGTGGCCGATCATCTTAGCCGACTCCCAACAAACGAAGGCGATATCATTCCGATCAACGAACTCTTTCCCGACGAGCAACTCTATACTATCCATGGCATGGCACCTTGGTACGCAGACATCGTCAACTACCTCGAAACTCGCGAATTGCCAAACACTCTCTCTCGAGCTCAAAAGGACAAGATAAAAAATGACTCACGATATTACCTCTGGGAAGACCCCTACCTCTACAAGGTTTGTTCCGATCAAATGGTGCGCAAATGCGTGCCCGACCACGAGATAAATTCGGTACTCTCTTTTTGTCACACTTTAGAATGTGGGGGACACTTTGGAGGGCAACGCACAAGTCATAAGGTACTCCAAAGTGGATTATATTGGCCAACTCTTTATAAAGATGCTCATTCCTTTGTAAAGAGTTGTGAAAATTGCCAAAAAACGGGCAATCTAACCCGCAAAAACGAAATGCCTCTTAAAGCTTTATTGTTTTTTGAGCTTTTCGATGTTTGGGGGATAGACTTCATGGGGCCTTTCCCTCAATCAAATGGGTATTTATATATTCTTGTGTGTGTTGATTATGTTTCAAAATGGGTTGAGGCCATACCAACAAGGGATGCCAACTCCAAAACGGTGATTGAATTCCTTAAAAAGAATATCTTTCAGCGTTTTGGGGTGCCTAAAGCTATCATTAGCGATAGGGGTTCGCATTTCAATAATAAGTATCTCGAATCCCTTTTGAAAAATTATCACGTACAACACCGCATGTCAACCGCTTATCATCCCCAAACTAATGGGCAAGCCGAAATATCCAATCGGGAAATAAAATCAATCCTTGAGAAAGTGGTTAATCCCTCTCGCAAGGATTGGAGTCAGAGGCTTGGGGATGCTCTATGGGCCTACCGCACCGCATACAAAACACCGATAGGGATGACTCCTTTTAAACTCGTTTATGGAAAGAGTTGTCACCTACCGGTGGAAATTGAGCACAAAGCATTTTGGGCAATCAAAAAGGTAAATCAAGATTATCCAAAAGATGCGGGATTGCGGAAATTGCAAATTCAAGAATTAGAAGAGCTTCGCATTGAGGCTTATGATAATTCTCGTATTTACAAAGAAAAATTAACCATCGCTCACGACAAACTTATTCGCAAAAAGGAATTTAAAATTGGCGATAAGGTTTTGTTATTCAATTCTCGGTTGAGATTACATCCCGGAAATTGAAGAGCCGATGGACAGGTCCTTACATAATTACCCATATCTTGCCATTTGGAGTATTTGAAATTTCTAGGGGCGAAGACATCAAATTCAAGGTTAATGGTCATCGCTTGAAGGCCTTTTACGAGAATCATGATACAAGATGGTTCGATGAGCATAATTTGGAAGCGGTGCCACAAAGCGAGGAAAGGAAAGAATGAAAGCATAAATGCGTCGAGCTCAAGACGTAAAACAAGGGCGCTTGGCGAGAGGCAACTCGTCGTGTCGAGTCGTATTTTTCCTTTCTTTATTTTTATTTTCTTATTTTTACAAAACTTCTCTTTCACACTTAAACATTTGCTACACAAAAGTTTAAGTGTGGTGGGGGAGGTTTTGCATAAAACCCCAATAATTTTTCCAATTTCCACAAATTTTCTCATTTTTGAACTTTTTGTTTGAGGACAAACAAAGGTTTAAGTGTGGTGGGGTGGTTTTGTGCAAAACCAAGTTTTGTTTTCTTGTAAAAATGTGAAAACTCTTAAAAAATTGGAAAATTTAAAAATTTCAAAAATAATTAAAAACTCATTTTCTTTATTTGTGTTTGTAATAAGTTTGTGTGTGTGAGGATTTTAAAATGAAAAGCAGGTTTTGAAAAATGGAAACGATTTTTAAAACTAAGCCCTCTCAAGAAATTTTTGAAAAAATACTTAGGGTTTTGGGAAATGATGAAAAGATTTGAAAAAATTTCAAAAGGATTTGACCTTTGTCATGAATGCCATATTTTCCAACTCACTTCCATTTATAATATCCATTTAAAATCCATTAAGCGTTTTGAAAATTCATAAATATTTCACTTACCCCTTTAACGAAATTATAAATCATTTTCTTTAAAGTAATGCTGTGATTAAAACTTTTGAGAAATCAAACCTTATTTTTAATACCACTAGTTTCGCAAAAATTTTCTAACTCAACCTATCTTTCATGGCATAGTTAATAACTCGTATGTCCATCTCTAATTTTCGCACTAAAAGCAAGTGACCGAAATCGTAACCTGTTATCCCTTCACAAAAAGAATTCAAAAATGTGAAAAATTATTTTTAAACCCTTGAAAAAAAAAAATTTTTACATATCCGCAATAGAAAATGAAGGATTTTTTTGTACGTGCAAAGCACAGCTTGTCTTTTGATAACATGAGTGGATAGCATACCAACCTTTACGTGTTTATAAAAGAGAAAGTTGAGTTAGTTGGAACTTTTGGGGTAATTTGTATAAATTCACCATTTTAAAATTAGGGGGAGAAAGTATTAAAAACAAAATTAGGGCATTGCTTTTTGGGAAAAGGTTCGTATTTGAAGGATGGGGGAATTTTAAATAAATTTGAATTTGAAATTATTAATGGATAGTCATCGACCCTCGTGTATTATTATAATAATCAAATATTAGTATATAACATTCATGGCAATAACTAAATCTCTTTTCAAAATGCTTTAAACTGATTCTAAAAACCCTAAGACTTGATTTTAATTTACGCTTGAGGGCAAGCTTGGTTTAAGTGTGGTGGAATTTGTAATGTGTATTTTTATACACATTTTTAGGGTTTTTATCATCTCAAATGCATTCTTAATTCACCTAAATGTATGAAAAATGCTTATAATCCATAAAACATGATTTGGAACCTCTTAATACATTTTTTATATTATTTTACGGGCGAAAAGGCCATAAGATGAAGATTTCTACCCAAATTGCAAATCATGGGCCAAAGATGGCCAACCAAGTCTACCAAAACCCTACACAAAATTCACCCAAATAACCGATTTTCAAACAAGCTCAAAATCGATCAAACCGCATATCCTTGGATTCAAAGCACGACAAGACGAATCGGTTGGTATTATTCTCCACCTCTCACAGAAAACAAATGAAACGCGGCGATCGGCAAACCGCTAACATCCCAATTCCAACCCAAAAACAAACAACCAGCCATGTTTCGACTGACGAGAAAGCTTCTTCGAGCAACCTTGCCTTCTACAAAACACCATTCGAGCCAAAACCAACTCTATTCTCTTCCTCTCTTCCTGCCCTTTCTATCCGTATGAAGAACTCATCAAATGGTGCAAAATTGAGTGAGAAATCTGAAGTTAAATCAACTGTTCGACGAAATCCTCAATGAACTTTTCAAACTTGATGATCCAACGGTCGGAATTTCGGCGGTGAGATGAATTCGATCGGTCTTCTCGCATTTTTCTCACAAAATGATGATGTTTGACGAGTCGAATAGCTTCAGTGGAGGTCTCTTAATGGATTCCGAAGACTCAATTCCATGGAAAAACAACTCGGAAATCTCATTTTGACTCACGATTTTGTGTTCCATTTGGTTATTTTCGCCGAGTTCGGTTAATGGCGAAATTCACTAATCGGGGGAAGAAGTGAAGCATCAAAGCTTGCAGAAAGCATCGCAAGGAAGTGAGGGAGGAAGCCTGAGCGTTGAACTGAGCCGCCGCGGTTCAAAGAACAAGGTTTAAGCTTGAACAGTCAACAATGGCGGAAATGGACTGAACCGGAGTAAAAATGAAGAGAACTTGATGAATGTTCAACCATTTTCTCGCGTTTCAAAGCCTTGAGGGTTCGTGATGACGAGAGGAAGTCGTTGGGAGTGAAATCACGAGCTACAATGAAGAGTAGAGCAAGCTCGAGTTACGGGTTGAAGAAGAAGCGATAACGGGTCCGGAAATTGATGCAAAATTGGATCCAAACTCCATATTTACTTCACACCGGACCGTCGAGTTTCGTTTTAGGACGGATGCAGTGATCGCGATCCACGAAAAATCAAGCAATCTTCGTTCAAAATGGATTCGGCGCCATTCTCGCTCGAGAGCAACCCGTTTCATGCGCGTTCGACCCATTCCGCCATAAAAGATCAACGAGTGATTCAAACTCGGCACCTATCACGAAGGAATGCGAGCTGACCCGTTTCATGCGTTACGCGACTCGTTTCATCGACGTTTCAACTCGCAGCGCGACACGTAAGAAATCGAAAAAAAAAATCTTCGGCGCGAAAAATTCTTACTCCGTGAGCGACTCATTTCACGCGCGTTTCGACCCGTTTCAACTCGGCAGAATCAAGGAATGGGCCCACTCGTCGGCGTAACATCGCGAAATTCAAACTCGGATCCAATCTGAGCGTTCTTCCGCCAAAAACAGAGGAAAATATTTTCCAACCAAAACCAGATCAAATCTCAACCGAATTCAACGAAATTTCGTCCAGATCTTCAGTACACCCCACTTGATCTGCCTGAGCCAATGGAATCGCTCGGTTTGTCCCCCACTCTCCAGACCAGCCTCTCTATAAATTCGACCGATCAACCCATTCATGAAAATCATTCTTCCATTCTCCAAATTCTTTCAACACATTACTCTCCAATCATCTTCTTTAAGCTTCAGTAACTCCATTACTGAATCTCAGAGCTTTTCGAGCTTCAATTTTCGAGTTTGAGTGAAATTCACCAATTCGGGTTGATTTTGGTGAAAAAGGCAATTGATTGGTTCGGCTGGAATCAAGCATCAGTTGGAGGTTCAAATCGGCTCAAGGAAGTTTCTGGTTGATCTTCCACGTCTCGGTTCGATCCAATTTTCATTTAATCTCTTGTATTCAATTTTAGATCACAAGATCCAATTTGTAAAAGAACATGATGAACACATGCCTAATTTCGGTTGATCTTATCATGTGTGAGTAGAATCTTGTAGGGATAGGCTTTTTGTGATAGAATTGTTTGAAATCTTGCTTTAATTTGAATTAAATTGACTGATTTGGTACTGTTCATAATATGCTGTTAAATCTGGATTTTTCTTGATTTAATCGATTTGGTTGAATTAATTAGGTCATTTAGAACTGAATTTTTCATGCATGTTAGTCCATTTTATCATCTTGAATCTTGGTTGAGGTTTTTGCTTGATTTAGTGAAGTTTTTAGTTCAAAAATTGAGATCAAACACTAGTTGGTTGATTGGTGTTTGATCTGAAATTTTGATCTATTTGCTGAATTTTTCTGGTTGGAAATAATTCAAACTTGTGCCAAATCTGATAAACTGAATATTTAGTGATTAATGATACAATTCTTGATCAAATTGCCTTAAAAATCCCTACTTTTATCCTATTAATTCAAAAATACAATTTTCTGCATTTTATTTTTGTCAGTTTCAGTAAAGAAATTGTTTGACTTCAGATCTGATCAAAGAAAATCATAAAAAAAATATTTTGTGTTTCTTTAGATATTTTAGAACAACTTTCATATAATATGTGCCCAATGCTTTTATGTTAAATTTGTAAGAAAAAAATCTGTGCAAAGTCTTGACTTTTTAATTTCATGTTCTTGATTTTTGATTCTGACTGTTTTTCTACGATTTTTAGAAATTAGTAGAAAAATCCTATAAATAAAAAATCTAGATCTCAGTAATTCATTTTGAAGTGTAGTTTCTTAATCTGAATTTTAATTGAGTTGTTATTTGGATAAAATTTGAATTCCACCCTCTTTTGACAACTCATACCATTCTCTGTCCAATCCTGTCATATGTTCTGAGTTTTGACCATAACTTTTGGAATATCAATCATTTTGATCTGATATTTTTACCACATAATCTGAACTTGTTTGCCTAATTTCTGTTACTTTTTGGTGATTTTTGAAGTAATTTTCGATTTTCTGTGATTTTTTTGAATAACTCTGTTGACTGATTGTGAAAAGTGAGGACTAAAACGAAAATTACATAAAAAATATGAACAAAAGTGATAATTGATTCACCTTGCATTGTGAAGATCTCATTCTCTATTTTCCATTGACATATCATTTGCAACTTTTGGATATTTGGAATTATTATTAAAGAATTTTCAAAGGATTTGTGTACGAATTTACTTCAATATATCAATAACCTTCTAAAAATAGTCTGCAACATCTGAACAAAAACAAGACCTACTTTTGAAAAGAATTGTAATACCTCAAGGCCATTCTCCTTGTGTTCGACCCCTAAACTCATTACCACTCATACTAGTAATTGATTAATAGGGAAATATAAATTGTTTTGTTAAATTGTGTGAAACTCAACGACGGTTTTAACGCGATTTACAAATGGCGCCGTTGCTTGGGAGACGGCTTTAATTGAGTTTATTACTAACCTCTCATCAATTGTCTAGTGTTTTTGTTTCATTTGAATTTTGAAGGTGCATGAGAAAGACAAGATCGCAAGGCGAAGTGCACACACCTGTAAAGAAGGACATCAACAAACATCTAAGGAAGGTCAAGAAAGATAAGGCACAAAACAAGCAAGAAGAAATTTACTCAAGGCAAAAAGGACGTAACGAGGCTTCTCCTTTCATCCAAGGGCCTCAAGAGGAAGAAGAACAAAATTGGGAGCAACAACGAGTGGAAGAGCCACAAGAAAGAATTCCAACCTCTCCAATCATTCACTCATTATCATCAAGGCTAAACTCTCAAACTCTTTTTAATTCTAATTCTCATTCAAAACCATCATCATCTCAAACTCATAAAATGGCTCAAGAAAGAACATTAGGGGAACTTTTAGACCATCAAATCCCTCGAAATCCTGGAAATATTGTTATACCAACTGTGCCAAATTTTAAACTAAGTCCATCTATATTAAATGTATTACCCATATTTGAAGGACATAAAAATGAGAACCCATATGCACATTTAGATAATCTAGATCGTAAATGTACCGCATTGTTTGGTAAATCGATAACTGATACTGATAATATCAAATTGATCCTCTTCTCCCACACACTTGGGGAAGCACCAAGGGATTGGCTAACCCACTTGCAAGGAGGTCCTTTTACAACATTTCAGGAGGTAGGAACGCGTTTTCTCAAACGATACTACCCGAGCACTTTGACGGCCAAAATCCGCAAGGAAATCACAGGGATCCAACAAGGAGGAGGAGAGACACTTCAAGAATATTACGAGCGATTTGTGCGATTATGCGCATCATGCCCCAACCATAACCTCGACGAGACCTCACTTATCGATCAATTTCTACAAGGGATGAATGATCTCGATGCGCGATTACTCCAATGCTCGGCTGGAGGATCGTTCAATAACATGACTCCATCGGAAGTGCGAGCTCTTATCGAAACCATGGCCGAAGGAAACCAAGGACGCGGGGAAGAATGGGTCAAGTAAACATGACAAGTACGGTTGACCTCAAGGCAATGGAATCAAGAATCACACAAAATTTCGAGACAAAATTTAGTCAAATGCTCAAGGCTGTGGGCGCGAAAATCGAACCAAAGAAGTGCGAGTTTTGTGGGGACACAAGTCATGCGACCGATGAGTGCGATAGGCTACAAGAAGATGTCAATGCCATCGGAAACTATTCAAACCAACGCCAACCTTTCTCGCAAACCTACAATGAGTCATGGAAGAAACATCCAAATTTCCGTTGGAGGAATGACGATGCGCCACCTCAATTCTCACAATCCAGTTATCAAAAACCGAATGTGTATGTTCATCCAAATGCACAAGCGCCACAACAACCTCAAGCTCATCAACAACCTCCTCAACCCTCCACATCGAATTCCCAAACCTCTTCTCTTGATGAAAAGCTTGATAAAATGATGGCATTAATGGCGGGGAATTTCACAAACATCACAACGGAGTTGGGAACCGTCAAGAATGATGTAAGCTCGCTTACCCAAAACCAAGCTACGCAAGGGCGTCAAATGCAAAACTTGGAAATGCAAATCAAGCAAATCGCGGGTGAAGTCAACTTATTGAAAGGACAAGGGGGCAATCGGTTGCCTTCTCAAGGTTCGGGACCGCCGGAGTACAAACCCATCAACGCGATACGCCTAAGAAGTGGGAAAGAGGTTGGCTCACACGACGAAGAAGAAGAGCTAATGGTTACAAGAAAGCAAGATGGGGAAACAAGTTCAAGCGCGCGAGAACAAGACGAGGCACAAGAAGAAATCAGGAAAGAGGAAGAACCAATTCACGAGAAAGAACAAGGAAAGAACGAAGAAAGGGAAATCGCGCAAGAAAAGGAAAAGAGGCGCGCACCATTCCCAACTCGACTAGCGGTTAACTCTCGGAAGGATGAGCTCGATAAAGATATTTTGGAGGTGTTCAAGAAGGTGGAGGTAAACATTCCAATTATCGATGCTATACGAATGCATCCTCCATATGCCAAGTTCTTCAAGAATCTATGCACAAACAAGAGAAAATTAAAGGGGAACGAGACGATAAACCTACCCTCTCTGATGAGCATCAACACGCGAGTAGCACAAAAAGAGAAAGACCCTGGAGTTTTCGCCATTCCGTGCACCATTGGTCTTCAACAACTCGCGAGGTGTATGCTCGACTTGGGAGCCTCCATTAACGTAATGCCTAGGTCTGTTTACGAGACCTTGGGTTTGGGCGACCTAAAGGAGACAAGGGTGATGGTGCAACTCGCCGACCGTTCAACGGCCGCCGTCCTCGGTGTCGCGGAAGATGTACTCGTCAAGGTGAATGGTTTGGTTTTCCCAGCCGACTTCTACATTCTTGAAATGGGCGACAACGCCGACTCATCCGCCATCCTCTTAGGAAGACCCTTTTTGAGGACCGCGCGAACATGCATAGACCGCCACTCGGAACGTTGTCCATGGAATTCGACAACGAGAAAATCACCTTCAACATATTTGACACCATAAAATACCCTAACGACTACAATGTATCAAGCATAACCATTATTGATGAGATCGATGGGATGGTTGAAGAACAATTGGAAGAAGAGTACTCGAAGGAATACGATGCGATTTTTGAGGATGTTTGGGGAGAGATCGACCAAGCAAATGAGAAGCAAGAAATAGAGCAAGAACATAATGAAGAAATAAAATTCATTTCGGGTTCCCCTCACAACGAACTCCAAATATCGCAAGAACGCGTTAAGCCATCAATAGAGGAAGCTCCTATTCTCGAACTCAAACCTCTTCCCGATCACCTTAAATACGCATACCTCGGACCAAACAACACATTACCCGTTATCATCGCATCGAACCTAACTCTTGATCAGGAAACCCGATTGGTGGAAACTCTTGGAAAACACAAGAAGGCAATCGGATGGACATTGGCCGATATGCCAGGTATAAGCCCCTCGACATGTATGCACAAAATTGTTTTGGAGGAGGGATCAAAACCGTCAAGAGAAGCACAAAGAAGGTTAAATCCAGTCATGATGGAGGTGGTGAAAAAGGAGCTTCTCAAGCTTCTCGATGCGGGGATCATTTACGCGGTAGCCGACTCGGAATGGGTATCTCCAATCCATGTAGTTCCCAAGAAGACGGGAATCACGATTGTGGAAAATGCCGAAGGAGAGAAGGTGCCAACGCGAGTGCAGAACGGATGGCGAGTTTGTATCGACTATCGGAAACTTAACGCGGCAACAAAGAAGGACCACTTCCCTCTTCCCTTCATCGATCAAATGCTCGAAAGATTAGCAGGGCGACCTTACTATTGCTTCTTGGATGGCTATTCGGGATATTTCCAAATCGCCATCGACCCCGACGACCAAAAGAAGACAACATTCACGTGTCCCTTTGGTACATTCGCCTATCGAAGGATGCCGTTCGGGTTGTGCAATGCACCTGGTACATTTCAAAGGTGTATGATCTCTATTTTTTCTGAATATATTTCTAAATTCATTGAGGTGTTTATGGATGACTTTTCCATTTATGGCAACTCTTTTGACGAGTGTCTCCATAATTTGGGCCTAATAATGGAAAAGTGTGTGGAAGCTAATCTTGTCTTGAATTTTGAAAAGTGCCACTTTATGGTGAGCCAAGGAATTGTTTTAGGTCATTTAATTTCAAAAAAAGGGTTGGAAGTCGACAAGGCGAAAATTGACGTTATCAAGACACTTCCATACCCTCGTAATGTGAAAGATGTCCGCTCATTCCTTGGACACGCCGGCTTCTATCGGCGTTTCATTCAAGACTTCTCAAAAATCGCACAACCAATGTGCAGGCTTCTCCAAAAAGAGATCAAATTCGAGTTCAACGATGCGTGCAAGGCGGCATTCGACAAACTAAAGGGGAAACCGTGCGAAGCGCCCATTATCCAACCACCAGATTGGAATCTTCCCTTTGAGATCATGTGCGACGCAAGTGATCTAAGTGTCGGGGCGGTTTTGGGGCAGCGCATCGGGAAGGTACCCCACGTAATTTACTACGCTTCTAAAACTTTAGATGACGCCCAACGGAATTACACAACAACGGAAAAAGAATTATTAGCAATTGTTTTTGCATTGGAAAAGTTCCGATCATACTTGGTCGGGACAAAAGTTGTTGTATTTTCAGATCATGCTGCGCTCAAGCACTTAATGAAAAAGAAGGAATGCAAGCCGCGCCTCCTCCGATGGATCCTTCTCCTTCAAGAGTTCAACGTGGAGATTCGGGATAAAAAAGGAGCCGAAAACTTGGTGGCCGATCATCTTAGCCGACTCCCAACAAACGAAGGCGATATCATTCCGATCAACGAACTCTTTCCCGACGAGCAACTCTATACTATCCATGGCATGGCACCTTGGTACGCGAGACATCGTCAACTACCTCGAAACTCGCGAATTGCCAAACACTCTCTCTCGAGCTCAAAAGGACAAGATAAAAAACGACTCACGATATTACCTCTGGGAAGACCCCTACCTCTACAAGGTTTGTTCCGATCAAATGGTGCGCAAATGCGTGCCCGACCACGAGATAAATTCGGTACTCTCTTTTTGTCACACTTTAGAATGTGGGGGACACTTTGGAGGGCAACGCACAAGTCATAAGGTACTCCAAAGTGGATTATATTGGCCAACTCTTTATAAAGATGCTCATTCCTTTGTAAAGAGTTGTGAAAATTGCCAAAAAACGGGCAATCTAACCCGCAAAAACGAAATGCCTCTTAAAGCTTTATTGTTTTTTGAGCTTTTCGATGTTTGGGGGATAGACTTCATGGGGCCTTTCCCTCAATCAAATGGGTATTTATATATTCTTGTGTGTGTTGATTATGTTTCAAAATGGGTTGAGGCCATACCAACAAGGGATGCCAACTCCAAAACGGTGATTGAATTCCTTAAAAAGAATATCTTTCAGCGTTTTGGGGTGCCTAAAGCTATCATTAGCGATAGGGGTTCGCATTTCAATAATAAGTATCTCGAATCCCTTTTGAAAAATTATCACGTACAACACCGCATGTCAACCGCTTATCATCCCCAAACTAATGGGCAAGCCGAAATATCCAATCGGGAAATAAAATCAATCCTTGAGAAAGTGGTTAATCCCTCTCGCAAGGATTGGAGTCAGAGGCTTGGGGATGCTCTATGGGCCTACCGCACCGCATACAAAACACCGATAGGGATGACTCCTTTTAAACTCGTTTATGGAAAGAGTTGTCACCTACCGGTGGAAATTGAGCACAAAGCATTTTGGGCAATCAAAAAGGTAAATCAAGATTATCCAAAAGATGCGGGATTGCGGAAATTGCAAATTCAAGAATTAGAAGAGCTTCGCATTGAGGCTTATGATAATTCTCGTATTTACAAAGAAAAATTAACCATCGCTCACGACAAACTTATTCGCAAAAAGGAATTTAAAATTGGCGATAAGGTTTTGTTATTCAATTCTCGGTTGAGATTACATCCCGGAAATTGAAGAGCCGATGGACAGGTCCTTACATAATTACCCATATCTTGCCATTTGGAGTATTTGAAATTTCTAGGGGCGAAGACATCAAATTCAAGGTTAATGGTCATCGCTTGAAGGCCTTTTACGAGAATCATGATACAAGATGGTTCGATGAGCATAATTTGGAAGCGGTGCCACAAAGCGAGGAAAGGAAAGAATGAAAGCATAAATGCGTCGAGCTCAAGACGTAAAACAAGGGCGCTTGGCGAGAGGCAACTCGTCGTGTCAGGTCGTATTTTTCCTTTCTTTATTTTTATTTTCTTATTTTTACAAAACTTCTCTTTCACACTTAAACATTTGCTACACAAAAGTTTAAGTGTGGTGGGGGAGGTTTTGCATAAAACCCCAATAATTTTTCCAATTTCCACAAATTTTCTCATTTTTGAACTTTTTGTTTGAGGACAAACAAAGGTTTAAGTGTGGTGGGGTGGTTTTGTGCAAAACCAAGTTTTGTTTTCTTGTAAAAATGTGAAAACTCTTAAAAAATTGGAAAATTTAAAAATTTCAAAAATAATTAAAAACTCATTTTCTTTATTTGTGTTTGTAATAAGTTTGTGTGTGTGAGGATTTTAAAATGAAAAGCAGGTTTTGAAAAATGGAAACGATTTTTAAAACTAAGCCCTCTCAAGAAATTTTTGAAAAAATACTTAGGGTTTTGGGAAATGATGAAAAGATTTGAAAAAAATTTCAAAAGGATTTGACCTTTGTCATGAATGCCATATTTTCCAACTCACTCCATTTATAATATCCATTTAAAATCCATTAAGCGTTTTGAAAATTCATAAATATTTCACTTACCCCTTTAACGAAATTATAAATCATTTTCTTTAAAGTAATGCTGTGATTAAAACTTTTGAGAAATCAAACCTTATTTTTAATACCACTAGTTTCGCAAAAATTTTCTAACTCAACCTATCTTTCATGGCATAGTTAATAACTCGTATGTCCATTTCTAATTTTCGCACTAAAAGCAAGTGACCGAAATCTTAACCTGTTATCCCTTCACAAAAAGAATTCAAAAATGTGAAAAATTATTTTTAAACCCTTGAAAAAAAAAATTTTTTACATATCCGCAATAGAAAATGAAGGATTTTTTTTGTACGTGCAAAGCACAACTTGTCTTTTGATAACATGAGTGGATAGCATACCAACCTTAGTTGGAACTTTTGGGGTAATTTGTATAAATTCACCATTTTAAAATTAGGGGGAGAAAGTATTAAAAAACAAAATTAGGGCATTGCTTTTTGGGAAAAGGTTCGTATTTGAAGGATGGGGGAATTTTAAATAAATTTGAATTTGAAATTATTAATGGATAGTCATCGACCCTCGTGTATTATTATAATAATCAAATATTAGTATATAACATTCATGGCAATAACTAAATCTCTTTTCAAAACGCTTTAAACTGATTCTAAAAACCCTAAGACTTGATTTTCATTTACGCTTGAGGGCAAGCTTGGTTTAAGTGTGGTGGAATTTGTAATGTGTATTTTTATACACATTTTTAGGGTTTTTATCATCTCAAATGCATTCTTAATTCACCTAAATGTATGAAAAATGCTTATAATCCATAAAACATGATTTGGAACCTCTTAATACATTTTTTATATTATTTTACAGGCGAAAAGGCCATAAGATGAAGATTTCTACCCAAATTGCAAATCATGGGCCAAAGATGGCCAACCAAGTTTACCAAAACCCTACACAAATTCACCCAAATAATCGATTTTCAAACAAGCTCAAAATCGATCAAACTGCATATCCTTGGATTCAAAGACACGACAAGACGAATCGGCTGGTATTATTCTCCACCTTCGAGAACGCCGGCGATCGCCGGGAATCCGCCAACCAAAGCAACCAGCCATGTTTCGACCCGAGAAAGCTTCTTCGAGCAACCTTGCCTTCTACAATCCCACCATTCGAGCCAAAACCAACTCTATTCTCTTCCTCTCTTCCCGCCCTTTCTATCCATATGTAGAATTCATCAAATGGTGCAAAATTGAGTGAGAAATCTGAAGTTAAATCAACTGTTCGACGAAATCCTCAATGAACTTTTCAAACTTGATGATCCAACGGTCGAAATTTCGGCAGTGAGATGAATTCGATCGGTCTACTCGCATCTTTCTCACAAAATGATGATGTTTGACGATTCGAACAGCTTCAGAGGAGTCTCTTAATGGATTCCGAAGACTCAATTCCATGGAAAAACAACTCGGAATCTCATTTTGACTCACGATTTTGAGTTCCATTTGGTTATTTTCGCTGAGTTCGGTTAATGGCGAAATTCACTAATCAGGGGAAAAGTGAAGCATCAAAGCTTACAGAACAGCATCGCAAGAGAGTGAGGGATGAAGCCTGAGCGTTGAACTGAGCTGCCGCGGTTCAAAGAACAAGGTTTAAGCTTGAACAGTCAACAATGGCGGAAATGGACTGAACCGAGTAAAAATGAAGAGAACTTGATGAATGTTCAACCATTTTCTGCGTTTCAAAGCCTTGAGGGTTCGTGATGACGAGAGGAAGTCGTTGGGAGTGAAATCACGAGCTACAATGAAGAGTAGAGCAAGCTCGAGTTACGGGTTGAAGAAGAAGCGATAACGGGTCTGGAAATTGATGCAAAATTGGATCCAAACTCCATATTTACTTCACACCGGTCCCGTCGAGTTTCGTTTTAGGACGGCTGCAGATTGCGATCCACGAAAAATCAAGCAATCTTCGTTCAAAATGGATTCAGCGCCATTCTCGCTCGAGAGCAACCCGTTTCATGCGCGTTCGACCCATTCCGCCATAAAAGATCAACAGAGTGATTCAAACTCAGCACCTATCTGAAGGAATGCGAGTGACCCGTTTCATGCGTTCTGCGACTCGTTTCATCGACGTTTCAACTCGCAGCTGACACGAAAGAAATCGAAAAAACAAAATCTTCAGCGCGAATTCTTACTCCGTGAGCGACTCATTTCACGCGCGTTTCGACCCGTTTCAACTCAGCAGATCAAGGAATGGGCCCACTCGTCAGCGTAACATCGCGAAATTCAAACTCAGATCCAATCTGAGCGTTCTTCCGCCAAAAACAGAGGAAAATATTTTCCAACCAAAACCAGATCAAATCTCAACCGAATTCAACGAAATTTCGTCCAGATCTTCAGTACACCCCACTTGATCTGCCTGAGCCAATGGAATCGCTCGGTTTGTCCCCCACTCTCCAGACCAGCCTCTCTATAAATTCGACCGATCAACCCACTCATCAAGAATCATTCTTCCATTCTCCAAATTCTTTCAACACATTACTCTCCAATCATCTTCTTTAAGCTTCAGTAACTCCATTACTGAATCTCAGAGCTTTTCGAGCTTCAATTTTCGAGTTTGAGTGAAATTCACCAATTCGGGTTGATTTTGGTGAAAAAGGCAATTGATCGGTTCGGCTGGAATCAAGCATCAGTTGGAGGTTCAAATCGGCTCAAGGAAGTTTCTGGTTGATCTTCCACGTCTCGGTTCGATCCAATTTTCATTTAATCTCTTGTATTCAATTTTAGATCACAAGATCCAATTTGTAAAAGAACATGATGAACACATGCCTAATTTCGGTTGATCTTATCATGTGTGAGTAGAATCTTGTAGGGATAGGCTTTTTGTGATAGAATTGTTTGAAATCTTGCTTTAATTTGAATTAAATTGACTGATTTGGTACTGTTCATAATATGCTTGTTAAATCTGGATTTTTCTTGATTTAATCGATTTGGTTGAATTAATTAGGTCATTTAGAACTGAATTTTTCATGCATGTTAGTCCATTTTATCATCTTGAATCTTGGTTGAGGTTTTTGCTTGATTTAGTGAAGTTTTTAGTTCAAAAATTGAGATCAAACACTAGTTGGTTGATTGGTGTTTGATCTGAAATTTTGATCTATTTGCTGAATTTTTCTGGTTGGAAATAATTCAAACTTGTGCCAAATCTGATAAACTGAATATTTAGTGATTAATGATACAATTCTTGATCAAATTGCCTTAAAAATCCCTACTTTTATCCTATTAATTCAAAAATACAATTTTCTGCATTTTATTTTTGTCAGTTTCAGTAAAGAAATTATTTGACTTCAGATCTGATCAAAGAAAATCATAAAAAAAATATTTTGTGTTTCTTTAGATATTTTAGAACAACTTTCATATAATATGTGCCCAATGCTTTTATGTTAAATTTGTAAGAAAAAAATCTGTGCAAAGTCTTGACTTTTTAATTTCATGTTCTTGATTTTTGATTCTGACTGTTTTTCTACGATTTTTAGAAATTAGTAGAAAAATCCTATAAATAAAAAATCTAGATCTCAGTAATTCATTTTGAAGTGTAGTTTCTTAATCTGAATTTTAATTGAGTTGTTATTTGGATAAAATTTGAATTCCACCCTCTTTTGACAACTCATACCATTCTCTGTCCAATCCTGTCATATGTTCTGAGTTTTGACCATAACTTTTGGAATATCAATCATTTTGATTTGAGATTTTTACCTCATAATCTGAACTTGTTTGCCTAATTGCTGTTAATTTGTGGTGATTTTTGAAGTAATTTTCGATTTTCTGTGATTTTTTTGAATAACTCTGTTGACTGATTGTGAAAAGTGAGGACTAAAACGAAAATTACATAAAAAATATGAACAAAAGTGATAATTGATTCACCTTGCATTGTGAAGATCTCATTCTCTATTTTCCATTGACATATCATTTGTAACTTTTGGATATTTGGAATTATTATTAAAGAATTTTCAAAGGATTTGTGTACGAATTTACTTCAATATATCAATAACCTTCTAAAAATAGTCTGCAACATCTGAACAAAAACAAGACCTACTTTTGAAAAGAATTGTAATACCTCAAGGCCATTCTCCTTGTGTTCGACCCCTAAACTCATTACCACTCATACTCGTAATTGATTAATAGGGAAATATAAATTGTTTTGTTAAATTGTGTGAAACTCAACGACGGTTTTAACGCGATTTACAGTCACACCCGTTAGTCGCACCTTTTGGTCGCAACTCTTGGACTCAACTTTTGGATCGCTTTCCTTGGTCGCACCTTTTAGACGCAATCCTTGGTCATGACCTTTGGATCATATTTCTTGGTCGCAACTCTTGGATGCAACACTTGGACGCAACCTTTGGATCGTATCCCTTGGTGGCATCTTTTGGACACAACTTCTGGATCACATCTATTCATCGCATCTTTTGATCGCATCTTTTGGACATAACTTTTGGATCACATCTTTTGGTCATATCCTTTGGTCGCATTCTTTGGATGAAACTCTTGGATCATATCCATTATTCGCATCTTTTCTATTAAGAATATTCAACACTTGAATACTCTATATGCAAGCCCTATAATTATAAATAGTATCTAAATAGTATATATCACATATATACCGACTCAATTTAACCGAAACACGCACGTCGCTCTGATACCACTGTTGGGTCTCGGACGTGCATAACGCAGCGGAAAACAAAAATTTCGTCCAAAACCAATCCGAGGATCCGTGCGTATCGGTTAAATCAAAGAAATAAATCTTAAAGATACCTTTCGGATTACGCTTAATCCGTGACGCTCAAACCATGCGTGTTGTCCATGCGTCTCTAAACCGGTTACCGTCCTAACCGATTTTACGTCCGTCTAGGCCATCTAGGTCGAATCGTGCGGAAGTCATCTACCGCACACACAATCGGTCTCCACCAAAACTCTCAACAAACCATTCTCATCTTCTTAGGCCGAATAGATCACAAGCGCCGAAAGTACGAACGCCTCTACCAGTGTCCACACGAACAAACTTCGTACAACGGGAAGAAGAACAATATATATGCTAGTAGCTTGTTCTCCTCTTGCATAAGAAAACTCTTTTTATTTTATCTCACAAAAGATGTATATAATTCCTCTCATATAATCGCACTCTTTCATTTTGTCATACAAAAGGAAAGAACCCTTTCATAATTTTGTCATACAAATTAGAAAGTATATTTTTTCTCTTTTGTCTCAGAAAAGCGAATGAGAAATAATGAGAGAGAGAATGATGTGTTGTCTAATGAATTTGGAGCCCTCTATGTCCTTATATAGAGGTGAAGAGTCATGTCTCCTCACACTAAAAGATGTGTATGACATCACTAGTCATTATCCATATGCCATCATCTAGACTCTTCTAGATTACATGATCTTTTGTGCTCATAGTCTTTATATACATATATATCACATCTTATCACATAAGATGACAATATATTTTGTGACATTCTTATGCAACTCATCATATAAGTCGCTAAGATTTTCTGCGCCCGTTTCAGTTTGTTCTTTGTGTGTGACCCTGTAGGTTCACTTAATGTTGGCAATAGACTTGACAGTCTATAAATCATGAGCGGACTCTAGCAAGCCATCATGACTACCCAATTTAAGTGAATATCGGTGATCCGATTTACCTAATCAACAATCACGTATTTAGTCCCTTTGTCACGCGATATCTATATCGATCATAAGGCATGTAATACGCCATCCTTATATTAATCGAATAATATTTCTTGATCCCAAATTAAACTGAACAAGAACGAATGACATTAATAACTCTTATTAATTCATTTGAGTATGGCCATACATTTCTTCAGTTCAATTCATCAAGAGGCCTAAAGAAATCTCTCTCATTTATGAGAGGAACAAATCCCATCTTGATTGCACTCATCCCTCTACATGATTCATTGTATACCTAATCATAACCGTTATGACCACCCGGTTAAAGGCAATGTTAGTATAAATTACTCATGTTGGGAACCGAGACAATCTCAGGTCAAAGGACTATAAATACTTTATGTTACAAGAATCGCTAATGACGTAAAACATGTAGCATTCTTTTGGCGGGTCAGTCCAGTATATGGTCTCTAACATATACCTATGTTAATGACTTGATAACTATTTATCCATGATCGGTAAAACATAATCATCAGTCAACTAATATACTGGTGTACATTTATAGCTTGTATATAAATATATATTTATATGTATCCGCAAGTATATTTGTCTCCACAAATATCCTATAAATGACCAGGGACGATTTAGAATAGCATTCATAACACTTTATAGTTTTACTATCAAAGTCACGTACTTTAATGGCATAAAGCTGAATTGCATATTCATGGTCTATTTTAATTATATTAAAATAACCTATACGCACATCTTATATGAAATATCTTAGAATAAATATTATATTTGTTATTACAATCTATCATCTAGGTCACAAATATTTTGGCTTAGGGCATAACACCATCAAATAATTCTTTAAATAATGTGAAAATTTAAGGGGGAAAAAAGATGTTTGAAGTACAGGGACTACTCGATATAAAGAGAAAATTCAACAAATTTATATATGATGATTTGTTACCAAAATAATGTCCATATTTGTTACCAAAAAGGCTAGATCTAGATTTGAGTAACCCCTACACATATGGACTTGGATAACATATGCATTATACCAATAATATACAATATGTTATAAATATACCCAAGTAATATATACAATTATAATTTTTTATAAAATTAAGTTCAAAAATAAAATCATGCATAATTTATACTAACCATATAGCCAAATATATGTGACAAAAATTATTAATATTCTCATTAGTCATGAGTTAGAAGAGAAAGAATTTCATATTTTGATTGACCAAGTACATAAGGCAACATGTGGGCAAGCTGGATAGGCAACATGAGTCAATTAATTGGCAGAGAAGAAAATTGAAACGCAAAAACGATCACATATTCACGTTTTAGAAATCTTTTAGGCAATTCCGAGCCCAAATAAATGGAATCAGCCTATGCCAGCCTAATATGTTTCTGCTTTTTTAGCAAAAAAAAAAAATGAAAAACGCAAAACAGAAGCATTCCCAAACAAGCCCTTCATTTTTAAACATCCAAACACAATTCGTTAATGCAAAATTCACAAGGGGCCGAGGGCTCGTGCATCATTTCTAGAGCCCGCGAAATCTGACCCGACCTGAAAAACCCGTCCGACCCGATCTGAACCCGAGTGACCCGAAATCCGAAATGACCATAATCCAAAATGACCTGAAACCCGAATGACCCGAAACCCGAACGACCTGCAACCCGAACGACCCGAGACCGGAATGACCCGCGACCCGAACGACCCGAAACCCGAATGACCCGCGACACGAAGACCCGTGATCCGAATTGACCCGAACCCGAATGACCCGCCCGATTTGACCCGAAAATAAACATTTTTTTCTTTTAATATCCAAAAAATCTCAAAATTGAGAATTTTTTGGCGTGTTCTAACATAATTGACCTGATAATACTGACCAGAATAACCTCTAATCTGAGTGACTTTTGACCCGAATGACCCGAAACTCGAACGACCCGAAACCCGAACGACCCGTGACCGGAACGACCCGAAACCCGAATAAGCCGCGACCCGAACAACTCGTGACCCGAATTGAGCCGAAACCCAATTGACCCGAACCCGAATTGATCCGACTCTTCCGCATTTCTTGCAGGGACTATGCAGTTATGGAAAAAAATGAATAGCATCAAAAAGGATAATTCAACATGCAGTGAGTACTTCCAAAAACTCAAAGCCGTCGCGGACCAAATGAGTTTTGTCGGCGCTTCCGTTTCTGATTCAGAAATGGTTTTGATAACCCTTGAAGGCTTTGACAGTGAGTTTGATTCTTTGTGTTTTTGCAATTTCTTCCTGTACTAAATTTCTCTCTCTAGCCGATTTACATGGTATTCTTTTAAGCCATGAACAAAGAATCAATAATCAAAACTCTCATCCTCAAGCTCTTCTTACTATGCCAGCCAATCATAATCAATTCATCCCACACCAAAATAACCAACGAATACCCAATTCTTCTCCAATTACAAACCAATAATCGAACCAAAATCAACAAAGGCATTTTCACAACAACACCAACCAGAGACCTAAAGTTGGTTCCGAATTCCGCCTGCAACAAATCAGCAACAACCCGTGCCCCGACCGCCACCGGCTTCCTACTGACGGAATAATTCTCTATCTCCTTCCACAAACTGGTTCCTCGACTCGGGTTCTACACACCATCTTACACCTGACATAAACAACCTCATCCCACATGCTCCATACACTGGAAATGATCAAGTGCAGATTGGCAATGGTGCCGGATTGCACATCCAGCACATAGGTTTTTCTACAATCCCATCTTTTTCAAAACCTTTAAATTTAAGTAATGTTTTAGATGTGCCCCAAATAAAAAAGAACTTAGATAGCATATCTCAGAGACTTGTCCATTCATCTTCTGATATTATTTTTTGCTTTAGCTCGTAATAATAAGATTTCAATTTCTTCTAAATAAAACTTTTCCTTATGTTGATTGTTGTAAAGGAAAAAGTCAAAAATTATCGTTTCAATTGAATAAATTTAAAACTATTATGAAATAGTTAAAAGAGAGATAGAGAAAAGAGAGAATAGGATAATAAACTGTTTATTCAATTGTTGCATTTCTTGTTTACATTGTAAGGTCTATTTATAGAAAGATCAATTCTCTTCATAATACATAGAAATAAGAGAGAATAAATACAAATATAATGATATTCAAAATTCAAGAAAAGATATACATCCACCCTATTCTAGATTGTTCTTAACATAATAACACATAAATATATGTAGGTGATGTATTTAGAAGTTCAAGAAGGAAATGGACATCTATACTAAATTATTCATAACACTCCCCCTTGGATGTCCATATTTCATACGTATTATTTCCCCCCCTCATGTGTACAAATATCTTTAAAACGACGAAGTCCAATCTTGTGCACTAATTTCTCAAAAGTTCTGGTTGGTAATGATTTTGTGAATAGATCTGCTAGATTGTCCGTTGAGCGTATTTGGTCAACATCAATTTCACCGTTCTTCTGAAGTTCGTGTGTGAAAAAGAACTTTGGAGAAATGTGTTTGGTTCTATCTCCTTTAATATAGCCTTCTTTTATTTTAGCAATACATGCAGTGTTATCTTCATATATCACAGTTGGACTACCTTTAACTATATTAAGGTGACATGATTCTTGAATATGTTGAATCATTGATCTTAACCACACACATTCTTTACTACCCTCATGGAGCGCAATGATTTCAGCATGGTTTGAAGATGTAGCCACTAAGGTTTGCTTGGTGGACCGCCATGAAATAGCAGTATTGCCGTATGTAAATAAGTATCCAGTTTGTGATCTTGGCTTTATGTGGATCTGACATATATCCAGCATCTGCATATCCAATTAATTTGGGTTCTGTTATTTTTTTGTATAATAAACCCATATCTATTGTTCCTCGAAGATAACGAAGTACATGTTTAATACCATTCCAATATCTTCGTGTTGGTGCAGAACTATATCTAGCTAATAAGTTTACGGAGAATGCTATATCAGGTCTTGTATTATTAGCTAAATACATCAATGCACCAATTACACTCAAATATGGTACTTCTGGACCAAGAATATCTTCATTATCTTCTTTTGTACAAAAACAATCCATCTTTACATCAAGGGATCGACCAACCATTGGTGAGCTTAATGGATGGGATTTGTCCATGTTAAATCGTTTTAAAATTTTATTCACATAATTGGATTGATGAACAAATATGCCACCTTTTAAGTGCTCAATTTGTAGTCCAAGACAAAATTTTATTTTTCCAAGATCTTTCATTTCAAATTCTCTTTTTAAATATGCAGCAATATTCTCAATCTCTTCAGGAGTTCCAATGATATTTAAATCATCGACATATACTGCAATAATACCAAATCCAGAATTGGATTTCTTAATAAAAATACATGGACTAATAAGATTATTTTCATATCCTTCTGTAAGGTATTTACTTAGGTGGTTATACCACATCCTTCCGGATTGTTTCAACCCATACAACGACTTTTTCAATTTTATAGAATACATTCCACGATGTCTTATGTTACATGCTTCGGATACTTTTAGTCCTTCAGGGACTTTCATATAAATTTCAGTATCAAGCGATCCATATAAATAAGCTGTAACAACATCCATTAGATGCATATTTAGTCCTTCAGAAACTACCAAGCTAATTAAAAATCTAAATGTAATTGCGTCTAATACGGGCGAATAAGTTTCTTCATAATCTATTCCGGGTTTCTGTGTAAATCCTTGCGCTACCAGTCTTGCTTTGTATCTTATAATTTCATTCTTCTCATTTCGCTTTCTTACAAATACCCACTTATAGCCTACTGGTTGTATACCTTCAGGCATTTGGACTACATGTACAAAAACTTCACGTTTCTCAAGTGAGTTCAACTCTGCCTTAATTGCATCTTTCCATTTTGGCAAATCTTTTCTTCGTCGACATTCTTCAATTGATTTTGGTTCTTGATCCTCATTTTCATTGTTTAAATCTATTGCGATCGCATATGCAAACTTTTCATCAATAATAGTTTCATTTCGGTTCCATCTTTTTTCAGTAGAGACATAATTTATCGAGATCTCTTCATTTTCAACATTTTCAATGTTGTCAGGTACCTGAACGTCTTCAAAATTTATTTGGTTATTTATTTCATCTACCATTTTATCTTTAATATCCACTTCATGAGGTTTTATAATTATAGTAGTGCCAACTTTCTTATCATGCTCTCGCTTCTTCCTTGGATTTTTATCCTCTGAACCGATTGGTCGACCATGCTTCTGGCGTTTATCATTAATAGAATTATCCGAGAGTATTCCAATTCGAGCAGGAGCATTTAATACTGGAATATATGACTTGGTTACTCTTTTTGTATCAATAAATGCATCAGGTAATTGATTTGCAATTTGTTGCAAATGAATAATTTTCTGAACTTCTAGTTCAGATTGATTTGTTCGAGGATCAAGTTGAGACATTGATAATGCATTCCATGTAGTTTCTTATTTTTCCAGCTTTTGTTTATCTCCCCCTAATGTTGGGAATACAGTCTCATCGAATTGACAATCAGCAAATCTTGCTGTAAATAAATCTCCAGTTAATGGTTCAAGATATTTAATAATCGATGAGGATTCAAAACCAACATAAATTCCCAATCTTCTTTGTGGACCCATTTTTTTGCGTTGTGGTGGAGCTATCGGAACATATACCGCACACCCAAAAAATTTTAAATGAGTATATTTGGCAACTGGCCATTTACAAGTTGAAACGGGTAATATTTATGATAAGCAGTTGGTCTTAATTTAATTTGTACTGCAGCATGTAAAATTGCATGGCCCCAAACATAAGTTGTCAACTTTGATTTTATAATTAAGGGTCGAGCGATTAATTGTAAACGTTTAATAAGAGATTCTGCTAAACAATTTTGTGTATGTGTGTGAGCTATTGGATGCTCAACTTTAATCCCGATTGACATACAATAGTCATTAAATGCTTGGGACGTAAATTCACCGGCATTATCAAGACGAATTGTCTTAATTATATAATCTGCAAATTGTGCTCTTAATCTAATTATCTGAGCAAGTAATTTCGCAAATGCTACATTTCGAGATGATAACAAACATACATGTGACCATCTTGTAGCTGCATCTATTAATACCATAAAGTATTTAAATGGTCCACATGAAGGAGTAATAGGCCCACATATATCTCCTTGTATATGTTCAAGAAAACTAAGTGATTCATTTTTAACTTTAGTTGTCGATGGTCTAACAATTAGTTTCCCTTGATAATAAGCAGCACATGAGAATTTGTTTGATGGATGAATCTTTTGGTTCTTCAAAGGATGCCCGTTTGAATTTTCTATAATCCTTCTCATCATTATAGCTCCTGGATGACCTAAGCGATCATGCCAAATCATAAAATTCATGTTTGATTGAATGAACTCTTGGTTCATTATAGCATGCGCTTCAATTGTACTAATATGTGAATAGTACAGGCATGTTGACAAAGCGGACAATTTTTCTAATATATACTTATGTCGACACACAATATTAGTTATATTAAGATATTCAATATTATTCTCACTTATTGTTTCAATATGATATCCATTATGGCGTATATCATTAAAACTTAACAAATTTCTTTTTGATTTAGTTGCTAATTGATAAGTCATTAATTATACACATTTTATACCCTATAAATATATGATATTGCACCATTATAAGTGTTAATATGCTATTTATATGGATAATAATCATAACTCGAATGTTGATACTACTAATGAGATGTTTATATGATTTCAGGTGCAATTTAGATGGAGCATAACTTGGGGAAAAGAAGTTGGAGCACAAGAGAGAGATAATAATCAAGACTCGGACCTGCCGACACAGTTGCAGTATTTCGGCCATAACTCACAATCTGGGCCTCCTCTAGATGCATACTATATACCGTTGGAAAGAAGAGAACAAAGCCCACAATTCATTCTTTATCACCAAAGCCCAATTCCGAAGTCTACATGACCCAAATTGACCATCTTCTGGATAGATCTTTCATGCAATGTGCATGCACTCTTCATGCCTTTGCCATGCTCCCTTCACACTCTTTGCATGGAGCTTCATTCATCCCTCATGATCACCTTTTGAGAGGGTTATAACCAGGTGCAAGGCATCATTTCTAATCATTTTTGAACTTCATCATTCTCTCTCTTGGAGTTGGGCAAGTCAAGCAAGCTTCACCCTTCCATCCACGCTTCATTAATGGGTTTTATCATTATTTTATTTTCTTTATTTTCCATGTATTTCGAGTAAGCCCTTCGAGGCATAGTTAGTGTTTATGTTTTTGTGTTGTAACTTTTGAGACCTTTAATAATGAATTTCATTTGAACGGTTATATTCTGTTTTTATTTACTTATTATCTTTCATGCTCAATGAATTGTTTTAAGTTTATTTCGGTCAATTCTATGTTCAGTAGTAATTAACAAGGGCCACAAAATTCCTATGGTTGCTTTGCTCAATAGCCTCCATTAGAATTTGAATAATAGCCAAGTGCAAATAACTCACAACGATCTAAACAGTTCTGAACAAGCTCATTGTTTAGGAGGTTTTGATTTGTTTAAATAACCAATGATTTCTATTGAATTGGTTATGATATTCAAGTAGGTTAGTGTTTTTATTTACGAGCTCATCTAAACTAAAACCCTATCTTTTTGTTTGAGTTATTTATCGGTTAGAGCTCATCTTACTGCACTTAAGAGATTAATTCCAAATTCATTATTATAGTCAAGGATAAAGTTACACACAAATTCACTACACAAAATTATGCCTCATTTCACAAAACCACCACATCTCTTGATTTTTACTCTAAGTTTCCTCTTTACTTGTTACTTTCATTTTGTTGCAATCAACCAATCAACAACCCCCCCAATTGTGTGTCTTGTTTTAGGTCTTGTGTTTGGTTTTATTTACGGTCTTGGTTTCTCTTTATTTTAGTTTCTATTTTTGTTGAGTCCATTTTGATTAGAGAAGTAATCTTTTCACCTGGTTTAGTCTAAATAGCTCTCTGTGGTTCGACCCCTACTTCCACTGTCTACTTTATTGTAGTTAAGTCTAGGGTTACAAATTTCTTTTGGTAAGTGTATAACGACTGCAAAAATGCCCTCTTATCAAAATGGCGCCGTTGCCGGGGAGCTAGCAACGCGACTAGTTTAGGTCAATATTCACACTTCTCTTGTGTAGTACGGTAGTCTGCATTTTTGTCAGAGTAAACCAAATTCGTTTTACTTTTTGTCAGTCACATTTTTTTTACTTTTTGTCAGAGTCACACTTTCGTTACCTTTGTTATCTTTTTCACTTTTTGTCAGAGTCAGTCATACTATTTATTTTCACTTTGAGTCTGCATTACTTGCATTCACTAATTCTCTCTCTTACACTTGATTCCAGTTCATGAAAGCTACTCGTAGTTCTAATCTTCCACTTGAACCACTAGATCCGGAGATTGAGAGAACGCACCTGGAGCGAAGAAGAGCAATTCCGGTAACACCGAAAGCAGCCGAAGAAACTGAAAAGGTGGAGAACTTGGACAGCGAAAGCGGACCTCCTACTCCACCAGCTCCTCCTCACGCTACAAGAGGTAACACTACGGTCATGGCTAATTTTGAGGATAGGACACTTAGGGACTTGTCTACCTTAGATTTTGCTACCAACCAGTATGGTATTGTATTACCACCGGTCCCGAATTTTAAGATCCAAACGGGTCTTCTTCAATTATTACCGACTTTCAATGGGAGCGCCGGAGAGGATCCGCACTCTCACATGCGGGAGTTCAACCATATCACCGCAACAATGATGCCGGCGGAGATCGAAGATGAAGGTCCTTACAAGCTGCGACTGTTTTCATACAGTCTTAGAGGACCAGCAAAGGACTGGTACTACCATCTAGCACCTTTTCCAACAACTTGGGTAGAACTTCAAAAGTATTTTCCTGTCTCTCTTACCGCTTCTATTAGGAAGCAGATTTGTAGTATTCAACAAGAAGTAGGAGAAACCCTCTACGAGTACTATGATCGCTTCCAGAAGTTGTGTGCAAAATGTCCCAACCATCAAGTCCCAGAGAATCTCTTGATTCAACACTTGTATGATGGGATGCTTCAAGAGACTAGGGATAATGTAGATTCTGCTAGTGGGGGTGCTTTCATAGATAAAACCGTTAGGCAAGCACGAACCTTGATAGAAATCATGGCAAAAAATGCCCAATCTAGTAGAACCAGATCTCGAATTAGGGGAGTTAGTGAGATTAGAGACTGTGATTTGGAGAAGCGAGTGAATGGTATAGACGCCAAATTAGATAGCTTGGCTAATATGATGGCGTCATTCATGGGAACCAAAATGGAAGTAAAAGCATGTGGTGCCTGCACTCAGACAGGACACACCACTGATGCGTGCCCAACACTCCATGATGACGAGAAAGTCACGTCCACAGCTTGCGGCATCTTCAAGCTAAACCAACATGGAAATTCAAATGGGGGTCAAAACCGTAATTATGATCCCTATTCCAAAACATACAACCCTAGATGGCGTGATCACCCAAACTTCAGATGGCGTGACCCAGGAAACCAACAACAACCTCCTCAAATCCATAATCAAAATTCTTCTCCTTCTTCACCTCCAATTGACCCTGCTTTGAAAAGTCTTTCTGACATTGTGACCTCCTTGGCCACGTCAACTACTTCTTTTCAGAAGGATACAAAACGTGCCCTAACACATCTGGGCACCCAAATTGCTCAAATATCCTCTGAATTAAACCAGTTAAAAACTCAGGGGTCCTCACAACTTCCTTCCAAAACTCTCAACCCCTGTGAGAATGCATGTGCTATCACCTTAAGAAGTGGTAAAGAAATAGAAGGGAGTAAAGGAAACATGAAAGGTGAAGGAGAGATTGAAGTAATTATGCCGGAACCCGAGAAGATGAAAGAAAAGTCCAAGAAAAGACCACCTTATAAACCTAGAGCCCCTTTTCCTAGCCGTCTAGCGGTTAACACCAAAAAGGATGAGGCAAGAGAGAGATATCCTAGAGGTTTTCAAGAAAGTGGAAGTAAACATTCCACTACTCGATTCCATTCGTAGATTCCCTCGCTATGCGAAATTTCTCAAGGACTTGTGCACGAACAAGAGAACGCTAAATGGTCATGAGAGAGTAACAATGAGTGAGAATGTCTCTGCAGTTATTCGCAAGAAGCTTCCAGAGAAGCAAAAAGACCCTGGCATGTTTGCCATTCCTTGCAGCATTGGGCACCATGAATTTGCTCGGTGCATGCTTGATCTTGGGGCATTTATCAATGTCATGCCCTTTTCTATCTATTCTTCCCTCGGTTTAGGACCTTTGAAAAAGACCGGGGTGATCCTTCAACTAGCCGATCGTTCTACTGTTGTGCCAGAGGGAGTTATAGAGGATGTCCTTGTTAAAGGTCAATGGCCTTATCTTCCCTGCAGATTTCTATATTCTGCGTATGGATGAGTCTGGTAGCTCACCGAGTTCGACTCCCATTCTTCTGGGAAGACCCTTCCTTAAAACTGCCCGAACCAAGATTGATGTGCACAATGGCACTCTTTCTATGGAATTTGACGGAGAGAACATCTCTTTCAACATCTTTGATGCTATCAAGCATCCTTCTTGACGAGCATGTCTCTGCTATTTGCACCATCGACCCAGTTGATGAGTGTGTCGACTACTTCTCCTCTTTTGAGTTCATAGATCTGCTCGAGACCATTCTTGATCTCTCTCCAGATGAGCAGGACCTTCTTCAAAGTCTATCTGCCTTGGCCATTGGAGAGGCTTCTTCCTCTTCTCCTTCTCCTCCCTTGATAGACTTGAAACCCTCTCTTGAGCCCACCAAACCTTCCATTGTGAATCCCCCCCTCTCTTGACCTAAAACCTCTACCAGCTCATCTCAAGTACGCATACTTGGGTACAGGAGATACCCTTCCAGTGATCATCTCTAGTAGCCTCACTGCTACTCAAGAAGATAAATTAGTTAACGTTTTGAGAGACCACAAGACCGCTATTGGATGGACTCTAGCTGATATTAAGGGAATCAGCCCCTCTACATGTATGCATCGGATATTGTTGGAGGATGGATCTAAACCATCCCGTGAGCCTCAGCGTAGGCTGAATCCTCCAATGATGGAAGTGGTTAAGAAGGAAATAATCAAGCTCCTTGATGCAAGAAATCATATACCCTATCTCTGATTCACAATGGGTATCACCAATCCAGGTGGTACCCAAGAAAACTGGTATTACGATAATTGAGAATCAGGATGGTGAAAAAGTTCCTACGAGAGCAGAAAATGGATGGCGAGTATGCATTGATTATCGCAAATTAAACACTGCCACCCGGAAAGACCATTTCCCCCTTCCTTTCATTGACCAGATGCTCGAGCGCCTTGCTGGGCGCCACCATTACTGCTTCTTAGATGGCTTCTCTGGTTACTTTCAAATAGCCATCGCCCCCGAGGATCAAGAAAAGACCACATTCACGTGCCCTTTTGGCACCTTTGCCTATAGGCGGATGCCCTTTGGGTTGTGTAACGCACCCGGTACATTTCAGAGATGTATGATGTCCATCTTCTCTGATTATGTCACCCGAATTATTGAGGTTTTCATGGATGATTTCACCGTCTATGGTGATTCATTCGATGACTGCCTGGGAAACCTAAAGATGATTCTTCAAAGGTGTGTAGAGACCGACCTGGTGCTGAATTACAAGAAATGTCATTTCATGGTGGATCAGGGCATAGTCTTAGGCCATGTGGTTTCCTCTCGGGGTCTTGAAGTGGATAAAGCAAAGATTGATGTCATTAGATCCCTTCCGTACCCAACCAATGTGAAGGATATTCGATCATTTCTTGGTCATGCCGGATTTTATAGGCGTTTCATCAAAGATTTCTCAAAAATCGCTCAACCTCTTTGTCTTCTTCTCCAAAAAGAGGCTTCTTTTGAGTTTAATGAGAAATGCAAAGCGGCATTCGACCTTCTCAAGGAGAAATTATGTTCTGCCCCCATCATTAAAGCTCCCGATTCGAATCTGTCTTTCGAGATCATGTGCGATGCGAGTGATAGGGCAGTTGGAGCTGTTCTTGGGCAGCGGGATGGGCGAGAACCCCATGTTATCTCTTATGCCTCCAGGACCTTAGACGATGCTCAGTGCAACTATAAAACTACAGAAAAAGAGCTGCTAGTTTTTGCACTAGAGAAATTTAGGTCCTATCTCCTAGGGGTTAAGGTGATTATATACTCTGACCATGCCGCGTTGAGGCATCTTTTCAAGAAGAAGGAATCCAAGCCGAGACTTCTTCGTTGGATATTGTTGCTCCAGGAGTTCGACTTGGAGATTAGAGATAAACGAGGATCAGAGAATCTAGTTGCAGATCACCTTAGCCGCCTTCCTATGAGGATTGAGGAGGGTACCCCAATATCGGAGTTTTTCCCTGAGGAATATCTCTATGCCGTGCAAAGCTATACACCATGGTATGCTGATATAGTGAATTACTTGGTGGCTAAAGACCTACCAGAGGATCTTACACATGCACAGGCTGATCGAATCCGGTATGATTCCCGATTTTATATTCGGGACGAGCCTTACCTCTTTCGGATTTGCGCGAATCAAATTATTCGGAGATCTATACCAGATAATGAGGTCAGATCCGTTCTTGAGTTTTGTCACTCTCTGGAGTGTGGAGGACAGTTTGGCGCCAAGCGGATAGCTCATAAGGTCCTTGAGTGTGGTTTCTTCTGGCCCACTCTACATAAGGATGCTTACTTCTTCGTGAAGTCATGTGAGCGATGATAAGAAGTATTTTTGCAGTCGTTATACACTTACCAAAAGAAATTTATAACCCTAAACTTAACTACAATACAGTAGACAGTGGAAGTAGGGGTCGAACCACAGAGAGCTATTTAGACTAAAACTAGGTGAAAGGATTACTCCTCTAATGAAAACGGACTCGAACAAAAACAGAAAACTAAAATAAAGAGAAACCAATACCGTAAATAAAACCAAACACAAGACCTAAAACAAGACACACAATTAGGGGGGTTGTTGATTGGTTGATTGCAACAAAATGAAAGTAACAAATAAAGAGAAAACTTAAAGTAAAGACTAAGAGATGTGGTGGTTTTGTGAAATGAGGCATAGTTTCGTGTAGTGAATTTGTGTGTAACTTTATCCTTGATTATAATAATGAATTTGGAATTAATATCTTAAGTGCACTAAGATGAGCTCTAACCGATAAATAACTCAAACGAAAAGATAGAATTTTAGTTTAGATGAGCTCGTAAATAAAAACACTAACCTACTTGAATATAATAACCAATTCAATAGGAATCATTGGTTATTTAAACAAATCAAAACCTCCTAAACAATGAGCTTGTTTAGAACTGTTTAGTTCGTTATGAGTTATTTGCACTTGGCTATTATTCAAATTCTAATGGAAGCTATTGAGCAAAGCAACCAAAGGAATTTTGTGGCCCTTGTTAATTACTACTGAACATAGAATTGACCGAAATAAACTTAAAATAATTCATTGAGCATGAAAGATAATAAATAAATAAAAACAGAATATAACCGTTCAAATGAAATTCATTATTAATGGTCTCAAAAGTTACAACACAAAAACATAAACACTAACTATGCCTCGAAGGGCTTACTCGAAATACATGGAAAATAAAGAAAATAAAATAATGATAGAACCCATTAATGAAGCGTGGATGGAATGGTGAAGCTTGCTTGACTTGCCCAACTCCAAGAGAGAGAATGATGAAGTTCAAAAGTTATTAGAATGGATGCCTTGCACCTGGTTATATAACCCTCTCAAAAGGTGATCATGAGGGATGAATGAAGATCCATGCAAAGAGTGTGAAGGAAGCATGGCAAAGGCATGAAGAGTGCATGAAAGATCTGTCCAGAAGATGGTCAATTTGGGTCATTTGGACTTCTGAATTGGGCTCCGGTGATATAGAATGAATTGTGGGCTTTGTTCTCTTCTTTCCAACGGTATATAGTATGCATATAGAGAAGGCCCAGGTTGTGAGTTATGGCCGAAATACTAAGCCTGTGTCGGCAGATCCGAGTCTTGATTATTATCTCCATCTTGTGCTCCAACATATTTTCTCCAAGCTATGCTCCATCAAAATTGCACCTGAATTCACATAAATATGTCATTAGCAGTATCAACATTCAAGTTGTGATTATTATCCTTATAAATAAAATATTAACACATATAATGGTGCAATAACATATATGTATAGGGTATAAAATGTGTATAATTAATGACTTATCAAATCACCCCACACTTAAACATTTGATCGTCCTCGAGCAAACATTATAACTTGTATTGGTAAGATGGGTCCCATATTTTTGACTCGCCCTTCACTTATATACCAGCCAATAATGATCTTTGGTCCCTTGTGTAAGATTCCATGCACCTTGGTGAAACTCGCACTCACTCTCTTTTTGTATAGTGGAATATGAATATGGAATATGTGGAGTGTCTCTCATAATAACTCTCAATTCAAATGAATCATGATTTCCTACCTTGGTCGTGAGGGGAATTCTCAAGTTATGTTTGGTGGAATATGATGGAATTTGGTGGATAATACATATATATATACTACGTAATTGGTTTGCTTGTCTACTTCGCCACTTTCGGTCAAATTGTCACTTGGTTTTCTAAACTCATGCCTCTACTCTCCGAAAAGATATCGCCTATACCTCTATCTTCTTGGAATAATGAACCTCCTAATGCGCATACCTCCTAGCACCTTCAGTCATCTGGCCCAAAATGTGTCAACCTAACTGCTGGCCTGAGATGTATGACTGGGATCCACTTTTTCTCACAAATCGGGTAAACTAAGGTTTAGGCCATGTACAAGGGGAACAAGTTTGAGTCATGCAATCTTTTTTTTTTGTTTTAATTAATTTTTTTTTATTTTTTTTTTATTTTTATTTTTTTTTTAAGATTGTGACTCAAATATATTAGGATTATAGGGGCCTAACTTGCCTTTGTGTCAAAAATAGAGTTTACCCGAGAATCTACTCTCATAAATTTGTCTCTAAGATGCATCTCCTCACGAATACACTCGATTTACAAAGCCCATCTACAACACATAAGCCCTCAACTTCTGACACTAACCTCTACTTCCCGTCCCCTATCTTCTTATATAATGCCTAACCCTCCTTCTCCAAAACCAAGCAACAAAATGACTTTAGAAGCTAATAGACTTGGATATTATTTATATATATACGAGATGATATAGTGGGTTATTATGGATATTATACTATACACAACTTGAGTTCCGGGTCACGGTCCAATGGTAAGTCCTCGCATAATTTCTCGCGCAAATCCCTAAATTATTGGCACTCAAACAACAAATCGAGTTCACCAGTTGATAAGTCATTAATTATACACATTTTATACCCTATACATATGTAATATTGCACCATTATATGTGTTTAAATGGATAATAATCATAACTTGAATGTTGATACTACTAATAAGATATTTATGTGATTTCAGGTGCAATTTAGATGGAGCATAACTTGGGGAAAAGAAGATGGAGCACAAGAGAGAGATAATAATCAAGACTCGGGCCTGCCGACACAGTCTCAGTATTTCGGCCATAACTCATAATCTGGGCCTCTTCTATATGCATGCTATATACCGATGGAAAGAAGAGAACAAAGCCCACAATTCATTCTATATCACCAGAGCCCAATTCCGAAGTCTACATGACCCAAATTGACCATCTTCTGGACAGATCTTTCATGCACTTTGCATGCACTCTTCATGCCTTTGCCATGCTTCCTTCACACTCTTTGCATGGATCTTCATTCATCCCTCATGATCACCTTTTGAGAGGGTTATATAACCAGATGCAAGGCATCCACTCTAATCACTTTTGAACTTCATCATTCTCTCTCGGAGTTGGGCAAGTCAAGCAAGCTTCATCCTTCCATCCACGCTTCATTAATGGGTTCTATCATTATTTTATTTTCTTTATTTTCCATGTATTTCGAGTAAGCCCTTCGAGGCATAGTTAGTGTTTATGTTTTTGTGTTGTAACTTTTGAGACCATTAATAATGAATTTCATTTGAACGGTTATATTCTGTTTTTATTTACTTATTATCTTTCATGCTCAATGAATTGTTTTAAGTTTATTTCGGTCAATTCTATGTTCAGTAGTAATTAACAAGGGCCACAAAATTCCTTTGGTTGCTTTGCTCAATAGCTTCCATTAGAATTTGAATAATAGCCAAGTGCAAATAACTCATAACGAACTAAACAGTTCTGAACAAGCTCATTGTTTAGGAGGTTTTGATTTGTTTAAATAACCAATGATTCCTATTGAATTGGTTATGATATTCAAGTAGGTTAGTATTTTTATTTACGAGCTCATCTAAACTAAAATTCTATCTTTTCGTTTGAGTTATTTATCGGTTAGAGCTCATCTTAGTGCACTTAAGATATTAATTCCAAATTCATTATTATAATCAAGGATAAAGTTACACACAAATTCACTACACGAAACTATGCCTCATTTCACAAAACCACCACATCTCTTAGTCTTTACTTTAAGTTTTCTCTTTATTTGTTACTTTCATTTTGTTGCAATCAACCAATCAACAACCCCCCAATTGTGTGTCTTGTTTTAGGTCTTGTGTTTGGTTTTATTTACGGTATTGGTTTCTCTTTATTTTAGTTTTCTGTTTTTGTTCGAGTCCGTTTTCATTAGAGGAGTAATCCTTTCACCTAGTTTTAGTCTAAATAGCTCTCTGTGGTTCGACCCCTACTTCCACTGTCTACTGTATTGTAGTTAAGTTTAGGGTTATAAATTTCTTTTGGTAAGTGTATAACGACTGCAAAAATACCTCTTATCACCAGTGACAAAAGATCCCTAAACCAACGACCTCAATTCTTCTTGAACTGGTCTATATGATCCTTTTGAGTCCAAACAAGTTCCACCACATTATTCAATACAAGTTACAGTTCTCTCTCACTCTTTTTGATTTTTAATTGGGCATTTTTTTTTAATTTGAGGCTTAAAAATGGGTTTTTATTATTATTTTATTATTTTTTATTTTTATTTTTTTATTTTTATTTTTATTTTTTTTAACTACCTAACATGCAATAAAGACTCCACCCCACACTTAAACTTTTACTCGTCCTCGAGTAAAGTTAAGCACAAAGTAGTGGTGCAATGCAAGAAAAAGAAAATAAACAAAGAAAAACACAACCTTTATTCGCAGGGTTGCCTCCCAGTAGCGCCTCTTTTTAACGTCGTTGGCCCGACGTTTCCATCTCCTCAAGCAGTGGATGCTGGCTCTCCAAGCTCGTGAATGTTAATCCAGCTTGCATCGAAACTCCCATGAAACCGCTTCAGCCGGTGCCCGTTGACCTTGAAGACTTTCCCTGAATCCAGACCCTGAATTTCTGCTGCACCATAATCGAACAATTTGGTCACAAGAAAGGGCCCTATCCACCTACTTTGTAGCTTGGCCGGGTGTAATTTGAGTCTTGAGTTAAACAGCAACACCTTGTCACCCACTTTGAAATCCTTGTGGGCAAGCTTCCTGTCATGATACATCTTGGTCTTCTCCTTGAAGATTCGGGAGTTCTCATACGCGTCATTTCGGATCTCCTCTAACTCTTGGATTTGTAACTTCCGGTTGAGTGCATCATTTGGGTAATCTAGATGGCACTTCTTGATGGCCCAATAGGCTTTGTGCTCGAGTTCAACCGGAAGATGGCAAGCATTTCCATAGACTAGCCGATAAGGGGACATGCCTACAGGGGACTTGAACGCAGTCCTGTAAGCCCAGAGTGCGTCATTTAGCCGAAGACTCCAGTCTTTCCTGGTGGGGTTCACCACTTTCTCCAAAATGCCCTTGATCTCCCTATTCGAAAGCTCTGCTTGGCCATTGGTTTGAGGGTGGTAAGCTGTCGAGGTTTTATGTGTGACATGGTATTGCTTCATTAATGCCTCGAAACTCCGGTTGCAGAAATGGGTTCCTCTATCACTAATGATGACTCTCGGGACCCCAAACCTACTAAAGATCTGGTCCTTGACAAAATCCACGACTGTTTTTGCATCTGCCCATTTTGTGGCCTTGGCCTCAACCCACTTGGAGACATAATCGACTGCTAGGAGGATATACTCAAAGCCATATGAGGGAGGGAAAGGTCCCATAAAGTCGATACCCCACACTTCAAAAACCTCACATGCAAGAATATACTTCATCGGCATCTCGTCTCTCTTGGTTAGTCCTCCCGTTCTCTGGCATCGCTCACATGACTTCACGGAGAAGTAAGCATTCTTATGTAGAGTGGGCCAGAAGAAACCACACTCAAGGACCTTATGAGCTGTCCGCTTGGCGCTAAAGTGTCCTCCACACTCTAGAGAGTGACAAAACTCAAGAACGGATCTAACCTCATTATCGGGTATACATCTCCGAATAATCTGATCCGCGCAAATCCGAAAGAGGTAAGGCTCATCCCAAATATAAAATCGGGAATCATACCGGATTCTATCAGCCCGTGCACGTGTAAGATCCTCTGGTAGGTCTTTAGCCACCAAGTAATTCACTATATCAGCATACCATGGTGTATAGCTTTGCACGGCATAGAGATATTCCTCAGGGAAAAACTCCGATATTGGGGTACCCTCCTCAATACTCATAGGACATAATGCTGATTATGTAGCAAAATTTCTAATTTCGATGAAAAAACATGATTTAAATCTCGAGTTAGAGTAAACTGACATAATGCTGATAACTTGTCATTGACCACAGTTAAAATCATTATTTTTTATAATTATGAAAAAATAATTATGATACATTATTTCATATCAGTGCCTCACATCGGTGTTTTATATAATCTTTTCTCCACATACTTTATCATATAGTTTATCTTTACATGCTCAAGTATTTTATATAATCTTTTCTCCAAATACTTTATCATATTGTTTATTTTTACATGCTCAAGGTATTTTATATAAGGCAGAATACACTGTATATACAAGAAAAAAAAATTCCAAAAAAATACATGTCGCCGATGAAAATCCATGATATGGCATTTTCGCACTTTGGAAGTGCGGTTGGGTCGAAAACCGCACTTCCAAAGTGCGATTTGAATGTTAATTTTGGGCCCCGATTAAAAAAACCAATTTTTGCCAAACCGCACTTTTAAAGTGCGGTTTGGAAATTAAATTTTTTTTTTTTTACCGATTTTTCTCAAACCGCACTTTTAAAGTGCAGTTTGAGCAAATTTTTTTTTTTTTTTTAACCGCACTTTTAAAGTGCCGATTATATATATATATATATATATATATATATATATATATATATATATATATATATATATATTCTTTTTCTTTTTGGAATTTTTTCGCACGTGCAGTCCAATCAAATTAAATATGTCGCTTAATTTAACAGTTCCCACCTACCATTAATATCGGCTTAAATACGAGTTTCTTCATTCATTTTCATTCATATGCTACTCTCATCTCTCTATTTCACTTCAAATAAATCACGTCTCCTTCTCTCATTTTCAATCTACAATTAAAGAACATCTATTGTTTAATTTTTAAGGTATTGATTTATTTTTTTTCTAATTTTTTTTCGTATAAATTATATTTATGTATATTTTTCATTTTTTTCTAGTTTGGACTCAAAATTGTGAAGTTGAAAATCTTTAAATTTCTTGGATCTACAAACCTTCTAAGATTTGTTATGCAAGGCGGTTATATAAAATTAGTAATTTATTGGAATGGTTCTATTAATTATACTGGATCAGTTCCCCGCGATGAAGGCGGCAGTAGAAAAATAATTTACATGTCTGTGATAAGCAATTATAATAATCTTAAAAATTTAATATACCAGACCATAGAAATTAATCGAGAAATTTATGATTTAGAAATTAAGTGTAATTGGCCTTTAGGTGGGGGGATAACGGATCTTATAGATATTAATGATGACAACAGTCTTTCAATGATGGTTATGTCCCTCGGAAATAGAACAAATCAATTGTTTGTGAACATTATACCGTATAATAATCCGAACACCATGCAATATCAACGGAGTCAAAATATTCATGTTACACCAAATTATAGTCAAAATTATGGGACACCTAATTATGGTGGATATTATAGTTCTTATGGTACTAGTGCCCAACCAAGTGTAGTAGGACATTCCCAACCGTTTGATAGTTCTTACGATATTAGTGGCCAATCAAGTGTAGTAGGCCCTTCCCAACCGTTTGATGGGCAAATTCCTAATTATGAAGAAGAAGAAGAAGAAGAAGAAGAAGAAGAAGAAGAAGAAGGAGGAGGGGGAGGAGGGGAAGACGACGAAGAAGAAGAAGAAGAAGAAGAAGAAGAAGAAGAAGAAGAATTTGCTAGTATAGATATTGAAAATTTACCTGATGTGTTTAAAGATGATGAATGGGTACGTAATATGGTATGTGAAAAATATGGGGATGAAGAGAATTATAACCAGGACCAGCTCGGAGAAGAAAATTCGTGGGTGGGTATGATATATCCTTCCAAAGAAGAATTGAAGAATGTGGTGAAAGATTGGTCTGTTGACCACTTTGTGGAGTTTAATGTGACGAGAAGCGCAAAGGCTCAGTGGGAAGCAGAGTGCAAACACCCGGAATGTCAATGGAGAGTTCGTGCGATTAATCCAAAAGAAAAAGAATATTAGAAAATTACACGTTATAATGGTCGTCACACATGTAACAATACCACATGTCCAAATGGTAGTAAAATACTGACGGCCAAATATATATGTTCATTGATAATCCCTTTATTAAGAGATAACATAACTTTATCTCCACGGGATATCATGGCCATTATATTTAGGAAGTGCAAGAATGTAATTTCATACAAAAGAGCATGGCACGCTAGGAGCCACGCAATTAGTGTTATTTACGGGACGTGGGAAGGGTCGTATAAAGACTTGCCTAGATATATGGCAATGATTTCTCTCGTAGATCGTAACGCCCAAGTAGATTTTGAATTCGAGGGTCATCCAAGGGGGTAAATATTTGAACGTATGTTTTGGACACTTGGTCCATCAATTAATGGATTTACTTACTATCGGCCAGTTGTAAGTATAGACGGCACAAGTATGTATGGTAAATATAAGGGTTGTCTACTTATCGCGACAGGGGTCGATACAAATACATGGATCTTTCCACTTGCTTTTGCAATTGTGGAACAAGAGAATGCTTCATCATGGACATGATTTCTTCGTCAGGTCAAACATTATGTTACGAAAGTTGTACCAGTTTGCATTTTAACAGATCGTTGGACCGGGCATAAAAATGTATTTGCCGATATTTTTCCTAGCCAAGAGGGGCACGTCTATAGATATTGTATACGTCACGTTCAACAGAATATTGTTAGAAAATATGGTAATAAGGCAGTCAGTAATTACTTCTGGGGAACGGCAACAAAACAAACAGTCCTAGAGTTAAATCAAAGATTAGATCAATTAGAAATAATGCAACCAGGAATAATGAGATATCTTGATTTGCAAGTGGGTGAAAGAAGTCTGTGGGCATTAGCACATGATGATGGCCGGAGATGGGGTTTAACAACCACAAATCTTTCTGAGTGCTTCAATGGTATATTAAAAGGCGCACTAGGACTCCCGGTTCGGGCCCTAGTAGCACAAATATACGCTCATCTTAATATTTTATTTTGTAATCGACGAATAGAAGGTGCTGAGATGGGGACGGAACTTTGCATGAAGGTGGAGAAATTAGTTTTAAAAGCTAGAGAACGTGCCCGGAATATGAGTGTTACGCAGCACTCTGAGGATTTATTTCGGGTGAGAGAACACAATCTTTATCGACAACAAGAGGAAATATATGAAGTGCGATATGGAGGACAACAGAGCACATGTTCTTGCATGATCCCTCAGTTAGAAGGGATTGTATGCCCACATTTAGTAGCAGTGTGTGGTTATTGCCGTCAAAATCTGTATGCTTGTTGTTCTGATTTTTACCGTGTGGAGATGTACAAACGCACATATGAACAGGTCTTTCCGATCGTTCCGGATCGTCGTCACTGGCCAAGCGTGAGTGGCCGAAATGTTCTTCCTCCAAAAGTAGCTAGGACAACAGGGCGTCCGGCTAAAAAACGTGAGAGGACTGAGATGGACCGTGAGGGAAGGCAGTTCCAACATTGTTCATTTTGCAATCACAATGGACATACCAGACGCACTTGCCAACATCTGCAATCTGCGAGAAATCGCCATAATTGATATATAGTATATTTTTAATTTTCAGTTAACATCGTAGATTTTCTTTCTTTCTATTTTTCATGTTATTTACTTATTTTTCATGTTATTTGTAATGTTCACATTTTCCTATATTTTTTTCTATTTTTTCTATTTTTCATGTTATTTACTTATTTTTCATGTTATTTGTAATGTTCACATTTTCCTATATTTTTTTCCATTTTTTCTATTTTTCATGTTATTTACTTATTTTTTCTATTTTTTCGTAGTATATTTTTTCTATTTGGGAATCAAAATCAAATCAAATCACGGGTTAAAAATGACAAAATTATAAAGAGGGAGGGAATCAAAATCAATTCAAAATCAAATCATGACAACTTTTCAATTACCTACATTTTTCAGATATGCTGTCCCACTTCATGTATCTTAATGGTATATCATCGATGTGGATCTCGTTTGCCTCATTATGGTTGGCACAAATATCTAAAAAAACTCATTTTTTAAGCCCGATGATATACTATTAAGATACATGAAGCGAGACAGCATATCTGAAACATAACCACCGATATAACATAACCATCTTGAACCAAAAAAATACCCTCTAACCACGGATATAACATAACCACCGATATTAATACAAATACCCTCTAACCAAAAAAATTCCAGAAGTCCGAAAAATTATTTGAGCCATCTTGAACAGGTGGCTGCGAATAATCATAATTTTGAACAGGTGGTTGAGACTGCATCAAATTTAGAAAAGTAGGTGGTTCCGGCACATGGTGAGAGGACTGCGCGTGTGTATCCGGACGTGATGAACTATCTCCATGATCATACATGGATGCATGACCCAATCCAAATTCGAATTCGAATGGTATGGATGGGCCATGTGAACCTCGATTCATCCGAATATTATTGTTGTAGTCAAATGACGGCAGGGGTGGTGTTGGTCCACACACTGTCTCAGGAATCCACGAAGGATGGTCATGCCGAGAATTCTGTGAAGGTCGCGTATTGCAAGGATTATGTTGATTGCTATGAGGGGGCTCATCAAAATCGGGATTCAGAGGCGCTGAGGAAAATTTCGACCGTGTTTGTTCAAATAATTGAGCAAATTCAGCACGATAAGGATCTGAATCGGGCATTTTATCTAAGATCGCGCTCATCCCTATCAAATGTCTACGCAAAATATTTTTCTATAGTTGAAAAATTAATGTGTCAAATAAAAAATAAATTGTATAAAAGAAAAATAATAATTTTAAAGATATGTTTATACCAATATCCGTTCATTAGCTGCCCTAGGCTGATAAGTAACAAGCGGCATATTTGGTTTTTTTGTAATCCAACGTCGCATTATTTTCCAATACCAAGTCAGGTACAAGTCTCTGTTATAATTTGCACCTGAGACCTCATTATGCTCATTAACAATACATTATGTCCTGTCATCTCACATAGATAAGTACTGGGCAATCTCATTCTCTCTTAGTTTTCTAGATGGAATTCGATGAGGTGTGACGGGTATGTGCTGATTTAGTCCAAACTGCAACATAACTCGATCTGGAAGATGCATCTCAATAATATTGAAGCAAAATAGCGGTGCAACTGCCCTCCACACATGAGATCCTTGGAAGCATGCACGTGGTAGTTGCAACAATTCTTCTTGCAAATACGGATCCCAAGTGACCTAGACGTAATTATAAAATGTGCATGTAGTAAATTCAAAGTTATTGAAGTATAAAAGTTTAGTGAAAAGTAAAATTATAAAACTTACTTGGGTGTGCGCCATCTCGTCAAAATATTCAGCAATAGAAGGCACTGTCGTACCCGTATTATTATTTTTATATGTAAATGTGCTCCTAGTATAACGACTCATGAGCGGCAGTTTTTCAGTATGTAAATCCTCGAAAACTATGTCCGATCGTCCCAATGCTATATGAAAAAATGCCCATACCTGCAAAAAATATAGAATTCAGCTTTTTATATAAAAAAATAATAATAATAAAATAATAATAATAATAATAATAATAATAATAATATTATTATTATTATTATTATTATTATTATTATTATTATTATTATTATTATTATTATTATTATTATTATTATTATTATTACAAGAACCAACCGTAAGCTCTCGCAGCGCTGGCTCGACTAGCGCGTGACAAAGTTTTATATATGTATGCGAGAGTGGCTGCCCCCCATGCATATGTACCGCATGTATCAAAATTTTCTAACAATAATAAATATTTTACTATGACTGAATTTGTTGATGAATCAGCTAGCATTATACAACCTAAAAAGAACATAATATACGCCCTAGCATGACGATCGAAAATCTCAGATGTTGGTTTTGGGTCCTCCGGCACTATCATATAATTGTCTTGCAGCCATTGGAGGCTGATGCAAGGGTCTGATTCTTTCCATACGCGTGTAATTTTACCTAATAATTTTATAAATTGTTCTTGTGTTGGTTTCTCTCCAATAACTGGTAATCCGTCTACTGGTAATCCTATAAGTATAGAAATGTCACGGAGAGTGATAGTCATCTCTCCGTATCTAAAATGAAAAGAGTTTGTTTCCGGACGCCATCTCTCGATTAATGCCGTCACGAAAGGATGGTGCACTTCAGCTGCTGCGCACTGCATGATAAGATAGAATCCAGATCGTTTGAGTCTGTTATCTATGTTACGGTGATAAATCATCCATTCGTTCCATTTTTTTACGTGCGGGTATAAGCAATATTATTTGAAGGTACGCTAGATCGGTGAACATCTTGAGCATATAAAGTGCGGTTTGGCAAAAATTAATTTCCAAACCGCACTTTAAAAGTGCGGTTTGGCAAAAATTGGTTTTTTTAATCGGGGCCCGAAATTAACATTCAAATCGCACGTTGGAACTGCGGTTTTCGACCCAACCGCACTTCCAAAGTGCGAAAATACCATATCATGAAATTTCATCGGTGACATGTATTTTTTTGGAATTTTTTTTCTTGTATATACAGTGTATTCTGTCTTTATATAATTTTTTCTCCACATACTTTACTTTATCATATAGTTTATCTTTATGTACTCAAGCTAGGACGAGGGAATCATGGTCATTATGTGACCCGGCACACTGGCCCATAGAAGATCTAAGCGAGTCTTTTTGAGGTAATTTGGTGGCATGTTTTATGTTGTTTTTGTATATATATATTAAGGCCTTAAGGGCGTAAGCGTCTAAGTTTCGGAATTATATTTTTTTAAGGGGAATGAAAGAATAAGGTTATAATTTCTCTTTTGCTCGGATTATATTATCTATTCTGAAGATTATGATGAATATTTTTATAGACAGTAAAAAGATTTACATAATTATTTTCTTCAAAAACACTTGTTGGAAGGCTTTTGAATCCCTCGCGCAGATTTTCTTGAACAGAAAAAGTTTTACGACTTACAAAATCAATAAAAAGATGGCAAAAAAAAAAAAAAAACCCGTGAAGTGAGCTAACATGACAAAACGATTACAAATAGTACATATAAAACATTAATAATATTATTATTATTATTATTATCACATCATCTCAATTACCATGAAAACAAAACAAATAGTACATAACATGACACATACTTTTATTTCTGGAAGGAAATGACACACAAAACGAAGCCAATAGAACACACAAAATGCAAATATAAAGCACAAAAATAAAGCAAACATCCATGCATAGTTGATCACTAAACGAAGACCGGTCACTCGTTGCAACACTCGTAGAGAACCACTCTTTTCATTTTGCTGTTGCACACGGCACAACACATGTCATCCCAAGTGATCTTACCGGAATTTCCAACGAGCTTAAATTTGATACAATGTTTCTCCTCATGCGCCTTGTCACCTGTCTGGATCGATTTACCCTTTTTCATTGCATTATCTATTTTTACCAAAAATTCCTCTCCTTCAACATTCTCTATATTTTCAATGGACTCCAAAGACTCGACAAATTTCTTGCCTGAAGATATGACCGTGTTGTTCGAGCCGGCTTTGCCAATTGCCACCCAATTGCAGCTGCTTGAATCGAACATAATAAGAGATCTCGCATCTGTAACAACCGAGTTTAAGTTAGTGTTTGTTTCTCCAGAATTGAAGTGCAACACTATGCTATGCAAGCGGGCCCAAAACCGGCTCACGTTTTCGTCTTCCATCAACTTCAGGATAGTTAAGTCATTGGAGATTTCCGGCACGATCTTATTAAAACGAGTTTCGTGCAAGCTTTTGCCTCGGATATATAACATTTCAATTTTAACATTAGTCTGTGATTTGATCCTTGATACTTGTTCAGTTAATTTCTTCAGCCATTCTGTGTCCTCCCCTCCACAGAAGCAAACATAACGCCCATCGTTTGTCTGCCATAAACACATCCATCGAATTAATTCTCAATTGAACAATTTTATCAGCTGAAAAATATACTGAAAATAACCTAGATTTTTTAATTTGAGTGATGTAGTACATTCCTAGACATCTGATAATTAATAGCACAAATTCATATTCCATGCCTACTTCAGTGGGATGTAATTAATTAAGCACAGGTTCAAGTATGAAATAGATAAACTTCTGTTAACTATCACACCTACCAGATCTTCATAGAGAAACTGCAATCCGAACACTTTAGTTTCCTCGATCCATTTATTCTCCTCTTCGCCGAAATACAAGAAAGCACGTTTGCCCCATATTCTTATCATATCGAGCGCGTTTTGTTGCACCAAGTTCCCCCTCTCATCAATAACCACTAGCATTGGTGTCCCGTCGAATCTCAATTCTTTCTTGATGTGATTCACAACCTCCTGGTCCACTTGCAACGAGCTATGCTCCATAACATACCTGGTTGAATGCATTAGTAGTCCAAAAATAATTAACTCAAGTATATATATTACGAAGAAATATCTACGAAAAAGAATATATTAATTAGGGTTTAACAATATTTGGATCAAATTTTAGACAGTACCATGGCATGTCGGAGGTGAGATCATCGTATTCTTTCTCACTTATCATGTCGTGCCGATCAATGATTGGTAACCACACAATCTCGTAATTGTTTTGCATATGAGTATTTCTGTAGAACTCATAAAGAAATGATATCTCTTGATTGTAGGCCTTAATGGAGAAGCTGGAGATGAAGAACATCACACTCTTTTCATGGAAGGATGTCATAGTGGCCTTCTCCTCCTCCTCTTTTTTTTCCACAAATTAGGGTTATCTTTTCATTGATGAACCACTGAAGAACCTCCCTATTGTTGGCCTTGTCTTCTTTCTTCAGAATTTCCTCCACGGGTTTTTTCTCTTCCACTGTCGTACACATAAACCATTTTTAACTAAAATGGTAAGTAATATATTCTTAATCAATGTGATAATTTGATTTTTTTAAACTTACCAGAAAGCTGTTCGAGGTGACGGTGAATGCTCACTACTGTTTTTGTGAATCTTTCTGGTTTGACCGATTTATTTGTTACAGTGTGTCTGCAAATAAGGATGCTTATCTAATGTTAGCATATTTTTTTTTATAATAAAATCAAACACTTAATTAAATATTTTAGTTAATATATATATATATATATATATAACAAAACCCTTTGCTGATGGTAGTGACGATTGAACCGCAAACTATAATGGCATAGATGGTGCAACAAGCAACAGATTGTATGTTGGTAGTTGGTTTCAAAATCAAGTTACGAGATTTCTTTCTTAAAGCAACCGTACGGTCAATAACATTTATCACATTTTTCATCAATTCTTCTGTGGATTTGAGCAATAGTCGATTCTCAGACCTTTCTGATGAAATATGCTTAAGTAGAGCTACGTATTTGACGAAATTTTTGTTATTTTTATTGTTTTTGCGTTGCTCGATGATCAGGCGGAGCTGGACGTAGTTGATTGAATAGGCTCCTAAGATCAGAACCAATTTCGCATCCCAAGAATAGCTTTCGAGCAATTTAAGAACCTTCACTGTTTTAGTTTCAAAGTCTTCCTCGCCACAAGACATCTGATTAATACAAGTAAACAAAAAATTTCAGTTAATTTGTAGAGAGAGTTCTTTCTTCTTCTTGTTTTGAAATTTAAGTTCTTTCTTCTTTGGTGTTTAATTACTTAAGCTTAGTTTGTTTACAAATTACGTGTCAATTAAAAAGTCTGTTGTTAATGGGGATAATTATTATTATTAAATATAAATACTGACCTCACATGCAATATTATGCATGAGATCTGTGAGTTCCTCTGGGATCTCAAATATAGCTTTTGCGTCTGAAGCATTATTCACCTCCTGTGCATGAACAAAAGCCAATTGAAAGTCAAAATTTCATCATTTTTCTTTTTGTACGGTACAAGCAAAAACATTTTCATCGCAAAAAAACCCCTATCTTTTTTGATTCTTCAAAAAGCCCCTATAATTTTCCATCCAATAATTTTTCTTTTTACTAAAATGCCCCCGCTTAAATTATTTTCATATTTATGTTGAATATAAAATATGAAATATTTTTCTACATAATATTTCATAATATTATTTTGATTATATTTTTTGATATTATTTCAGGATTCATTATTTTATTTTATTATTATATTACTTAAAATGTTTTTCTCTTATTTTATACGTAAATTCAATTCTATTTTTAAATTAAAACAAAAACAATTTATTTTACATAAATATTATTTTCTTGATTATTATTTATTATGATTTTATTTTTATTTTAGTACTCATTTATTTATATTAAATGTAAATATATAATTTTTATTTCTTATTCCGGTTTTGAAAAAAAAAAAATTTTGAAGAGGGTATTTTGGTCAAAAAAAATTTATTAGATGGAAAATGTGAGAGTTAACCCCATAGGGGGTTATAAAAAAATTCAAGTCAAATTATAGGGGTTTTTTGAAGAATCAAAAAATATAGGGGGTTTTTGATAATATTGAGAAAAGTCAGGGGGTTTTGAAGAATTTCCCAAAATAAATTATTGGATCAATTGTTAGGTAGACTTTTCCTCCATTTTTAATGAGTTAGGAATAATTGGCCCAAATTAAGGTTTAGATTATTATTTTGAGCCCACTAAATTATTATTTTTTTATATTATAAAATTTGAATGAATCCACAAAGGGGATATATGTTAATACTTTAAGGGACATAATTAAAAATTTTAAATCCCGTTGACTTCAAATTTTAAATTTGAAATGATAAAATTCAGTGCCAATTAAATCTTGATTAGATATGTTAATACATGAATTATATGCATATGTTTGGCCTTTATTTTCGTCCAAATGAATATGAAAAAGAGAATCTCATTTTTTTTTAATGTTAAAAACTTTGAATTAATGCTTCTTTAAACACCCATTATTAATATGTTACTGTCAAACAAAAATAATGCTATAAACAAGAAACATATAAAGATGATGTGGGGTGTTTTCATTGGCTATGTGGACCATAATTTATCTGTTTATACTTAGAAAAAAATGGGAATCTTCATTGGGACTGGGATAAGATTTTGATTAATCAAATAGGAAAAGACAACACATTGCTTGATTTGTGCACAACATGGAATCTAAACACTTGACCTAGTTTTGGTTGTTTTCTCTATGCTTATTATTTATTAATTAATTATTGATTTATTTAGTTTCCAACCCTACATTCCAAATTCATTACTTACCCCATTACACATTCCAACAATTCCATTAATATAGTTTTATATTAATTTAATATTACTAGAATTATCTCTAGTCAATTTAAGAAATTTAAAACTTAATTTTTTGTACATAGCACCAAACTTACAAACTGTTATATAGGGCGTGTTTGATTTGAGGGATCTTGGATGGATTGTGTTCTTTCAAAATTCTTTGTTTGATTTGTGAGATCCATGCATTTGAGTTGGATGGGTAGGAAATTTTGTAATACACTCAAAAATTTGGAATTACAAAATATACCAACTTATTATATTATATTATATTATATTATATTATTATTGTCGTTATTTACTGTTATTTTTTATTATTCTTGTAATAATAAGAATTATCAAATTCACCTAATCAAACAACTCACATGGATTGTTGGGTCCATGTATTTGCAATATCCATGTATTTTGCAATACCTCAGATCAAACATGCCCATAGTCTAATATAACTTGTGTTTAACACGGCATAAAAAAACATCAAATGAATGGAAATGTGAATAACACAAAAAAATTATTTTCTTCCCTGTGCATGTGCAAATATGAAAAAGTATCCAATACAATCATACAGCATACAAGAAATTTAATTTGAATATCCATAAGTTGACCAATCAGTTTTGACTGAAAATGGAGAAGAAAATGAATGTATATATATACTAAGCAAATAAAAAATATATATAAAAAGTTATAAAAGTGTTATAACTTTTTTTTTTTCATATTTCTGTAGAGAACTTTATGCTAACTTACAATTGATGCACATGAAACGAAGAAAATGGAAAGGACAAAAAAACTGAAGAACAAAGGTAAAATGATTTCCTGACACAGGGACAGCAGCACTGCTTTGATGAAATGATCTTATTTCCTTCGACACCCTTACAATTAAGTGAATTTACATCAATACTGTTAACAAGACTTTGGTTGAATTTAATTACTGTCCGATAAAAGTATAATGGAGATCAGATGTTACCTAAACTAACAAGTATAACACAAAATAATTATAACACAAATATACCCACATTATAATATATACATTAAATTACAAAAAAATAATTCCATTATGTTAACTGATGTACTCTGAACAAACAGTAAGATCATACATATCCACAGAAAAAATAAATAAACCAATACAATGTTCTTACATGTCATTACTTATTAAAATGTCTTTATTTTCACATTAACACATGACAAGTGAAATTTAATTTACACATTTTGAGTTCTGGAAGGATATATACAATATTGTAATTCTCACAAAGGACTTATAATAAAATAAAAACACCCCTCATTCATTCATTCGACTTTTTTTTTTAACATTATTTCCGAAAATAATTCAGCAAATAACACTGTTGGGGAAAAAATTAGCTAACTAGCACTACTGTCATCCATAGTGGCGGTAGAGACGTTCTACCGCCACTCCCACTGGCGGTAATGCTTAATTTACATGTTTTCCCGTCTACGGCCTTAAACAGGTTTTTTTTTTACCGGGTTTGATACCCGATTGGATCAGGAAAAAATTATAACAATGCCACTACCGCCAGATGGCATGGCGGTAAAGGCTAATTTGCATCTAATTACCCTGTTTAAGGCCGCTGACGGGAAAATTTTGAAAATTAGGCACTACCGCCACTAGTGTTGGCGGTAGAAGGTCTCTACCGCCATCACAGATGGCGGTAATACTAGTTAATTAATTTTTTCTAAAACAGTATTATTTACTGAATTATTTTCAGAAATAATGTTAAAAAAAAAATCCATTCATTCATCATTCATCATTCATCATTCATCAATGCAATAGTAATTCTTAAAAGCATACGGCGAATGTAACCCCAACATACACAACCCCCCCAAAAAAAAACCACCCCCCGACACGTTTCCTAGTTTGTGATCTTCTATGACAAATATTATACACACAATATGTAACGGGTCATTTCTACATACATATATTACTCGATTCACAAATTAGCATATAATGATGGCTATAGTTGTTTTGCAATTTCCATTTTAATAAATACTCTGAAATATCAAGTTTATTACAATATATGCCCTTAACTCATTTACACATATTGAGAGTGGGTGGCAGTTTTGTTATTTCATTTAATGTCGAGGGCCTTTCTTAAGTAGTTAATAGTGTTAGATTTTCTGTAACTTCTCAGTTTCTCCGAATATACAAGACGGGTCAGTTTCGAACTTAAATACTAACTCAACACACACTTTACCATATCAAACTGCATATTCTTTGCTAGATTAGAATTAGAGATTTTTGTTACAATTCAATTAGTCAAGAATCTGAGACGAGTCAGTTAATAACCAAGTAATAACCCATTGCATACTTCACCACATAAAAGTAAATATACTTTGCTAATAATGGACCTTACTAATGCTTTTTGTCTGATTTTTTTTCAAGGGGTAGAAACGTGGGGAAGGAAAGGGAGCGGGGCCAGAGAGGGATTAAAAAAATAATTTTGTGAATGATACCCTTCTCTTTTAAGTAATTCGGAAGATTAGTGTTAAATAGAAATAATAATATTTTTCGAATATGAAACTGAAAAAAAAATATATATATATATATATATATATATATATATATATAATATAATATAATTTATATCTATATTTTTGAAATTAAAATAACAACCATTGTCAAATAAAAAAAACATTTATGCCCATGGGCTATAGTAAAAAAGAAAATTAAAAAAATATTTTAAGCAAAAAGAAAAATTGAAAATAACATTATTTTTATGCTCTACCAAAATATCATGTATATCTCAGCAAATGTATATTTTTAATCACAGCAGAGGCGAAGACCCCTTATTTTATATATAAATGGTATGAATTTTTTTTCATTGATTGATAGATATCATATGTTTAACATTCTATTTTGTAAAGTTTGTAAGAACAAACTTCAAATGTCCCAAATTTTTTTTGAAATAACAAATATATCCATAAAAAAGTGTCATAAACAGCCTTGAGAATTATAAGAGTTATCATACCCGCAAAATTTTCAATTTTTTTTTTTGATTTTTTGGGTTTTTCGTGCGTTTTCTGGCTGGAAGCTGGATTTGGGATTGAGAATGAGGGTTTTGTTCAATTATTTGGGAAAATATGTTGGTTATTTGTGATTTATTGGCTTACTAAGTATGTAACTGAAGTGGGTTCTGCATTTTTCGCTTCTTTTTGTAATTTTTCTGAGATTCGGGAAAATTAGTTGGTATTGCTTGAGTTTTTTTGGCATTTCTATTGCATACAGTTTTTAGCTATTAAATCTGGGAAATGAAGAAAAATTTAGATTTACATTGTATTTCATTTTTGCAATTTATCAGAATCACTACTCAATTTCTGAAAAATCACAGTACCAGTTAAAATTACATTTTTATCTTTATTCAAATTTATTTTAGGATTAATTTTTTTTTTCTGTTTTCTGTTTTTTGGTTATGCTTATGCTTATAAACAAAGCCAAAATTACAACAATGGCTCAAAATTTGAAGAAAATCTTGTAAGTCTTTTTATTTAAATAAAATTTACTCATATGATAAGTATCCAATATTTAGCAAGAACCTTCTTATACTAGAAGTTTTACAACTTACAGATTGGCCCCTATTTAAAGCAAAATCAGAAAGATAGGTCCAACTTACACCAAACTAAGGTTATAATTGGAAAAGAAATGCTTAAAAAAATGGAAAATAATAGAAAATCCTCACCAAGCGTTATTGCAAAATTAATGGGCATAAATGAAATTCCACCTCAAAAAGGACTTTATTGTAATAATAAAACAATTGGAGGTTCTTTTGGCAAAATTCCTGAATTTAAGGATGTTTTTGAGGTAATTGAAGAGCCAAAAAAACAACAAAACAGAGACTTTAAGGGGCAAACTCGGAAAAAAATTATACAAGATCAAAAATTTGGAGATAATAATAATAGTTTTGAGAGTTACAGGGACCTATTTGTAAAGAACTTGGAAAAGTCTAATCCTTTGTTCGCAAAGCATTTGAAAAAATGAAAAATACATGGAAAATTTTGACAAATTGAGAAAAATTGAATCAAGTTTGGGTTTTTATGAAAAAAGGCCCAAAACCCTAGCTGGAATGCTCGCTCAGTCAGATTCAGAAACACATTTTAATTCAAAAAATAATTACAATAGTAAAAAAGTTTCGAAGGTTAAATCATCAAGAGAAATAAATTACGAAAAAGACGAGGGCACTTTCATAATTTTGCCGAGAAAAAACGGTCTGTACGAGCGTGATGATGTGGCGAGATTGAGAGCCAGAAATAAAAAATTAAAAGAGAATTTGAGGGACTTTTACGAAAATAACTTCGAAAGGGAGGAAAAAACCTTATTCACAATTTGACGAGTCTCAAAAGGTAATAAATAAAATCCATCTTTTTCCATTTCATTTTTTTAAAATGCGTACTTGAATTTGAGTAAACAAAAATCCTCAATTTGGACGGAGAGGTACAGTGAAATTGCCTGTAACAAATACGAAAGAACTGAGTTAATTTATTATGAGCATGTGTGTACTTAAAAATCCTTAAAAAAGTTAAAACAAGAAAAACTAAAAAAATATAACTAAATAAGCCCTACAAGATAAGCTAATAACAAGCTCCGGTTAGAAATTAATCTGATTAACCTAATTTAACCCCAACTAACCTGATTAAGGGCTAACTATGGAAATTTGGCTCAAAAAAGTGGATTGGTACGAACCCTTGTGCCAATTCAGCCTTCTTGCTATTTAAGTCGATCCAATGCGCTCTAGATGTCACCCTATGAAAGATCAAACAATTAAGAACACAAGGAAGGACCAATTGCAATTAAATTCAAGGGAATCTCATTAGAAAAGTAAAACATGTGAATGGACCCGGTCCATGATGCACCTGCCAAAGAATGAACTAAGGACATCAAATTGATATGCCTCGGGATCCGCGCCATCGGCTGGTCTTTCGAGGTCGACGATATACGGTGAAGTTTTTGCATCTTGTGTAGCCATTGAAGTTGAAAATGCAAAGAAAATAATTAGAGAAAAGAAAAGGGGACAAATCGCGAGAGATTTTTTGCTCATCTTTTGTTGTTTTGTTTATGTTTGTTCGTCTATATGGGTTTTTTTTGCTTGGTTATTCATGGGGATTAAAATTGGTTGTTTCTGTAGTTAATTGGTTTTGTTTGGTGCAAAATTTAGCGCCATAAATAGAAGACAATATTGTTTGATATAACAGGGGAACTATGATATGTTGTAAATTAGTGGTTTAAGAATCTAGAGCAACAATACAATTAAAAAAAAAAAAGAATCTAGAGCAACAAAAAAAAAAATATAAAGCATTAGAAGCATTATATAGCATTATGTTGTATACGAGGGAGTGTCTTGCTCCGCTTCGAATCGAACATTCTTATAAAGATAAAAAATAATGATTCATATGTTTCATAAATTTAGTAGCATTAATTTCACAATATATTTAATTCCGTACATTTTGTTATATTTTAATATATATTTTATTAGTAGTAACAAGATTATTTATGTGATGATATATTATTCTCTATTAGATATAAAGGCAATATTACATTGACTTGCAAAATTACAATTTGTAATGCAATAATTTAGCCATAAAAGTATATTTCATATTGTGCATTTTATCTCAGGTTGTTCTCTCATCTAAATAAAATATGAGGATAAAATGTACATAATAGTAATTGTTATTTGAAATAGTATATATTATTATATTATTCTATGATGATAACTTACTAATATTACTTTTATTCATCCCAAACTACAATTAAAAATGATAATAAAAATATATAAATAATGGATTTCTTGAGTCATTGTTTGATGATTATATGACATATTCAGGATTTACATTCTTGAATAGAAATAAAAATTGGTAGACTAAATAAAAAAAGTCTTAAGAAATATTAAGTATTTTTTGGAAAAATTTAATAGGAAATTTAGTTTTGTTCTATTTTAGTATATAATTTATTAGCTTTAATAACAATTTTTATGTAATGATATGCTATTTTGTAGTAGACATATAAAATAATATGACATAAATATCAGATGTAATAATAGTTAATAGTAATTAACTAAATATCTCTGACATAATATGTTATAATGGTATGCTAATATTATCCATCATTAATATGCCAAATGTTCAAGATTTTATTGACCACAATTTTTTTATTTAATTTACAAAGTATATTATATTATAAATCATGGCTTGTTCATTAGTGATAATTATTTGCTATTATCTCTTGTTAAATTTATTACGTTGTTATATTTTTTTTTAATTAATTTATAATATCCGTGTAATGATATATATATATTATACTAATTTCATAATTTATCCGATTTTGTAAGAATATTATATAATATATTTTATAATAATATTGTAATAGTTCATAATATTTAACAATAATATTTGCGTATTATGATATAATATTAATCATCTAAGATTAACAACAAAAATAATAATATGATAATATGATTAATTAGTAAAATAATTAATTTTGAATTAATAGTATGATCAATTTAGATTTAGTACGATAAAGTTAGTAGTAAGATTAATTTAGATTAATTTGATATGATTATTTTCATAATATGATTATTTTAGTAATAAAACTAATTTATTACTATTATTATTTGAAAAATATAATTTTTTTAATACTATTATTTGAAAAATATAATTATTTTAGTACTATTATTATTTAGGAATATAATTATTTTAATAGCATGGTTATTTAGGCTTTTGGTAATGTGATGATCGGAATTTAATGATACAATAAAAATTGACCATATGTACACAAAATTAACTTGGCCTAATGATTAGCCTGGTTAAGTGAAGTTTTTTAGAAAACCGAACGTCCCAAGTTCGATTCTTAGTGGCAGCGCATTTTATCCGGTTATATTCAGTGTTCTAAAATGCGGTCCAGGCGGCCGCCTAGGCGCTAGGCGGGAGCAAAACGCCTAGAAATTGTGCAAGTCTGCAGTCTGTGCGTTTTGTCCGCCCAGAAATCGCCCAGCGACCGCCTAGACCCACCCAGCGCCGCCTAGAGCGGCCCATTTTATTTTTTTTCTTTCTTGGTCCGGCCCGGCCCACCTTTCTTTTCTTTTTTATTCTTTTTCTTTTCCTTTTTGGCCTGGCCTAATTTTTCCTTTCTTCTTTTTTCCCCCTTTTCCTTCTTTCTTCTTTCTTCCGCCATAGACCTATTCTTCCTTCCTCTCTCTTTCAAGAAAAACACCGGCCGCCACCGCCAGTCACATCCAGCGTCGCAGTCGCCGCCGCTGTCGCCGCCGCTGTCGCCGCCGCTGTCGCCGTCAGTTGCCTCCAGCCCCTCCGCCAGTCACCTCTAGTCGCTGCCCTCATCTCCACTCCATCCGCCACCTTCAAAAGGTAAGTCAGCTCCATTTTTTTTTTTTTTGCTTTTTTCGTATAAAATTTTTTGAATTTAGATTTTACTTTTTCTTAACTGAAATTAGCGATATTCTTTCCACAATTTGTTATGTAATTTGTGATATTCTTTTCAATCGGTCTAATTAGGGTCTCTATTCTTGTTGTTTTATAATTAGGGTTTTCATATGGCTTCTAGTTCAACTTTATCTATGGCTAGTACCGGTGCAACTCCAGCAACTACGCCCAATTGTCCGCCCCCCGCATCCGCTCCTGCGGCTGCATCCGCGTCCAAACCGGTATCAGACGCCAATTTGAAAAGAGGTTCAGGGGACGTTGGGTGGAATTATGGTTTTCTCAGGGATTTACCCAATGTAGATAGAGTGCAATGCAAGCTTTGCCACCATAAATTTACTGGTGGTGTCAACCGTATTAAGCAACACATTGCTCAAGTAAATATGTTTTGTTTGAATGATCGAATATTTTTTAATTATTTTTAATTCTCAAGTAATTGAAGATGTTTTGTTTGAATTTGTTATAGGAACCGGAAAATGTAAAAGTTTGCCCAAAGGCCTCACAAGAAGATCAAAGAATTTGTAAAGAGGCGTTGGTTGAAGCAAGAGTAAAGAAGCAAAAGAAAAATGTGGAATTAACCAATTTGAGGGATAATGTCGCTATTAAGAACATGGGATCGGGATCGGGGTCGGAGAGCGAACTAACTAAACAAACACCTCTCAATTATGGTACTTTTGTAAGATATGTTGAGATTAATCCGATCGATCCAACAAAATTTACACGTCAACAAAATGTTGCAAATTTGCTTGATAAGAAAAGAATGCACGACATGCAAATGTATATAGCACGTTGGGTATATGAATCGGGCATCCCTTTTAATGCAATTAATAGGGGTAGCTTTATTCAAATGTTGGAAGCCATTGGACAATACGGCCTTGGAGCTCCACCACCCACCCATTACCAGCTGAGAGAGCCGTATTTGATTGAGGTGGTCAAAGATATTAAAATGAAACTTAAGAAGTTTGAAGAAGAGTGAGCTTATTCCGAATGCTCCATCATGACCGATGGTTGGAGTGATCGGAGGAGGCGAAGTGTAATGAACATATGCGTGTATTACAAGGAAGGAGTGTCTTTTTTTGGTACAAAAGAGGTTTCTGAGTATTCTCATACCGGCACATTCATTGAAGAATATGTGGATCAAGCAATTGAGAGTATTGGGGTCAATAATGTTGTGCAGGTTGTGACGGATAATGCATCCAATAACATGGCGGCGGCCGGTTTGTTATGCACGAAAAGACCCTCAATTTTTTGGACTTGTTGTGCCACGCATACAATTAATTTGATGCTTGAAGGTATATGCAAGATACTCAAGTATAAGACCATAATTGATATGGCAAGAAGTATTACGGTTTTTATTTATTCTCATCACAAAACTCTAAGTTTGATGAGAAAGTTCACCCAAAAGAAAGATTTAGTATGACCGGGAATAACATGTTTCGCGAGCTCATTTCTTTCTTTGCAAAGTTTGCAAGATAAACAATCGGAATTAATGTTGATGGTTCTTTCACCGGAATGGAAGAGTTGCAAAGCTAGCACGAGTAGCAAGGGTCAAGCGACCGAAAAGACAATATTAGATCGTGTTTTTTGGAAACGTGTTAAAGCAATTGTAAATTTGCTTACTCCATTGATTGAGCTTCTTAGAATCGGTGATTCGGATAGGCCATCAATGCCTTGGTTGTACGGGGAATTTTTAGAAGTGAAAACAAAACTCATAGAAAAAGTATTTACAGGAATAGAGAAAAACTACAAACGAGTAATGGAAATAATTGATGATAAATCCAAATCTCGTATCGATGGAGATTTGCATTTGATGGGTTACATTTTAAACCCATTTTATTTTTACAAGCATCCCAATCTGCAAGATCTTTACGCGGATATTCGTTACGTGGAAGCAAGGTTAAATTGTTGGGAGAAGTTTTTTCCGAGTAATTTTTATGTTCTGGATGCTAATGAGTTTACAACGTACAAAAAAAAGAAGGTTTGTTTGGAAGAAGAGGGGTGCACGCCATGGCTTTTGCGACTTTCGAAATATTTGATCCCGGCAAGAAAATTATTAATTTACATATAATTAAATTTTCATGTAGTTTATGTTTACGTATTTGATATTATTAATTTAAATAGCTGGATGGTGGAGCACTTATGGAGCTGAGACGCCCAATTTGCGGTTTATGGCGGTACAAATTCTTTCCTTGACGACTAGTTTATCTGGTTGTGAGCGGAATTTGAGTACTTTTGAAGGAGTATGAATTTATCTATTTCATTATCTATTTCCAATTTCAAATAAATGTCATGTAAAATAATTTTTTTTTATGTTGATTAGATTCACACAAAGAAGAGACATGGGTTAGAGTCGGAAAGGTTGAGCAATTTGGTGTATGTTCAATTTAATTCGTTATTATTAAACAAGCCAAAGAGAAAAAAATGATACGATGGAAGATGTGCTTATAGCCGAAGGTGGTGGCACTGTTCAACATTGGTTAGTTCTCGGACTTGACGAAAATTATAATGAGACCGAAACTAGTAGGAGGGAGATTAATGATGAAGAATTTGATTCGAGTGATTCTGAAGTAGAGATGGACGGAGATGAGTTTGATTTTGACGCAGATGAAGTTAGGGCATCAAATGCATCCACTTCAGCAACTATTGAGGATGAGCATGATTTTTAAGTTAAGTTTCTTACTTTCTATGTGTTTGTTTTATTATTCGGATTATGTAGGACATTTTAGTATGTTTCATTACTCGGACTATATTTTGTGATTTGTTTGGATGTTGTGTTAATGTTATGTCGTGTCGAGTACTACGGTGTGGATTTTATTTGAATGTTATATTAATAGTATGTCATGGCAAGAACTTTATTTTGGATTTTATTTGGATGTTGTGTTAATGTTAAGTCGTGAATTTTATTTTATATTTTATATTTTATTTGTATATTTTATATGTTGTGTTAATGTTATTAAATATAGTATAAATAATACAACGCAAAAATTGTATATAATATATAAAAATACTAAAAAATATAAATCCACCTAGATCCGATTAATCCCTGATTAATCCTCGATGGTCCCGACTGCCCGACTAGCGCCTAGCGCATTCTGTAACATTGGTTATATTTAGCCGGTTTTCTAATCTAATTAGTCTCACCATGCGTAATCCATGTAATTTTGAGCGGTTTAAAAGTAGTTCTGTTCCAAGTAGTATTGAACAGTAATTATGGGTTTATATTGGGCTGTTGTGTGTTCTAAAGAAAAACAAAAGGCCCATCAGTAATTTTTCAAGAGATGGATGCTGATTCGTCACACATTCAGTTGTCAAACAATGGCACAGAAAATCCTCAAAATGGACACGTGTCAAAAATGCTCCAAATCATAAGCTTTATATATTAGAAATAGAATTAGTGAAATTCAGAGTCAATTCAAGTAATATACAAAACCCAAAGAGAAAAGCTCACTTTTGCCCCCTGAACTTTTCAAAATTGTTCAACTTGCCCCCTCAACTTTTTTTTGCACACTTTTGCCCCTAAACTCTTCCAAATGTTCAACTTGCCCCCTCCATCCAGTTAAATGCCCAGTCAGCAGTTAACTGATTGCGTGGCATGCTGACGTGGCAAATATATTGATTTTTTTATTCCACGTCAGCAGCAGCCTCTTCCCTTTCTTCTCTTCCCTTTATTCTCTTAGCTCCTGACTCTTCTCCTTCGCTCTCTTCTCCTTCGCTCCTTCGCTCTCCTCTGTCTCTGTCTCTCCTTCGCTCTCTTCTCTGTCTCTTCGCGCCCCACTCGACGCCGCACGCCCACGCCCACGCCGCCGCCAGCCCTCAACTGGAACTGACACTGGCGAATCTTGTTCGGAAAATTACCTTTCGTATCGGTTTTAAAAAATAACCGATATAAAACGCACATAATCAGCAACGGTTCCTTCAAACAACCGTTACAGAATAACTTTTCGTATCGGTTTTCCAAAAATAACCGATACAAAATAGTAACGGTTCCTTCTAAAGAACCGTTGCAGAATAAACACTTTTCGTATCGGTTTTCAAAAAATAACCAATACAAAATAGTAACGGTTCCTTCTAAAGAACCGTTACAGAATAAACACTTTTCGTATCGGTTTTCAAAAAATAACCGATACAAAATAGTAACAGTTCCTTCTAAAGAACCGTTACAGAATAAACATTTTTCGTATCGGTTTTCAAAAAATAATCGATACAAAATAGTAACGGTTCCTTCTAAAGAGCCCTTACAGATTTACAATCGGTTCTTCCCAAATAGCTGCTTCATCGTCCCTTCACTTCGCGCGACCTCTCTGTAACGGTTTATAAAACGCACATAATCAGCAACGGTTCCTTCAAACAACCGTTACAGAATAACTTTTCGTATCGGTTTTCCAAAAATAACCGATACAAAATAGTAACGGTTCCTTCTAAAGAACCGTTGCAGAATAAACACTTTTCGTATCGGTTTTCAAAAAATAACTGATACAAAATAGTAACGGTTCCTTCTAAAGAACCGTTACAGAATAAACACTTTTCATATCGGTTTTCAAAAAATAACCGATACAAAATAGTAACGGTTCCTTCTAAAGAACCGTTACAGAATAAACACTTTTCGTATCGGTTTTCAAAAAATAACCGATACAAAATAGTAACGGTTCCTTCTAAAGAACCGTTACAGATTTACAATCGGTTCTTCCCAAATAGCTGCTTCATCGTCCCTTCACTTCGCGCGACCTCTCTGTCTCCCTACTCTCTGTCTCGTCTCCTCTCTCCGCGCGACGCCAGACCCGCCGACGACGCCAGCCCACGCTCACGCCGCCACGCCGTCAGCCACCTGTACTGGCGTGGGCGTGGGCGTGCGGCGTCGAGTGGGGCGCGAAGAGACAGAGAAGAGAGCGAAGGAGAGACAGAGACAGAGGAGAGCGAAGGAGCGAAGGAGAAGAGAGCGAAGGAGAAGAGTCAGGAGCTAAGAGAATAAAGGGAAGAGAAGAAAGGGAAGAGGCTGCTGCTGACGTGGAATAAAAAAATCAATATATTTGCCACGTCAGCATGCCACGCAATCAGTTAACTGCTGACTGGGCATTTAACTGGATGGAGGGGGCAAGTTGAACATTTGGAAGAGTTTAGGGGCAAAAGTGTGCAAAAAAAAGTTGAGGGGGCAAGTTGAACAATTTTGAAAAGTTCAGGGGGCAAAAGTGAGCTTTTCTCTTCCAATTAACTTGGTATCTACTATGCATAAGTATGAGTTGCCGTAGCATTGAACTCATACGTAGTGATGATTATATAGGATCGAGATCACATGGTAAACTACGTTTTTGAACCATAAATCTTTTACCGATCTTCTATAACCACACACATAATAGGAAAAATCTTTTGGCGCTTTTGCGGGTGTGCTCTATTTATGGCCATGCGCTAATCTTGATTATCATGAGAATACATAAGGACTCACCCTTATCCTACGGCCCATGACGATTCTCACTTAGGTAATTCCTCAAAGGGTATACGGTGTGGAAATATATCCCGCAAATATTACTTTTATTCAGTAATTTATTTAATTTATTAATTTCAATATATGAAAAATAAATCTCGGTATTATTGAGAACAAATGTTCAACCTAACCATCACCTTAAAGCACTTCACCACAGGGATGAGTACAGACAAGTCAATGTCTAAAATTAGTGCTTCAAAATGTCACATCAGCAGTTTCGTTTAACCTTCAAACCATTTGTCCCGTCCAGCAGGCCACAATGGTAAGGGACCCACTGCTGGTGACGGCTATATGGGCTAAATGCTCCATCCCACTCGATGAGACATATCCCAAAAGATCTTTTATGATTGACATATTTATTTTTATTCGATCTTTTAGTGACATCACAATTTTATTTTGCGTACGGCTTTATATTTATGTGTCTATTTTTTTTCTTTCAAAAAGAATTATAGTTTATTGATTGATCAGATCATAACTACATTTAATAACGATGCGCATCAAAGTAATTGTTAATGATTTAGGCACAATAGGAAAATCTCAAAGCAAATTCCTAAGCCAATATTAGGCAAATGTTAATTTTAAATTTAAATTAACATTGTTTGACCCATAATTTCATATCAATATTTCTTGATAGGATCATCAAAATATCATTATATTATAGATGTTGAAAATTAGGATATGTTAAATATATATCCATATTGTATCATAATATAATCAGTAAAATCCAAAATCATGTGAAGAGGCAATTATCAAACTTTACATCTTACTTATAGGATCATATAAAACTAGTAAATTATTTTCTAAATAAATAATTATTTTTTTTGAATTCTTTTATTTAAATTATATATGAAGAGATAATTTTTTTATTTTTATCAAACTTCATAATTATAATTATTTGTATGATTATTTTAATTCATGCAAAGAAGTTTGCAAATTTAATATAATTATAATATTAATTGGGTCAAACTATTATATCAAATAGATTTTGTCAAAAATCATTTTTATGGAATTTGAATACCATTTTTTTTAATTTAAATATTAACCTTCGAAGGATGCATTTTTTTTAATGCATGATTTTGTTCAAATAACCATATGGTCATTAAGTGTACGACAAAGTATATTTTAAAAATCTAATTTGTATGATTATTTATCATAAATAATGTAATAAGTTAATAACCCCCTCTAGTGGGAGCTTTTATTAGTCATACGCATTATATTAAATATGACTTTTATTCAATTAGTAAGTTTATTTTATATAATGTACTAAAGACATTCCAAAATTTAGGAATATATATATATATATATATATATACATTACACTAAAGGATCATAAAATTAGTGATGTACTACTTATCATTGGCATAAATGTCTTTGTCAATTTTCTGAATTTAAATAAATTTGAAGAGATAAATTTATCAAATTTCATATACAATTATTTGGATATTTGTTGTAATAATTCGTCAGAGATACATCATATATAACTATAAAAAGTTAGCAAAATTTTACTCAAGCCATTTAAGTAAAAAACCTTATGGTTGTACATTATTTATGCCTTTGTTTTTTTAATTTGATCAAACCGATCGAGCATGCTCATAATTTACAAAAATTCTAAATATCATGCAAATGATTTGCATATTAAAATTATTCTTTTATATGAATATTAAAATTTTATTTTATTTTATTTTTTATGCCAATGACAAACTACATTTATTTATTTTAATTTTTTTTCAGTTAGTGTTAATGAGATAAAAGTTATACTCATTCAATTTTCATTTCTTACAAAAGAATTGGGCTTAATTTTTTTATGTTTGTAAAAATACCAATGAAATACGTTTGTGCTTGAAAAATGTTCAAGCATAGAAATCGCAGAGATAAATAGCAGAGTTAATTTTTTTAATTATATAACCAACTTTCAATTGCATGCTTAAAGAAAAACAACTTATGCAAAAATCTTTCTACATGGAAAATTTGAAGAAGAATTGCATTAAGATATTTAGCTAACCACACAATACTCATAAATATGTTATTATGTATATACCAAAATAATCAATAAACCATATTTTTTTTGAATTTTTATACGGTGGCTCATACGTCCTCACGTATTTTTTCAGAAAAATTCCGGTAAGCTGGGCTCGAACTTGGAATCTCTCCCTTATTTGAGTTTTTCTGTGTGTGGCCAACTGCGCTAGACTTTTTTTTTTTGAACTGGCCAAAAAAAAAATTAAATCGGAGAATAGCCTAGTTTTTAAATTATTTGTGAAACTAGCAGTTTCTCCCAGCCATTGGGGGAAACTGAGCTAGTTTCACCAAGTGGCTGGGTGAAAGACACTGTTCACTGGAAAATATATATATATTTGCCAGCGAATAGTGTGTTTCAACTAGCCACTTGGCGAAAGTTACTATTCACTGGCAATAAAAAATATTCAAGTTTCGCCCTGCCATGGGGGAAACATCATTTTTTTAGCTTAATTCAGTGGCAAAAAAAATGAGAAAATTGATATTTTGCCCCGCCCCACTTATTGAGAAATAAGAAAGGCAAGATTGTGCTCATACTATTTTTATATTTCTTAGATAGTAACTGTTGCTCTAAAGATTTTTAATATTTTAGTTTTAGTAGTTCTATCATTGTAAATAACCCATATAACGATTATTTATTCGTATTAATACAACATAATCAAACGCTTATCTTTCAAAAAAATAAAATAAAAGGAAGTGCGGACTTGACCTAGCAAGATTCAAATCAAATGCTAATGAAAAAGAAGAAAATGAATCAAATGCTAATAAAAACAATTCCAAATATTTCATTTATACTACTAACAAAAGCAATTAGAAACATACTCATATCAACAAGCACTATTAAAAAATACTGTTTCGTCCCATGATGGGTCGAAACTAGCAAAAAAAAAAATAAAAATTTTGCCAGTGAATAGTGTGTAACACTCTGTTCACTGGCTAAATTTTTTTTTTGTTGCCAGTGAACGGTGTGTTTCGTCCCGTCACTGGACAAAACGGCTATTTTTGAAAATAATTTAAAAATTAGGCTATTCTCCGAATTAATGTCTTTTTTTGGCCAGTTCAAAAAAAAAAAAGTCACTGCGCTAGCAGTCTTTCACCAATAGACTATTTTTTTTTATTAAACAAGAGGAGATTAGGTTAAGACAGAAGAATGAGGAACGAGAGAGAACGATAAGTGGCTAGTAGACAATTCTGGACGTGTTAAGATGCTGTGTACATTGTTAGTACTTAAATTCTCTAGTGAATTTAACTAAAAAATAATTTCTCAAATAATTATCAAAATAATATCAACTCATGACAGGTTAAGATACATGTTTTACAAAAGATATAGAGACGATACGTCAACAAAGAATTGCCGGACTACTTGACTGAGCGTTTATGTTGTATTGTTGTTTCCCTCCTAGGGTTTGTGGATAGATCCAGCGAGAAAGACATAAATGAAGCGACAATGGTTCTTTCGGGGGGCGGAGAGAGAGCAACGGGATAAGGGGCGGAGAGAGAAGAGAAGTAAACCAGTCTAATGAAGATCTCAATTAAAGAAGAAATGGGTGAGGACATTTTGTTTGATTTACTAAAAAAATTAAGTGACCTTTCATCTCCCAGCTAACTCTATTAAGTTTTGCTCCGTTTGTAAAGCCACTCGATCTAAGATTTGATGCCAATCTAACGGTGAATGTGTCTTTGAAAATTAAATGACCCTTCCCTGTGCACGTGGGACAGTCGGGAGCGGAGCACGCCACGTAATTTTGGGTGTTGTTCATTAATTTTTGTGCTATTTAATTGGAATATGATAAGTACTCATCCAGCCGCATCAAAGAGCATATTAAAATAGTTATATTTATTGAAATTTTATGCCATTCAAGTAGTAGACGCAACAAAGACTCTTTTTTTAGATAGGCTCGATTAGAAAACTAATTCAACAAATAGTATTATTTTGTAAATGATTAAGAAACTAGCATTTCTTGCCAGTTTTTTTGACGGAACAAAATCTGTTCTGCCAAGAATTCTAACGGACATGATATATTTTTTAATTTTTCTTAAAAAAATTCTTAAGTAAGTTAAAAAAAAATTTCTCTCTGGCAGACCAAGTTAAAATTTTAATTTCTAGAATGAGATTTTGTTAAAAAAAAAAGAACACTGTCCCGCCAAATAGTGCCGAACAGTGTTTTTTTGAATTTTTTTTGCTAAAATTTCAGAGGCTTTTTAGGGGCAAAAAAATATAAACTAGTCAATTCTGCGAACAAGGTTGGCGGAACATTTTTTATTTTTTGATTAATTTTCTTGCTAAATTTGTAGTTAACGCTAAAAATTATAAAAATTAACCTGTTCCGCCAAATAAGCTCGCGGAACTGCTGAATATTAAACTTAATTTGTAAGTTTTATGTTTATGTTTTAATTTGAGAGTTTATTGGAGAGTTTTTTTGTGTTTAATTGAAGAGTTTTTGAGAGTTTAATTTGAGGTTTAATGTGGTGCTTGCTTGTATGTTACCATTTAGTCTTATAAATATGAGGGTATTTTTGTTGTAAAAGACAAGAGAAAAAGAAAAAAGAAATAATAAGTTATAATACAATCTCTCATCCTTCTTCTTCCCCTATATTCTCCATTATATTTCTCCAAATAATCCAATAGATTGTATCAGAGTGTTAGATTTGTGATCCAGTGATGGCTAGTTCAACTTACCCGTTCCAGTTTTCTCGTCTTATGAAAGAAAATTATGAAAATTGGCGCTTCCGTATGAAGGCTTTGCTTGGTGGTCAAGAAGTATGGAAGGTTGTCGAGGAAGTCTATGACGAAACAGAGAATGAATCTCTGTCAACTGCTGCCCAAAAGGCGACTCTGTAAAATATGTGCAAAATATGTGGAAATTGGATCAGCTAGCCTACAATGAAGTAGGAGGAATGAAAGATGTGGTGTCTTGATAATGGAGCGAGCAATCACATGTGTGGAGATAGAAGCAAGTTTGTCGAGCTTGATAATTTGGTGACGGGGAATGCTACTTTTGGAGATAACTCCAAAATTCGGATCGAAGGTAGAGGGACGATCTTAATTCACATGAAAGATGGCCGTCATCAATTCATGAGTAATGTCTACTATATTACGAGCATGAAGAGTAACATCTTGAGTTTGAGACAACTGTTGGAGAAGAACTATGAGGTATATATGAAAAATCCTACTCTCATACTTCAAGACGACAAGAAGAATGTAATCGTGAAGGTGCCCATGACGAAAACTAGAATGTTCTATCTCGATCTTCAAACCGATGTCATGAAGTGTCTGAAAGATTGTGTGAAGGAAACTCCATGGCTCTGGCATTTAAGGCTTAGGCATGCAAATTTTGGAGGCTTGAAGTTGAGAAGGGGATATTAGAAGGCTTGCCGTTTATCAATCAACCCAATTAAGTTTGTGAAGGATGTCTCGTGGGCAAATAATTTTGGAAGAATTTTTCGAAAGAAGCTAATTCAAGAGAACGTGAACCACATGAATTGATCCATGCCGGTGTATGTGGTCCAATAAATCCATCTTCATTCGGTAAAAATCGATACTTTCTACTCTTCATCGATGATTTTAGTAGAAAGATTTTAGAAAGACATAGGACTTCTTGAAAGAAAAATCCAAAGCATTTAATTCAATAAAGAATTTCAAAGTTCTTGTGGAGAATCAATGTGGCTATTCTATCAAGTTGCTGAGGACCGGCAGAGATGGCGAGTTTATTTCCAATGAGTTCAACAAATTTTGTGAAGAGAATGGTATCAAACGGTTCTTAACCGTTCCAAGGTATCCTCAACAAAATGGTGTGGTTGAACGAAAGAATCAAAGCATTCTAGATATAACAAGAAGCATTTCAAGATGAAGAATCTGCCAAAAGAGTTTTGGGCAAAAGCGGTTTCTTGTGCGGTGTACTTATCAAACCGATGTATGATGAGAAGTCTATTCGAGCAAACTCCTCAAGAAGCATGGAGTGGAAGAAAGCCAAACATTTCGCATTTGAGAGTGTTCGGGATCATTGGCTATGTTCATGTCCCTGACCAAGAACGATCGAAACTTGATGACAAAAGCAAGAAGCACATCTTCATCGGGTATTATCAATGTTCCAAAAGATACAAGCTTTATAATCCAAATGTTGGCGAGGTCATTGTTAGTCGAGATGTGGAGTTTGATGAAGAAGATGAGTGGAGTTGGAGTAATGAAGACAAGGAGAGGTATGATTTTCTTCCATTTCATGAGGAAGAGGAGCATGTGGAAGAAGTTCACCAAGAACCGGTTATGCCTCCTCACTCACCAGTCAGTTTGAGTTCGAGCATACCTTCATCATCTTCCTCAAATGAGAAGTCTTCATGATATTTATAATGCAACAGAGCTCGCAAATGAAGATTTCTCTCTATATTGCCATTTCGCGAATTATGAAGTCATTGTATTTGAAGAAGCCGTGAAAGATGAAAAGTGGAGGATTGCCATGGACGAAGAGATCAAGGCGAGTGAGAAGAATAATACTTGGGAATTGGCGACCATACCCTAGGGTAAAAAATCCATTGGTGTGAAGTGGATTTTCAAAGAGAAGAAAAATGCGAATGGAGACATTGAAAGACATAAGGCGAGGTTGGTAGCAAAGGGTTACCGCCAACATCCCGATATCGATTATGACGAAGTATTTGCACCTGTTGTTCGACTAGAGACCATTCGAATGATAATTTCATTAGCGGCCCAGAATAAGTGGAGTATCCATCAACTAGACGTGAAGTCGGCATTCTTAAATGGAACGATTGAAGAAGAGGTGCTTGTTGAGAAACCTCATGGATACATGATCAAGGGCCATGAAGATCAGGTGTTGAAGTTGAAGAAAGCTTTGTATGGCTTGAAGCAAGCACCAAGGACGTGATCGACAAGTACGATGGATTTATAAAATGCCCGCATGAGTATGCTCTTTACGTTAAGAGCAAAAAAAGTGGAGACATACTTATTGTTAGTCTTTACATGGATGATTTGATATTTACGGGCAATAATCCAAATATGTTTGATGAGTTTAAGAAAGTGATGGCAAGGGAGTTTGAGATGACTGACATTGGTCTCATGTCTTACTATCCCGGGATTAAGGTCAAGCAAACGAAAGAAGGAATTTTCATTTCCCAAGAAGGCTTTGCTAATGAAATTCTTAAGAAGTTCAATATGGAAAATTCTCAATCGGTAGTAACTCCTGTTGGGACTGGACTTAAAATGTCAAAAAATGAAGAAGGATATCTCGTGGACCCATCAATGTTAAAAAGTCTAGTTGGGAGTTTGAGGTACTTAACATGTATGAGAGCAGATATTCTGTTTGGAGTCGGTCTTGTTAGCCGCTTCAGGGAGAAACCAACCGAGAAACATTTCAAGGGAGCCAAACAAATTCTTCGCTATATAAAAGGTACAAGCGATTATGATATGTTTTATTCATCTTCTAACGAATTCAAGATTGTGGGTTATTGCAACAGTGATTGGGCCGGAGATCAAGATGACCGGAAAAGAACCACTGGTTTTATTTTCTATATGGGTGATACATCATTCACATGGAGGTCGAAGAAGCAACCGATAGTAACTTTTTCAAGTTGTGAAGCCGAGTATGTTCCCGCTGCATTAAGTGTTTGCCATGCGATATGGCTAACACTATTATTGAAGGAGTTGAAGCTCCAGCAGTAAGAAGCTACAGAGATTTATGATGACAACAAGTCAGCCATTGCATTGGCTAAAAATCCAGTTTGCTTATCCTGTTCGTTCTATGATATATGTCTTGATCACAAGACATGTAAGTATGTCATCTTTAAGTTTGATTAAAGTCTCCCTCTCGACGAGAGAAACAAATTCCAATTTTGGTCACTCACATTCCTCATCATGATTTAGTTCATACCTAATGATGACCCTAATGATCATCCCATTATGGATGACGTATGATCATATTAAAGCAGTTCCATATACATAAATCCATGGTGAGCGCAGGTTGCAGGAAAAAGTACACTATTGATATGAGAATCACTAATGACATATACCATGCATATTCTTACGATGTGGTTAGTACAGTATGTGTTCTCTAACACGTACCTATATTTCAGACTTAACATTCCTATGTCCATGATCAGCAAAACATGATTATCTAGTCTGTGATATAATAGTGTGCATATGTAGCTTCTTATCTGAAGTATGTTTATCTCTATAAACATCCTACATATCACTAGGGACAGTTTAGAATGTCATTCGTTAGTACACAGTTCTACTATCAGAATCACGTATTATGATGACGTGAATCCGAAGTGTCATTCATGGTTGATATAAGATATGTAAATATACATTGACAATCCATAGACACAGATATTGAATAAATAATAATGTCTTAATACCTAACATATCTTAGCACAAATATATTTGGCCTAAGGCACTAATCCTACAAAAAGTTATATTAATACAAATAGAATATGAAGAGCTCACTGGTTAAAATATAAATAATTTTTTCTTCCTTAAAAATAAAGATTCGTAATGAAATATTTTATTTTTCATGTTAAAATCGCCAAATATAAATTCGTTGAAAATTTCTCTTTATTTTGAATTCTATATTGCTATGGTTCCAATTTAATTTTTCTTATTGATAAAATATGTGAATATAGACTATGTTAGAGAATATGTAAAAAAAATAATACGTTCATTAACTCCAACCTTGTTTTTCACCTCTCATTGAGTATTCTCAAAATAACTATCATCAATTTTCTTTTGAATCATTAACACAGTGTTTCGTGTTATATCTCCTATTATGTGAGAACTATCATATCAAAAAAATCAAATTGTTGAGAATTATGTTATATTACAAAAGGTATTACAGGTTTCAAAAAAATATATTTGATTAGTTTATACATAATCCATATCATTTTAGCAACTAAAAAAAATAAAAGTAATAGGAAATTTTGTGGTGACAATTTTTTGATGAAAATGAGTCATGTTATAGTTTACATAATTTTTTCCAAATATATGATATCATATTTCTTTTTCAAACATCATGTTAAATATAATTATTATTTTGTATTTTTTTAAGTTACTCATTTATAATTAAATCATATATAGTTTCAACTAAAATCTTTGGAATCAATTATCTTGTATTATTATTTTTGCTGGTCTCCTTCATCAGGTGATTAATACTTGATTTTTTTCTAATATAATATCTCAAGAGATAATGATATAAGAAATCAAAGAGAATAAAAATAAAGTAATGACCTTTTAACCTTAGAAGTCTTAATGCAAACATAAATCGAGATCATAGATTAATTATCCAAAGTATTTAGTGGGTTATTATTTATTATTTTTTTATGGACTCATCACTTATGTTATTTTATTTCTCATATATAAATTTATTTCAATGGACTTATCCGCCCTTAAAAAATTAGATGTGACATAGAAAATATTTTTGAATGAATAATAAATGGATAAAATATCTTATAATGTAATTGAAAATAATTTTAAAGATATCCAACGTAGTTGACATAATTATTATATATTATATGTGTACTATAAATTCATTTCAAATTTTTACTTTGAATTTTCATAATTGTAATTAATACATTATAGATTGAAATAAACAATAAAATTGAAATATTCACAGGAAAGCGCGATCATCAACCTAGTAATAATAATAAACCACTAATTACCTTGAAAACACGTGCTTCATCTATTGGGTTAATGAAAAATGTGATTTTATAGAAATATACACAATGAAAAATCGATTGCCTGTATCACAATCCAAATAAACAAATCAGGTCCACACTGGACCATGTTATCCTAAATAACTATTGTCTCCAAGATTCATGAAGAGTGAAATGTGAAAACTGTGATTTTGTTTGCGGCGGATTTGGTTTATGGTTTGGGTGGGAGTAAGCTCGGATCTGGTTTAGGGTTAGGGCCACGAGAGAATGAGGGTTAGAGAACATCAGTAGATAGAGAGGCCGGAGAGGACGAGCGTGCGAGTACAGAGAGAGGGCGGTGTTTTAGCGGATAGAGAGAGTTCTGATCGAGAGAGGGAGAGAGAGGCGAGGGGAGTTTGAGCGGATGAGGGAGGGCTGTCAAGTAAAGAGGCCGTAGAGATGAGACGAAATTAGGGGCTGCTTTGATATTCACGTACCAATAGCTACGGTATTTTATAATAGTCACGGCCCATTGTTGTTGAGTAAACCAATAGTAACGGTCCCGTAGCTATTGTGATATAACTTATAATTTGCATGTTGTTTCACATAAATAAATTTATGAACTTCGAGTTTATATTAACTTGTTTGAGGATCTAATTGACTGATATTAATGATGCATTTCATATAACTTATAAATTTTCAGCTCTTATTTTTCTTCACTTAATGCTATCATTAATTATTAATCAAGTTCTTCGGGACTTGTATTGTCTAGTATATATTGAATATATTCATTAATATTTGACTGTTTCACAACACTTTCTTGGTTATTCAATCAATTATTCTTTTGGAATTTTATCTATGAATATTATAATCTACCACACTTTAGGTGTGTTTTGGATTCATTTGTTACGAAAGTAATAGATGACCCTTCAAGGAGATATCAATCCGAAACGCGATATTGTCAGTAAATATATGTGACTTAATTACTTTTATGAATGAACAAATGCATCTGATAATTGATTTGTTATGTTTTGAAAGTTACATTTTAACTTGTAGTTCATATGTATAAGATCAAGGATCGAAATTAGATAATGATAGTAAATTTGTCACATCAAATTTATAATCAATAAATCATGTAGTGAATAAATTCAAGTCATGAAGTTCAAGATATCAAATTATGGTTGGCGATTTAACTTAAGATATATGCCTGACTTTTATTTGTGACCAGTCATTGTGCGCTGCGGTGGAGCTATCGGAACATATACTGCACATCCAAAAGTTTTGAAACAGTATTTACTCGGCTACATGCTTGTCACATACTATAGTGGGGAGTATTTATGATAAAATATTGGTTTTAGTCTAATTATTGCTGCAGCATTTATCATTTCGTGGCCTCAATCCGAAAATGAGTTTTTATTTTATTATTAGGGCCAACTATAATCAATTAACAAGATATCATGTTAGATCATTCTGAGTTCGTACGTGGGCCAATGATTAACTCTATAATCTCAATGAATATACAATAGTATTGAGTACTTTGGATGTGGCCCACCACTGGTCATCATCAAAATGAGTTGTCTTAATTGTACTATTCAGGTATTATCATCTTAATTGGAATATTTGAGCAACCAATCTCGCAAATACAACATTTTGAGAAGATAATAAATATACATGTGACCATCTAGTAGATACATCTATTAATACCATAAATTATATAGATGGTCCACATGAAAAGGTCATAGGCCCACATATATTTCAATGAATACACTCAAGAAAATTTGATGATTCATTCTCAACCATAGTTTGTGATATCTAACGATTATATTCAATGAGATATTTTGATGTACTAGGTCCATATGATCAATACCGAGCATTAACAAATCTAATTTACTTCTGATAATTATCATTTGCGCAGTTTTCTTATTATGACTTTTGACCTCCTCATTGTCCAGTTCTACAACCACTTTTTTTTATACATGGCATTATTTAATCAGGAAATTGAAAGGAATTTGTTGAACGAGATTCTTAAAAATTCACTATTCATTTAAATAAAAAGAAAGAATGCTAATTCCAAGTATTTTTTAAACTTTGCTTCTTTATATTCCTATACTACTACAGGAGCAACGATTAAAAAATAAATAATATGTTCTCTAAGAATATCCTTCACTTTTTCGTCATAAAACTTTTATTGAAAGCTAGCATTTCAAATTCACTTATTTACTAATTTATAATCTCACAACTCCATGTGCGCTCATTAAAAATAACAACACAACTTTATATGTTTCTTTTTGTTAAAATAATATTGAAACTTCGGATTATCAATAATAATAATAATAATAATAATAATAATAATAATAATAATAATAATAATAATAATAATAATAATAATAATAATAATAATAATAATAATAATAATAATAATAATAATGTTGCAACTCCGGATACATCAATAAAAATAAATTGCAACTACAGGTGCATAATTGAATAAAAAAAATTTGCATGAAATTAAATATGCATAAAAATAAATGTACATTAGAGTAAATGTGAATAAAAATAAACATACAAAAATCGCCAGGCGCATAAATTTATTTGCAACTTCTGGTTCATGGATACACATAAGATTTTGTGCATAAATATACTTAAAATTTATGTTGCATAAATAAAAATAAATTTGCACCTTCTGGCGCGCAAATACTTAGAACTTCTGGTGCATAAATAAAAATAAGCATGTTACTTCTAGTACATAAATAAAAATAAACATACAACTTCTGATGCATATTTAAAAAATAAACATGCAGCTTCATGTTGATTTATAGCTTTTACAACTTCAGATTTATTTATAAGTTTCAACTTCGGGTATATTTGATTCATAATATCAAATTCAAGTTGATTGATAATTTGCAACTTCAGACAGCGTTATACATTCTTTCAGTTACAACTTCCGGTGTATCAAATTAAAAAATAATTAATAAAAATTGAAAGAGCATCAAATCAAATAAATATAAATAAATAATAGAGAATAAATTGAAAATGAAAAATTATTTTTTTTTCTCTTTTTATCAAATTCATCTTTACCTTTGTCTGTGTTAGTGCATCTTCAGATTTACCTAATTAATGATATCATTATAGTAAGTATCGATTCATATCGAGAGTTATTCATGTTGATAACGTGTTATAAAACTAAATAATAACAATATAAAAGAGAGAATTGGAGGAGCCAAATTATTTATAGAATTGCGGATTTAAAAATATAATAGGCACTGCTCCCTTTAGATAATACAGGATTGAATGGCGGCTAAGAAATATCTTGCATGATTCTAAATTATAATATGGAAACAATCATACAAAATCTAACTAATAAGGGGAATATACTAGTAAATAAAAGGCTAGAAAATGGTAAAATTAGTAATGGTGAAAAAGAGATGTTGGATGATACATTCGAAATAAAAGTGTTTATTAAGAACATGAGAAGTCAATGCCAAATAAGATGTGATAAAAGATGTGACATGATGCTCAATAGTTGTGGTCATAGAAGATGATGAAAGGAGTGGAGAGTCTCCATGGAACTAAGTGAGCATGGTGGTGGAAAAATAAAATGTGATTAGAAGATCACCCAGAAGTTGATGACTTCTACTGGTGGCGAAAGTGTAACATCATTGTTGTGTGTTGATTTCATAGTTTTGCGGAAGAAACTATGAGATGATACAATTAGAAAATCATAGTTAACAAAAGAAACTACGTATTGGAGAGGATACTCGTGAGGTAGTAGATGTTGTAAACTTGTGCATGATTGTGATTCTGCTGGTGTTCCATACATGAGAAAGATGTGTGCTCCCATTCGACCGGAGATGTCGACGATGACGAGTTTCGAGTTACGGGTGAGTTGAATCCATGCGAATTGTCTTGAATTAGAAGTATGGTTATGTACCAAGAAGGATTAAAGTAAATTCCGAAAGTGGGGGCAACAGAGTTAGATCAATCATGTCGTGATGAAGTATCGACCAAGCAACCATAAGATGCCATGACTCGGGTTGTCATGAGGAGTCGATAAATTATGTAACTTTGATCATGTGGGAACAAGTTGAGATAGTGATCCGCTACAAAAAAGAGTTAATGGGGAGTTTCTTAATGAAGTGTTCATATGAGATATTTTTTCGCTACAACGAGGAGTAAAAATGTTTGGAAAAAATGTCAATGTCATCACTTGAGAAGACTTACAAGGAGGACAAAATTGGCGTATGGCAAGATAAATTAATAAGACGGAAGAAAATATTAAGTTTAAGGGGGGGGTGTAAAAATAATAATAAAATTAATTCCCCCACTCTTTAATTTTTGTGAGTCTTTTGAGACTTCTCATGTTGCCACATTATCTCAATGCCACGTTATCTCAATTCCATTCGATTAAATAGTATGATTACATCTGCACCATTAAATTTTTTACTTACTCTAATTCCTTGTAACATCATTTATATATCAAAGTAATATGTACAATAATGATTGGTGATTTTGATGTTTGTTATTCTATTCACGATTAGATGTGAACGATTACAGTTATTTTTTTCTTTAGATTTGAATCAAATGGTTCTAATGAATTATGGTATATACTTATGTTCAAATATTAATGCAAATAGAAATGAAGAGTTCATTTATTAAAACATATTTAATTTTTTCTTTTCTTCTTAAAAAAATAGTAATTCATAATAAAGCATTGTATTTCTAACGTTAAAATCTTCAAAATTAAATTTCTTTGAATTTTCTGTTTATTTTGAATTCTATATTGTTCCTGTTCTAATTAAAAAAAAGTTCTCATCGAAATATGAAAGATAAACTATATAAGAGAATATGCTCATTTGAGAAATATATCTTTACATGATTAGATTTTAACGATTAAACGTTTAAAGTATAATGCAATAACTTATTCTTTTTGTGTTATCAATCAATTATAAATTCAAATATTTAGATAAATTAACCCCACCCCATTGTTTTTTACCTCCTTTTAAAACTTATCATTGAAGCATGCCATCAATTTTCTCTGGGCCGTCCGATCAAAAAAATTCTCATATTTTATTTTTTTTATTTTAAAAATTGGATTATTTGTGTGATTATTAATACATAAACATATAATTTATTAAATTACTATTTTTTGTATTACATTTCTGATTTGGTAAGAACCATCAGAAAATAATATATTGAGAAATACATTACGTTAATTAATATATTATATGTTTCAATGATAGCTGTGTGATTCATTTATTCATAAAGTTGATGGTGTTATGCCCTAGGCCAAAGTGTTTGTGACCTAGATGATGGATTGTAATAAAAAACATAATATTTATTCTAAGATATTTCATATAATATGTGCATAATATGTGCGTATAGGTTATTTTAATATAATTAAAATAGACCATGAATACGCAATTCAGCTTTATGCCATCAAAGTGCGTGACTTTGATAGTAAAACTATAAAGTGTTATGAATGCTATTCTAAATCGTACCTGGTCATTTATAGGATATTTGTGGAGACAAATATACTTGCAGATACATATAAATATATATTTATATACAAGCTATAAATGTACACCAGTATATTAGTTGACTGATGATTATGTTTTATTGATCATGGATAAATAGTTATCAAGTCATTAACATAGGTATATGTTAGAGATCATATACTGGACTGACCCGCCATAAGAATGCTACATATTTTACGTCATTAGCGATTCTTGTAACATAAAGTATTTATAGTCTTTTGACCTGAGATTGTCTCGGTTCCCAACATGAGTAATTTTATACTTCAATATAATCTAACACTGCCTTTAACCGGGTGGTCATAACGGTTATGATTAGGTATACAATGAATCATGTAGAGAGATGAGTGCAATCAAGACGGAATTTGTTCGATATAGATATCATGTATACAATCGATTAATATAAGGATGACGTCTTACATGCCTTATGATCGATATAGATATCGCGTGACAAAGGGACTAAATACGTGATTGTTGATTAGGTAAATCGGATCACCGATATTCACTTAAATTGGGTAGTCATGATGGCTTGCTAGAGTCCGCTCATGATTTATAGACTGTCAAGTCTATTGCCAACATTAAGTGAACCTACAGGGTCACACACAAATAACAAACTGAAATGGACGCAGAAAATCCTAGCGACTTATATGATGAGTTGCATAAGAATGTCACAAAATATATTGTCATCTTATGTAATAAGATGTGATATATATGTATATAAAGACTATGAGCACAAAAGATCATGTAATCTAGAAAATTCTAGATGATGGCATATAGATAATGATGAGTGATGTCATACACATCTTTTAGTGTGAGGATACATGATTCTTCACCTCTATATAAGGACATAGAGGGCTCCAAATTCAATAGACCACATCATTCTTTCTCTCATTATTTCTCATTCTCTTTTGTGAGACAAAAGAGAGAAAAATATCCTTTCTCATTTGTGTGACAAAGTTACGAAAGGGTACTTTCCTTTTTGTATAACTACGAAAAGGTGCCTTCTTTTGTATGACAAAATGAAAGGGTGCGATTATATGAGAGGAATTATATACATCTTTTGTGAGATGAAATAAGAAGAAGAAAAAGAGTTTTCTTATGCAAGAGGAGAACAAGCTACTAGCATATATATTGTTCTTCTTCCCGTTTTAAGAAGTTTGTTCGTGTGGATACCGGTAGAGGCGTTCGTACTTTCGGCGCTTGTGATCTATTCGGCCTCAGAAGATGAGAACGGGTTGTTGAGAGTTCCGGTGGAGACCGATTGTGTGTGCGGTAGATGACTTCCGCACGATCCGACCTAGACGGCCTAGACGGACGTAAAATCGGTTAGGACGGTAACCGGTTTAGAGACGCATGGACAACACGCATGGTTTGAGCGTCACGGATTAAGCATAATCCGAAAGGTATCTTTAAGGTTTATTTCTTTGATTTAACCGATACGCATGGATACTCGGATTGGTTTTGGACGAAATTTTTGTTTTCCGCTGCGTTATTCACGTTTGAGACCCAACAAAAGTATATAGCTATTGCAAGTCATTCTGGTAGTTCAAAAAAATGAAAAATGAGAAAATTAATGTTGATATCATTTTAAGAAAATGATTCATATTTTTTCTTGTATTAGTACATAACATTTTTTTTCTTTATATATAGCATTATATTTTTTTTCTTCAAACATAATGTTACATATAAATATTTTTTTTCTCTTTCCGTAAAAAAAAAATGAACCATCTTTGACTAGATCTTTTGGTGCTACTACTAAAATTTTAGAAATAAATGTATTATTTGTCTTTTTTCATGCTCCATCTAATGTTTTTCTAAATATAATATATCAAAAGACAACATAGAACTTGAGAAAATAACTGAAAATAAACTTAAATTGAGATTATAAAGATTAATTCATAGTGTCTTCTTAAAAATTAATTTATTCTTTCAATTAATTTGTTATTATATAATTAATTTATAATACTATAATTTATTATATAAAGTTATCCGTCATTACAAAAATTACATGAAATATCTTATAATGTAATAAAAAATTGTAACTAATAAACGTACTAAACTTAATCTAAATAAATTTTATATATTTTTTTTGTGTTATGAATCAATTTAAATATTATTTTAATATTTATATATTTTTTTAAAAGTTACAGAGAGCTTATATAATTTTTATAATTGTAAGATAATCTATTATATATCAAAATAAATAAAATAAAAATATTTGCAAAGTAAACACGAGTATACAATTTCTTTACTTATTTTCTTAAGTTTTCTTATATTATCATCACTTTACAACATAATAAGAGAAAAATGACAAAAAAAAAATCGAGAATAAACATAAATTAATGATACTAATATTACATTTATAGAAGAGGATAAACTATATATGAAAAATAATCAATGTGAAACATAAGAAAAACTAATATGAAAATTTTTCTTAAAATACTAATTCATATTCTTAATGTTGATTTTTTTAATTGTGAAAATTATGTACAGTATACACCATGTGAATTGAAAGGAATTTGTTGAACGAGATTCATAAAAATTCACTATCCATTTAAATAAAAAGAAAGGATGCTAATTCAAAATATTTTTTAAACTTTCCTTCTTTATATTGCTATGCTACTATAGGAGCAATGATTAAAAAGTAAATAATATGTTCTCTAAGAATATCCTTCACTTTTTCCTCAAAAAACTTTTATTGAAAGCTAGTTTTTCAAATTCACATATTTACTAATTTATAATGTCACAACTCCATGTTTTGGTAAGAACCATCGAAAAATAATATATTGAGAAATACATTACATTAATTAATATATTATATGTTCCAATGATAGCTATGTGATTCATTTATTCATAAAGTATATAGCTATTGCAAGTCATTCCGGTAGTTGAATAAAATCAAAAATGAGAAAATTAATGATGATATCATTTTAAGAAAATGATTCATGTTTTTTCTTATATTAGTACATAACATTTTTTTCTATATATATAGCATTATTTTTTTTTTCTTCAAACATAATGTTACATATAAATTTTTTTTTTCTTTCCGTAAAAAAAATGAACCATCTTTTACTAGACCTTTGGGTGCTACTACTAAAATCTTCGAAATAAATTGTATTATTTATTTTTTTTCGAGCTCCATCTAATGTTTTTCTAAATATAATATATCAAAAGACAACATATAACTTCAGAAAATAACTGAAAATAAACTTAAATTGAGATTATAAAGATTAATTCATAGTGTCTTATTAAAAATTAATTTATTCTTTCAATTAATTTATTATTATATAATTAATTTATAATACTATAATTTATTATATAAAGTTATCCGTCATTACAAAAATTACATGAAATATCTTATAATGTAATAAAAAATTGTAACTAATAAAAATACTAAACTTAATCTAAATAAATTTTCTATATTTGTTTTGTGTTATGAATCAATTTAAATGTTATTTTAATATTTATATATTTTCTTAAAAGTTATAGAGAGCTTATATAATTTTTATAATTGTAAGCTAATCTATTATATATCAAAATTAATAAAATAAAAATATTTGCAACTAAACACGAGTATACAATTACTTTACTTATTTTCTTAAGTTTTCTTATATTATCATCACTTTACAACATAATAAGAGAAAAATGACAAAAAAAAAATCGAGAATAAACATAAATTAATGATACTAATATTACGTTTATAGAAGAGGATAAACTATATATGAAAAATAAACAATGTGAAACATAAGAAAAACTAATATGAAATTTTTTCTTAAAATACTAATTCATATTCTTAATGTTGATTTTTTTAATTGTGAAAATTATCTACAGTATACACCATGTGAATTGAAAGGAATTTGTTGAACGAGATTCATAAAAATTCACTATTCATTTAAATAAAAAGAAAGGATGCTAATTCAAAATATTTTTTAGACTTTCCTTCTTTATATTGCCATGCTACTATAGGAGCAAGGATTAAAAAGTAAATATTATGTTCTCTAAGAATATCCTTCATTTTTTCCTCAAAAAACTTTTATTGCAAGCTAGTTTTTCAAATTCACATATTTACTAATTTATAATGTCGCAACTCCATGTTTTGGTAAGAACCATCAGAAAATAATATATTGAGAAATACATTACGTTAATTAATATTTGTGTTTTGCCTAGTAACTAAGTGAATCGGCTACTTGTGCAAATATTTTCAAAACTTGATCATTCTCTTAATTAATTTTTTTTTTTGGCTACTTCAAAAAAAAAGTCCCCCTACTCTGATTACTGGTCCCCTCCCCCTCAAATGCAATAGTGCCTGTAAGTCCTTGCCAATTTAATTCATTTTAAGAAGTGTAAAACTTCCAGATCCACTACATCATCAATGCTTTATTAAAATGAGATAAATCCATCATTCCCAAGCCTCCATCCTCCAGCCTCCTTAGGCGTACATACTTTATCCCAAGCTACTAAATTATATCCAGTCTCTTTCTCACCTTTCCATAAGAAATCGCTTCTAACACTATCGATTTTTTTTATAGCCCATTTGGGGAATGTAAAAAACAGAAAGATAATAAATGGGAAGAGAAGATAGCACTGAATTGATAAGAATTAACCTCCCACTAATTAATAGCATTTTCCCCATCCAACCTTGTAATTTAGAGTCAAATTTTTGAATGATATTCCCGAAAAACTCCCTATCAAGTTTTTTGTAGTGTAGTGGGAACCTTAAATAGTTCATTGGCAAGGAAGAACATTGACATCCTAACTCTTGAGTCTCTGCTCATAGTTTAGATACTCTTCAATTTTCCGGGATGTAAACTCAACGAGAATTGAATAACAAGACTTTCTCTCCTACTTTGAATTCTTTTCGTCTAATTATCGTGTCATGGTAGATAACCAATTTTTTTGAGTTTATTTTGGATTAACAGTGAAGGGTGGTTTTTTCTTTCTTTTTGGATTGGAAATGTAACGAACGTTGGAATTGTGTAGATAAAAGTAGGCCCAAGGGCAGTTAATAAAAAAAAAAGGATCTGATTTCAATGCTTTGTTAAACATTTCCAAAGCCTACCCCAACTCTCTCCCTCTCTAATCCCTCCAATCAAATAAATAAATATTCCAAATTCCAACAAATCTCTACAAACGAATAATTTGTTAAACATTTCCAAAGCCCACCCCAACTCTCTCCCTCTCTAATCCCTCCAATCAAATAAATAAATATTCCAAATTCCAACAAATCTCTACAAACGAATAATTTATTTTTCATGCTCTCGTGAAGATTTAAGGGATCAAATTAATGGTTATTAAGTGTCTACGAGTTTTGAAGAGCTAAGTATAGTTTATGTTCTCAAATATGTTTACGATTTTTTAATTCTTTTAATATTAATAGTTATTAATAATAAAATTTTATTTGAGCTTATATTGCTCATAACGAATATTTATTATTCATTAAAATATAATATTAAGATAATATATAATATGTTTGAGTAAATATAAAATATTTTATGGATTATATAAAGTATTTTGAGAGTGATTTTATGGGACATAGAATGAGATGTGAAAAACTGAAATTAGTTAAAGTGAATACATCCGTACTTGGTAGGTGGAAGTGAAGACCGATGATTCACATAAATGAAATGTCGTACTTAGTAGGTAGAAACTAGGGTTGTTGATCACCCAATAATGAGCTCGGAAAGATTTGTACCTGTGGCATACTCGAAACCATGAGACATGGTCTAGTATGTGTACGTATGTGCGTAAAGTGAAATAAGAAAATCGATATCCCAATACAAAAGAATTTTAAATATATTTATATTTATTATGATTTATTTATATATTTATTTATTAAAATTAATATTATTTTTGACGTACGCTAATCATACCCTTACTTAGTTTTACTCATCCCTTTTTTTCCTTTCTCCATATTTCAGGGTTAGTTATTCGTGAGTATCGGGTTGAGCATCGTTATAGTATCGAGAAAAATAAAAGTAATAAAAATAAATTTAGATGTTTAATTTTTATTATTCCGTGTATTTATTCGCTGCATGTTTTACACAACACGAAGAGTTGAAATTAGAATTTTAGTTCCACATACAGTATTAAAAGTTGAGATATTTTGGCCCCCTCACTATTTTATTTGTTCATGTCCCTCTAACTAAAAATAAAGTTAAAGGAAATAAATGTACAAATCAAATAGTTTTGGGGCTAAAAGTTTTTTTTCTTTTTTTTTGGTTTATTTATTTTTTCTTTTTCTTTTGTTCTCTATCCATAGATGGTTGCGAATTGTAACTTGACTTGCCATTAACAGAGCTTGTCCGTATTGTTACTTGAGCGTACAGTAATTTAAATAAAAATATATATGTTTCATTAATTTAAATAGAAAGTGCCTGGATGAATAGGAAGAAATGAAGGAATAATGAAAAGCTCAGGTGGTAATGGATTTACGCCGGACCATTCATATACTCCGAAAACCTACAATCCTCAAAAAAATGTCCATTTTAAACATATCAAAAATACTGTCAATATGTAAATATAATATATAGAAGATGTTGTAGTTGTGAAAACATTTTAGCCTCTTTCAATATATATACATAAAGTTTAATTTACCGCGAGCCAAATTTTACCCCACGAGGTTATCAAAGTAACACCGCCATGATCATGTATTCATTTACGTGCTTCATATAATTTCTCATTGTATATATGCCTCCTCTCCAAGTAGCCTTAAAGAAATATAACTCTGTGAAGTGGACATCATGCAACTCGGGCCACCCACATTTAATCCCCATCCTCCGTCATTGTTCATCCATTTAAATATTTAATATATTTTGTTAGATTAAGATATATTTTGTCAGATTAAGTTATATTTCATTTAATACATTAACAAGTTACATTTTTAAGAAATTTTTTGGAGAGGGCTCTGGTTGTCCCTCTTCCAAAATTGAACCTTCCTATTTCTATACTTTAACAAGTTACATATTCATTCTTTTATATTTTGATAATTTCTTTTTTTATATATATTTTGATAACTTCTAGTTATATATACAATGTGGTAGTCTTGCCAATGAGTTTATAGTTTACTGGAGTGCAATACACAAGATATCAAAGGTTATGGGCTCAATTTCAGCGGTACCAAAATATATGTGGGACACAGAGGCTCTCTATTCAATCAAAATATAATATAAAGTGTAGTGATCTTCTTTTTTTTCAAATTCTAAAAAGAGTAGTATTTCTTACTTGAGTATTGTACAAGTAGCGCCGTAACTCCTTTTGATGTTCCAATGAGAGAAAATTAAGAGATTCAATGACGTATAAAGCTATTATCTGCATTTGTAAGGACCGTGTCACACAAATGGTTGGCATTTTACTGATTATAAGAGTACATATACCTTAAATTAGTTTGTTCTTCATCATGTTATTATCTAATAAAAAAAATACCATCTCTTATTTTATTTTAGAGACAAAATAGTTAGCCCCTCAAATTCACCATCTTGTTTGAGTATTGATATCCATTTAGTCCGTTTAAGGACGAGTTAAAATTTCGCTGATAAAATCAAGAAAAATAGACACTACCGTCAGAGAGCTTAGCAGTAGTGACTCAGTATCACCAGAAAACCTGACGGTAGTGCTAGATACTTAATTATTTTTATATGTGTGCTAGTTAGTTAATTATTTTTGGTACAGATGCTATTTTAAAAAAAATGTCCCAAAAACAAAGGGTTTTGAAAAAAATATTTTTCAAGGACCACATTATTTAGATCTTAGATTGAGTGATTTTACAAACGAAGCATAACTTAACCGAGTTAGGGAAGGGAAGATGAAAGCTCACAAGAATTTTCATTTAAAGAAAAGCAATTAAAACTCTCTCTATCCTCTCTCTCTCTCTCTTCCAGAATTTTTGCTCCAAGTTGGAGTTGATTCATCTTCTTCACTCTTCTCTCTCTACTTTCTTCTTCCACTAATCTCTGATAATCAGCCAACATGGAATACATGAACACAATCCAACAATAATGCACCATTACTAATTTCTCTTTGGAATCTCTTTGACTTGTCAAATAAAACATGTCATCAAAAATGGAAATTTATAGACCAACAAACAAAAGCAAGAGATTCAAGCATATGCACAGTTAGCTTCAAAAAAAAAAAAAAAGCATATACACAGTTATTTTAGAGAGATTTCAATGAAAATATTATGAGTATGCTTAGATATACACTCAAGATTTCAAAGATCAAGGTCGTTATCACCAAAAAATAATTTACATAATTTTAGTAAAAAAATAATAGACATAGTTATTGTCTCTCCTATCCACCTTTTCTCAATCTAATATAACCTGTCAGTATAATTAATATGATCTTAGAGTGCAATGAACATCCAATAAACATTCATCTTCAGTCCAACCTTTAAAAGTGGTGATCTCAAGTTTATATTTGTAGTTGCAAGAATGAAAGTTTTAGTTAATTCACACTCTTTTTCTTGGTGAAAACTAGCTTGCCAGCTCGCTGTTAATATAGAGCTGAAAGACCAAATTTCTACTAGACTATAATTTTGCACGTGTTTCACCTAGGTGACAAGTGTCCAGACAATTCTGCCCAAATCCATTCCATTCACATATCATTTCAATACCATGTGAGCACAAATAAAATTATGGCCCAATGCGGATAACCACAGCTCGGAGTCTTTGTGAGAGTGTATTTTTTATTGTTATATAGTACAGTTCTAACCATTGTAAAATATATTTTATTTAATACTAGTCAAATAAAATGATATATTTAGCACGCAGTTTTTTTTGTGTCTCCTACATATATATTTTATTTAACTGTAACCGTAATGAAATATATTTATTGCTATAGTTAGCACAAAAAATTTAACAATTTCATATAAAAATGTTTTTTATAACACCATCACAAAGTTTATTTATTGGCTCCTCTATTAGTTGTTTATTTATTCTCTTGACTGTTCAGATTTGTTAACTTTAATTCTTTATGCATTTAATATATAACTAAAGCATTCAGTTGGTTTTAAATGATAATGTAACATGCTTATTGCACAAGTCACATAAGATATTTAAATGAGATGTCACGGTTTACATATCTAAAGAATCATACGAATTCTAGAATATATACTACTAGAAAGTTTTTCTTAATTAGATTCTTTACATATCTCTCTCAATTTTTTTCATCTTTGAATAACATAAATGATATAGAAAATTATTTTTAATGTCTTTTATTTTACAAAATATAATATGAAAAATGATATCAAAATATACGTTTAAATTCAGTACATTGCGAAACGGAGTGAGGTCCCCTAATTGCTATTAATTGTTGGCTGAAAAATAGGACTTATGATACTCCGAAACCCCCATTTCGGATCTGAGTGTTGAGCCCATGTATTGGGTGGTCTTCGATATTTCAATTTCTTCATCTATCAAACCTATAATGGGGGCAAATAAATTATTAATCAATTTATGCTTCAATATAAATTTATATTATTATGCTAGAAATGTTTCTTTACTAGTTAAGTACCAATAGGTTCAGTATTGATTCCTCGGTTCTTAGATGCTATGTACATTGTTAGTATTTAAATTCTTTAGTGAATTTAACTAAAAAATAATTTCTCAAATAATTATCAAAATGATATCAACTCATGACAGGGTAAGATACATGTTTTACAAAAGATATAGAGACGATACCTCAACAAAGAATTGCCGGACTACTTGACTGAGCGTTTATGTTGTATTGTTGTTTCCCTCCTAGGGTTTGTGGATAGATCCAGCGAGAAAGACATAAATGAAGCGACAATGGTTCTTTCGGGGGGCGGAGAGAGAGCAACGGGATAAGGGGCGGAGAGAGAAGAGAAGTAAACCAGTCTAATGAAGATCTCAATTAAAGAAGAAATGGGTGAGGACATTTTGTTTGATTTACTAAAAAAATTAAGTGACCTTTCATCTCCCAGCTAACTCTATTAAGTTTTGCTCCGTTTGTAAAGCCACTCGATCTTAAGATTTGATGCCAATCTAACGGTGAACGTGTTTTTGGAGCATATCTGTTCCCTGTGCACGTGGGACAGTCGGGAGCGGAGCATGCCACGTAATTTTGGGTGTTGTTCATTAATTTTTGTGCTATTTAATTGGAATATGATAAGTACTCATCCAGCCGCATCAAAGAGCATATTAAAATAATTATATTTATTGAAATTTTATGCCATTCAAGTAGTAGACGCAACCAAGACTCTTTTTTTAGATAGGCTCGATTAGAAAAATAATTCAACAAATAGTATTATTTTGTAAATGATTAAGAAACTAGCATTTCTGCCAGCTTTTTTGACGGAACAAAATCTGTTCTGCCAACAATTCTAACGGACATGTATATTTTTTAATTTTTCTTAAAAAAATTCTTAAGTAAGTTAAAAAAAAATTTTGAGTGTTAACCAATAATTAGAATGAGATTTTGTTAAAAAAAAAAGAACACTATCCCGCCAAATAGTGCCGAACAGTGTTTTTTTGAATTTTTTTTTTTTTTGCTAAAATTTTAGAGGCTTTTTAGGGGCAAAAAAATATAAAATAGTCTGTTCCGCTAACAAGCTTGGCAGAACATTTTTTATTTTTTTGATTAATTTCCTTGCTAAATTGTAGTTAACACTAAAAATTAAAAAAATTAACCTGTTCCAATAAAATAGGCTGGCGGAACTGCTGAATGTTAAACTTAATTTGTAAGTTTTATGTTTCATGTTTTAATTTGAGAGTTTATTGGCAAGTTTTTTTGTGTTTAATTGGAGAGTTTTTGAGAGTTTAATTTAGGGTTTAATGTGGTGCATTCTTGTATGTTACCATTTAGTCCTATAAATAGGAGGATATTTTTGTTGTAAAAGGCAAGAGAAAAAGAAATAAGAAATAATAAGTTATAATACAATCGCTCTTCCTTCTTCTTCCTCTATATTCTCCATTATATTTCTCCAAATAATTCAATAGCTTGGTATCATAGTGATGGCTAGTTCAAGTTACCCGTTCAAGTTACCCGTTCCAGTTTCCACGTCTTACGAAAGAAAATTACGAAAATTGGTGTATCCGTATGAAGGATTTGCTTGGTGGTCAAGAAGTATGGAAGGTTGTCGAGGAAGGCTACGACGAAACAGAGAATGAATCTCAGTCAATTGCTGCCAAAAGGCGACTCTACAAAAGATGCGGAAAGTGGATCAGTAGGCTCTCATGGTCATTCATCAATATTTGGATAAGTCGATGTTTGAGAGAGTAGCTAGTGCGACAAACGAATGTTTGGATGAGTCGATGTTTGAGAGAGTAGCTAGTGCGACAAACGCTAAGCAAGCATGGGGGATCTTATGAAACTGCAACCAAGGCATCGATAAGGTGAAAAAGGTGCGACTTCGGACGCTATGAGGCGAATTTGAACGTTTGCAAATGCAAGAATCCGAATCTGTTGCAGAATTCTTCTCGAGGGTGTCGGTCATAGTCTACCAAATGAAAAGGTATGGAGAAACTTTGCAGGATGTACGGCTCATTGAGAAGGTTCTTCGCTGGTTACACACGAAGTTCGAGCATGTTATAGTAGCCATTGAGGAGTCTAAGGACTTAGTGGCTATGATGGTTGACCAACTTATGGGTTCTCTACAAGCTCATGAAGAGAGAATCAATAAGAAGAAAGAGGAACCGACCGAGCAAGTTTTCACCGCGAAGCTCTCTCTAAAAGAGAAAGAAGGTGATTGTGAAGTAAGTCCACGAGGAAGAGGCCTAGGAAGAGGAAGAGGCGGACATATTTCCTATGATGAAGAGAATGGTAGATCTTTTCGAGGTCGTGGTCGAGAAATATTTTCGAGGTGAGACAAGACAAGAGTTGAATGTTATAACTACCACAAGCACGGACACTACGCTTGAGATTGTTGGGATTCACCAAAAGGTGGTGAAGCAAATGCTAATTATGTCAAGAATGAAGAGGTCGAAGCTACCTTTTTCTAGCCTACAACGAAGTAGTAGGAAGGAAAGATGTGTGGTGTCTTGATAATGGAGCGAGCAATCACATGTGTGGAGATAGAAGCAAGTTTGTCGAGCTTGATAATTCGGTGACGAGCTATGTTACTTTTGGATATAACTCCAAAATTTGGATCAAAGGTAGAGGGACGATCTTAATTCACATGAAAGATGGTGGTCATCAATTCATGAGTAATGTCTACTATATTCCGAGCATGAATAGTAACATTTTGAGTTTGGGACAACTTTTGGAGAAGAACTATGTGTTACATATGAAAAATCGTATTCTCATACTTCAAGACGACAAATTTGTGCAGGATGTCTCGTGGGCAAACAATTTTGGAAGAGTTTTCCGAAAGAAGCTACTTCAAGACCACGTGAACCACATGAACTGATCCATGCCTATGTATGTGTTCCAATAAGCCATCTTCATTCGGTAAAAATCGATAGTTTCTACTCTTCATCGATGATTTTAGTAGAAAGACTTGGGTGTACTTCTTGAAAGAAAAATCCTTATCATTTAATTCATTAAAGAATTTTAAGGCCATTATGGAGAATCATAGTGGCTATTCCATCAAGTCGCTGAGGACCGACAGAGGTGGCGAGTTTATCTCTAATGAGTTCAACAAATTTTGTGAAGAGAATGGCATCAAACGGTTCTTAACCGTTCCAAGGTCTCCTCAACAAAATGGTGTGGTTAAACGAAATAATCAAAGCATTCTAAATATGACAAGAAGCATGTTGAAGATGAAGAATTTGCCAAAAGAGTTTTGGGCAGAAGCGGTTTCTTGTGCGGTGTACTTATTGAACCGATGTATGACGAGAAGTCTATTCGAGCAAACACCTCAAGAAGCATGGAGTGGAAGAAAGTCAAACATTTCGCATTTGAGAGTGTTCGGGAGCATTGGCTATGTTCATGTCCTTGACCAAGAGTGATCGAAACTTGATGATAAAAGCAAGAAGCACATCTTCATCGGGTATGATCAACGTTCAAAAGGATACAAGCTTTATAATCCACATGTCGATAAAGTCATTGTTAGTCGAGATGTGGAGTTTGATGAAGAAGATGAGTGGAGTTGGAGTAATGAAGATAAGGAGAGATATGATTTTCTTCGATTTCATGAGGAAGAGGAACATGTGGAAGAAGTTCACCAAGAATCGGTTACACCTCCTCACTCACCAGTCAGTTCGAGTTCGAGCACACCTTCATCATCTTCCTCAAGTGGTAGCTCGAGAGAGAGGCCGCATAAAATGAGAAGTCTTCATGATATTTATAATGCAACCGAGCTCGCAAATGAAGATTTTCTCGATATTGCCATTTCGCGAATTGTGAAGTCATTGTATTTGAAGATGCCGTGAAAGATGAAAAGTGGAGGATTGTCATGGACGAAAAGATTAAGGTGAGTGAGAAGAATAATACTTGGGAGTTGGCGACCATATCCAAGGGTAAAAGATCCATTGGCGTGAAGTGGATTTTCAAAGAGAAGAAAAATGCTAATGGAGAAGTTGAAAGACACAAGGCGAGGTTGGTAGCAAAGGGTTACAACCAACGTCCTGGTATAAATTATGACGAAGTGTTTGCACCTGTTGTTCGACTATAGACCATTCGAATGATAATTTTATTAGCGGCCCAGAATAAGTTGAGTATCCATCAACTAGACGTGAAGTCGGTATTCTTAAATGGAACAATTGAAGAAGAGGTGTTTGTTGAGCAACCTCAAGGATACATGATCAAGCACCATGAAGATATGTGTTGAAGTTGAAGATAGCTTTGTATGGCTTGAAGCAAGCACCAAGGGCGTGAAATAGTCGAATCAACAAGTATTTCCGTGAGAATGGTTTTATAAAATGCCCGCATGAGCATGCTCTATACGTTAAGAGCAACAAAAGTGAAGACATATTTATTGTTTGTCTTTACGTGGATGATTTGATATTCACGGGCAATAATCCAAATATGTTTGAAGAATTTAAGCAAGCGATGGCAAAGGAGTTTGAGATGATCGACATTGATCACAAGTCATGAAAGTATGTCACTACAACAAAATCGGGATACAGTAGGATTTATATATGTCACCTAATGCTTAGTTTTATCTTGCCGTAAATTTAGCAGGATTAATGTCTATATCCTGCTTTGGTTGCTCTCGCCAAAAATAGCGGTAACATCATCAAAAATCTTACCGAAAGAGAGATTTAGTTACAAAAGGAATTCTTGTCAATTCATATTGAAATAGGTAGCATTAAATGAATGTCACTTGTGATATAAAATTGTGGCATGAGAAAATCCAACCTATTGGAGGATGGCGACATTAACAAATGTTGAATAATGAATAAAAATATAACATTTACAAATGAATATTACGTTACAAAAGAACATTCTAAAATCTTAGTTCAAAAGCCAGATTTCTAAATTATGCCAAAACTAATTTTATATATATATACACACAAAACATCAAAATCCTATATTTTGAATATCATATAAAATACAATAATTAACATACATCAAATTTTAATATTTATGAGTCCAAATATTTTACAAGATTTAGTTTCATACAAAAATCTCATTAACAAACAAAAATATGACAATATGATATCATATCCATAATAATAAAACCCTAAATGGCCATATGAACCAAAAATTTACCCCAAATAAATCAACTGGAAGACAAATGAAAGAAGATTCCATTGTTCAATTCTTCTTCGTAGTCCTGCTATAAAACTTTTATTAGAATAATAAATTTCAATTGAGAAAAATAAAAAATATATATAAATGTTATTTAAAAAAATAGTACCTAATGCTCTTCCTTATAGTCCACATAACAACTTCCACTAATTCTTTTTCCACAAGGGTCAATAGGAGCTGCGCATAACATATACAAATGAATACTTAATTACGTGAGAAATTATATATATAATACAAATTTTAAGAAGGATACATTAATACTAGAAATTGTGCTATATTGAAATTTTCAATTCTAAAAATCTGCACTTCAGAAGACAAAAGCCTCTTGTCTATAGTAAATGTATAAAAATAATAGAAGGAAGAATTTTATCTGTGCCTATGTAAAAAAATCAAAATAGCATATATATCTCAAATTTACAACTTCTATGCTAAATTGAAAAAAAAAAGAACCTTTTTTACAAATCAAAGCATAAGCCATCTATTATGAAGTCATTGACTGCTTTCTCTCAACCAGAAGAAGAGGAATTCCTTGCTGCACTTTCATGTTTAAAACCTTGCAAAATGAAAAAACAAACAACAAAAAAGGCAATTAATGCCAAAACTCTTAATTACTGAATATTTTATTAAGGATGACATGTATACTTGAAAATAAATGTGAAGACCAAAATCCTTAGTCATCTTGCTAGAATCAAGAGCACCACAACATTATAAAAAAGAAAAGAAAAGACCAACATGAAAAAATAGTATTTCAAACTAATATTAAAAAAAAAAAAAAAATCAAATGTTCCTTTTGAATTGAATCTTACCTTGTTATATTTTGCAAATCCATGACCTCATGTTGAGGGATTCCCAACTACAACCTTCACCAAAAATAATATAACATCAAAAAAATTATTTTCATAATAAACGTATTAATTAGAAGAAAAGCCCAATAAGATATTACAAGTTATCAATTAAAGCCTAAAATTTAAAAGCAGCCCCACTCATGTAATATTTCTGAAACAAAATTTAGCAATCAGAATATTGAAATATAAGTTTGCTATATCTCTAGCAATAAATAATCATTAAGTAATCAACTGACTAACAATATAAAATAATATACTCGAAGGAAAATGAAATGAACTATTAACATTCTCTTTACCAAGTGTGTATAAGAGGGGGAAGTACTCTCCAGTCAGCGCAGACACCTGCTTACAACATATCACAAAATTAAAAGTAGTAAATAAATAAAATAATAATCTAAAAGCAATTCATACTATCTTTCATTGTATCAATTTTTTTCGAAGTGGAAATATTTTATTATTATTACCTATATTGTATGGCTATTCTAGTCATACATAGGAAAAATTGATAATTGAAAAAATAAATCAGGGCAATAGAAGACGCATCTAGAAGCTAATCGAGAATAGTCCTCAATTATATCTGATCTCGCCCAAAAATACCACACACAAATAAACAAAATTAATAATTTGATTAAATAGGTTGATTAACGAAATTAAGACATAAAAAAGAAAAAAAAAAGGAATTAATACTTGGATGGTGAAAATAAGTTTGATTCTACTGACAAATAGTATCCCAAATATCTGCCGAGTTGATAAAAATATATGTACATAAATACAGACTTCTTACTTAAGGCTTAGAATGAAAAAAATATATTTAAGACTCCGAGTTGACAAAAATATCTGTACATAAATACAGACTTCTCACTTAGGGCTTAGAATGAAAAAAATATATTTAAGTAAGACTAATTAGTTTAAAGAAAAGAAGTATCATAGAACTGATTATATTCAGTCGATAATATGAAGATATGTAGATTTGCACAAAATAAACAGTCCAATTTCAGATAAAAATCAATATAAAAATCAACTCTGTACATCTACAAACACCAAAATAGAACTATAGAACTGAAAATCCAAAACTAAGAAATCCCAATTTATGAGAATAATATTATTCAGCCTACTGTTCATGCTAGTGTTCATGCTAGTTCGAAAATAAAAAAAAAATCAAAAATTAAGAAAAAAAAGGAAATTAGAAAAGGTCAAATAGATTCAATACCATACCCTTTGAGGATTTGTAGGAAGTAGTACTACACAACTCCTTACTCCAATAGCACAATGGATAAGAGTCTTCCTGCAACGTAAATGAATTCTCCTCTTTCAATCGCATCTAGTTAAAAATCTAAAATCAATCGGTTTCAAGTGGAAATTTGTGAATCTCATATCTCAATTAATAAGAAATGAAACCCATAAAGTGAAAAAAAAACTGAACTAATACCTCTGCGATTTCTGACATTGGAGGCTTGGATCGCCCATCGCCCATCTCCTTCTCTTTCTTCACTCTCTCGCCGTTAGATCTGAGGGAACAAGCCAGATCGCCGACCAATAACCGGATCTAATCTCCGATTTATCGTTCTTGTTGTTCTATTTCGCTACACACAAATGGAATAGGATCACCCAATCTGCATGCCTCGTAGGGGAAGGTGGAGACGAGAGATAGAGGGGTCTCTTGTAGTAAGGCGAGAGAGACGTCTCCTGGAGGAACGCGAGAGAGAAAGGTCTCGTGTATGAAGGGGCGAGAGAAAGTGAGAGAGAGTCTCGTGTAGGAAGGGGAGAGAGAGAGAGAGAGAGAGAAACGAATAAGGAGAGTGATTAATTTGGGAGTTTTGAGTAATTTGGGGCTGATATTTTAGGTACAGTTCCTAATTGAGATGAGAGAGGCCGTTCAATTTTTTATTATTGGACGAAATTTTGGAATTTGTATGTTAAAAAAAGGAGGGAAACTTTCCCCCAAAATTCCGCACAGTATAAACGCACTATTCAACAAAATTTATGAATCCTTCCATTAAATATAAATTGTGAGATTTAGTTGAAATCCTCCCTACATAAGATAGACATAATTTTGATATGAATCCTACATATTTTATAGATTTTGTGGGATTTGACATTAAATTCTACCGTTATTTTGAGAACAGCGGGATTTTCGCTCATGCTACATAAAAAATCCTACTGTATCCCGATTTTGTTGTAGTGTGTCATCCTTAAGTTTGATCAAAGTCTCCCTCTTTACGAGAGAAACAAATCCCAATTTTGGTCACCCACATTCTTCGTCATAATTTAGTACATACCTAATGATAACTCTAATGATCATCCCATTATGAATGACGTATGATCATATTAAAGTACGCAGTTCCACATACATAAATCCATAATAACCTCAGATTGCAGGAATAAGTACACTATTGATATGAGAATCACTAATGACATATACCATGCATACTCTCACGATGTGGTCAGTCCAGTATGTGTTCACTAGTATGTCCTATATTCCAAACTTGATATCCCTATGTCCATGATCAGCAGAACATGATTATCTAGTCTGTGAATATACTAGTATGGATATGTAGCTTCTTACATGAAGTATATTTATCTCTATAAACATCCTACACATCACTAGAGACAGTTTAGAATGCCATTCGTTAGTTCACAGTTCTACTATCAGAATCACGTATTCTGATGACGTGAACCCGAAGTGTCATTCATGGTTGATATAAGATATGTAAATAAACATTGACAATCCATATACAAAGATATATAAGAAACAACCTTTATTAAATAAATAATATGTGTTAATACCTAACCCATTTCTTAGCACAAATATATTTGGCCTAGGACACTAATCCTACAAAAAGTTATATTATTACAAATAGAATATCAAGAGCTCACTGGTTAAAATATAAATAATTTTTTTCTTCTTTAAAATAATTCTTAATGAAACATTTTATTTTTCATGTTAAAATTGTCAAATATAAATTCGTTGAAATTTTTTCTTTATTTTGAATTATATATTGCTATGGTTCCAATTTAATTTTTCTTCTTGATAAAATATGTGAATATAGACTATGTTAGAGAATATGTAAAAAAATAATACGTTCATTAACTCCAACCTTATTTTTCACCTCTCATTGAGTATTCTCAAGAGAATTATCATCAATTTTCTTTTGAATCATTAACGCAATGTTTCGTGTTATATCTCCAATTACGTGAGAACTATCATATCAAAAAAATGAAATTGTTGAGAATTATATTATATTACTTAAGGTATTACAGATTTAAAAAAATATATATATATATGATTAGTTTATACATAATCCATATCATTTTAGCAACTTAAAAAAATAAAAGTAATAGGAAATATTGTGGTGACAATTTTTTGAAGAAAATGAGTCATGCTATAGTTTACATAATTTTTTCCAAATATATGATATCATATTTCTTTTTCAAACATCATGTTAAATATAATTATTATTTTGTATTTTTTTAAGTTACTCATTTATAATTAAATCATATATAGTTTCAACTAAAATCATTGGAATCAATTATCTTGCATTATTATTTTTTCTGGTCTCCTTCATCTAAGGTTGATTAATACTTGATTTTTTTCTAACATAATATCTCGAGAGATAACGATATAAGAAATCAAAGAGAATAAAAAAAAAGTAATGATCTTATGGCCTTACAAGTCTTAATGCAAACATAAATTGAGATCATAGATTAATTATACAAATTATTTAGTGGGTTATTATTTATTATTTTTTTATGAACTCATTACTTATGTTATTTTATTTCTCATATATAAATTTATTTCTATGGACTTATCCGCCCTTACAAAATTAGATGTGACATAGAAAATATTTCTGAATGAATAATAAATGGATAAAATATCTTATGATGTAATTGAAAATAATTTTAAACATATCCAACGTACTTGACATAATTATTATATATTACATATGTACTATAAATTCATTTCAAACTTTTATTTTGAATTTTCATAATTATAATTTATACATTATAGATTGAAATAAACAATAAAATAGAAATATTTGCAGTAAAGCGTGATCATTAACCTAGTAATAATAATAAATCACTAATTACCTTAAAAAGACGTGCTTAATCTATTGGGTTAATAAAAAATGTGATTTTATAGAATGATACACAATGAAAAATCGGTTGTCTGTATCACAATCCAAATAAACAAATCAGGTCCAAACTGGACCATGTTATCCTAGATCTCCAAGATTCATGAAAAGTGAAATGTGAAAACTGTGATTTTGTTTGCTAAGTGAAAAGTTATTGGTACATAATTAACACAAATAAACCGACAATTTCGCTTCAAATAAGAAATTACTCTAATTATAGCCCTAATCAACCGAATCTACCGTGAATTAGAACTTAATTTAAACAAATAACCTATTAATTTGAACCCCAAATTCATATTTATGTACCTAATTCGAAAGAGCTCAGATCTTGAGAAAGAGTGAAGTGGGCGGCGGATTTGGTGTAGGGTTAGGGTGGGAGTAAGCTCGGATTTGGTCTAGGGTTAGGGCCACGAGAGAATGAGGGTTAGAGAACGGCAGTAGATAGAGAGGCCAGAGAAGACGAGCGTGAGAGAAGAGAGAGAGGCCGGAGTTTGAGCGGATAGAGTGAGTTCAGATCAAGAGAGGGAGAGAGGGGCGAGGGGGGGTTTGAGCGGATGAGGGAGTTTGGATGTCTAGTAAAGAGGCCAGAGAGATGAGACGAAATTAGGGGCTGCTTTAATATTCGCGCACCAATAGCTACGGTATTTTACAATAGTCATGGCCCATTGTTGTTGAGTAAACCAATAGTAACAGTCCCGTAGCTATTGTCATAAACCGCGGTTGATAAGTAATTTTGTTGCAGTGACCTAAATCTCTTATGGGATGATTTGCTTATCAATGTCTTGTATTTTTTATCATTGGTATTATTTTCAGAAGAATTTATCCATTTAGAGGTATCGACAACTTCAAACCAACTTTCTTATCATGTTCTTTCTTTTCCTTGGGTTCTTATTTTTGGAATTGATTGGTCGAACATGCTTCTGGCAAATATCAAATTTAGAATTATCCAAGAGTAGTTCAATATAACCATGAGTATGTAATGCGGGAATATATGAAAATAATCATTTTTTTATCAATAGAAATAATATATTTGCATGTTGTTTCACATAAATAAATTTATGAACTTCTAGCTCATATTAACTTGTTTGAGCATCTAATTGACTGATATTAATGATGCATTTCATATAACTTATAATTTTTTCGCTCTTATTTTTCTTCACCTAATGGTATCATCAATTATTAATCAAGTTCTTTGAGACTTGTATTATCTAGTATATATTGAATATATTCATTAATATTTGATTGTTTCACAACACTTTCTTGGTTATTCATTCAATTCTTCTTTTGGAATTTTATCTATGAATATCATAATCTACCACACTTCAGATGTATTTTAGATTCATTTGTTACGAAAGTAATAGATGGCCCTTCAAAGAGATATCAATCCGAAATGTGATACCCTCAATGAATATATGTGACTTAATTACTTTTATGAATGAAAAAATGCATCTGATAATTGATTTGTTATGTTTTGAAAGTTACATTTTAACTTGTAGTTCATATGTATAAAATCAAGGATCGAATTTAGATAATGATAACGAATTTGTCACATCAAATTTATAATCAATAAATCACGTAGTGAATAAATTCAAATCATGAAGTGTAAGATATCAAATTATGGTCAACGATTTAGTTTTAATTTTATTATTAGGGCCAATTATTATCACTTAACAAGATATCATGTTAGATCATTCTGAGTTTGTGCGTGGGCCAATGCTTAACTTTACAATCTCAATCAATGTACAATACTCGTCGAGTACTTTGTATGTGGCCCACTGGTCATCATCAAAATAAGTTGTCTTAATTGTACAATTCAGATATTATCATCTTAATTGGAATATTTGAGCAACCAATCTCGCAAATACAACATTTTAAGAAGTTAATATATATACATGTGACCATCTAGTAGATGCATCTATTAATACCATGAATTATATAGATGATCCACATGTCGGAGTCGTAGGCCCACATATATTTCGATGAATACATTCAAGAAAATTGGGTGATTCATTCCCAACCATAGTTTGTGATGTCTAACGATTATATTCAACGAGATATTATGATGTACTAGGTGCATATCATCAATACCGTGCATTAACAAATCTAATTTACTTCTAGTAATTCTCATTTGCGCAGTTTTCTTATTATTACTTTTGACCTCCTCATTGTCAAGTTCTACAACCACTATTACTACAGGGTTTTTTTATACGTGGCAACATTTACTTCAGGGAATTGAAAGGAATTTGTTGAACGAGATTCATAAAAATTCACTATTCATTAAAATAAAAAGAAAGGATGCTAATACAAAGTATTTTTAAACTTTGTTTCTTTATATTGCTATGCTACTACAGGAGCAACGATTAAAGAGTAAATAATATGTTCTCTAGGAATATCCTTCACTTTTTTCTCATAAAACTTTTATTGTAAGCTAGTTTTTCAAATTCATATATTTACTAATTTATAATCTCGCAACTCCATGTACGTTCATTAAAAATAACAATGCAACTTTATATGTTTCTTTTTGTTAAAATAATATTAAAACTTCAGGTTATCAATAATAATAATAATAATAATAATAATAATAATAATAATAATAATAATAATAATAATAATAATAATAATAATAATATTAATAATAATAATAATAATAATGATGATGTTGCAACTCCGGTACATCAATAAAAATAAATTGCAACTACAGGTGCATAAATGAATAAAATAAATATGCATAAAATTAAATATGCATAAAAATAAATGTACATCGAAGTAAATTTGAATAAAAATAAACGTATAGAAAAACTTCAGACGCATAAATTTATTTGCAACTTCTGGTGCATAGATAAACATAAGCTTTTGTGCATAAATATACTTACAATTTATGTTGCATAAATAAAAATAAATTTGCACATTCTGGCGCACAAATATTTATAACTTCTGGTGCATAAATAAAAATAAGCATGTTACTTCGGTACATAAATAAAAATATACATACAACTTCGATGCATATTTAAAAAATAAACATGCAGTTTCATGTTTATTTATAACTTTTACAACTTCAGATTTATTTATAAGTTTCAACTTCGGGTATATTTATAGTTCTCCAATTTCAGGTTGATTCATAATATCAAATTCAAGTTGATTGATAATTTGCAACTTCAGACTGCGTTATACATTCTTTCAGTTACAACTTTTGGTGTATCAAATTAAAAAAATAATAAATAAAAATTGAAAGAACATCAAATAAAATAAATATAAATAAATAATAGAGAATAAATTGAAAATAAAAGATATTTTCTTTTCCTCTTTTTATCAAATTCATATTTACCTTTGTCCATGTTAGTGCACCTTTAGATTTACCTAATTAATAATATCATTATAGTAAGTATCGATTCATATCGAGAGTTATTTGTGTTGATAATGTGTTATAAAACTAAATAATAACAATATAAAAGAGAGAATTGGAGGAGACAAATTGTTTATTGGATTGCGGATTTAAAAATACAAAAGTCATTGCTCCCTTTTTAAAGTACAGGGTTGGGTTGAGTAGCGGCTACACAATCTCTTGCTTGATTCTAAATTATAATATGGAAACAATCATACAAAATCTAACTAACAAGGGGAATATACTAGTAAATAAAAGGATAGAAAATGGAAAAATTAGTAATGGTGATAAAGAGATATTGGATGATAAATTCGAAATAAAGGTGTTCGTTAAGAAGATGAGAAGTCAATGTCAAAGAAGATGTGATAAAAGATGTGACATGATGCTCAATAGTTGTGGTCATAAAAGATGATGAAGGAGTGAAGAGTCTCTATGGAACTAAGTGAGTATGGTGGTGGAAAAATAACACGTGATTAGAAGATCATCCAGAAGTTGACGACTTCTACTGGTTGCACAAGTGTAACATCGTTGTTGTGTGTTGATTTCATAGTTTTGCGGGAGAAACTATGAGATGGTGCAATTAGAAAATCATAGTTAACAAAAGAAACTATGTATTGGAGAAGATACTTGTGAAGTAGTGGATATTGTAAAGTTGTGCACGATTGTGACTATGCTGGTATTCCCGACATGGTAAAGATGTGTGTTCCCGTTTGACCGGAGATGTCAACGGTGATGAGTCCCGAGTTACGGGTGAGTTGAATCCTTGAGAATTGTCTTGGATTAGAAGTATGGTTATGTACCAAGGAGGATGAAAGTAAACTCCGAAAGTAAGGGCGACAGAGTTAGATCAATCATGTCATGATGAAGTATCGACCAAGCAACCATAAGACGCCATGACACGGGTTGTCACGAGGAGTCGATAAATTATGTAACTTGGATCCTGTGGGAACAAGTTGAGATAGTGATCTGCTACAAAAAAGAGTTAATGGGGGAGTATCTTAATGAAGTGTTCATATGAGATATTTCTTCGCTACAGCAAAGAGTAAAAATATTACAAAAAAATGTCGTCACTTGAGAAGACTTACAAGGAGGTCAAAATTGGCGTATGGCGAGATTTGCTACTAAGACGGAAGAAAATAGGGGGGGGTGTAAAAATATTAATAAAATTAATTTCCCCACCCCTTTATTTTTCAAAGTCTTTTGAGACTTCTCATGTGGCCACATTATCTCAATTATTTCTTCCATTCGATTAAATAGTATGATTACATCTGCACTATTGAATTTTTTACTTACTCTGATTTCTTATAACATCATTTACATATCAAACTAATATGTACAATAATGATTGGTGATTTTGGTGTTTGTTATTCTATTCTTGATTAGATGTGAATGATTACAGTTATTTTTTTCGTTAGATTTGAATCAAATGGTTCTAATGAATTATAGTATATACTTATGTTCAAATATTAATGCAAATAGAAATGAAGAGTTCATTTATTAAAACATATTTAATTTTTTCTTTTCCTCTTAAAAAAATAGTAATTCATAATAAAGTATTGCATTTCTAACGTTAAAATCTTCAAAATTAAATTTGTTTGGATTTTCTCTTTATTTTGAAATCTATATTGTTACTTGTTCCAATAATTTTTTTCTCATCGAAATATGAAAGATAAACTATATAAGAGAATATGCTCATTTGAGAAATATATCTTTACATGATTAGATTTTAACAATTAAATATTTAAAGTATAATGCAATAATTTATTTATTTTGTATTATCAATCAATTATAAATTCAAATATTTAGATAAATTAACCCCACCCCCATTGTTTTTCGCATCCTTTTGAAACATATCATTGAAGCATGCCATCAATTTTCTTTGGGCCGTCCGATCAAAAAAATTCTCATATTTTATGTTTTTTTATTTTACAAATTGTATTATTTTTGTGATTATTAATACATAAACATATAATTTATTAAATTACTATTTTTTGTATTACATTTCGATTTGGTAAGAACCATCGAAAATAATATATTGAGAAATATATTACGTTAATTAATATATTATATGTTCCAATGATAGCTATGTGATTCATTTATTCATAAAGTTTATAGCTATTGCACGTCATTTTGATAGTTGAATAAAATCAACAATGAGAAAATTAATAATGATATCATTTTAAGAAAATGATTCATGTTTTTTCTTATATTAGTACATAACATTTTTTCTTTATATATAACATTATATTTTTTTCTTCCAACATAATGTTACATATAAGTATATTCTTTCTCTTTCCGTAAAAAAAATGAAACATCTTTGGCTTGATCTTTTGGTGCTACTACTAAAATCTTTGAAATAAATTGTACTATTTATTTCTTTATTTTTCTAAATATAATATATCAAAAGACAAGATATAACTTCAGAAAATAACTGAAAATAAACTTAAATTGAGATTATAAAGATTAATTCATAGTCTCGTATTAAAAATTAATTTATTCTTACCATTAATTTGTTATTGATATAATTAATTTATAATACCATATTTTATTATATAAAGTAATCCGTCATAACAAAAATTATATGAAATATCTTATAATGTAATAAATAATTGTAACTAAAAAAAATACTCTCAATAAATTTTCTATATTGGTTATGTGTTATGAATCAATTTAAATGTTATTTTAATATTTATATATATTTTTTAAAGTTACGAGAGAGCTTACGTAATTTTTATAATTATAACTTAATCTATTATATATCAAAATAAATAAATAAATAAAATAAAAATATTTGCACCAAAATGTGAGTATACAATTACTTTAATTATTCTCTTAAGTTTTCTTATATTATCATCACTTTACAACATAATAGGAGAAAAATAAAATAAAATAGAGGAGAAACATAAATTAATGATAGAAATATTGTGTTTATAGAAGAGGATAAACTATATATGAAAAATAAACAATGTGATACATAAGAAAAACTAATATGACAAATTTTCTCAAAATATTAATTCATATTCTTTATGTTGATTTTTTTTAATTGTCAAAATTATGTACCGTATACACCACGTGAATTGAAAGGAATTTGTTGAACGAGATTCATAAAAATTCACTATTCATTTAAATAAAAAGAAAGGATGCTAATTCAAAATATATTTTAAACTTTTTTTCTTTATATTGCTATGCTACTACAGGCGCAACGATTAAAAAGTAAATAATATGTTCTCTAAGAATATCCTTCACTTTTTCGTCATAAAACTTTTATTCAAAGCTAGTTTTTCAAATTCTAATATTTAGTAAATTCAAATATTTACTAATTTATAATCGAGAGTTAGTCATGTTGATAATGTGTTATAAAACTAAATAATAATAATATAAAAGAAAGAATTGGAGGAGACAAATTGTTTATTGAATTGCGGAATTAAAAATACAATTGGCACTGCTTCCTTTATATAGTACAGGGTGTAGTGGCGGCTAAAAAATCACTTGCATGATTCTAAATTATAATATGAAAATAATCATACAAAATCTAACTAATATACAATAGAAAATACAGTAATAGATATCATGCCACACTTCCTTCCATTCTTATAAGTATTTCCACATTCATAATTGCTTAGGAGCTAAGTAATGAATATCTATAGTTAATTATATTCATAACAGAATTATTGTTTCTTCTTTTATTTAATGACCAGTTTTGAAACAAAGTACAAATATGACATGTTTTATCTGCATTCTTGCAATGCAATCTGAGCCCTGTATATATTCAAATCTATTTAGGGAAAACTCCTTAGGGGCTCTTTCCACAGCAGCTCGCTCCTCGCTGGATCCGAGCCGTTCATCAAATTCCCATGTCTCTCTCCCAAGAAGGTATCCTCTACAAGTCTTTATAAATCAATCACCTTGCGAAATTTTTTGCCTCCCCATTTTAATCTTTGTATGAATTTGAAGTTTTGAATGATTAACTCACAAGTTTATATAAGTGTAAAAGAAGCTAACTCTTGATTAGTCTCTTCATATTAAATGAAAGACAGCATTCTTGGTGTAATAGTGTTAATTATTAATTACTCTCCTCATGCTGGCATTCAAAAAAAATATTAATTACTCTCAATAATAGGAGTTCCTTTGTGTGAGATATTGATTAGACAACAATCTTGTGAGATATGATTAGTCTCTTTCGTATAAAATGAAATAGAATCTCTTCTAGTATAATTAATTCTTCATGTGTTGCACGAAAGATGATTAGTCTCTTTCATATTAAATGAAATACAACTTCTTCTAGTACAATTATTTCTTCATGTGTTGACGATGGAAGTCTCTTCATATTTTAATCTATCAATGAAGTGGTTTGAGGCGGAACCTGTTGATATATACAGGAATGGAGGTAATAAGGTATTATAGGGGGGCTAAGTTGTTGAGATATAAAAAAATTTCCAGTCGGTTGGTTTAGAGTGCTTCTGTAAGGCCAATGGTCAGGAGTTCATAACACGGTTAATCAATATTTTTGCACTCTATTTTTTCAATTTTGAGAAAAAACTTTTAAAAATCCAAAATTTGCATCCTGCAAGTTTCGAAACTCAGGACTTATTGAGCGGGGGGCACGAGCTTGAACCAATAGACCAAATACTCACATCTAAACAAAAGAAACTTTATTAGGTATTAATCGCATAAGAGGAACCAAAATCTTCTTCTTCCATAGGACCATAGCCATGGCTATAGTTCGTCGGTTTCATGGGGGGGGAGCTCCCCCCGGTCCCCCTAGCTCCGTCCCAGAATATATAGTTTATGTTGATGATATATCATATTGTATAGTATATCATCACGTTAGCAATTCTTGTTTTTTTCTTTTCAGAGTTCTTTTTTTTTTTTTTTACTAGATAACCAATAATCAATGGACTCCTATACTTGTTAAATATTAAGATAAATAAGTTTGCTATTACTTGAACTTGGCATTTTCCAAAATTGATGGAATACCTTATTACTTAAGCTAGCATATTTTGGTAATTTTGTTTTTTGTTAGGCCATCTCGAATTTGAGTTTAGAAAATCAAGATCATAAATTAAGATAAGTTTTCTGTAGAACCATATTCAATTTTTTGAAATAAAAAATCAAAACCATTTTAATGATATTGTGGTAATATTTTAATGAAAAAGTAAGATTTGAAAAATAAGTGATCCAAGGGCCGAGATAAAATTGATAGTAGGTTTCTTGAGAATGCTCAAAGAGAGATAAAAATTAAGGTATAAGATATAAGTTAATGAGTATAATATTTTTGTACATCTTCATTCATATAGTCTATGTTCATATATTTTAACAAGAAAAAAATTGGAACCATAACAATATGAAACTCGAAATAAAGAGAAAATTCCAACAAATTTATATTTGATGATTTTAACATGAGAAATAAAATATTTCATTAAAATTATAAAAATTATTTGTATTGGTACATGTGATATTGTGGTAATAATTTAAATGAAAAGATAAGATTTCAAAAAAAAAAAATTGATCCAACGGCCGAGATAAAATTGACAATAGGTCTCTTAGAATGCTCAAAGAGAGATGAAAAATAAGGTATAAGATATAAGTTAATAAGCATATCATTTTTGTACATCTTCTTTTATATAGTCACAAATATTTTAGCAAGGAAAAAAATTTGGAACCATAATAATATAGAACTAAAAAAAAAGAGAAAATTCTAACAAATTTACATTTAATGATTTTAACATTAGAAATAAAATATTTTATTAAGAATTATAATTTTTTAAAGAAGAAAAGCAAAATTATTTATATTTTAATAAGTGAACTCTTCATTAACTATTGTATTGATAATTAAACATAACTTTGTACCCTGATTTTCTGAAACCACCTGATTAAGATCTGATGATCACAAATAAACTCACAACGGTTCTTACTAAATCGGATATGAGACACAAAATATCAATTCAACTAATCATATGATTATATTTTAATAATCATATAAATATTGCCATAAAATATCAATAAATTTGAGAAAATGGAGTTAATTCTACTTAAAAAAATCATAATAAATTTTATTGGTTTGGGCCTAATATCTGTTTGATTAATGAGGCTCTATTCGAATTTATAATAGAAAAAGCCCAAATATAAGGATGGTAGTGTTTAATTATGGATATTGTTATTTGGATAGTGTTTTTTTTTTTTAACTTGGATAGTGTTTGAAATAGCGGTTGAAATGGTAGAAAAAAGAGCCGATATAGCGCTATTTGTATTTTTTTTTTTAATTTAGACGCGAAACTAATAAAAAAAATCCAAACCAAAAAAAAAAAAAACCCGAACTCAATAAATAAACCTTGACCCAAACCAAATAAATAAATTAACCCAAAAATAAATAAACCTACAAAATAAATAAATAGCGGTAAAAGAAAATGGTTGTCGAATTAGAGGATGATGAAGTTGATTCATCATCTTCATCCGAAGAAGATGATAAAATAATGAATGCTTATTTCTCTTCATACGATGAGTAGAGTTTAAGTATTTATGTTTATTATGGATCATTAAGTATTTATATTTATTATGGATAATTAAGTATTTATGCTAATTAAGTAAATATATGCTTATTTTGGATAATTAAGTTTTCATATCTTCATTTTGGAATTTTAGGTGGTATCTTTAATTATGGACAATGAACTTTGTGTGATATATGTTTAATTATGAACTATTTTAGTATTGGTGGTTTGATTATGGGCTATACAAAAGTTCATTGTCCGTAATTAAACATACCACCTATGATGATGAAGTTGATTCATCATTTTCATCCAAAGAAAATGATGAAAGAAGCAAACAAAAGTTCATTGTCCATAATGAAACATATCACTTTTGTCGAATTGGTGGCTGGATTTTTTTTTGTATTGAAAAGTTTGTTATAACCATACAAAAGTGTTATTTCTGCTATAAGGTTATAGCGCCGCAATAGCACCAGGTACCGTAATCCGCTAAAAAAAAGCTCAAGCGTTACAGACCGCTATGTCGCAATTTAAAATAATGACTAATATTATATCTTATTTTATAGTATCTTGTTATGTTTTTTATAATGTCATTACACTATTTTAGAGACTAATATATAATATTATATTACTTATGTACAATATTTTTTTCTAAGACTTATATATATATACTTTCTTTGTTTTTATATATTATTTTTTATTCTTAATAATGTTATGTGGTCTTCTATATTGTTTGTGGTTTATGTACTGTTCTTATATATACCATTTTGTGATTTTATATTCTGTGTTTTATTAATAGCTATTGTTTAGAAAAATATACTTTAAATATTGTTTTTTTTTTTTAATATAGTTTTTAGTGTTCTTATATATAGTGTAAAAACCGCGATCATGATGCTGCACTATGAGAAACCACGTCGCGTATTAGGGCGTCACTTTTTTATAACTCTATCACCGCCTTAAAAGGAAACACTAAGCAATATCATAGTTTTTGACGTCCTTTCCCCTAACTTGCTGTTCAGTCAAACCCAATAAATTAGTGTTTTGCCTGTAGTTAAATCATTTCATCACAGGAACTTGCATTTTATTGTTAAATACATAAGGTTTCATGTCATGTTTTTGCATCATAGATTTCTAAAGTAGTTAAATCATTTTATCATTTTATTGTGTGTGTTGGCCTACGGCCGTAAGTTTAAAAAAAGGATTTTCAAGGAACATCTCCCACTATGGTCATCTCAAAAAATTTAGATTAGATGGCACAATTTATGGGACAAACATGTTTGTAAAAAATACCAATGAAATTGAACATATTCAAAACGTTCATAAAATTTCGAAGTTCATTATCTACCAAATTCATTAGCTTCATACAACATATTTCATACCAAAACTATCATAAATATAAATGAAAAGTAAAGAAAATAACAAACTAAGTCCGTTTCAAAAAAATAAATAGCATAGGGAAATAAAAAAACACGATGACGGTACATTATTTTTTCGCTTTTTAATACTTTTTTCTATATTCTGTTTTTATTATTTTACGAATATATTATTTTGTTGTCTCTAAAAAACAAATATTATATATTATTTATTTAATATTATATATTGTTTTCGCGTCTTGCTGCATCATGTCCCAATAGCTTAATATACAAAATAAAAACCTAAATTTCACCACAAATTATCCAACAAATAAATAAATTTCATCCCTCACTATCTTTTCCTTCTCCCCCTATCCAAATTTAGGGTTTCATAAATAAGAAAAAGGGATTTTTTCCCTTGGTTAAACGCAAACTTCTCTGAAGTACAAGCAGAATCCACCGGAAAATACATTTTAAAAAGACAATAAATATCAAAATTATTTAAAAAGAGAAGTCCATTTATGCCCCATCAACTATTAAACTAGCTCATTTTTTGTCCCTCAACTTTCTATTGGACAATTTTAGTACCTCAATTATTTAATAAGTGTATTTTTAGTCCTTCCATCCGTTAAGTGTTTATGTGTCCGTTAAATTTGACACGTAAACAATAACGTGACATTAATAACATGACAAGTATTTGAAAAAAATAAAAAAAAATTATTAATTCCCCTCTTTTCTTGAAACATTATTTTTATTAAAAAAGTGTATATTTTTTTATGCATGGTTATTTGTTAAATAAAAGTTAGCATATTATTGTGTATGTGTTATGAATATATGTCCCGTCATTCCTTACGTGTCATATTTAACGGACACTTATGTATTTAACGGATGAAATGACCAAAAATCTATTTATTAAATAGTTGAGGGACTACAATTGCACCAAAAAAAATTGAGTGTCAAAAAATGAGCTAATTCAATAGTTAAAGAGGTAAAATTAGACTTTACTCTTATTTAAATCAAATAATTATTTCTAAAAAAATTCATTTCTCAAATTGAAATTTATCGTGAAGCACAACTTTAGCAAGTGAAATACGTTTGTGCTTAAAAAATGTTCAAGCAGAGAAATCGTAGAGATAAATAGCAGAGTTGATTTTTTTAATTATACAACCAACTTTCAATTGCATGCTTAAAGAAAAACAACTTATGCAAAAATCTTTCTACATTGGAAATTTAAATAAGAATTGCATTAAGATATTTAGCTAATCACACAGTACTTATAAATAAATATGTTATTATGTGTATACAAAAATAATCAATAAACCATTTTTTTTTTTAATTTTTATACGGTGGCTCATAAGTCCTCATATATCTTTTCAGAAAAATTCTGATAAGCCAGGCTCGAACTTAGGATCTTTTTCTTATTTGAGTTTTTGTGTGTGTGGCCAAGTACGCTAGCGGTCTTTCACCAATAGACTATTTTTTTTATTAAACAAGAGGAGATTAGGTTAAGATTGAAGAATGAGGAACGAGAGAGAAGGAAGAGTGGCTTGTAGTAGAAGACACTGGTCTCAAGAGACCTAGTCAAAGAAGAAAATCCGAGAACTTAAATATTGAGTATAGAGAAGTTAGGATTTGGGTCAGGTTTTATTTTTTAGGATTACGTTTCTCAGTTTTTAAGCTGATTAGGGTTTAGAGTAAGGCCTGATCTGTTTAAGGTCCACTTTATTTTCTTCTCTTTACTTATTGTTTGTAAGAGAATTTTTGGATGTAAAATCATTTTACAGAAATATATATAAAATAAATTGAATGAGGGATATTAAGTCCTCTCTGACTTTATCAAATGTCCTCTCTGTTGTATTATTTGTTATTTGGATAATACAACTCAAATTTTAAAACTTAAATATTTTAGTAGTATTTTTACTATTAAATATATTATTATTAGAGAGAATGCAATTAAGGAAAGAATGAATATGAGTTATTTATATTCATTATCATAATTAAGAATATGGTACTTGTTTTTATGCCTTGATATATGGATGTGATATGACAAGAGAGAAAAAAGTGATTCTCTCTCACCAGAAAAGAAGAGAAAAATACAATAATTTAATTCTCTTAACTCTCTTGAAAGGAACTCTCTATCTTCTCCTCTCAATTCAATAAAATTCTCAAAAATTTCATCTTTCAATTCCTAAAAAAAAAAGGAGATAATCAACTATGGTCGAAAAATCGGTGCTAGAGACTTCATTTCTTTCGAAGTGGATGTCATCCATTCCGTGACTGTGCTACCGGCATGGATTTAAGAATTCGCTCGAGGTGTAGAACCTTGGAGGCTGGATCACCGACATTCCCTGTACAAGAGGGCGGAATTCACCTTTAGAGCAGTCGCGATTCGATCGCACGGCTACACCAAACTTATTCTCAATTTTAGTTAATATTTTCTATTAATTAATTTGATTTATTCATCAAATAATTATCTATTTTATAGATCTGATCTAACAATCTAAAGATGAAGTATTGTAGTTTACTAGTCAACCCGTTTAGGTCTATAATTTATCTTGTAATTTTAGTCGAAAATCCCAACATCAAATCCTTAGAATTATTGCACTGTTCGAAACTTGGTCTAGCTTATTGTTTTAACAGATTTATTTTGGCTTTGATTGACCTGGTCTTAGTAACCTTTAAGTCAAATCGGTTAATTCGTTGTTTGCTTATAATCAAGCATTTGTCCAGAGTCCAGATCAATATTCACTATTGTTAAATAATTCTCTGTTTGATATTTTGATTTGTTGGTATTATATAATCTTTTGCCTATTGAATCTATATTTAACCTGGTTTTATTTTACATAATATATACTATTAAATCTATTATTCAGTTGCACGTTTGATCTTGATTTGTTACATTTTAATGTATTATACCTGTTGGTTATTCAAGTCATATCTTGATATGGTTAAATCAATTAATCACACATTTGTTTGCTAATATGAAACTGAGGTATTATACACTTAAAGTTCGATCCATTATTCAAGGACATGGAACAAATTTGTTTCAGAAAAGACAAATTACATAACTGTGAAAGTGAAACTTTCTCATACTAATGCCTCAAGAAAATATCATTGTATCAAATGATACTTTTACATGATCTGAGTCAAGAGTGATTAAATAATTAACCCTGATTTGATTATGGAGTAAATTTTCACGTTCTGTGCTAATGCTCCTATTATTCACTTATTATGACTCTAAATAAACGTTACAAATTTATTTTGTGATTAAATAAAAATTTGTATAACTTCTTGGAGGCAAACACTTTAGACCACATTTTATTTATTATAAATAGATATATATAAATCAGAAATTTAAACCTGTTATCAATGTTGGTTGAGTCTTATTAGACTTAAATATTGGCATTCATGTGCCATTGGTGCATGAAACTTGTTGAACAAGTCAATTTGTCTTTATGATGCTGATTCTAATTACACCAAAAATTTATTACTCCCAATTAAACTCAATAAAACTTATTTTGCAAATTTATTGCATGTTTTTAGAGTTACAAGAATTGTGGAGATTTTTCATATATATATATATATATATATATATATATATATATATATATATATATATATATATATATATATATATAATTGAAATATATATATTAAAAGAAAAGCTGAGTGCACAAATTTATGTGCTAATCAAAATTATATTTCCTTCTATTCATTTAATGTTGTTATTAACAGTGCAATTAGAAACAAAGAGAATTTTCTCTAAATCCATCAGCATTTCAAACAAGACAATGTTGTCCTGTCTTACATTACCTGATTTGCTACAATGGATTATAATAATAATAAAAGTTAAGTTAATGAAATTGCAAAGGTAAACACATGAGGCTGCTTGGGAAAGACCCTTTTAGAGGACTCCTCTCAAAAGCAAAAACAGTTTGAGAAGGTTAATTAATTAATATAATTAATCAACCCGATTGTTTTACGCCTCTTAATTAAGCCATAAATATCTATTAATTTCTTTCACTCCAGTTTTTGATTAAAAAAAAATCGATTATATTATATAACTTTGATTTGTATTAAAATGACAAGGAAAACTTACAGAATTGTCTTATTTGGTTAGCTTAAATAAGCACCAAAATAATATCATATGAAGTTTGACAAAATTCGTCTCTTCATAAAAACTGAAACTAAATAATTTTGATAAAGTAATTAAAAAAAAAAGGGACTTCACTAATATTATTGTGATCCTATATTTGTACATAGATGATGTAACAATATCAGAACATCTATAGTACTTTTCATTATCTACTAATATATCAGTTAGTGGAAGTTCAAATTCAAATTATTATGTTGCTGAATTTTGCAACTTTATTATTTAAAATTCAAGATATTATGTTACAGAATTTGCAACTATATAGTTGCAACATTATTAAAGTGAAAACTATGATATTGCTTGGTGTTTCCTTTTAAGGCGGTGATAGAGTTTATAAAAAAGTGACCCCCAAGTACGCGACGTGGTTTCTCGTAGTGCAGCATCAGGATCGTGGTTTTTTACACTATATATATAAGAACACTAAAAACTATATAAAAAGAAAACAAACAATATTTAAAGTATATTTTTCTAAACAATATATATTAATATAACACAGACTATAAAATAACAAAATGGTATATATGAGAACAGTACATAAAACCACAAACAATATAGAAGACCACATAACATTATTAATAATAAAAAATAATATATAAAAACAAAAAAAGTATATATATATATATAAAATAATTGTTAAAATATATTTAAGTCTTAGAAAATAATATTATACATAATTACTATAATATTTTATATTACTCTCTAAAATAGTGTATTGACATTATAAAAAAACATAATAAGTTACTATAAAATAAGATATAATATTAGTCAATATTTTAAATTGCGACATAGCGGTCCACAAGGCTTGAGCATTTTTTGTAGCAGATTGCGGTATCTGGTGCTATTGCGGCGCTACGGCTTTATAGCGGAAATAACACTTTTGTATGGTTATAACAAACTTTTCAATATAAAAAAAAAAAAATCAAACCACCAACTCGACAAAAGTGGTATGTTTAATTATAGACAATGAACTTTTGTTTGCTTATTTCATCATTTTCTTTGGATGAAAATGATAAATCAACTTCATCATCCTAGATGGTATGTTTAATTACGGACAATGAACTTTTGTATAGTCCATAATCAAACCACCAATACTAAAAAGTCCATAATTAAACATACATCACACAAAGTTCATTGTCCATAATTAAATATTCCACCTAAAATTCCAAAATAAACATATGAAAACTTAATTATCCAAAATAAGCATATATTTACTTAATTAGCATAAATACTTAATCATCCGTAATAAATATAAATACTTAATGATCCATAATAAACATAAATACTTAAACTCTACTCATCAGATGAAGAGAAATAAGCATTCATTATTTCATCATCTTCTTCGGATGAAGATGGTGAATCAACTTCATCATCCTCTAATTCGACAATCATTTTCTTTTACCGCTATTTATTTATTTTGTAGGTTTATTTATTTATTTGGTTTGGGTCTAGGTTTATTTATTGAGTTTGGGTTTATTTATTTGTTGGGTTTGGATCTATTTTTTTATTAGTTTCGCGTCTAAAATAAAAAAAAATCCAAATAGCGCTATAACAGCTCTTTTTTCTACTATTTCAACCGCTATTTCAAACACTATCCAAATTAAAAAAAAAAACACTATCCAAATAACAATATCCCTAACTAAACACTACCATCCTTATAATTTGGGCTTTTTCTATTATAAATTCGAATAGGGCCTCATTAATCAAAAAGATATTAGGCCCAAACCAATAAAATTCTTTATGATTTTTTTTAAGTAGAATTAACCTTAATCACTTATTTTTCACTTGCTTTTGAGCCTTCTCAAAAGGCCGCAACATCACTTTTATCTCGACCGTTTGATCATTTTTTTGTCGAATATTAACCATTCATGTTCTCAAATTTATTAATATTTTATGACAACATTTATATGATTATTAAAACATAATCATATAATTAGTTGAATTGATTTTTTGTGTTTCATATCCGATTTAGTAAGAACCGTTGTGAGTATATTTGTGACCCTCATATCTTAATCAGGTGATTTCAGTGAATCATGGTACAAAATTATTTTCAATTATCAATACAATAGTTAATGAAGAGTTCACTCATTAAAATATAAACAATTTTTCTTTTCTTCTTTAAAAAATTATAATTCTTAATGAAATATTTTATTTCTAATATTAAAATCATTAAATAAAAATTTGTTGGAATTTTCTCTTTATTTTGAGTTCCATATTATTATGGTTCCAAACCTTTTTTCTTGCTAAAATATGTGAGACTATATAAAAGAAGATGTACAAAAATAATATGTTTATTAACTTATATCTTATACCTTATTTTTCATCTCTCTATGAGCATTCAAAGAAACCTATTGTCAATTTTATCTCGGCCGTTGGATCAATTTTTTTTTAAATCTTATCTTTTCATTTAAATTATTACCACAATATCACATGTATATTTTTTTCTTTTCTTCTTTAAAAATTATAATTTTTAATAAAATATTTTATTTCTCATGTTAAAATCATCAAATATAAATTTGTTGGAATTTTCTCTTTATTTTGAGTTTCATATTGTTATAGTTCCAATTTTTTTCTTGCTAAAATATGTGAATATAGACTACATGAATGAAGATTATATACTTATTAAATTATACCTTATATCTTAATTTTTAATCTCTCTTTGAGCATTCTCAAGAAACCTACTATCAATTTTATCTCGTCCCTTGGATCATTTGTTTTTCAAATCTTACTTTTTCATAAAAATTATTACCACAATATCACATAAAGACATATTGCTACGATTTCAATTTTATTTTTTATTGATAAAATATGTGAATATAGACTATATAAAAGAACATGTAATCAAATGATAAACTCATTTACTCTTATCATATTCTTTTACCCGTCTTTGAAAATTTTCAAGAGAGCTATTATCAATTTTCTCTCCGACGTTGAATCAAAAAATTTATCAATTCTTACCTTTTAATTTAAAATATTATCATAATATCACATGATTGGTTATATTAATGTTCAGTATTATATCTTTGCAATGTGAGAACTATCATCTCAAACAAAATTTTAGAATATTGAAAACTATATTTTATTACTTAATGTATTATGAGTTTTATAATAACATATATGTAATCCATACCATTTTAAAATAAAAAAAAAATAGCGATGACAATTTTTTGTAGAAAATGAGTAATACTACATTTTCATACGTACTATACTATTTTTTTTAATCTATATAATATTAAATATAATTATTATTATTTTATCTTTTGTTAATTATCTATATAATTTAATCTTATATAGTTTCAACTAAAATCTTCAAAATAAATTATCTTGCATGTTATTTTTTCTGATCTCATTCATCTATACATGATTAATACTTAATTTGTTTATCTAATATAATATGCCAAGACATAATGACATAAGAAAACAAAGACAATAATTTTGAATTCACATTACTATTTATGTATTATAAATTCACAAACTTTAATTTTGAATTTTCATAATTACAAGCTATACATTATTAGATTGAAATAACTATTAAATTGAAATACTTGCTGTGAAGTGCGAGGGTTATCCTAATTCATTATGATTTTTGGATCAGCAAAAAGTGAACTAAATTGTTTATTTACTTTAAAAAAGTTGAAAAAAATAATTGTATTTTGGTGAAAACGGTTTTAATTTTTCATTTCAAAAAATTGAATGTGGTTCTACAGAAAACTGATCTTAATTTATGATCTTGATTTTCTAAATTCAAATTCGAGATGGCCTAACAAAAAATAGAATTACCAAAACTTACTGGCTTAAGTAGTAAGGTATTTCATCAATTTTGGAAAATGCCAAGTTCAAGTTATAGCAAACTTATTTATCTCAATATTTAACGAGTATTGGAGTCCATTGATTGATTGTTGGTTATCTAGAAAAACAAAAAAGAGAACTCTGAAAAGAAAAAAAACAAGAATGGCTGACGTGATGATATACACAATATGATATATCATCAACATAAACTATATATCAACAGGTTCCGCCTCAACCACTTCATTCATGGATGAAAATATGAAGAGACTTCCCAATCATCGTAACACGTGAAGAAATACTTGTACTAGAAGAAGTTGTATTTCATTTAATATGAAAGAGACTAATCATCTTGCGTGCAACACATGAAGAATTAATTATACTAGAAGAGATTCTATTTCATATTATATGAAAGAGACTAATCATCTCACAAGATTGTTGTCTAATCAATATCTCACACAAAGGAACTCCAATTACTGAGAGTAATTAATAATTATTTTGAATGCCAGCATGAGGAGAGTAATTAATAATTAACGCTATTGCACCAAGATTGCTGTCTTTAATTTAATATGAAGAGACTAATCAAGAGTTAGCTTCTTTTACACTTACAAGAGTTAGCTTCTTTTACACTTATATAAACTTGTGAGTTAATCAATCAAAATTTCAAATTCATACAAAGATCAAAATGGGGAGGCTAAAAATTTCGAAAGGTGATTGATTTATAAAGACTTGTAGAGGATACCTTGGGAGAGAGACATGGGAATTTGATGAACGGCTCGGTTCCAGCGAGGAGCGAGCTGCTGTGGAAAGAGCCCCTAAGGAGTTTTCCCTAAATAGATTTGAATATACACAGGGCTCAGATTGCATTGCAAGAATGCAGATAAAACATGTCATATTTGTACTTTGTTTGAAAACTGGTCATTAAATAAAAGAAGAAACAATAATTCTGTTATTAATAAAATTTAACGTGAATATCTATTACTTAGCTCCTAACCAATTATGAATTAGAAAATACTTATAAGAATGGAATGAGCTGTGGCATGATATATGTTATTGTATTTTCTGTTGTATATTAGTTAGATTTTGTATAATTGTTTTCATATTATAATTTAGAATCATGCAAGTGATTTCTTAGCCGCCACTCAACCCCGTACTATATAAAAAAAGCAGTGTTTATTGTATTTTTAAATCAGCAATTCAATAAACAATTTGTCTCCTCCAATTCTCTATTTTATATTGATATTATTTAGTTTTATAACATATTATCAACACGAATAACTCTCGATATGAATCAATACTTACTATAATGATATTATTAATTAGGTAAATCTAAAGGTGATATGAATCAATACTTACTATAATGATATTATTAATTAGGTAAATCTAAAGGTGCCCTAACACGGGCAAAGGTAAAGAAGAATTTCATAAAAATAGAATAAAAATAATTTTTCATTTTCAATTTATTCTCTATTACTTATTTATATTTATTTTATTTGATGTTCTTTCAATTTTTATTTATTCTTTTTTTAATTTGATACACCGGAAGTTGTAACTGAAAGAATGTATAACGCAGTCTGAAGTTGCAAATTATAAATCAAATTTAATTTGATATTAAGAATCAACCTGAAATTGGAGAACTATAAATATACCCGAAGTTGAAACTTATAAATAAATCTGAAGTTGTAAAAGTTATAAATCAACTTGAAGCTGCATGTTTATTTTTTAAATATTATAAGAAGTTGTATGTTTATTTTTATTTTTGTACCACAAGTTACATGCTTATTTTTATTTATGCACCAGAAGTTATAAGTATTTGTCCGCCAGAAGGTGCAAATTTATTTTTATTTATGCAACATAAATTTTAAGTATATTTATGCACAAAAGCTTATGTTTATCTATGCACCAGTAGTTACAAATAAATTTATGCGCCTGGAGTTTTTCTGTACGCTTATTTTTATTCACATTTACTTTGATGTACATTTATTTTCATGCATATTTAATTTTATGCATATTTATTTTATTCATTTATGCACCTGTAGTTGCAATTTATTTTTATTGATGTACCTGAAGTTGCAACATTATTATTATTATTATTATTATTATTATTATTATTATTATTATGATTATTATTATTATTATTATTATTATTATTATTATTATTATTATTATTATTATATTATTATTATTATTATTATTATTATTATTATTATTATTATCATTATTATTATTATTATTATTATTATTATTATTATTATTATTGTTGTTGATGTTGTTGTTGTTGTTGTTGTTGTTGTTGTTGTTGTTGTTATTGTTATTATTATTGTTGATAACCCGAAGTTTCAATATTATTTTAAATAAAAGAAACATATCAAGTTACATTGTTATTTTTAATGAACGAACATGGAGTTGCGACATTATAAATTAGTAAATATGTGAATTTGAAAAACTAGCTTTCAATAAAAGTTTTATGAGGAAAAAGTGAAGGATATTCTTAGAGAACATATTATTTACTTTTTAATCGTTGCTCCTATAGTAGCATAGCAATATAAAGAAGGAAAGTTTAAAAAATATTTTGAATTAGCATCCTTTCTTTTTATTTAAATGAATAGTGAATTTTTATGAATCTCGTTCAACAAATTCCTTTCAATTCACGTGGTGTATACTGTACATAATTTTCACAATTAAAAAAATCAGCATTAAGAATATGAATTAGTATTTTAAGAAAAAATTTCATATTAGTTTTTCTTATGTATCACATTGTTTATTTTTCATATATAGTTTATCCTCTTCTATAAAAGTAATATTAGTATCATTAATTTATGTTTCTTCTCGATTTTTTTTTCATTTTTCTCTTATTATGTTGTAAAGTGAGGATAATATAAGAAAACTTAAGAAAATAAGTGAAGTAATTGTATACTCGTGTTTCGCTGCAAATATTTTTATTTTATTTATTTTGATATATAATAGATTAGCTTACAATTATAAAAATTATATAAGCTCTCCGTAACTTTAAAAAAAATATATAAATATTAAAATAATATTTAAATTGATTCATAACACAAAACAAATATAGAAAATTTATTTAGATTAAGTTAGTATTTTTATTAGTTACAATGTTTTATTATATTATAAGATATTTCATGTAATTTTTGTAATGACGGATAATTTTATATAATAAATTATGAAAATTAATTATATGAATAACAGATTAATGGAAAGAATAAATTAATTTTTAATAAGACACTGTGAATTAATCTTTATAATCTCAATTTAAGTTTATTTTCAATTATTTTCTGAAGTTATATGTTGTCTTTTGATATATTTTATTTAGAAAAACATTAGATGGAGCTTGAAAAAAAATTAATACAATTGATTTCGAAGATTTTAGTAGTAGCACCAAAAGATCTAGTCAAAGATGGTTCATTTTTTTTACGGAAAGAAAAAAAAAATATTTATATGTAACATTATGTTTGAAGAAAAAAAATATAATGCTATATATAAAGAAAAAAAATGATATGTACTAATATAAGAAAAAAACATGAATCATTTTCTTAAAATGATATGATCATTAATTTTCTCATTTTTTATTTTATTCAGCTACCAGAATGACTTGCAATAGCTATATACTTTATGAATAAATGAATCACATAGCTATCATTGGAACATATAATATATTAATTAACATAATGTATTTCTCAATATATTATTTTCTGATGGTTCTTACCAAATCAGAAATGTAATACAAAAAATAGTAATTTAATAAATTTTATGTTTATGTATTAATAATCACAAAAATAATACAATTTTTAACTTACAAAAAATAAAATATGAGAATTTTTTTGATCGGACGGCCGAGAGAAAATTTATGGCATGCTTCAATGATAAATTTCAAAAGGAGGTAAAAAACAATGGGGTGGGGTTAATTTATCTAAATATTTGAATTTATAATTGATTGATAATACAAAAAGAATAAGTTATTGTGTTATACTTTAAACATTTAATTGTTAAAATCTAATCATGTAAAGATATATTTCTCAAATGAGCATATTCTCTTATATAGTTTATCTTTCATATTTCAATGAGAAAAAAATTTAAATTAGAACAGGAACAATATAGAATTCAAAATAAAGAGAAAATTCGGACAAATTTAATTTTGAAGATTTTAACGTTAGAAATGCAATGCTTTATTATGAATTACTATTTTTTTAAGAGGAAAAGAAAAAATTAAATATGTTTTAATAAATGAACTCTTCATTTCTATTTGCATTAATATTTGAACATAAGTATATACCATAATTCATTAGAACCATTTGATTCAAATCTAACGAAAAAAATAACTGTAATCGTTCACATCTAATCGAGAATAGAATAACAAACACCAAAATCACCAATCATTATTGTACATATTAGTTTGATATGTAAATGATGTAACAAGAAATCAGAGTAAGTAAAAAATTCAATAGTGCAGATGTAATCATACTATTTAATCGAATGGAAGATATAATTGAGATAATGTGGCCACATGAGAAGTCTCAAAAGACTTACAAAAATTAAAGATTGGGGGAATTAATTTTATTATTATTTTTACACCCCCCCCCTTAAACTTAATATTTTCTTCCGTCTTATTAGTTTATCTCGCCATACGCCAATTTTGACCTCCTTGTAAGTCTTCTCAAGTGATGACATTGACATTTTTTCCGAACATTTTTACTCTTCGTTGTAGCGAAAAAATATCTCATATGATCACTATCTCAACTTGTTCCCACAGGATCCAAGTTACATAATTTATCGACTCCTCGTGACAACCCGTGTCATGGCGTCTTATGGTTGCTTGGTCGATACTTCATCAGGATATGATTGATCTAACTCTGTTGTCCCCACTTTCGGAGTTTACTTTAATCCTCCTTGGTACATAACCATACTTCTAATTCAAGACAATCTCCGGTCGAATGGGAGCACACATCTTTCCCATGTCGGGAACACCAGCAAAGTCACAATCTTGCATAACTTTACAATATCCACTACCTAACGAGTATCCTCTCCAATACGTAGTTTCTTTTGTTAACTATGATTTTCTAATTATATCATCTCATAGTTTCTTCCGCAAAACTATGAAATCAATACACAACAATGATGTTACACTTGTGCCACCAGTAGAAGTCATCAACTTCTGGATGATCTTCTAATCACATTTTATTTTTCCACCACCATACGCACTTAGTTCCATGAAGACTCTTCACTCCTTTCATCATCTTTTATGACCACAACTATTGAGCATCATGTCACATCTTTTATCACATCTTCTTTGGCACTGACTTCTCATGTTCTTAACGAACACCTTTATTTCGAATGTATCATCCAACATCTCTTTTTCACCATTACTAATTTTACCATTTTCTATCCTTTTATATACTAGTATATTCCCCTTATTAATTAGATTTTGTATGATTGTTTCCATATTATAATTTAGAATCATGCAAGATATGTCTTAGCCGCCACTCAACCCTGTATTATATAAAGGGAGTAGTGCCTATTATATTTTTAAATCTACAATTCTATAAATAATTTGTCTCCTCCAATTCTCTCTTTTATATTGTTATTATTTAGTTTTATAACACGTTATCAAAACGAATAACTCTCGATATGAATCGATACTTACTATAATGATATCATTAATTAGGTAAATCTATAGATGCACTAACACGGATAAAAGTAAAGATGAATTTGATAAAAAGAGAAAAAAAAAATTCATTTTCAATTTTTTTGTCTATTATTTATTTATTTATTTGATTTGATGTTCTTTCAAATTTTATTAATTATTTTTTTTATTTGATACACCAAAAGTTGTAACTGAAAGAATGTATAACTCTGAAGTTGCAAATTATCAATCAACTTGAATTTGATATTATGAATCAACCTGAAATTGGAGAACTATAAATATACCCGAAGTTGAAACTTATAAATAAATCTGAAGTTGTAAAAGCTATAAATCAACAAGAAGCTGCATGTTTATTTTTTAAATATGCATCAGAAATTGTATGCTTATTTTTATTTATGTACTAGAAGTAACATGCTTATTTTTATTTATGCACCAAAAGTTATAAGTATTTGTGCGCCAGAAGGTGCAAATTTATTTTTATTTATGCAACATAAATTTTAAGTATATTTATGCACAAAATCTTATGTGTATCTATGCACCAGAAGTTGCAAATAAATTTATGCGCCTGGCATTTTTCTGTTCGTTTATTTTTCTTCACATTTACTCTGATGTACATTTATTTGTATGCATATTTAATTTTATGCATATTTTCTTTATTCAATTATTCATCTGTAGTTGCAATTTATTTTTATTGATGTACCTGGAGTTGCAACAATATTATTATTATTATTATTATTATTATTATTATTATTATTATTATTATTATTATTATTAATATTATTATTATTATTATTGATAACTCGAAGTTTCAATATTATTTTAACAAAAAGAAACATATAAAGTTGCGTTGTTATTTTTAATGAACGCACATGGAATTGCGAGATTATAAATTAGTAAATATGTGAATTTGAAAAGCTAGCTTTCAATAAAAGTTTTATGAGGAAAAAGTGAAGGATCTTCTTAGAGAACATATTATTTATTTTTTAATCGTTGCTCCTATAGTAGCATAGGAATATAAAGAAGCAAAGTTTAAAAAATACTTTGAATTAGCATCCTTTCTTTTTATTTAAATGAATAGTGAATTTTTAAGGATCTCGTTCAACAAATTCCTTTCAATTCCCTGAATTAAAAGGTGTCACGTATAAAAAAAACCCTGTAGTAATAGTGGTTGTAGAACTTGACAATGAGGAGGTCAAAAGTCATAATAAGAAAACTGCGCAAATGAGAATTACCAGAAGTAAATTAGATTTGTTAATGCTCGGTATTGATCATATGGACCTAGTACATTAAAATATCTCATTGAATATAATCGTTAGACATCACAAACTATGGTTGGGAATGAATCATCCAATTTTCTTGAGTGTATTCATTGAAATATATGTGGGCCTATGACCCTTTCATGTGGACCATCTATATAATTTATGGTATTAATAGATGCATCTACTAGATGGTCACATGTATGTTTATTATCTTCTCAAAATGTTGTATTTGCGAGATTGGTTGCTCAGATATTCCAATTAAGATGATAATATCTGAATAGTACAATTAAGACAGCTCATTTTGATGATGACCAGTGGTGGGCCACATCCAAAGTACTCGATGACTATTGTATATTCATTGAGATTATAGAGTTAAGCATTGGCCCACGTACGAACTCAGAATGATCTAACATGATATCTTGTTAAGTGATTATAGTTGGCCCTAATAATAAAATTAAAACTCATCTTCTGATTGAGGCCACGAAATGATAAATGCAGCAGCAATAATTAGACTAAAGCCAACATTTTATCATTAATACTCCCCACTATAGTATGTGACAAGCATGTAGCCGAGTAAATACTATTTCGAAACTTTTGGATGTGCAATATATGTTCTGATAGCTCCACCGCAACACACAACCATAATTTGATATCTTGAACTTCATGACTTGAATTTATTCACTACATGATTTATTGATTATAAATTTGATGTGACAAATTTACTATCATTATCTAATTTCGATCCTTGATCTTATACATATGAACTACAAGTTAAAATGTAACTTTCAAAACATAACAAATCAATTATCAGATGCATTTGTTCATTCATAAAAGTCATTAAGTCACATCTATTTACTGACAATATCGCGTTTAGGATAGATATCTCCTTGAAGGGTCATCTATTACTTTCGTAACAAATGAATCCAAAACACACCTGAAGTGTGGTAGATTATCATATTCATAGATAAAATTCCAAAAGAATAATTCATTAAATAACCAAGAAAGTGTTGTGAAACAATCAAATATTAATGAATATGTTCAATATATACTAGACGATACAAGTCCCGAAGAACTTGATTAATAATTAATGATAGCAGTAAGTGAAGAAAAATAAGAGCTGAAAAATTATAAGTTATATGAAATGCATCATTAATATCAGTCAATTAGATCCTCAAACAAGTTAATATGAACTCGAAGTTCATAAATTTATTTATGTGAAATAACATGCAAATATATTTCAATTTTATTGTTTATTCCAATCTATAATGTATAAATTACAATTATGAAAATTCAAAATAAAAGTTTGAAATGAATTTATAGTACATATATAATATAAAATAATTATGTCAACTACGTTGGATATGTTTAAATTATTTTGAATTACATTATAAGATATTTTATCCATTTATTATTCAGTCAAAAATATTTTCTATGTCACTTCTAATTTTGTAAGGGCGGATAAGTCCATAGAAATAAATTTATATATGAGAAATAAAATAACATAAGTGATGAGTTCATAAAAAAATAATAAATAATAACCCACTAAATACTTTGGATAATTAATCTATGATCTCGATTTATGTTTGCATTAAGACTTCTAAGGTTAAAAGATCATTACTTTTTTTTTATTCTCTTTGATTTCTTATATCATTATCTCTTGAGATATTATGTTAGAAAAAAATCAAGTATTAATCAGCCTGATGAAGGAGACCAGCAAAAGCAATAATGTAAGATAATTGATTCCAAAGATTTTAGTTGAAACAATATATAATTTAATTATAAATGAGTAACTTGAAAAAATACAAAGTAATAATTATATTTAACATGATGTTTGAAAAAGAAATATGATATCATATATTTGGAAAAAATTATGTAAACTGTAACATGACTCATTTTCATCAAAAAATTGTCACCACAATATTTCTTATTCTATTTATATTAATATAACTTTTTCTCGGATTAGTGCCTTAGGCTAAATATATTTGTGCTAAGAAATATGTTAGGTATTAAGACATTATTATTTATTCAATAAAGGTTGTTTCTTATATATCTGTATCTATGGATTGTCAATGTATATTTACATATCTTATATCAACCATGAATGACACTTCGGGTTCACGTCATCATAATACGTGATTCTGATAGTAGAACTGTGAACTAACGAATGACATTCTAAACTGTCCCTAGTAATATGTAGGATGTTTATAGAGATAAACATACTTCAGATAAGAAGCTACATATGCACACTTTTATATTCACAGACTAGATAATCATATTCTGCTGATCATGGACATAGGAATGTTAATTTTGGAATATAGGTAAGTGTTAGAGAACACATACGGACTAACCATATCGTAAGAATATGCATGATATATGTCATTAGTGATTCTCATATCAATAGTGTACTTATTCCTGCAACCTGAGCCGTCATCCATAATGGCATGATCATTAGGGTCATCATTAGGTATGCACTAAATCATGACGAAGAATGTGAATGACCAAAATTGGAATTTGTTCCTCTCGTCGAGAGGGAGACTTTAATCAAACTTAAGGATGACATACTTCCACGTCTTGTGATCAAGACATATATCGTAGAACAAAAGGAATAAGCAAACTGGATTTTTAGCAAGTGCAATGGCTGACTTAATGTCAACATAAATCTCTGTAGCTTCTCACTGCTGGAGCTTCAACTTCTTCAATTATCGTCTTAGTCATATCGCATGGCAAACACTTAATGCAGCGGGAACATACTCGGCTTCACAACTTGAAAGAGTTACTCTCGGTTGCTTCTTCGACCTCCATGTGAATGTTGTATCACTCATATAGAAAACAAAACCAGTGGTTCTTTTCCGGTCATCTTGGTCTCCGGCCCAATCACTGTCGCAATAACCCACAAGCTTGAATTCGTTAGAAGATGAAAAAAACATACCATATTCGTTTGTACCTTTGATATAGCGAAGAATTTGTTTGGCTCCCTTGAAATGTTTCTCGGTTGGTTTCTCCCTGAAGCGGCTAACAAGACCGACTCCAAAAAGAATATCTTCTCTCATACTTGTTAAGTACCTCAAACTCCCAACTAGACTTTTTAAAATTGATGGGACCACGAGATCTCTTTCTTCATTTTTCGACATTTTAAGTCCAGTCCCAACAGGAGTTACTACCGATTGAGAATTTTCCATCTTGAACTTCTTAAGAATCTCTTTAGCAAAGCCTTTTTGGGAAATGAAAATTCCTTCTTTCGTTTGCTTGACCTTAATCCCGAGATAGTAAGACATGAGACCAATGTCGGTCATCTCAAACTCCCTTGCCATCGCTTGCTTAAATTCTTCAAACATATTTGGATTATTGCCCGTAATATAAAATCATCCACGTAAAGACAAATAATAAATATGTCTCCACTTTTGTTGCTCTTAACGTAAAGAGCATACTCATGCGGGCATTTTATAAATCCATTGTACTTGTCGATTTGATTATTTCACGTCCTTGGTGCTTGCTTCAAGCCATACAAAGCTTTCTTCAACTTCAACACCTGATCTTCAAGGCCCTTGATCATGTATCCTTGAGGTTGCTCAACAAACACCTCTTCTTCAATCGTTCCATTTAAGAATGCCGACTTCACGTCTAGTTGATGGATACTCCACTTATTCTAGGCCGCTAATGAAATTATCATTTGAATGGTCTCTAGTCAAACAACAGGTGCAAACACTTCGTCATAATCGATACCGTGATGTTGGCGGTAACCCTTTGCTACCAACCTCGCCTTGTGTCTTTCAATGTCTCCATTCGCATTTTTCTTCTCTTTGAACATCCACTTCACGCCAATGGATTTTTTACCCGTGGGTATGGTCGCCAACTCCCAAGTATTATTCTTCTCACTCACCTTGATTTCTTTGTCCATGGCAATCCTCCACTTTTCATCTTTCACGGCTTCTTCAAATACAATGACTTCATAATTCGCGAAATGGCAATATAGAGAGAAATCTTCATTTGCGAGCTCGGTTGCATTATAAACATCATGAAGACTTCTCATTTGAGGAAGATGATGAAGGTATGCTCGAACTCAAACTGACTGGTGAGTTAGGAGGTGTAACCGGTTCTTGGTGAACTTCTTTCACATGGTCCTCTTCCTCATGAAATGGAAGAAAATCATACCTCTCCTTGTCTTCATTACTCCAACTCCACTCATCATCTTCATCAAACTCCACATCTCGACTAACAATGACCTTGCCGACATTTGGATTATAAAGCTTGTATCTTTTTGAACATTGATAATACCCGATGAAGATGTGCTTCTTGCTTTTGTCGTCAAGTTTCGATCGTTCTTGGTTAGGGACATGAACATAGCCAATGATCCTGAACACTCTCAAATGCGAAATGTTTGGCTTTCTTCCACTCCATGCTTCTTGAGGAGTTTGATCGAATAGACTTCTCGTCATACATCGGTTCAATAAGTACACCGCACAAGAAACCGCTTCTGCCCAAAACTCTTTTGGCAGATTCTTCATCTTCAACATGCTTCTTGTCATATTTAGAATGTTTTGATTCTTTCGTTCAACCACACCATTTTGTTGAGGATATCTTGGAACGATTACATTCTTCTTGTCGTCTTGAAGTATGAGAGTAGGATTTTTCATATATACCTCATAGTTCTTCTCCAAAAGTTGTCTCAAACTCAAGATGTTACTCTTCATGCTCGGAATATAGTAGACATTACTCATGAATTGATGACCACCATCTTTCATGTGAATTAAGATCGTCCCTCTACCTTCGATCCGAATTTTGGAGTTATCTCCAAAAGTAGCATTCCGCGTCACCAAATTATCAAGCTCGACAAACTTGCTTCTATCTCCACACATGTGATTGCTCGCTCCATTATCAAGACACCACACATCTTTCATTCCTCCTACTTCATTGTAGGCTAGAAACAAGATAGCTTCGACCTCTTCATTCTTGACATAGTTATCCTTTTCTTCACCACCTTTTGGTGAATCCCAACAATCTCGAGCGTAGTGTTCGTGCTTATGGTAGTTATAGCATTCAACTCTTGTCTCACCTCAAAAAAATTTCTCGACCACAACCTCGAAAAGATCTACCCTTCTCTTCATCATAGGAAATATGCCCGCCTCTTCCTCTTCCTAGGCCTCTTCCTCGGCCACGTCCTCAGCCTCTTCCACGTGCCCTTACTTCGTGGTGAAAACTTACTCGGTCGGTTCTTCTTTCATCTTGTTGATTCTCTCTTTATGGGCTTGTAGAGAACCCATAAGTTGGTCAACCTTCATAGCCTCTAAGTCCTTAGACTCCTCAATGGCTACTACAATATGCTCAAACTTCGTGTGTAACGAGCGAAGAACCTTCTCAATGATCCGAACATCCTGCGAAGTTTCTCCATACCTTTTCATTTGGTTGACTATGAAAAACACCCTCGAAAGAATTCCACAACAAATTCGGATTCTTGCATTTGCAAACGTTCAAATTCGCCTCGTAGCGTCTGAAGTTGCACCTTTTTCACATTATCGATGCCTTAGTTGGAGTTTCGTAAGATCCCCCGTGCTTGTTTAGAGTTTGTCGCACTAGCTACACTCTCAAACATCGACTCATCCAAACATTGATGAATGACCGTGAGAGCCCGCTGATCCACTTTCCACATATTTTGCAGAGTCACCTTTTGGGTAGCAGTTAACAGAGATTCGTTCTCTATTTCGTCGTAGCCTTCCTCGACAACCTTCCATACTTCTTGACCACCAAGCAAAGTCTTCATACGGAAACACCAATTTTCATAATTTTCTTTCGTAAGACGAGGAAACTGAAACGGGTAAGTTGAACTAGCCATCACTGGATCACAAATCTAACACTCTGATACCACTCTGTTGGATTATTTTGAGAAATATAATGGAGAATATAGAGGAAGAAGAAGGATGAGAGATTGTATTATAACTTATTATTTCTTTTTTCTTTTTTCTCTTGCCTTTTACAACAAAAATATCCTCCTATTTATAAGACTAAATGGTAACATACAAGCATGCACCACATTAAACCTCAAATTAAACTCTCAAAAACTCTCCAATTAAACACAAAAAAACTCTCCAATAAACTCTCAAATTAAAACATGAAACATAAAACTTACAAATTAAGTTTAATATTCAGCAGTTCCGCCAGGCTTATTTGGCGGAACATGTTAATTTTTTTAATTTTTAGCGTTAACTGCAAATTTAGCAAGAAAATTAATCAAAAAATAAAAAAAAATGTTCCGCCAACCTTGTTAGCGAAACAGACTATTTTATTTTTTTTTTGCCCCTAAAAAGTCTCTGTAAATTTAGCAAAAAAAATAAAAAAAATTCAAAAAAACACTGTTCAGCACTATTTGGCGGGATAGTGTTCTTTTTTTCTTTTTAACAAAATCTCATTCTAATTATTGGTTAACACTCAAAATTAAAATTTTAACTTTGTCTGCCAAAGAGAAGTTTTGTTTAACTTAATTAAGATTTTTTTAAGAAAAATTAAAAAATATATCATGTCCATTAGAATTCTTGGCAGAACAGATTTTGTTCTGTCAAAAAAGCTGGCAGAAATACTAGTTTCTTAATCTTTTTCAAAATAATATTATTTGTTGAATTATTTTTCTAATCAAGCCTATCTAAAAAGAAGAGTCTTGGTTGCGGCTACTACTACCTGAAAGACATAAACTTCCAATAAATATAACTATTTTAATGGCTGAATGAATACTTATCATATTCCAATTAAATAGCACAAAAATAAATGAGCAGCCCCCAAATTACGTGGCATGCACCGCTCCCAACTGTCCCACGTGCACAGGGAAGGGATATGCTCCAAAATGCTTCGAAAAAAATATTTTCAAAGAGACATTCACCGTTAGATTGGCATCATTTTAAATAATAATGTAACATGCTTATTGTACAAGTGACATAACATATTTAAATGAGATGTCACGGTTTACATATCTAAGAAATCATACGAATTCAAGAATAAATACTACTAGAAATTTTTTCTTAATTTGATTCTTTACATATCTCTCAATTTTTTTCATCTTTGAATAACATAAATTATATAGAAGATTATTTTTAAAGTCTTTTATTTTACAACATATAATATGAAAAATGATATCAAAATATACGATTAAATTCAATACATTGTTAAACGGAATGAGGTCCCCTAGTTGCTATTAACTGTTGGCTGACAAATAGGAATTATGATACTCCGAAACCCCCATTTGGGATCTGATTGTTGAGCCATGTATTGGCTGGTCTTCAATATTTCAATTTCTTCATCTATCAAACCTATAATGGGGGCAAATAAATTATTAATCAATTTATGCTTCAATATAAATTTATATTATTTCGCTAGAATTGTTTCTTTTGGAAGTACCAGTAGGTTCAGTATTGATTCCTCGGTTCTTAGATACTATGTACATTGTTAGTATTTAAATTCTCTAGTGAATTTAACTTAAAAATAATTTCTCAAATAATTAGCAAAATGATATCAACTCATGACAGGGTAAGATACATGTTTCACAAAAGATATAGAGACGATATCTCAACAAAGAATTGCCAGACTACTTGACCGAGCGTTTATGTTGTATTGTTGTTTCCCTCCTAGGGTTTGTGGATAGATCCAGCGAGAAAGACATAAATAAAGTGACAATGGTTCTTTCGGGCGGAGAGAGAACGACAGGATAAGGGGCGGAGAGAGAAGAGAAGTAAACTAGTCTAATGGAGGTCTCAATTAAAGAAGAAATAGGAGTGAACATTTTGTTTGATTTACTTAAAAAAGTTCAGTGACCTTTCATCTCCCAACTAACTCTATTAAGTTATGCTCCATTTGTAAAGCTTGATCTAAGATTTATGCTTTAGTTATATATTAAATGCATGAAGAATTAAAGTCAACAAATCTGAACAGTCAAGAGAATAAATAAACAACCAATAGAGGAGCCAAAAAAATAAACTTTGTGATGGTGTTATAAAAAACATTTTTATATGAAATTGTTAAATTTTTTGTACTAACTATAGCAATAAATATATTTTATTACAGTTACAGGTAAATAAAATATATATGTAGGAGACACAAAAACAACTACGTGCTAAATATATCATTTTATTTGTCTGGTATTAAATAAAATGTATTTTACAATGGTTAGAACTATACTATACAACAATAAAAAAATGCACTCTCACAAAGACTCCGAGCTGTGGTTATCCGCATTGGGCCATAATTTTATTTGTGTTCACATGGTATTGAAATGATATCCGAATGGAATGGATTTGGGCAGAATTGTGAATTATTTTGAATAATAGCACTATTTTGCAGAATAATTAATCAGATAGCATGATTTTCAAAATATTTGGGTAGGTAGCACTTCCGCCAGACCTTCTGGCGGAACTAAGTAGTTCTGCCAGAGGGTCTGGCGGAACTAGGGAATTTTTTTTTTTTGCTAATCTCGGCCATTTGGCACCCTTAAACAGCCTTAATTAATGAAAAAGGCTAGTTCCGCCACCACATCTGGCGGAACTAGGTAAAATTTAGTTTTGGCCCAATTTAGACGGTGAAATTGGCCAAAAAATGACGAAAATATAGGTTCCGCCAGACCCTGTGGCGGAACTAGACAATTTTCCCAACTTACAATCTGACCCAAAAAGTCCAAAAAAATGGTCTAGTTCCGGCTATTTTCTAGCTAGTTCCGCCAGATGGTCTGGCGGAACTAGACCATTTTTTTGGACTTGCAATCTGACCCAAAAAGTCCAAAAAATGGTCTAGTTCCGCCAGACACACTGGCGGAACTAACTAGTTCAGCCAGTGTGTCTGGCGGAACTAACTAGTTCCGCCAGTAGGTCTGGCGGAACTAGACCATTTTCCCAACTTACAATCTCAACCAAAAAGTCCAAAAAAATGGTCTAGTGCCGCCAGACACTCTGGCGGAACTATCTATTTTCTAGCTAGTTCCGCCAGATGCTCTGGCGAAACTAGACCATTTTCCTAACTTACAATCTGAACCAAAAAGTCCAGAAAAATGGTCTAGTTCCGCCAGACACTCTGGCGGAACTATCTATTTTCTAGCTAGTTCCGCCAGATCCTCTGGCGGAACTAGACCATTTTCCCAGCTTACGATCTGACCCAAAAAAATTTCAAAATTTAGCGTTTAGTAACGGTTTTTACAAAAAAACTGATACTAAATATTAGATCTGTATCGGTTTTTATCAAACAACCGTTACTAAATCGGGAATTTTTTTTTCATTTAGTAACGGTTTTTGTATGATAACCGTTACTAAATCTGACTTTTAGTAAACGTTCTTCCCAAAAAAACCGTTACTAAATGCAGTTAGTAACGGTTCTTCCAACAAAAAATTTCAAAATTTTGCGTTTAGTAACGGTTTTTAAAAAAAAACCGATATTAAATATTAGGACTGTATCGGTTTTTATCAAAGAACCGATACTAAATCTGACTCTTAGTAACGGTTTTTTCAAAAAACCGTTACTAAATGCAGTTAGTAACGGTTCTTCCATAAAAAACGTTACTAAGTGGAAAAAAATTTTAGCTATTTTCTAGCTAGTTCCGCCAGACGGTCTGGCGGAACTAGCTAGATATAGCTAGTTCCGCCAGTGGGTCTGGCGGATCTACCGACTGCGTTTTTTTAAACCCTCATTTTAACCCTACCCGTCCGTTCGAAAAAGAAGAGAAAAATTTGGGGGCGAAATTTCATGCGATTTGAGAGGAAATTAAAGGAGAAAGAGGGGAGAAATTAAAGGAAAAGAAGGAGAAGTTAAAAAGAAGAAGAAATATGTAAGTTATTTTGTTTGATTTTGAGTTTTGATTAGTTATTTTTGTTGATTTGGTTGAATTGAAATAAGTTTTGATTGAGTGAAATTAGTGCGAAATAGGTATGGATTTAGTGAGATTAGTTTGAAATTGGTTCAAATAGGTTGATAGTATTGAAATTTGTTTGAATTTTTGTTGATTTCTTTAGAGAAAAAGAAGAAGAAGAAGAAGAAGAAGAAGAAGAAGGAGTACATATTTCGTCAAATTTATTCGGTATGAAAAAAATTTGTAATTATTTTTTATTACTTAGTTATTTTAAAGAAAAATATAATATAAATTTATTTAGTAATATATTTATTTATAGTAATTGTGTATGGTTTTTTTTTAAATATACAATTTTTTGTATTAAAAAAAATAGAATGAAGCAATTTGTTTATTTTTGTGTTAAATAGTATGTTTACTTACTAATGTAAAAATATATTGTTTAATTATTATTTATATTTAAAAAAAAAATTTATATAGGGATGTCATCTAGAGGCGGATCTAGTCGGGGCGGATCTAGTCGTGCGGATCGGGGGAAGGCTCCTATAGTTCGGCCCGGAAGGTCCGGTATATCGTCCACCGAACGAATTCCCGGATGATCACAGAACCGTATGTTTCAGTCAACCGGACAACACCAAGGCTAAAGCAAAAGGGGGTTTCCGATACAGGCAACATCATATTAATGTATTATATATAAAATATTTCTATATATCTATTTATTTAATTATGTAAAAATAATGTACTTATATGTTTCGTTTCCGCAGGTGCCATGGAATGTTCAGTTCGAGCCATATTTTGCGAGTGCGTGTTTGTTACAAACGCAGATAATCGGTTATATACCAATCGATGGCATACTGATAACCGCTCTGCAGGAACGGTGGAGAAAAGAGACACATACGTTCCACATGCCGCACGGAGAAATGACCATAACGTTAGAGGATGTTTCATGCTTGTTGGGGTTGCGGGTGGATGGCAAGCCACTTTGTGTGAAGAACAACGGTATTAATTGGGCAAATAAAGCCGGGGAACTACTCGGAAAAACACCCCCCCAAGAGATGTTCAGAGGATTAGGAAATAAGAAAAGCAACGTGTTGGAAAAAAAAAATGGTTCATGGAGAATTTTGCCGATTTGGAGTGTGATGCCCCCATATTACGAGTCGAGCAATATTGTAGAGCTTACATGATCGGATTTTTTTCCGACATTTTATTTACGGTTCCGAATGGGGACAGTTATTCGCTCATGCCCCTGGTACTTTTACAAGAAATGAATAATTTGCATGAGTGGGCATTTGGGAGTGGGGTACTTGCATACCTGTACAGAGAGCTGTGCAAAAGTACAGGTCCCGATCGGAAAAATATGGGAGGTTGCATCTTATTATTACAATTATGGGCTTGGCAACATTTTGCGACCGGAAGACCAAGAGTTTCATTGAACCCGGCAAGATTGAATATCTACGACGATCCGGATTACAATGATACGGTTGGCATGCTCTGGAGAGATGCAAGAGTTAAAGAGGAACCGTCGACTACTCATTTGTGGGCGAACCGCGACATGTTAGACAGCATCCCTCAAAGTGATATATTTTGGGCACCTTACGAACCATACCGCGATCGGCTACCGCCCATTTGTCAGGAAGAAAGAACTACGGCACTACTCAGTGTGTCGTTGATTTATTTCTGGATCGTCGAGCGTTATCGTCCTGAGAGGGTGATGCGACAGTTCGGGTATCGGCAAAAAATACCCCCGGAAATACCTGAAGCCGACAAAATTGCCGACAAAGAATTATGCGACCTGACGAATTTTAAGGGAAACGATTGGCGTACGATTCACAAGAATTGGATTACACGTTGGAACGATAAATGGTATTGGTATTCGCAAATGGAACCCCTGGAGCCGTATACCCCTCTGGATTATGATGGTTACATGAGCTGGTATTGGCAGAATTCTAATCCGTTGGTGCAGAGCACCATTTCGCACGGTTCGAGCACATACCGCCCCATGGTCCCCGAAAAAAGATTAGCGGTAAATTTTTGTAATATTTCTAAAGTTAAATTTAGAATTATAAATTTTTTATTTTTTTTAATATTTTAAGGCACAAACTTAGAAAATTTGTAATTACAATTTCCTTTGTTCATGGTGTCCATACTGTTTTGGATTCGGAACTCCTGCCTTCTTCCACGTTTCATCCTTCTGTTAGCATTTGTCCTTATAAGTTTATCACCAGGAAATAAATTGTAATTACAAATTTCTATGCGTGGCGTCCATTGTGATTTTTCCTTTACAGGATAGAAACTTTTTTCATATGTACGTTTCAAATTATCCAAGGAATAACACGGATGAATGAAAACTTCGCTAGATATAACTTTGCGTATACAAACTGCTATGACGTGCGAACACGGGTAGTGGTATATCATAGGTTTCGACACTCGCATTTTCCTTCGTTGATATCCACTCGCCATTTCTTTCTCGGAATTCCGATACCACTCGTCGAACGCCGGGCTTGCGTAAGCACCTGATAAATACCTTGCTCTAAGTTGTAGCAAGTGACTTCATGCCTAGCAGCCTTAATGCGTCTATGTTCCATTTTTAACATCACTATATCCGACCAATTCTTTTCCCTCGTATCAGCAGCCGCCCGATATCTCACGTGATAACAATTTAGCTTATAAAATGTCGCTTCCACAATTGCCGTAACAGGTAGTTTTCTTATACCTTTGAAAACAAAATTCATCACTTCGGCGTTATTGCTAGTTGGTATGCCCCACCGACGACCTTCAGTATCGTACGAAATCGCCCAATTTGATTTATTTATCTTTTGTAACCAATCGGTCGCTGAACTATCTTTTTTTTCCATTTTTTCCCATATCTTATTAAATTTATATTTGTTGTGTGCACGTATTAATCCTTGAATCATTGGAACCATTGTTTTGTCTGTTACAGCATTACTGAAATTTGCTTGAAGATGCCGCATACAATAACGATGATAACCATAAAGTGGCAGCCACCTTCTCACTCTCATTGCGCTAATTATGCCAGCATGCCTATTCGAAATAATGCAATACATATTTTCTTCTCCGAGAATATCACGCAAACAATTAAAAAACCACCCCCATGTCTCATTCTTCTCCCTATCAACTAAAGCAAAAGCTAAAGGAAATAACTGACCATTTGCGTCGGTACCAATCGCCGTCAGTAAAGTTCCTTGGTATTTTCCGGTTAAAAATGTTCCATCTACTGTTATGACGGGCTTGCAAAATTGAAAACCATGTAGTGATGGGCCAAATGCCCAAAATAGACCTTCGAACTCTAACTCACCATCTCTATTTGGGGCACCAGTTTTAAATGTATACAAAGTACCAGGATTTGTTGAGGTTATTGCCGCCATCAACTCAGGGAGCAAATTATAAGCCTCCCTCCAACCCCCAAATAAGAATCGAAACGCGTGTTGTTTTGCATGCCAAGCCTTCCAATACGATATGGTATATTCAACCTTCAATTTAACGGCTTCTATTATGGTTACAGGTTTAACATCTAAATCCGCTCTTACGATATCTAGAATTATCCCCCCCAACAAGCGCACTCGCTAACTGTTTGTGGTCTCTCCTAGGTGTTTGATTAATACATACGTGTGGTTGTCTAAATGTTTTAATCTCCCATAAATTATTTTTTTTATTAATCGAAGCGTGTATCCTCCAACTACATCCTCTAGTACCTTCATCTTTAAGCTTGCATATCACAATATATCTCGTTTTATTCGAGTGGTCTACTTCTATTTCTCGGTGATGCTTCACACTGTATGCTCTTACAGCCGATTGTAGTTCTGATTTCGTTTCAAATGTACGTCCCTTATACAATATTTCATCATCATTTTCATTCACATTCATGCCAGATAAGACATCATTTCTCGCATATTCCCACATTAAACTATCTTCGAATTCAGCAGCCGACGCATCACCGAAAGTACCTACACTAACCATCTCACCCTCTTCCGTATATATAAATCCCGTCTGATGGTTCACTCTCTCCATTTCTTCATCGCCATCTCCATAAATTTCTTCCTCGTCCTCTTGACTCCATTTCGGGTTCCTCATCTAATTCATTTTCATCATCATCATCTATTTCGGGAAGTACATTATTGCTCACACGTGCCATATCAAAGGTCGCAAACGGGTCCTCATTCGCATTTTCAATATTTATTTCATTTTCAACGGGTTCTAATATCTCATTTTCATCTGCATTTGGAATTACATTTGATCTACTACTAGTTCCTATCTGATATTCTTTATTTTGGACGCGATCAACATATATTTCTAATTCCTCCATCCCAACCCTTATGACGCGCTCCGCAAAATTAATCAATTGTGTATTATTCATAATTTTCACTAACCTATAATGCCAAATTCCTTTCTTAAGGGAAGGAAGCCGACCTCGGATTAAAAGAATATCATTATACGACCAACCGAGATTCTCATAAATTTTGTTACACAGTTGGTCATAATCCCTATTTGTGGTTGTACTTTCTGGAATATAAGCCGGTTCCTCCCGGTCGTAATTGCATCTGTTTTGTAGATTTACAATAAGACCATCATAATATACAAGAATTTGAGAGTTTTGTGCCATTTTCTTCTTACTAATTGCAATAATATTTCAACAAATTAACATCAAATATATAATAAAATCAATTAATTATTTAATGAAAAAACAATCTATAATATAATACCTAATTTCCGTCTTTCTTTTCTTCTATTTTCTCTATTTATTTGGGTCAAAATCACCTCAAATACACTTCAAAATCGCCTGAATAGTAGTTTTATTTTTTGGGGGCGGATTATAGGTTAGATTGGGGGAGAGAGAGAAAGATTTTCCTTTTATAACAGGCTCCAATGATTGAACAAGTTCCGCCAAAGGCCCTGGCGGAACTAGGCTATTTCTCAATTTTTTGGGGTGGTGTCCGGAAGACACGCTGATACAGGTTCCGCCAGATGGTCTGGCGGAACTACTTATTTCTAGCTAGTTCCGCCAGTATGTCTGGCGGAACTAGCTAGAAAATAGCTTGTTCCGCCAGAGTGTCTGGCGGAACTAGCTACAAAATAGCTAGTTCCGCCAGTGGGTATGGCGGAACTAGGGCGAAACAAACAATTATGCATATTTTGGGGATTTAGTAACGGTTTTAAACAAAAAACCGATACTAAATATAATACTGTATCTAACTGCTTATTTAGTAACGGTTCTTTGATAAAAACCGATACAGTACTAATATTTAGTATCGGTTTTTTATTAAAAACCGTTACTAAATCCTAAACTTAGTAACGGTCTGGCGGAACTAGGGCGAAACAAACAATTATGCATATTTTGGGGATTTAGTAACGGTTTTAAACGAAAAACCGATACTAAATATAATACTGCTAACTGCTTATTTAGTAACGGTTGTTTAATAAAAACCGATACAGATCTAATATTTAGTATCGGTTTTTTTTTTAAAACCGTTACTAAACGCTACATTTTGAAATTTTTTTGGGTCAGATCGTAAGCTGGGAAAATGGTCTAGTTCAGCCAGAGCATCTGACGGAACTAGCTAGAAAATAGATAGTTCCTGACGGAACTAGCTAGAAAATAGATAGTTCCGCCAGAGTCTCTGGCGGAACTAGACCATTTTTTTGGACTTTTTGGTTCAGATTGTAAGTTGGGAAAATGGTCTAGTTCCGCCAGACCTACTGGCGGAACTAGCTAGTTCCGCCAGACAAACTGGCGGAACTAGTTAGTTCCGCCAGTGTGTCTGGCGGAACTAGACCATTTTTTGGACTTTTTGGGGCAGACTGCAAGTCCAAAAAAATGGTCTAGTTCCGCCAGACCATCTGGCGGAACTAGCTAGAAAATAGCTAGTTCCGCCAGTGGGTCTGGCGGTAGACCATTTTTTTGGACTTTTTGGGTCAGATTGTAATTTGGAAAAATTGTCTAGTTCCGCCAGACCCACTGGCGGAACTAACTAGTTCCGCCACAGGGTCGGGCGGAACCTATATTTTCGTCATTTTTGGGCCAATTTCACCGTCTAAATTGGGCCAAAACTAAATTTTACCTTGTTCCGCCAGATGTGGTGGCGGAACTAGCATTTTTCATTAATTAAGGCTGTTTAAGGGTGCCAAATTGCCGAGATGAGCAAAAAAAAAAAATTCCCTAGTTCCGCCAGACCCTCTTGCGGAACTACTTAGTTCCGCCAGAAGGTCTGGCGGAAGTGCTACCTACCCAAATATTTTGAAAATCATGCTATCTGATTAATTATTCTTCAAAATAGTGCTACTATTCAAAATAATTCCAGAATTGTCTGGACACGTGTCACCTAGGTGAAACACGTCCAAACTCCGAGCTGTGGTTATCCGCATTGGGCCATAATTTTATTTGTGTTCACATCGTATTGAAATGATATACGAATGGAATGGATTTGGGTAGAATTTTCTGGACACGTGTCACCTAGGTGAAACACGTCCAAAATTATACTCCAGTAGAAATTTGGTCTTCAGCTCTATATTAACAGCGACCTGGCAAGCTATTTTTCACCAAGAAAAAGAGTGTGAATTAACTAAAACTTTCATTCTTGCAACTACAAATATAAACTTGAGATCACCAATTCTAAAGGCTGAACTGAAGATGAATGTTTATTAGGAGTTCATTGCACTCTAGCATCATATTAATTGTACTGACAGGTTATATTAGATTGAGAAAGGGTGGATAGGAGAGGCAATAACTATGTATATTATTTTTTTTACTAAAATTATGTAAATTATTTTTTGGCGATAACTATGTATATTTGTTTTTTCTTATTCTGCAATCACGACCTCGATCTTTGAAATCTTGAGTGTACGATATCTAAGCATACTCATAATATTTTCATTGAAATCTCTCTAAAATAACTGTGTATATGTTTTTTTTAAGCTAAACTGTGTATATGCTTGAATCTCTTACTTTTGTTTGTTGGTCTATAAATTTCCATGTTTGATGACAGGTTCTATTTGACAAGTCAAAGAGATTCCAAAGAAAAATTAGTAATGGTGCATTATTGTTGGATTGTGTGCACTTTGAATAGTAGTACTATTTTGAAGAATAATTAATCAGATAGTATGATTTTCAAAATATTTGGGTAGGTAGCACTTCCGTCAGACCTTCTGGCGGAACTGAAGTAGTTCCGCCAGAGGGTCTGGCGGAACTAGGGAATTTTTTTTTTTTTTGCTAATCTCGGCCATTTGGCACCCTTAAACAGCCTTAATTAATGAAAAAGGCTAGTTCCGCCACCGGGTCTGACGGAATTAGGTAAAATTTATTTTTGGCCCAATTTAGACGGTGAAATTAGCCCAAAAATGACGAAAATATAGGTTCCGCCAGACCATCTGGCGGAACTAGCTAGTTCCGCCAGTGGGTCTGGCGGAACTACACATTTTCCCAACTTACAATCTGACCCAAAAAGTCCAAAAAAATGGTCTAGTTCCGCCAGTGGATCTGGCGGAACTAGATCATTTTCCCAACTTACAATCTGACCCAAAAAAATTTCAAAATTTAGGGTTTAGTAACGGTTTTTAATAAAAAACCGATACTAAATATTAGTACTGTATCGGTTTTTCGGGAAATTTTTTTTTCATTTAGTAACGGTTTTTAGAAAATAACCGTTACTAAACTGACACTTAGTAACGGTTCTTCCCTAAAAATCGTTACTAAATATGAGTTAGTAACGGTTCTTCCATAAAAACCGTTACTAAGTGGAAATTTAGTAATGGTTTTTATATAAGAACCGTTACGAACTGCTTATTTAGTAACGGTTTTTCCGGAAGAACCGTTACTAAGTGTCAGTTTAGTAACGGTTATTTTCTAAAAACCGTTACTACATGAAAAAAAAATTTCCCGAAAAATCGATACAGTACTAATATTTAGTATCGGTTGTTTATTAAAAACCGTTATTAAACCCTAAATTTTGAAATTTTTTTGGGTCAGATCGTAAGTTGGGAAAATGGTATAGTTCCGCCAGACCCACCGGCGGAACTAGACCATTTTTTTGGACTTTTTGGGTCAGATTGTAAGTTGGAAAAATGTGTAGTTCCGCCAGCCCCACTGGCGGAACTAGCTAGTTCTAGTTCCGCCAGAGGGTCTGGCAGAACCTATATTTTCGTCATTTTTGGGCCAATTTTACCGTCTAGGCTGTTTAAGGGTGCCAAATGGCCGAGATTAGCAACAAAAAAAAAATTCCCTAGTTCCGCCAGACCCTCTGGCGGAACTACTTCACTTCCGCCAGGAAGGTCTGGCGGAAGTTCTACCTACCCAAATATTTTGAAAATCATGCTATCTGATTAATTATTCTTCAAAATAGTGCTACTATTCAAAAAAATTCCTGATTATGAGAGATTAGTGGAAAAAGAAAGTAGAGAGAGAGAAGAGTGAAGAAGATGAATCAACTCCAACTTGGAGCAAAAATTCTGGAAAAGAGAGAAAGAGAGGATAGAGAGAGTTTTAATTGCTTTTCTTTAAACGAAAATTCTAGCGACCTTTCATCGCCCCTTTCCTAACTCTGTTAAGTTATGCTTCGTTTGTAAAGTTAGTCAATCTAAGATCTGTTGCTAATTTAACGGTGGATGTGGTCTTTGAAAAATATTTTTTTCAAAACCCTTTGTCTTTGGAGATATGCAGAAACAATGAGTTTGGTGGAAGTTCAAAGGCCACGCCAACTACCATTAATTTTGCATGATTACGTTCAGGCTGTTGTTTTCACACGTGGAGTGAGAAAGCGACTTCTCTTGTGGGTTCTCGCGACTTCTCTTGTGGGTTCTCTGAGAGAAGTGGGTTATGTGAGAGGGATGGTTGAATGGTGAGATAGAGAGAGTGGATTTCCTTTGCGGAAGATAAGGTGTACACCAGCCATCATCTCCTCGGATGTATCGTCTCCCTTTCACCTTCAGAGTCGCCTTCTCCAGTTTCTTCATTGTTTCACCAACCTTGAATTCTTCGACCATCCACGTGGTAAAATATTATCCGTTAAGTTATTATTTTGCTTATTTTTTGTCCTACATCCAAAAAACAGGAAGGTTTAATAAAATAAAAAGTGCCTCAAAGGTCAAAGATTGAACATGAAGAACAGTAGAGGCGTCCTCCTTATAAATACTATGTTTCTTCCCATAATAGAACAAACTCCTTTCTTCAAAACATAAAAACGTAAATGTGGAAGCTTAAGATTTCCGAAGGTGGCCGGTTTGTGAGAACCTGTAGAGGACACCTTGGAAGAGAGACATGGGAGTTCGATGAACAGCTCGGATCGAGTGATGAGCGAGCTGCTGTTGAAAGGGCTCGTGAAGAGTTTTCTCTAAATAGATTTAAAAACACACAAAGCTCAGATTTCCTGGCACGAATGCAGGTTAAATTTAATATACATAATTTTTTGAAGTTATAAATGGTTCCTAAATCGGTAAATCCTAACATATTGAGCATTTTGTTTGAAATTCTAGAAATTGTAGATTTAAAAAATTCAAATGCACCAAGTAAACAAGTTTTTTTTTTACTAAATTGAGTGGATTTTGTATCTCACCTTTACATTTTTATGCCAGCAGCACTCGAACCCACTATATTTGTTAGAGTATTTTCACTACTTTTCCTACAGATCATTTTCATTTTTGTTACAAATATTTATCAGTTGAGAAAGTAATTTTTTTTTTAAAAACACCATATATATCTTATTTTACAAGTTGACAAAAAGACTGAACGTTAAATGCTCTTCAACCGCAAGGATAAAAACTCCGGTTGTATTTTATACACTTCAAGAGCTCAAGTAATGGTATGAGTGAAAAAAAGTACAAATATATATGACGAACCAATAGAAGAGAAAATAATTATATATGAAAAACAAATAAAAAAAAATGGAAAAATCATGTCAGCCGTGTTCCTAGTACGATTCTTATTCTAGCCTGTTAATTATATTTGCAGCTAGCCAAGGAGAATAACTTTGATATTATGGCAAAGAAATCAAAATCTGAAAACATGGAGGGTGGTGAAAAAAACATCTCAGCAGCATTACAAAAGGCTATTAACTATTTATCCGTCATCCAAGCTAAAAGCGGGCATTGGCCTGGGGATCTTCCTGGACCTATATTTATGACAACTTATTTGGTAAAATTATATTATTATTTTGTCTTTCATCACATTAAAATTTCCAACTATCTCCAGATTGTTCTAATTATCTTCTTTATAAACCGGTGACCCTTCCAAAATTTTAAGCTTATAATTTCACTGAACAATAAATTAAAGGACTTAGATAGTGTGCGCCCAAGATCACCACCTGGGATGATCAAAGATCAAAATGAATAATATGATCATTTATAATTTTTTTCGTTTTTATTAACCATCTAATATTATAAACTAACCACACATAATTAACATTTCAGTCGTCACTTAATTTATTATATCACTTATTTAAGCGACCACTTATCCCTATAAAATGGATATCAATACTCAAACAAGGATGGTGAAATTGAGGGACTAACTATTTCGTCTCTAAAATAAAATAAGATATTTTATTTTTTTTATTAGATAATAACATGATGAAGAACAAACTAAATTAAGGTATATGTACTCTTATAATAAGTAAAATGCCAACCATTTGTGTGACACGGTCCTTACAAATGCAGATAATAGCTTTATACGTCACTGAATCTCTTAATTTTCTCTCACTGGAACATCAAAAGGAGTTACGGCGCTACTTGTACAATACTCAAGTAAGAAATACTACTCTTTTTAGAATCTGAAAAAAAAGATCACTACACTTTATATTATATTTTGATTGAATAGAGAGCCTCTGTGTTCCATATATATTTTGGTACCGCTGAAATTGAGCCCATAACCTTTGATATCTTGTGTATTGCACTCCAGTAAACTATAAACTCATTGGCAAGACTACTACATTGTATATATAACTAGAAGTTATCAAAATATATATAAAAAAGGAATTTATCAAAATATAAAAGAATGAATATGTAACTTGTTAAAGTATAGAAATAGGAAGGTTCAATTTTGGAAGAGGGACAACCAGAGCCCCCTCTAAAAATTTCTCTAAAAAATGTAACTTGTTAAAGTATTAAATGAAATATAACTTAATCTGACAAAATATATTAAATATTTAAATGGAAGAACAACGACGGAGGATGGGGATTAAATGTGGGTGGCCCGAGTTGCATGATGTCCACTTCACAGAGTTATATTTCTTTAAGGCTACTTGGAGAGGAGGCATACAATGAGAAATTATATGATGCACGCAAATGGATACATGATCATGGCGGTGTTACTTTGATACCCTCGTGGGGTAAAATTTGGCTCGCGGTAAATTAAACTTTATATATATATATATTGAAAGAGGCTAAAATGTTTTCACAACTACAACAGCTTCTATATATTATATTTACATATTGACAATACTTTTGATATGTGTAAAATGGACATTTTTTCGAGGATTGTAGGTTTTGGGAGTATATGAATGGTCCGGCGTAAATCCATTACCACCTGAGCTTTTCATTATTCCTTCATTTCTTCCTATTCATCCAGGCACTTTCTATTTAAATTAATGAAACATATATTTTTTATTTAAATTACTGTACGCTCAAGTTACAAGACGGATAAGCTCTATTAATCGCAAGTCAACTTACAATTCGCAACCATCTTTGGATAGAGAACAAAAGAAAAAGAAAAAATAAATAAACCAAAAAGAAAAGAAAAAAAAAAAGAAGGGTGCTACTATTTTTAGAGCGAATTTTTTTTCCGTCCAGAGCGAGATTTGAATTTTTCTTTAAAATACCCAAAATGCCCTTACTTTAATCAAGCTAGTTATTTATTACACAATTTTTTATTTACTTGTGTATTATTTCTTTCTTAATTAATCCCAACAAATATGGTAATAATATTATTGCAAATAAATCCAAGATTTTGTACTTCATTTTTCGTTACTGTTTTGCTCCATGTTCCACGTTTTGTTTGAAGTATATAAAATTGTAACTTATGTGTCAATTAAATTAATTTGACATTTTCATGAGTGATACAAAATAATTAGATTATATATCACTGAAATAAATATGAAATAGTATCACTATATCATTATTATATATTATTAAATTATATAACATATATTATTATTATGTATATTATTGTATTACATAGTATTGAAAGCAATATGAAATATTACAAGTTATTATTACGAATGACGTAATTTCAAATTTAGAGTTTAGAGCGTCATATAACTTTTAGTTTATGTACGAATAGCAACAGAAACATGGCAAAATATAACAAATGATAACTATTGTCCGGCAAATACAAAATAATTAGGACATTGATGGTATTTCAGTGTTTTTTAATTTTCATCATATTTTGATTGAAGCTAATTAAGATAGGTAATAAAACAGAAAAAATCTTTAATCCATGTAATAAAATTTAATCACAATTAAATGAGGAGTATTTTCGGAACTTTAGTTAAAAATCGAATCTCGCTCTAGACGAAGCATTGTTTGCTCTAGAAATAGCGCTACCCAAAAAATAAATATATCATGAGAAGTCTACATTTAACCCCATTACTACTTGATTTATTCATTTATTTCCTCTAACTTTATTTTATTTAGAGGGAGTAAATGAACAAATCAAATAGTGAGGGGGCCAATATATCTCAGACTTTTAATACTTCGAGCGGTAATCCTCGCTCCGCTTCGCACTATATATATGATTTAAGTTTCTAAAGTATTTTTATAAGTTAAATTATAAATTATAATTTATAATATTATTTGTCAATTATAAAGATAAGTCGTACAAATTTAAACATAATTAAAAAATACGTTATATTTCATTAATTTTGGACTGAAATACAGGTTGTCAAAAAGGTTCCATAATTCATTATAAAGTAATAAATAAATAGAACAATAGTTTCGACATAATATTTCATGATATTATTGCTATGTTTTTTTACGGTACTATTTGCATTACATATTATACACTATGGAGTTATGTTACAATTTTTTTATTTAAGTAAATTATTATTTTTCTTTATTTATTTATACAATCTAAATTATGTTTTAATTATCCACTATTTAATTTTCTGTAAAATATTATTTCTTCAAATATTTTGATTTGAACAAAGTAAAATATAAAGTAATAAATAAATAGAACAATACTTTTTGACATAATATTTCATGATATTATTGCTATGATATTTTACGGTATTATTTGCAATACATATTACACTATGAAATTATGTTACAATTTTTTTTATTTATGTAAACTATTATTTTTCTTTATTTATTTATACAATTCAAATTATGTTTTAATTATCCACTATTATTTTTTAAGTAAAATATTATTTCTCAAATATTTTGATTTGAACAAAGTAAAATATTAAAAAAAAACTGATCCAAATATAAATTATTTGGATGAACGTCAAAAATAGCTCAAGTAGAAGGTAACAAACTTTTAATATGATACCAAATGACACATATAAAAGAAAACATAAAAACTTCTTTTCACGATTTTCGGAGAAAATATAAATCTTAAAAAAATATTTTCTTTTGAAAACAAAATTGAAACATCGTTTCCACAATGATTTTCTTAATAAATTATATTCATAAACATTTATAGTAATATCTCCAAGAATTTTTTTTCAAAATAACATTTTCATAATAATATTCTTGAATTTTTTTTTAAAAGTTGTTCTCCAAAATATTAAAAACATTTTCATTAAAGTTTGTTTCAAATATATTGTTATGAAAAATATGATTTACGTTATTAGATTTTAAAAATATAACTCTTATATTTTTAATAATAAATTTTATTTATTATATTGTAGGTTTTATATTTTAAGACGTATGATTAAAATTGATAATAGAAATAAAATTGTATAAAATATTATAGAAAAAGTGGTAAAAAATAATAGTGATGATAATGATAATGATAATGATAAAATTGGTAAAAAAGGGGACACGTGTTGCAAAGTTGAGAGGAAGTCAACTTTGTATATAGTGATGATGAAAATGATAATATGTGGAACTAAAATTCTAATTTTAACTCTCCGTGTTGTATAATACATGCAGGGAAACTTTTCGTTCATGTAAGAATGCTTTTTTCAGCAATGTCATATTTATATGCAAAGCGATTTGTGGGACCCATCACAAATATGGTACTGTCGTTGAGAAATGAATTGCATATTCAACAATACGAAAAAATTGACTGGAATCAAGCACGCAAATTATGTTTCAAGGTAAGTCTCAGACAAATTAGGATATGATGTGAAAAATTGAAATTTATTTGCTATGTATAATTGTGATATATTTTCTGTTTGTTAATGCAGGAAGATCGTGTTGTCCCACATCTTAGATACCGCGACTACTTTAATGGAATCCTCTACAAAATATATGAACCTCTTTCTGCATATTGGCCCTTTAAGCTAGCAAGAAATAGGGCTCTTAAAGCTTTAGAAAATCATATGCAATATGAAGATGAAAATTCAAGATATATTTGGGTATCAGCTCTTCAGAAGGTAAGCTTGTTCTGCATAAATGCTCTTTTACAGAGGTAAATGTACACATTGAAAGGATTCAAAAGCTTAATCTAAAAATTTCTAAAACTACAGTCCCTATTTTTGGTTGCAAGTTGGGCGAGAGATCCCAATTCAAATGCATTCAAGTCTCATCTTGCGAGAGTACCTGACTATCTTTGGGTTGGTGAAGACGGAATGAAATTTAAGGTATGTGTAATGCATTTTTTAATCTCAAAATTTAATCAAGTTTGATCATTGAATTTTTTATAGTAAAATGAGGTTTTTCATTATCTAGTAAAATGACGTTAAGGACCGAATTTTAATTAATCAATTTCGTGGTTATTTCAGTGTTGTTCAAGTCAGCTATGGGATGCTACCTTTGCAGTGCAAGCAATTCTAGCATGTGATTTTGCAAAGGATGTCGGACAAACACTAAGAAAAACGCATGATTTTATAAAAGATTCACAGGTAAGTAATCAACCAAACATACATCACTTGTTTAGGGTCACAGGGTATTTTTCGTCACTAAAATAATCTCTCAAACATCACCTAAATAATAGTTAGTAATTTTTTTGTATAATAATGAATAATATAGAGAATATATTTTTTGTTTAATAGTGAATAATATTTTTGATATTGGAGATGGAATTTGTTACACCCCGGTTTCATTTTCAGTCTGAGATATAACGGACGTATAACCTTAACTTATAATAAGGATATACAATGCTAAAATAATATTAAAGAAGTGGATAAATACACGAAATAATAAAAATTAAGCATCTAAATTTATTTTTATTATATTTATTTTTCTCGATACTATGACGACGATACTCCTAAATAACTAAATCTTGAAATATGGGGAAAGAAAAAAAAAAGGGGATGAATAAAACTCAATAAGGGTATGATTAGCGTACGTCAAAAATAATATTAATTTTAATAAATAAATAATTAAATAAATCTTAATAAAAATAAATATATTTAATATCATTTTGTATTGGGGTATCAATTTTCTCATTTCACTTTATGCACACACCTAGACACACTAGCTCATGCCTCGTGGTTTCAAGTATCCCATAAGTATAAGTCTTTCCGAGTTTATTATTAGATGATAAGCGACTTTAGTTTCTATCTACTAAGTACGGTTTTTCACCTATGCGAATCAGTGATCTTGGCTTCCACCTAGCAAGTACATATGTATCCACTTTAACTAATTTCAGTTCTTCACATCTCATTCTATATCCCATAAAATCATTCTCAAAATACTTTATATAATCCATAAAATATTTTATATTTTCTCAAAAATATTATCGTAATATTATATTTTAATAAATAATAAAATATTCAATATGAGCAATATAAACTCAAATAAAATATAATTTTTATTATTAATATATATATTAATATAAAAATAATTAAATATCTTACACGTATTTGAGAGCATAAATACCGAGCTCTTTGAAACTTGTAGACTCTTAATAACCATTAATTTGAACCCTTAAATCTTCACAAGTGCATGGAAAAGAAATTATTCGTTTGTAGAGATTTGTTGGAATTTGAAATATTTATTTATGGGATCTGCTACAGTACGACGCACCGTAGCACGACTGTTCATGACGGGATCCAATAACAATATATATAATTTTTTTTTTAATAATAATATATACATAATAGTATATGTAATTTATTTTCTAATAACAGTATATACATAAAAAGTGAAAACAATATATAAAAATCGAAAAACAGTATATAAAATGGGAAAACAGTATATAAAAGTAAAAAAATAAGAAATACACAAATAATAAATAATAGTATATTAAATGGCAAAATATTATATAAAATGAGAAAATAATATATAAAATGAAACAAAACAGTATTCTACAGTGCGTTGTGCTACAGTACCGTCGTATTTGCACATTTCCCTTTATTTATTTGATTGGAGCGATTAGAGAGGAAGAGAGTTGGGGTAGGCTTTGGAGATGTCAAACCAAGAATTGAAATCAAGAGAGAGAAAGACAAAACTAGAAAGAAGACAAAATTACGACAGTAGAAATGAAAAAAGAGAGAGACAAAACTACAAGTGAAATAGATATTTCGTTACAATTGAGAGGACGAGACCCATTAGCACTCCTTTCCTAGTTATTTTTTTCTAATGACACTCTTTCACGATATCTCTTATCGTATTGATATTTCTTATCGTATTCTTTTGTAAATACATATACAATCTTTGACACATGTATATAACTTTTCACATAACTATACTCATCTTTTCACACATAACTACATACAACTAATTAATTAAATATTAAATTTATTTTTTTAGTAGAAACTAATTTTCAAATTTGTAATTTAGCCCCTGATAGGAGTGGGCAAATGGTTCGGTTTAAGCGGGAACCGAACCGAACCGGTGCTATTTGGTTCAAACGGTTCGGTTCGTCGGTTTATTTGGATCGGTTCGATTCAAATTTTGAGGTTAATCGGTTCACGGCTCACGGTTCGGTTCATGTTTGGGCTAATCGGTTTAAACCGAATAAACCGGTTAATACATATTATATCTCATACAATATATTTTTATATTAGTCTTAGTTTATATCTCATACAATATTTGAATTATGTATGTTGAATTTGGTTATGTTATTTTAACTATTTAATTCGGTTCGGTTGAACCAAAAAAACCGATATACAGATCGGTTTATTTGGTTCGGTTTTAGTTCGGTTCAAAATTTTAAACGGTCAGTTCGGTTAATAATAGAATCGGTTCGGTTCAAATCGATTTTATGTTAGTCAGTTCAGTTCAACCCGAACCAACCGTTTGCCCACCTCTAGCCCCTGACTTTTAGAATATTCAAAATTTTACATATAAGTACTACAAAATTTCAATTCTACCAAAATACACTTAATAAAATTTCGGGATATAACAGAATTAGTATATATTTTTTTTGTATAATAGTGAATAATTTTTAGATACTGGAGATGGAATTAGTATTTTTTTGTATAATAATGAATAATATTTTAGATATTGGAGAATCCTTCTGGCGATTTTAAAGGACATTTTCGCCATATGACGAAAGGTGGGTGGAGCTTTGCAATAGTTGACCAGCAATGTCCAGTTTCAGACTGCACAGCTGAAGCTCTTAAGGTGAAATTATTTTCAAGAAGAAAAATAAAATTGTGATAATTATTTTTAAAGATGATAGATTGGTGACCTGCATAGGCTTTAGAAAAAAAATTAAACGATTTGGGGAGAGATTGGATGTCTCTCACGCAAAATTTTCTATTTATCATTGTGCATAAGCTTTACATTAAATTAAAGGTTGACAAAATATGGCAACATATTTTATTTATTTTGCAATTATTTGCACTCTTTTTATTTTATTTAATGAATTTAGATTGATAATTCATTTGTCGTGCCTCACATGCTTTCTTATACAGGCTTTGTTGTTGCTATCTGATATTTCAACGCATACTGTTGGTGAACATATAAAAAGTGAGAGATTGTACGATGGTGTTAATTTTCTCTTGTCTTTACAGGTTTGTACAACTTTTGTTTTAATTATTTGTTGGGTCAATTCGGTTCAAGTTAATTCGGATCATTCATGTTGGGGTTAATTCGGGTCACGCTCGGTGTCATTTGGATTTGGGTCGTTCGGATTAAGATTATTTGGGTCACAAGTCGTGCGGATTATGGCCATTCAGTTTTGGGTCACTCGGGTTCGAGTAATCTTGGGCTTTTGTTCATTTTGTGTATCAGCTCACTCAGGTATGGATCAATATTGAGGTTTCAGGACGTTTGGGTTTGGATTACGAGTTATTCTACCTCTATTTCCTCGTCAGGTTATGGGCATATTTCATTCAGATCAGGGCTGCAACACATTTGAATTGATATTTCAGTAAAGTTAATATTTTCAGGTCAATTACATTTGAAGAAACCAAGAAACCAGTCAATTTCAACATATTTCATTTATTAAAGTAAAAATCATGCTATTTTAAGGCTATATCGGTGGGTCATAGCGGAGTATTGCGGGCTGCAGATCACTCGGTTTCAAGTTGGGTCTGGCAGATATTTTGCAGCTCTAATTACTGAGCAGTTAAAATGAACATATTTATATTGTATTTCAACATAAAGGTCTTGTAACTTGTATATAGAGAGGCATTGTTGGTCCATTTACTGCTGATAGCACTGTAACAGTTAGACCTGGTATCAACACAAACCATCAACAACCACAAATCATGATTTTGAGGTTAAAAACAAATCATATTTGAAGCAAATTGTATGACTGACTACTTACATGAATACAGAATCCAGATGGAGGTTTTGCAACTTGGGAATTGTCGCGTTCATATCCGTGGGTCGAGGTATTTCTTATTTCATCTTGTTAAAAAGACAAAACTTGCTTCTTATGTTCAAATTAATCGCTTATTATGAATGAAATACAAATTTTAGTATCCACGCTAGCATATACTTTATTCTTCTAGTATTTGTTATGGCTTACATGTGGAATTGTTCCTTTTTGTGGAAGGTCTTCAACACGTCAGAGATTTTTGAGAATATAATGCAGGATTATTCGTAAGAATAAATTTAATTTATTTATTCATATATTCGTCTTTATGATATATCTTCAAAATAAATTTATTTTATTCGTATATTATTTTTTAAATATAATAGTAAAAAACAATTGCAGGTATGTAGAATGTACTTCAGCTGCAATCCAGGCATTGGTGCTATTTAAAAAGAAATATCCTATGCATAGGAGGGGAGAAATAGAAAAAAGGATTGGAAATGCAAAAAACTTTGTCCAAAATATACAAAATGATGATGGTTCATGGTCAGTTAATTCGATTCTTATACCTCGGTTATATAATTAAATACTTTAATCCTTGGATGAAATAATAAAATAATGAATTATGTAATGTATGCTTTTATTATTTACAGGTATGGGTCATGGGGATTATGTTTCACATATGCTACATGGTTTGGAATAGAGGCTCTAGTGGCAGTTGGAAAAACGTATGAAAATAGTATATCAATTCGAAAAGCTTGTGATTTTCTCCTCTCAAAACAATTGAGTGATGGCGGTTGGGGCGAAAGTTATCTTTCTTCTTTCAAAAAAGCAAGCCTTTCAATATAATAAGTAAATTTAATTATTTGGAAATGGTATTGAAGGAAACACATTTACTAAGAAAATTAGCATCTAAAATGATAAATTCTTTTAATAAAGGTTAACTTTAGATATTAAATTTTTGTCCTTGGTAGAAAGAATTCTTTCAATATCGTACTAACATTTTCGCAAGGAGAATAAAATATTAAGATTTTTTATGAAATAGGAATATGTACATTTGGAGGGAAATAAATCGAATGTGGTGAACACAGCATGGGCAATACTAGCTCTTTTGAAAGCCAACCAGGTAAAAAAGTTTTGAAGCTTAAGTAGGTGGTTGTCTACTAAGATTTCTATTAAAACAAGTAAAAAAAGAGCATCATAGTTTAGTACTGAGAGTTGTGTAGCCACTGATTTGAAGTAATCAGGCCAGCCATTTGAAGAAATAGAAAAAGAAGATTACAACGAAATAACTTCAAATAATACTGTTACTAGAAGACTAGCTAGGGAATAGGGATTACTATCCTAACCAATAAGGTAATTTTAGTTGGGCAAATTTCTACACGTGACCATCATAATTTTTTAAGTACACAAATTTTATTTCTCTAACTAACTTAATTTGGAGTATCAAATTCATCTTCAAATAACGAATACGAGAATACAAATTCCGCCCCATGTTTTATGAAATTTGTTTGGAATTTCTAACATGTTAATCATGAAAGAGGATTCCAAATACATTTTATATTTGAAGCAGAATTTGAAACTTCAAACTGAGTTCGTCTATTTTGGAAATTAAGTAATTGAGTTTGAAACTCTGAACGAGATTAATGAGAGAAATAAGTTGAAAATCAGGTTACTAAGAAAAACAAGCTCTTAACGTTTTTTCTCTAATTTGTAGTTTGAAAGAGATCCAAACCCATTGCATTGTGCGGCAAATTACCTCATTGACATGCAACTAGATATCGGAGACTTCCCTCAGCAGGTAAAGTTTTAAGTTTGACACAATGTGATAATCTAGTTGGTTGATTGTATATTGCAAAAAGAAAATCAATATAGAAAGTTGGAAATATATTGACAATAAATAATGAAAATGAGATATTATGTTTTCTAGATAAAAAATTAAGTGAAGAAATTAAATTAATGTAATAATTTTTTTTTTGTATTAATTGCAGGGAATGACGGGGTGCTTTATGACATATGGATTGATGAACTACATGATGTACCGGAATATATTCCCTATTTGGTCTCTTGCTGAATATCACAAAAAAGCGAGATTCTCCAAAATGAATTAATATCTTTGTTTCTTCTAAATTGTCTTCAAAAGCGGTTTGAATTTCAGTACAGTAGTGAAGTACATAGAGAAAAATCTAGTCGACAACATCTTAATTCTAGATTGTTGTAATTTGTTTTTCCGTGTTTTTTGTATTTGATGGTCTATGTTGTTGAAAATAATGAACTTAAATTAGTAAGTTATTATCATATAAAAAGGTGCGAGCAATTATTAAGGTATTTTGTATATTGTTGATTATTTACGAAATATTGTGTTATTATGGAAGGGTATGTTAAATTTATTAAGATTGTGTAGATCGTATGAAATAATATGTATAAATAGTATGAAAACTCATCCTGTTTTTTGTATATTATATAAGCATGATAGATGCATGGTTTGAAATATAGCAAGAAAGAAAAGACATATAAATTCATAAAGAGAAGTAATTCTCAAATTATCATTTTTATTAAGAAATGAAGTTAATTAAAAGTCACATTTTTATCATTGACAAGAATGCAACCCTCCTGATGCTGCAGTAATGGATTTTTTATTAGTTAATTTTGCTGGTATTGAATTATTTCTTAGTTATTTTGTAATATAAGTATATAAGTATATTAGCATACACATTCAAAAAAATGTAAGTATATAAGATATTAGCATACACATGCTATAATTCAAAATGAGCCCATACATATACATGAATAAATTCTGATTTTAATTTAAACTACACATTTGGCGCGGTGATATTATTGTTATTAGTTTCCTCCATTTCTGTATTGTATGAGCCAATTGATGTAAATCCATTTTATTTATTTTATTTTTAGGCTTTTTATATAGCTCTTTTTCACCTTTTTTTATTCTCTTCTCCTTTCTCAAACTTCCTCTCATGAGGAGTCGCAACCTTCAAAAAAGTGAAAAAATAAAAATTAATTGATTAATTGATGGGTAATTAGAAATAATATTAAGTTGAAGCATTAATTTCAACAATCTACGGTCTATTTGACATATGAAGATTTCTCATTTGAGTCAAGTCCATATTTGATTTGTGAAATACTACCACTTCCTTCTTTCATGGCCAGCGCAGTATAGTGCTCGCATGACTCATGATCTTACAAGAATCTTACATTATAAAAAAGAGAAGGAAAAGTAGAAATCACGACGGGGTACTGTGGAGATCATGTAGCAACCGTTTTATTTATATACTGTTTCTTCCGCATTTCTATATATTTTTTATTTTCTATATATTATTTTCGTTTTTTACGTATATATTGTTTTATGACCTCTAAAAAAATCAATTTTTATATACTGTTTGTGCTTTCCATATACTGTTTTTGTTTTCACGTATATATTATTTTTACAAAAATGGTTTTTATATATTGTTTATTTTCAGTTTATGTAGTTTTTATCAATTTATATACCGTCGCTACAGGGTTTCTATAGTACCGTTGCGTAGTCTCAGCTCCCAAAAGAAAAACTAATAATGAGATTTGTGGTTATTTTTCTAAAGTTAACCAAAACAAATAAATTTAATAAATCATAAAATAATTATAAAATGAGACGAGCCTAATGTATAGCCTGCGATCGAGTTATGACTGCTCTAAAGAAAGAATGACGCCCTTATGTCCAAAGAATGTTGTTTATCCGTCTCTAAGATTCTAAACCACGAGCAAGCCTTGTATCATCTCTGCTAGCACTGGCACAGTCACAGAGTGATTCTTCATTCCAAAAAGAAATAAAGTCGTGTACCATGATTTCTCAAACTAATTTTATATTCTGTATAATTGGAAGAATATATTTGAGAGGAAGACGAGGAAATAATGTTTTGTAGTATTATTGTATAACTATCATATTTAGATTCATAATTAATTTTATATTCATAACACAATTCCAAATGTTTCCAAACAAACAAACAAAGAATTATGTTTTCCAGACTTTTATATTTCTAACATGCAAACAAATTTTGGAATTAATTAATTCAAGAATTTTTTTCTTCTATCTTGTAATTCAATTCCATTCTACTAATTCCATTTGCCAAACGGCCTCTTTATGAATCTCTCTTGCCTAGAAAAATATCTCTTTTATTAAAACGAGATAGCTCTTAATAAAAAAAAGATAATGAAATTATTAGGTAAGAGTACAAACCTTCCAGCATCAAATGTGTTATAACCCGTTTTTTTTATAATATTATTCTTTGGTATTTTTAGAATTTTTTTATAAGTATTTGGAATAACAAGTCAGATTCGATATTTTATGAAATTGACATTTTTTATATATTTTTTGATCAGCTATTGAAGGGAGAGAGCACAAGACAAAAGAGAACACAATTCATCTCATTAACCCTAATTAAGTCATAAGTTAACCTTAATATGTTTAATACATCTCTCAATAGCCCTAATTAAGCAATAATTTAGCCCTAACTAGTATAACTAATCTTTCAAAGTCTTAATTACGAGCTAATTAGAGAAGAGAGAGAGAGAGAGAGAGCTAGTACCTTGCTTGAATGGGCGTGAGAACGGCACGACTGAGCCTTCCCTTGTACGGCAATCTAGGGAGGGAATTCCATCTCTAAATGGAAAAGAAATCCTTTGTTCTCTCACTTGTTAGGAGCTTTCCCCTTTATTTCCCTCGGTCGACATGTTCATATGAAGGAAATAAGCCAAGCAAATGAGTTAAATGAATTTACATGATCTAAACATGCATACAGCTTGAAGCTTCTATTAGCGCTTGTGAGTATAGGCAAGATTTGTGATTATCCAAACGCCAAAGATGCAACTACTGATTGATTTTTTTTATAGCTGTTAATATTGTAATATTTATTAAATTAAATAATATTGAATTTTAAAACTTCTTTATTTTAATTTTAACTATCATTTAAATAAAATCAAAAAGAGAAAATTAACAGAGAGTTTGAAATATAATTAATTTCTTTGATCTAGTCTTCTCATCTTTCTTTATAAAAAGACCTTCCAACATTTTCTAAAAATATAGGAATTATTCTCCATCATTCAAACAAAAGCATAAAAAAAATCTGTCCAACATATTCAAGTCTAACTACTCAGTAGCAGACATTTTAGCAAAACGGAATAATGCACCACCTAGCATTTATATGCCTCCTTACCCTATGGTTAATTACTGGCACAACAGATGCTTAAACTGCTATGAGGAAGGACATGTAGCAGGCAAATGCAACTTACCATTCCATTGTATAAGGTGTGGTAAATTAGGCCACATCTTCAGAAACTGCATATCAGAGCAAGTGCCACCCCCCATGAAAGAAGGGATGAGATTGCCATAATATCATGAACCAATGGGGATTTACCATGTCTAGCCTAGTGAGGTGGCAGAGAGAGATTTAGTTAGATATAGCAGCTCTTTCATCATTGCTGCAAGATTGGTACCACACCTCACAGTGGACGAAATCAGGAATGAGTAGAGAAAAGTAAGTTCTTTGAAGGTTGTGCACAAATTGCACATCTTCGAGATGATTAGTATGTTGTTTCATTGACTCCTAATATGTCCATGAACGACCTGAGGACTAAACCCCCTCAAGAGCTCACTAACCTTGGATTAGTGATTTATCCATGGAAGAGAGCCTACAAATTACTTGTAGCACCATATAGAGTAAGGGCTTGGCTTGAGATTTTTAACCTCCCAATATTTGGTTGGAGAAGGTCTGAAATTCAAAACATGGTCAGCACATTTGGCAGCATGAAGCACCATGGGCCACTCACTGATATCTCTTCAATTGAGAGACTCAGAGTAGTAGTGTTTGGCCCCAATTTGGGTGTCATCCCTAAAGCACTTCACATATTTTTCAAAGGAAATAAAACATAATGCCCTATAACATAGTGGGTGGAGAGATGACAATCACATGACAGAAACATTGCAAAACAAAGAACCGTCTCTGGAATATTTCATCAAAGTCAATGAAACTCTCCAGAAAAAACTCAAAGGCAAAGAGAAAACCCAATCCAGCCAATCTGTTGACTCACCTCTCAGAAGTTGTAGCAATCAGATCGAAGTGATACACCACTTTATCAATTCTCTTCCTCCAGAGGCCAAAGAGGAAGCAAGAGCTCTTTTTGAAAAAATTCAAACCATACAGCCATCAGACCAAGTCGCAGGCCAACCTCAACTCTCTCTAGACAACGCAAATGTTGTAGGATTAGTGCCATTAGGCAAATGTATTTGTGCTAGAAAATGAATTATGCATTAAGACATTATTATTTATTCAATAAAGGTTGTTTCTTATATATCTGTGTGTATGATGTATAAATTGCTGAACAAAATAATCAATTATTGGATAATTGATTTTAAACAGTATCATTATGTTGGCAATGGAATAGTTCCGTTCCCAACGGAATAGATATGGAAACTGTAATAACCTTATCGGCCAAGTATTCCATTATGAAAATACCTATTATATTGGCAACGGAATAGTTCCATTGGCAACGGAATAGGTGCTAATTAGGGTTTTTAGTTATGGTAACTAAGCAATCATTCGCCTCTCTCTCTCTATTAGACACACAATTCAGAAGCCCTAGAAGTCATCTAACAGAAAAAAAAGAGATAGTTTTGAGAGATTTTCGAAAAGTATTTCCGGACTCGTCTAGCCGAGTCCGATTATTCCGTACGTCTGAAGTTCGCGTAGATACAAGTAGAGGTTCTCTAACTTGAGAACTTGCGAGCGAGCGATCTTCATCCCTAGGAGAAGCAAGGAGGTTCGCGGAGTTGAGTTTCAGGAAGGAGAAGGTCGCAAGTCAGAAAAGTTCAGACCTACATCCATTCTTCATCTCGCGGATCATGAAGATCCGAGGTATAAATTTTAATAGTTAATTTCGTACTTTTATTCCCTTAACGTAGATCCTAGGACGGGTTGAATCCATAGGTTCCGCTGTGCACGTAACGTACATGGCTATGCATTCCCCAACAGTGGCATCAGAGCGTTCGTTAAGGAAATAATAGTAGATTACATATTTAAAATTTAGTAAATTCTACTATAATAAATTTTATGGTTTTGAAAATATTATTTCAAAACATCACAGAAATAGTTTCTGGGAATATAATATTGGATATTATGATTTCCTAGAGTTTCAAAAAATAGTTTTTCGAAATCTGTTTTGGAAACGGAACTAAAACAAAAGGAAATACGAATTTCCAGCACGTCTCCGTTCCCAACGGAATAGTTCTGTTGAGAACGGAATAAAGAAGGATATTCATGATTTTTCAACGACAGTTCCATTGAGAACGGAATAGTTCCTTCCCAACGGAATAAGGTTGATTTTGCTAGAAACCCTAATTTTTGTTATACATGGAATTTAAAATATATAAATATGGTATGAGCTTTAGATCTGTGATTATTCTGTGATGTAATCTTGTCTGTGAATGCTTGTAATTTTATTTAATATTTATGGCAATCAGTGAGTTGTCCAAAGTTGTAATTATGGCAACCTGTGAGTTATCCAAAATTGTAAATTACTTTTTTTAGCAATAGGATAGTTGTTAGGAAACATATTTTATCAAGACTACAAGGCAAGGATCTTGGCACAATCTTCAGAATATGGCATTGGATCTTCACACACACATAATGAAGAGTTCATTGAAGATTACACCTATAATCTAAAGATAGATCTAGGATTACGAACCTCATGATCGCTCGTGAGGAATAAGCTCATACCATATTTAACTCAGTTTCTGTGATGTTTATATTTATAAATCTAAAACAAAATCCTTCAGAATGTTAAGGAAGTGCCCCCCATGTTATTGAAGCTCTCGGTACTTAGACAATCTTCTTTGTGGGTCATGCCAAAGCTGAGCACATGGAGGATTGTCTTTGTAAAGGAAGGTATGCGGGAAATGACGTCCAACATGGGTCACGCCAAAGCTAAGTGTGCTGGACTCTATTTTGCCGATAATCATCCATGGTTAAACTTAACTAAGCAAGCAAGTCGGACTTGGGCTCAGGGCCCAAGATGGGATAATACACCGGGCATATGATGTCCACTCCATAAAAGAAAAGAGTTGTATATGATACAATTGAAAGTGTTCCTACCTAAATAGTTGTGTTTTGAGGATTGTGCCAAAGAAAGCTTAATACTCAGTGAAATACGGATCTTGACTCACTATGAAACCTCATTTAATTGAAGTTTCTGAATCAGTACTACTCAAGGTGGTTGATTTGAAGAAAAATAGTGAGAGTACAATATAAGAAACACCAAAACAAAAACAACCCCAATGAATAAATAATAATGGCACTTTACATTTTAACTTGTAGAATAATGGCAAACAATAACAATTCAACTGGGTTGAATTGTCGATCTATCCTTGAGAAGGATAAGCTCAATGGGTCTAACTTCCTTGACTGGTTTAGAAACCTGAGAATTGTTCTCAAGGCACACAATAAACTAAATACATCAAAGACGACACAGAGATAGCTTGTCTCATGCTAGCAACCATGACCTCCGAGCTTCAATAGAAACTGGAGGACATGGGTGCTTACGATATGATCGTAACTCTCGAGGAAATATTCCAAGAGCAGGTTAGAGTTGAGTGCTACAAAGCGATCGTCTCTCTGACTAATACGAAGATGGTTGAAGGCTCATCTGTGAGTGCTCATGTACTCAAGATGAAGAGCTATCTTGATCAATTAGAGAGGCTTGGTTCAGCTATGCCCAGAGAATTGGTTGTTGACATAATTCTCGGGTTGTTGCCTCCTAGTTTTAAGCAATTCATCATGAACTATAATATGCATCAGATGGAGAAATCCATCAGATGAACTATAATGCACATGAGGACATGAAGACAAATGTTGTCAAGGACGTCCTAAGGGTTCACAAGAAGAAGGGTAAGAAGACCGGGAACAAGAGCAAAGGTAAAGACAAAGCGTTGCCTAAACCTAAGATCAAGAAAGACAAGGATGGAGTTTTCTTCCATTGCAACAAGGTTGGCCATTGGAAGAGAAACTGCAAACTCTATCAGGACGAAATCAAGAAAGGTAGTGTGACTACCGCTTCAGGTATTTTTGTTATTGAAAGTGATTCACTTATTCCTAAATCTTGGGTATTGGATAATGGATGTGGTACTCACATTTGTAATGATGTGCAGGGACTACAAAGGAGTAAAAGATTAGCTAAGGGCGAAGTCGACCTGCGTGTGAAAAATGGAGAAAGAGTTGTTGCATTAGCCGTAGGAACTTATTTATTGACTTTGTCTAGTGGACTTGTATTAGTACTTAATAATTATTATTTTGTACTTGCTATGAGCAGAAATATTATTTTTATTTCTAGTCTAGCTTTGGATGGTTATAAATTTGTTATTGAGAATAATAAGTGTTCTATCTTAATGGATAATCTTTTCTATGGAAATATTCTAGTAGAAAGAGGTATTTACATGCTAGATCTTAAGAAAGAAAATTATAAGTCCATATATAACATTAACACGAAACGATTTAAACCGAATGAGTCAATAGTTCTGGCACTGTCGCTTAGGCCATATAAATGAGAAACGCATTTGTAAACTCCACTCTCATGGACTTTTAGACTCATTTAATTTGGAATTATTTGAGACGTGCGATTCTTGTTTACCTAGCAAGATGACTAAGAAACCCCTCACAAAAGTTGGTGAAAGGGTCAATAACTTATTAGAACTCATACATATTGATGTGTGTGGACCAATGAGTATGCCGGCTAGAGACGGGTATCGGTACTTCATAACTTTCATGGACGACTTTAGTACATATGGTTATGTCTACCTAATGAAGCATAAGTCTGATTCCTTTGAAGTTTTCAAAGAATTTAAGAATGAAGTACAAAATCAACTTGGCAAGAAGATTAAAGCACTTCGATCTGATCGACGAGGCCAATATATGAGTGCGGAATTTGAGGATCATCTCAGAGAATGTGGAATAGTTTCACAACTGACTCCTCCAGGAACTCCTCAATGGAATGGAGTGTCCGAAAGGAGGAATCGAACCTTATTGGATATGGTTCGATCTATAATGAGTCAAACGAGTCTTTAAATATCTTTCTGGGGTTATGCTCTTGAGACAGCCGCATTCATGCTGAACAGGATTCCATCTAAAGCGGTTCAAAAGACGCTATATGAGATGTGAATGGGGAAAAGCCCAAGTTGTCTTTTCTTAAAATTTGGGGATGTGTGACTTATGTCAAACGTCAGTTTCCCGATAAACTCGGGACCAAAATCTGATAAGTGCTTGTTTGTGGGATATCCTAAGAAAACTAAAGGATATTACTTTTACCACCCATCAGAGATAAAAGTGTTTGTTGCTCGCAATGGGGTCTTCTTGGAAAGAGAGTTTGTCTCTATGAGAAGCAGTGGGAGCAAAGTACAACTCCAAGAAATTCGAGACTCACCTATAGTTGCAGAACCTATGATGGAAACAAGCTCTCAAGGAGTTGGTGAGCTTGAAACACAACAGACTCAACGTAGATCTAGTAGAATTTGTCATGAGCCCGAGAGATACGGATTTCTCGTGTCTAATGATGATGATGTGACATTCATAGATGATGAACCCACGTCCTACCAAGATGCTATGAAGAGTCCTGACTCTCAGAAAGGGTTAGAGGCCATGCGAGCCGAGATGCAATCCATGCAAGACAATCAAGTTTGAAATTTGATTGATCCATCCGGAGGCTTGAAGACCATCGGATGTACGTGGGTCTTCAAGAAGAAGAATGACGTCGATGGAAAGGTACAAACCTACAAAGTAAGACTTGTGGCGAAAGGTTTCAAACAAGTTCATGGTATTAACTATGATGAAACTTTCTCACCTGTAGCTATGCATAAATCCATCAGAATTCTATTAGCCATAGCAGCATATTATGACTATGAAATATGGCAATTGGATGTCAAAACGGCTTTCCTAAATGGAAATCTAACCGAGGACGTGCATATGATGCAACCCGAGGGTTTTGTCGATCATAAGAATTCTGGTAAGGTTTGCAAGATTGAGAAATCCATCTATGGATTGAAGCAAGCATCTCGAAAATGGAACCTTCGTTCTGATGAAGTCATCAAAAGTTTTGGTTTTACCAAAAGCGAAGGTGAGCCTTGTGTTTACATGAAGTTCAGTGGGAGCACAGTAGTATTCCTGGTGCTTTATGTAGATGACATATTACTCATGGGAAATGACGTTCCAACATTATTGAACGTTAAGAAATGGTTGAGAGATAATTTCTCGATGAAAGACCTAGGAGAAGCCTCCTATGTGCTAGGAATCAGGATCTATAGAGATAGATCTAGAAGTCTTATAGGTCTGAGTCAAAGTACATACATAGACAAGATCATGAAACGGTTCAAAATGCAAGAATCCAAGAAATAATTTTTGCCCTTGTTACATGGCGTTTCTCTCAGTAAGACACGGTGTTCTACAAGTGAGCAGGAACGAAGACACATGAATAAGCTCCCGTATGCTTCAGCTATAGGATTTATCATGTATGCCATGATATGTACTAGACCAGATGTGTCAAACTCATTGAGCGTAACAAGCAGGTTTCAGTCTAATGCAGGTGAAAGTCACTGGATAATTGTTAAAAGAATCCTTAAGTACTTACGAAGAACTAAGGACATGTTCCTAGTCTATGGAGGTATGGAAGACGAGCTCGTTGTAAAGGGTTACGCCAACGCAAGCTTCCAGACAGACTCAGACGACTTTAGCTCGCAATCAGGTTATTTATGTTCCCTAAATAAAGGCATAGTGACATGGAAGAGTTCGAAGTAATGTACTGTAGCAGATTCTTCAACGGAAGCAGAGTATATAGCCGCTGCAGAAGCGGCTAAAGAAGCTGTTTGGATAAAGAACTTTTTGGAGGAGCTAAGAGTACTTTCGAGCATCTCGGAACTAGTGGATCTATATTGTGACAACAATGGAGCAATCGCACAAGCAAAGGAGCCGAGATCCCACCAAAAGTCCAAGCACATACTGTGACGCTTCCATCTAATCAGAGAGATCATACGAAGGGGTGATGTTAAAATGTGTAGAGTGCCATCAGACGACAATGTCACCGATCCATTAACTAAACCACTCCCGCAAGCGAAACATGAGGGTCATGTTAGGTCCATGGGCATAAGATGCTTAGAGTTGGCCTAGTGCAAGTGGGAGATATCTTATATCAACCAAGAATGACAATTCGGGTTCACGTCATCAGAATACGTGATTCTGATAGTAGAACTGTGAACTAACGAATGACATTCTAAACTGTCCCTAGTGATATGTAGGATGTTTATAGAGGTAGGCATACTTCAGGTAAGAAGCTACATATCCACACTAGTATATTCGCAGGCTAAATATTTATGTTCAACTGATCATGGACATAGAAATGTCAAGTCTGGAATATAGGTACGTGTTAGAGAACACGTCCTGGACTGACCACACTATGAGAATATGCATGGTATATGTCATTAGTGATTCTCATATGAATAATGTGCTTGTTCCTACGACCTGAGATCGCCATGGATTCCTGTATGTGAAACTGCATATTTTAATATGATCCTACGTCATCTGTAATGGGATGATCATTAGGGTCATCATTAGGTATGTACTGAATTATGACGAGGAATGTGAGTGACCAAGATGTGATTTGTTCCTCTCGTCAAGAGGAAAATATCTCTGGGCCCCCTGATGAACTAGGACTGAAGGTAATGAATGGCCATGCTCAAAATGGATTAACATGTGTTGTTAATATCATTTTGTATTTATTCAGTCTAATTCTCGATCAGGAAAGAGATTTTGATCAAACTCAAGGATGACATACTTCCATGCCTTGTGATCAAGACATATATCACAGAACAAAAGGAAGAAGCAAACGTCAATTCAGATAGGTTTATGATCGTTGGTCATTTCTTTTAATATGGGTAGTCATGACATCAGTCCAGAGGTTACTCATGACTTACGATCTTTAGAAGATCGTTGCTAGAGTTAAATGGAACCTACACGGCCACACAATGAACTCCATTCGTATGGGATGAACACGCCTCACAATGAACAATTTATACATATGATGTATAAATTGTTAAACGAAATAATCAATTATTGGATAATTGATTAAACAAAACAGTATCATTCCATTGGCAACGGAATAGATATGGAAACTATAATAATCTTAGCTGCCAAGTATTCCGTTATGGAAATACCTATTCCGTTGGCAACGGAATAGGCGCAGATTATGATTTTTAGTTATGGTATATGAGCAATCGTTCGCCTCTCTCTCTAGTATAAATAGAAGGGCATTGCCTCTCTATTAGACACACAATTCAGAAGCCTTAGAGGCCGTTTATTACACAAAAGAGAGAGAGAAAGTTTTGAGAGATTTTCGGAAAGTATTTCCGGACTCGTCTAGCCGAGTCTGGTTATTCCTTACGTCTGAAGTTCGCGTGGATACGAGTAGAGGTTCTCTAACTTGAGAACTTGCGAGCGATTGATCTTCATCCCTAGGAGAAGTAAAGAGGTTCACAGAGTCGAGTTTCAGGAAGGAGAAGGTTGCAAGTCAGAAAAGTTTAGACCTACATCCATTCTTCGTCTCGCGGATCAGGAAGATCCGAGGTATAAATTTTAATAGTTAACCTCGTACTTTTATTCCCTTAACGTAGATCCTAGGGCGGGTTGAATCCATAGGTTCCGCTGCGCATGTAACGTACATGGTTATCGATTCCCCAACATTAATTTTTTTTTTTTCCTGTTTCAACCCTTTCATGTACATAAGCCTATAATGAATCTCTTTCGTATTAATACAACGTAAGCATACGCTTACCATTAAAAAAAATGAATTCCCACAGGTTTTATGTAGTCAATTTAGTATTTTTAACATGTTATGATGAACCAAGATTTATTTTTTAGATTCGAACCCACCATTAATGAGGTAAGAACTTACTAAACAATGTTGAGTTTGCTTGAATTTGGGACCTATCCTCAAAGTTCAAAAGTGTCTAACCACTTGAGTTATTTTGGTTTGGCCATGACCCACGATTTGATACCCTTCTATATTTGAGATAGAATTTGAAACTTCAAAAGTGATAGAAAATTATTTGAAAATTAGGATGTTTTGAAAATCAAGTTAATGAGAGTATGAAACTCCGAACTACAGAAAGAAATAAGCTGACAATTAGGTCTGTAAGAGAAATGAGCTATTAACATTTCTTCTTATTTGTAGTTTGAAAGATATCCAAAACCATTGCATCATGCAGCAAATTACCTTATTGACATGCAATTAGAAAACGGAGACTTCCCTCAGCAGGTAATGTTTTAAAAGTTTGAAATAATGTCATAATCTAGTTGGTTGATTATCTTGCAAAAGAAATATATGTCAAAAGTTCAAAATTTGTTGAGACAATACAATTAATGAAAGTAAGATTGCCAGCTTCTTCATTGAATTAAAAGAAAATAATATGAGTCTTAGAAACAAGTTCTTTTTTTTTTTACTTAAATTAGCATCTAAAATAGGCTTAGAAACAAGTTCACAAAATGAATCAATTGTTAGGTAATCCTGAGATCTAGAATTGTGTAATTCATGAAATTTAGTATAAGAACAATTGAAATAGCATTCTCTCTATCATCTAAATTTCTAGGTTAATTTTTATATTTCTAGATTCAAAGATATTAACTTAACGCGTGTAAGAAATTAATGGATTTTTTTTAATGTTAAATGCAGGGAATGACAGGAAGTTTTTTTTACGTATGGTTTGATTAACTACATGATGTACCGAAATATATTCCCCACATGGTCACTCTCTGAATATCACAAAAAATTGGGATTCTCGAAAATGACTTAATTTGTCTTCCAAAGTGGCTTGAATTTTAGTATACATGATACTAATGAAGTTCATAAAAATAAATCTAGTCACAACATCATAATTCCAAATTATCGTATTTGATTGTCCATGTTGTTGAAAACAATAAGCTTTAATTAGTAAGTTATTGTCATCTACTAAGATGTGGGCAATATTAAAATATATAGTGGACTATATGAAATATTGTATATAATATTCTGTGAGGACTATGTTACATATTAAGATTGTGTGTAAATTTATGAAATAATATGTATACATTGTATGAAAAAACTCATCATGTTATTATATATTATGTAAGTCTGATAGATGCATGTTTTAAAATTGTTGGGTTTTTTTTTTAAATCCTCATGCAAATTTGGGCCTCGGGCCAAATTAATCAACTTTTGTAAAATGGAGAAGTTGGAGGGCTTTTAAGCAAAAGTGCAAAGTGCAAAAGTTGGAGGTCTTTTGTAAAATGTAAAATGGAGAAGGTGTCAAAATCAGACCCAACCCGACCCAACCGAATCCAAACCCTACCCGAAAATGTTGACAAGTTAACGACCTAAAATCCGACCTGATACGAACTTAAACAACCCGAAACCCGAAATACCTCGAACCCGAACGACCCGAAATCCGAAAAACTCTAGATCCGAATTATCCGAGACCCAAACGACCTGAAGCTGAATGAGCCATAATCCGAATGAACCGCTCAATTAGCCGAACCTAAATGACCTGAACTTGCATATAATAAATGAATCGTCAATATATTATTTTAGAAAATTATATATTATTTATATTGGTTTCTAAGGCATATAAATATATTTGAGCATTTTGAGCTCATCGGGCTCTTTAGTTGCACAAAATTGAAAATAAATAAATATTTATTCAAATAAAAAAAATTTATCATAAGTTAAACATAATACGTAACTAGAGCTAGCAAAATTTGACCTAGCCTAAAAACCTGACCCATCCGAACCCAAACCTGACCCGTTCCGAAAATATTGATAAGTCAACGACCCGAACCCGAACGACCCGAGACCCGAAATACCTGAAATTCGGACGATCCTAAACCCGAAATATCCGAGATCCGAATGACCCGAGACCCGAACTACTTGAGACCCGAAGTGATCCGACCCGATCCATTTGTCACCTTTATGCCTAGCTTAAAGCCGAGAGCATTTTAAATGTTTGAGGGCTTTTAAGAAAGTTTTTATTCGTTGTATGAATGGTATGGGTAACCGTAACGTAAAGTATTTGATTGGTAACATTTTAATAAACACAAACAGATCGAAATGCCCGACCATCTACCGACGGCTGATGTGGCAGCACCTTTCTTTCCACGCCGATAGGAGAAACGGAGAGAAACAAGAGCGCTCTATTAATCTCTTCAGCGGCGTTAACTCCTTCCTCTCGTGAATCCCTTCAGAGCAAAAAAGGAACACGGAGAGAAAGAAAGCAACCAGAAAAATCTGAGAATCCGAACAGAGAGAGGATCGACGCTCGCAGAGAAAGAACCAGAGAGAAGCAAAAAGGTTACAGGACCTTGAACCTGAACTGATGAAAGACCCACCTCATGTCGCCATCTTAGATGAGGTGGATAAGTGATTAATTGGGCTCGAATTTTTTTATTTGAACTGGCTTATCTTCTACTTAATCTCGGTTGGAGTTTCTTTTCTAATAATTTCGTTATGTTTTGGTAAAAATTGATGAAATTCAGTCTACTTATCCTCAATTTTTTATGCTCAAATAAAGTTTTGCATATGTTTTACCGTGGGACAAGATAGTTCCTCTTTGAAGACGAGGTTGAGAACGATGCAATCTTTGGGGTCACAAAGGTTGCGGATTTGAAAATGGTGTCTCAAGGTTCCACGTGTGTACCATTATGAGAGTGTATAAGCCTCAAATTTCAAAAGAAGTGCTTCAGAAAGTATTTCAGTAAGGAAATGCAGATTTCAATCTCAAAACTACAAGCAAATAATGAATCTTGTGGGTTCAATCACTAACTCATAAAACCACATTTAAAACACAAGAAAAAAATAATTAAAAGAAATAGCATAGTATCAGTCAAATTACAAAATCATGTCATGTGCTCTTTTAAGGATTTTGTAGAAAATAATAGTTTTTTGAGAAAAGTTCATTTTTGCCCACTCAATTATTGAACTAACTCATTTTTAGTCCATCAAATTTTTATTGGTTCAATTTTAGCCCCTCAACTATTAAAGAAGTGCATTTATTGTTATTCCATCTGTTAAGTATTTATGTGTCCGTTAAATTTGACATATATGTAAGCAATAACGTGACATTAATAACGTGACAAATATTTGAAAAAAATAAAAAAAATCATTAATTCCGATCTTTTTTTAAAACATTATTTTTATTAAAAAATATATTTTTTTATGCATGTTTATTTGTTAAATAAAAGTTAATACGTTATTGCGTGTGTGTTAAGAATATATGCCACGTTATTGCTTACGTGTCATATTTAATGGACACATAAACACTTAACGGATGGAATGATAAAAATCTACATATTAAATAGTTTAGGGGACTAAATTTGCACCAATAAAAGGTAGAGAAAAAAAATGAGCTAATTCAATAATTGAGGAGACAAAATTGGACTTTTCTCTAGTTTTTTTCAATTATTGAATTAAATAAATCGGAACACTTCAACTTGAACACAAATGGCTAGTGATATATAAAAGATGCATTAATTTTTCGCTTTGAGCTCTTAGTGGTATACAAAAGGCACATTAATAGTGTAAGCATACTGTACCAAGAAGAAAAAAGAAATTGTTAGATAGTAGTCATATGTGTGTCCAAAAAAAAAGATTTTAGTGAATGTATTTTGTTGATTCATAATGTATAGATGAATTTTCGGATGTTGATTGTTAGATTTCGTTATGAATTATGTTAGATTTCTTAATACAATTTTGTTATAATTTTTTTTATAAATTGTTTGACATTTTTATAATAAATTTATGTTAGATTCTTTTAATAATTTAATAATGAATTTTGGGATTCTATTATGAATTTTGTGACTTTTGTTATTAATTTATTATAATTTTTGTTTGGTTTTGTTAGAAATTTCATATATTTTTTCCGAATATCTTTGTCAGGTTACAATTTAGATATAACATGTTTTGTTCAACACAATATATAACACAAATTCATATTAAGAAACTGATTTTCAATTAATAATATATATCCTGTATCATACATGGGCATGCATCAATTTGCTAATAACTTGTTACAATTACATCATCATAAAAAAATTTATAATCCAATTCCTACAAAAGCTACATAAGTGTGAAATTAAAATATGAACCATTAGTCCTTTAAAGATTGCATTGAGGAGAAGGGAATATAAGAGAAGCAATCTAGCGCCAAAATGCTTCGCTAGAGCCTTCATTAATGTTTCTTAATATATTTCAGACCCTACAAAAATAAATAAATGTATAAATAAATAATAAATGAAATTCCTTGCAGTATGTGAAATGAACTTGTGTAACTATTATTTTCTTTTTCTCCGAGATGTAGTTTCGAGTCTTTTGGCTTGTAAATATGAACAGAGCATTTTACATTTATGTTGAGAAATGCATATTAAACTCAGAATTGTATGTTTAGTTTCTGTATTTGAGCACTTACAAATAGGAAGTATTCAAAGCCATAAAATATAAAATTCACGGATATGCATCTTGTAGTGAGGTATAGATACTCGAGAGGTCCCAAACAAGGTTGGGTAAGACCTCAACTTCTTTCTTCCTTGTGATCAAAACGTGGAACTAAATAACATGGCTAAAAGTAACCTAATCGAAACTGAGAAGTTCAAACTCATTAAAACAGTAACCAATTAAGCCCAATTAACCCCAACTATGCACAAATCAGCCCTCTATCTACTGCGAAATCATCTCCTTATTAGTCCTTAATTAACTCAAACTACAAAACCACCCCCTTACCAATCCCAAATTAACCAAAATTATGAAATCAACTCCTTGTCAGTCCGCAGATTATGAAATCAAGCCCTTATCAGTCCCTAATTACAAGAGCATCCAAATCACAGACAGAGAGAGGAGGGAGTTCCAGTTCAGAGAGAAGAAAGAGAGCGATCACGACCTGACAGAGCAGCCTTACTACACCAGGTTCCTCCGTGAGTCGGAGAGAAGATCGGCCGAGAGCGAGCTGCGACCAAGACTGATCGGTCGATGATGGCTGGGAGAGAGAGAGAGAACTGATCAAGATCGCCAGTACGGTTGATCGAAATATTCTGTTTGTTTGTAGTCGGCTTGCTTGGTTTGGTATTAAAGAGAGGGAAGGGAAGATGAGGAAATGTTTTACCTTTGTTTGATTTGATTTGGGGGTAAGGTAAGGTAATGAACGGGGAAGAAGTGAATGGAGATGTCAAGTAAATTAGAAAATTGAGAAAATTATATAAAAAATATTTTTGCCTCATTTTTTCTTTTTTCTAAATCATGTAATCATTCTGAAGAAATTACTAAGTACAATAAAATTATGCATTCATCTTTACCATAAAAGAAAATGCTCTAGTAAATAAGAAAATATTCTAATAAATATGTTTCAAATATATTATTCCATTGGGTCTATTAAATATTGACTACTATATTTTTCTCATTTTTTAAATTTAAATATATTTTTCCCTATTTTCAAAAGTAATATATTTTTCCTCATTTTTAATATTATTTTTCCTGATTTTTAATATTAGTTTTAGTATTATTTTTAATATATTTAAAATCATTTTATTATATTTTTAATATATTTTAATATCGCTTAATATATTTTTAATATATTTTAATACCTCTTTAATATATTTTATAACCTTTTTAATATATTTTTAATATTATTTTAATATTATTTTTAATATATTTTTATATATTTTTAATATATTTTTATATATTTTTAATATATTTTTACATCATTTTAAAATATTTTAAAATATTTTAAAACCATTTTAATAAATTTTATAATCATTTTAATATTTTCAATATCATTTTTAATATATTTTGCTTATTTTAATATCATTTTAATATATTTAATTTAATATATTTTAATATCATTTTAACACCATTTTAATATTATTTTAACATATTTTAATATCATTTTATTATATTTTATGAAATTTAAAAATTTAATATATTCTAATATATTTTAATACATGTTAATATCATTTTAATTTATTTTAATTTATTCCAATATATTAAAGTATCATTTTAATATTATTTTAATATTATTTTTAAGGGAAATTCTTCAAAAACTCCCTAACTTTTCAATGTTCTTCAAAAACTCCCTATAAAGTGAATTCAATTTTTTTTAGCCCCCTATGGTGTTAAATTCAACTTTTCCATCCAATTTTGATTTGTAAAAGACTAAAATGCCCCTCATATATTTGTTTTCATGTCATATTTTATTGAATTAAATAAATTAAATTAAATTAATGACTACAATATAGACAAAATCACAATAAATAATAGTGACGAAAATAATATTTTACGTAATATAAAATTATAATTTAAATATAAGATAATAAAAAAAATTGTAATATAACACCATAAAATAAAAACTAACATATCATAAAATAATATCATAAAATAATATCATAAAATTAAAATCGTAAAATATTATATTCAAAAATAATATATTTATTTATTATTTCATTGAATATAATAAAATATGAAAATAAATATATGCGGGGTATTTTAATCTTTTATAAATCAAAATTGGATGGAAAAGTTGAGGTTAACATTGAAAAGTTAGGGGGTTTTTGAAGAATTTCCCTATTTTTAATATATTTTAATATCATTTTTAATATTATTGTAAATATATTTTGTCCTCATTTTTAGTATTATTATTTTAATATATTTTTTCTCATTTTTCCCTCTTTTCAAATCATATGTATTCTATATTAAATATTATTTTACAATTTTGTATTAACTATTTATATGAACCTTAATTTAGTTCTCCATTTATCCTAGGTTCTCTTTCTTCCAAACCAAGCAAGGAGGAGGAAATTTTTTCATTCTTATTGCCCCTTCTCTATTCTCTTCCCTTTCCTTTCCCTCCTCTAGATTACTCTTAAACCAAGTAAGCCATTATTGATACCAGTACGGTTGATATCGAAACTAATAATATAAAAAAGTTTTTCATAATTTTGTCTTGGTGTTTATGATTTTATCCTTTGCTTATTTGTGTCGAATCGGGTTTTATTTTTTGTGTTTAATTTGATTGCTTGAGTTAATCATAAAAGCCGCACATAAAGATATTTGACACCGGGAGATGAAATTTGTTCATTACCCTTTTTGTCCCGACCGTTTGTTTCATCTTTCTTATCCTTATTTTGTTATTTTTTTAGTCTCCTTTGGCTATTTTCATGTATTAATTGAAGTTGTAAACTTGTCACCGGACTCTACTTCGATTAAATAATGCAAATATGCTCATAGGATAATCAACTCTACCATGTTTTTCTAAAACGAGTAATAAAATAAAATGTGTATAGAGATAGAGAATTTTCGTGGTAATTTCTAAGTCGAGAGTTTCATCTGAATACTGCATTTATTTTTCTTGATTAAATGATGTAGGGTCCTTTGTCGTACATGCAAAATTTCATACGAAGTCTGCATTTATGTAAAATCCAACTTTAACAACCTAACAAACACAAAAATATAAAATAAATTCCTTATTAAAAAATAGTATTCCAGATCTTACTATGACATATTTCAAGTAATAAAACCTGTAACTGTTTTCCAGAATTATAGTGATTTATTGTGGAAAAGTTTATTATTTATTATACTGAAATTTTAAATGGTGGTTTTCTTGTGATATTCACCAAGAGCCCAAATAGGGAATATATTACGGTACGCCACGTAGTTCAATAACCCACTTTTCAGAAAATTCCCAGTCATTTCCTGTAATTCGAAGAAATTAAAATTATATTTTTTTTCCATATAATCAAATTAAAATGAAAATTGATAGCATGTATTATACTGAACCTGTTGAGGAAAATCTCCACTTTCTAATTGCGTATCAATCAGGTATTTTGCTGCGCGATTTAGTGGATCTGGATCTCTTTGAAACTTCAAATCAAATGAAATATAAATTCTAGTTCATATTTATTTATATATGAATAATTTTCATAAATTAAAATTATAAAATTATAAAATAACTCATTTTAATAAAAATACTTATAAACAACTAATTACTTGACCGGCTTTCATAAGCGCGAGCATTGCCCATGATGTCTGAACCAGATTCGATTTATTCCCCTCGAGATTTACATATTCCTTTTTATGAAATAAAAAGAAAGAAATAAATATTTTCATTCGATTTTCTTTATTTTCATTCGATTTTCTTTATTTACAATTCATATTTTGAAGGATTTATCAACACATAAATATACAAAGGCTCGCCTTTTTGGTAGAAGAAAGATAACTTTCACCCCATCCGCCATCATTTAATTGTTTTGAGAGGAGAAAATTACAAGCTTTTCGAACCGATTTCATGTTTTCATAATTTTTTCCAGCTGCTAACAAGCCCTCAATTCCAAACAAAGTACCATATGTGTAACATACTCCCCACGATCCATACCTTAAAAATTAATAATTTGTTAGAATAAGGGTATACTTAATTAAATATTTGAGATCTCATACTTAGAACATATCAGCAATTGGGTATGTAAATGTATCAAGATTCGTGTTATGTAATAAAATAATGAGCTTCAGATATTTTTAAAGAGAGAGAAAAATATCTTATTTATAGTATAGCATTGATCTTAATGCAATTGATGGTAAGTCCTTGAGTACAAGAGTTCAAATATCTTATTTATAGTAATGCATTGATCTTAATGCCTTCTAGTCTCACTCAATATTATACTCCAGTAATTAGATGAGAAAATATTTCTATAATACCATATGAAAAAGTGTTCAACGAGGCGCTGAATGAGCTTAATATAGCATAGATTCCATTAGTTGGAAGGAGATTCACGTGGTCTAATGGTAGACCCGAACCTTTCTTGTCAAAAATTGATCGCGCGTTTATCAACCCGACTTGGCTGCATGATTACCCCAAAATCTCTCTACGGCCTCTTTGCAACTCTACCTCGGATCATGTTCCGCTGATGTTCAGTTTTGATAATGGAAAGATAATTAAAAGAATTCAATGTTTCAAACTGAAATGGCTTCAGTTCGGGAAACGAAAGATTTGGTTAAAGAATTTTGGGGCGACACGCCGCTGAGTGATGAACCAGGACTTAACCTAATGCTTAAAACGAGATCGACTATTAAACAATTGCACAATTGGTTTTCTAACAAATTGCATACTTCAAATAATAAAGAGCGTAGGCAGTAATAGTTTTGCTAGACAAAGCCAAAGAAGAGCGAAACCTAAGTTTTCTTGAAAGGAAAGTCCGCATAGCTTGCAAAGAGGAACTGCATGAGTTTGTGGGGGCTGAAGAGGCCAAATGGATGCAGCGAAGTCATTACCAATGGCTGCAAGAAGGTGACTCGAACACTCACTATTTTTACGCGATTGCCTCAAATAGATGTAGAAAAAATAAAATTGTCGAACTTCAAATAGATAACGAAATGGTGGAGGATGAAGATCGGATCAGAGAGGAGTTTCACACGCATTTTTTTAAATACACAGGTGCTCCCAACCGATCCTCTTTTCGCTTTAATTTTAATAATCTTTTTGCACCTTCTCATGAACTAAATAAGTTAGAAGGAGATATAACAGAGAAAGAAGTTCAAGAGGTGGTTTTCTCAATGCCAAAATGGAAAGCAATAATACCAGATGGACTACAGTTCTGGTCGACGTTTTGGGATACAATCAAACGGGATTTGGTGACCTTCATCAATGCCTTAAAAGAAAAGAAAGTGGATTTAAGCTCGGTAAACAAGGCGGAAATTGTTCTCTTACCTAAAAAAGATACTCTGTTGGGCCCTAACGAGTATCGGCCGATTATCATTATCTCGAGCCCGATTAAAATTATCACAAAATTTTTGGCAAACCGGCTAGGCTCTATCCTTCCATCATTGATCTCTCCATTCCAATCCGGTTTCATCCAGAGTAGCTCTATTTCAGAATCGTTTGTGGCAGTTCGTGAGGTGTTGACTCACTTACATTCTTTTCGAGCTCCATCCTTTTTTTCAAAGTAGATTTCTCGAAAGCATTCGACATGCTTAGTTGGAAATTTATCCATAAGATGTTGGTTGCAAGTGGTTTTCCGTTAAGTTGGTTTTCATGGTTAAACACTATTTTCAATACATCAAAATCAGCGATCTTAATTAATGGCATTAGATCTCGACTATTCAAACACAAAGGGGAGGTACGTCAAGGGGATTCATTGTCGCCACTAATTTTCGTTCTAGCCGTGGACGCGCTTCAAAAGATGATGAATCAGTTATTCCCATCTGGAGAAAACTTAATCGCCGGAAACGCACTAACTTTTCAATATGCCGATGATTCGATATTTTTAATGAAGCCACAAGATCTCGATGTAACCCGATTCAAAATCTTAATTAATACATTTTCCTTAACTTCGGATTTATCTATTAATTGGAGCAAATCGGCAATGGTTCCTCTCAATCTAAACCCTCAACAAATCGCCCAGATTGAATCCCAATTTCGTTGTGAGGTGACGGACCTACCAATCACATACTTACGTCTGCCCTTGTCCGTGAAAAAACCGCCTAAGTCCGCTTACCTTCCTCTGATTTCTAAATTCTCCAAAAGGTTTTCAGGTTGGAAAGGAATGCATCTTCACTGGCGGGACGACTCCAGCTTGTCAAATCGGTGCTTGCAGCATTACCTATATATTTCATGTCCGTCTTCAAATTGACATCGTGGGTGATTACAGAGATAGAAAAGATCGAGCGACGTTCCGGAAAGGGGATGGAACAACGGGTATGTATTTAGCGAATTGACACTTAATGTGCACTCCAAAAGCTAATGGAGGTATGGGGTTACGGGACCTCAAAACCTTCAACATTTGCCTATTAATGAAATGGTGGTGGATATTTTTTACAAAACCAGACTCTATTTGGACAGATATAGTCTCTGCTAAATAGGGGCCTCCATCTTTCCCTCTGTTGAGATTTAACAGACTTAAGTGCTCTTTCTTTTGGAGAGATATTACTCCATTGCTTGACCTATTTCGCAGATTGTCAAACTCAAAGATCGGCAATGGCCAACGAACGAGTTTTTGGCGACAATCATGGTTGCTTCAAATAACTTTAAAAGATGCGTTCCCGATTCTATTCTCTTTTTCCGAAAAGCAAAAAATCACAGTTCACGAAGGACTCACTGAAGAGGGATGGGAATTAGGGTTTTGATCAAACTTAACTATCCAGGCTCAATTAGAATTGTGGGAGTTAGAGTTACTACTTCAGGCGGTTAATCTTCAATCAGAAGTAGAAGATGTTCTTGGGATACTAGGGATCTATGGATCAAAATTCCCGGTATCTAAGATCTTCAAGCTCTTTGCTAATCCGGGGATTAAATGCATTTCAATAGAAAAGATTTGGCGTTGCAAATTACCGGCTACAATAAAAACGTTTTTGTGGTTATTGCTTCAAAACAAGCTGTTAACGAAGGATAACTTTATGAAGAAAGGAGGTACGTCTTCAGGGGTGTGCTCATGTTGTACAGATGGAGTTCAGGAGACGCGAGACCACCTGTTCTTTGCTTGCAGATTCGCAAAAGAGATGTGGAAGCGAGTTTTCGAGCTTTGGAACTATCAAGGCCATCTTCCTAAATCTGCATTAGATGAATGGGAAACGAGCCCAAGGAATTTGGACAAGTACCAACTCAAACAATGGTATGCTTGGCAAGGGTGGACGTGTTGGCACATTTGGATTTCTCGTAACATAGCAGTTTTTCAAGGAACGGCTACTCACATAGAAGAATGCTTCTGGCTTATTAATTCGGATATGACTCTTTTGCATTGTAATAGAACTATTTTTCAGCTGGCTGACAAATTATTTGTGTTTAGTGGTGTGTCTGTTTGTAATTTGTATATAGTTGGTGTTTAGCTTTCTTTTTGTTTAGTGGTGTAATGTATGTGTAATGCTAAATGCTGTAAGATGAGTTCTGATTAATCTGATTCAAGGGCATCCATTTTGTTTTGGATCCCTTTTTCGTTCAAAAAAAAATATGAAAAAGTGAGAGTAAAGTTAAAAACATATATAAAGAAACATAAGGAAATTACTGACCATGAACCATCTTCATTTTGTGTATTTTCAATGAATTTTGTTGCATTTTCGATGCATTTTTCAATTTCTTCCCTTCTATGTGTGGGAAATCTCTCTTTGAACATCACCAGTGCTTGGACTGAGGATGAAGTGCATTCTACATACCTACAATTGTTCAATTGATTTTTTTTTTCATTTTTTCCCTCTTGAAAATAAATAAATAATTCAAGAATAAACTAAATTTATTTATAAATAAAAGAATAGGTTAAATTTGATAGTAAGATTGAGGGAATGTATTGATCCTTACTGATAATCGACCATTACATCCGCAAACATCTCCGACAGATTAAAAACCTTTTAGAATAAATAAACAAATATATATTTAAAAGCAAACATTTTTTAGTGAAGAAATTCAATTATATGCATATTGAATTAATGAAATATGAAATACCTCCACCCACGGATATGTGCGTGACAATTCCCAAGTCGAAAAACCTCCATTCTGATTCTGCATTCATGTAACACCATTTTTTTCAAAATAAATGTAAGAAATATTTCTGATTTGCTTATGGTTTGTCTGATAGGTAGCTAAATTTATACAAACCTGTAAAGATAGGAGAAAATTGATGCCTTCATACATTCTTTCACTAGATAAATGTTCGCCAACAATATCAGATGAAAAATCAGACAAAAGTAACAAAGCCTGTAAAAAATATCACAAAAAAAAATATTATAATAAAATTTAAACGTAATATTTTGGGTTTTTGAACAAAATTTAACCTTAAGAGCCTCAGCTGAGCAGTCTGAGACTGGCCATCCCTGATCTATTGTCGCGAAACCCCACCCGCCTTTAGAAAAATGACGAAAATGCCCTTGAAAGTCGCCAGATGGATTCTCAAATATCTGAAACAATTTACAAAATGAATTTTTTTTTTTTAAATTTACAAAATGATGAAAGTGCCTTTCAAGAAGTAATTATTTCTTTCCTACATCATATTTTCGAATGCTATATATGATATATCCAAAAAAATCTCCTAATTGAATGAGATGATTAAGTAAAAAGAAAAGTAATATACTCACCTGTGATTCTTTTATAAATTCATGCGTTTTTTGTAATGTTTTTCCGTATTCCTTCGCAAAATCACATGCTAAAATTGCTTGAACGGCAAAGGCTGCATCCCACAGTTGACTTGAGGAGGCCTAACTTAAATAAAATATTAATTAAATTGTATCAAATTTTTAAGATAAAATTGAGGGATTAAATATACATGAAATTGATCTTCGTATTTTTTCATTTTTTAGCATTTTTCAAATTTACCTTCATTTTCATTCCATCTTCACCAATCCATAGATAATCATGAACTCTTGCAAGATGAAATTTAAATTTCTCCGAATTTGGATTTTTCACATAACTTGACAGCATGCATAGAGACTGTAATTAAATATATATTTTTAAATATAAACCCCTTAAAACCTTTAAATTAATAGGTTCACTCCTGTATGAGGATTGAATTAGAAATATGGAAATCATGAAGAGTACATTTATGCAAAATTAATTTACCTTCTGAAGAGATCCAACACAGATATATTTCGAATTTTCAGCTTCATATTGTAAATAATTTTCTATTGCTTTTAGAGCTCTGTTTCTCACAACTGAAAATGGCCAATTTGAAAAAAGAGGCTCATATATGTTGTACATAAATTCACACAAATAATCATGAAAATTCAGATGCGGCACGTATCGATCTTCCTACATTTATAAATTCATAAAATAAAATAAAAAGATGGTATAAATTAATCATATTAAATAAAAAAAGTAAATTTCAAGATGGACCTTAGAACAAAATTTGCGAGCTTCACTCCAATTAATGTTTTGGTACGATTCAGTATGCAATTCATTTCGTAACAACAGTACGGTTTTTGTGATTCGGCCCACGAATTTCTTTCCATATAAATATGACATAGGTATGATAATTAACCTCACATGACACCAAAATTTCCCTGAATTATAAAAAAATGTAAATATTGGGTTATAATTTTAGCTTTGATGTTTTATTTAATTAATTTAGTGGAAAATAAATACCTGGATGAATAGGGAAAAAAGAAGGAAGAGAGAAAAGCTCAGGCGGTGTTGGATTTACGCCGGACCATTCATATACTCCCAAAATCTGTACACCTCAGAAAAATGTATACTCAAAGAATTTTCTACACAAAATGAATCATTTTTTAAGTGGAACATTAAATTTAGCAATTACATCATAACGAACAGTTAAAGTAAATCCCTCTTTTTATATGTATATAGAGAATAGCTAAAATGCTTAAACACGCATTTGAGTCAAATTTAAGATTTATCATCCATTAGATATTCATCAAGATTTATGTTATATAACAAATATGGTATTTCTCTCTTTATATTGCACAAAATAAATGTTGGTATATATACAATAAATGATAATTTTAAATGCTCTTAACCCAAATACTTAATTAAGTAATTTATTCAGTCACAACACATAATACATATATCATATAAGTATGCAAAATTTTACCGACAGCCATAGTTTGCCCCAAGACGGAATCATGGTAACACCGCCATGATCATGTATCCAAATTCGTGCTTCATATAATTTCTCATTTTCTGACTCCTCTCCTAATAATCTCAAAGCAGTATAATTCAGCGCGGTACAGATCATGCAGCTCGGCCCCTCTGCATGGATTCCCCAGCCTCCATCTTTGTTCTGTCATTTCATTAATTTCATAAAATTAATTTATATTGTATTATTTTGTTACTTATATATTGATAAATTGTTTTTCCGTGAATTTTTTAAAAAACTCCTTGAGCTTTTTGAATATTTGAGAAAGGCTTAATTTGGAATGGTCTTACTTGATGGTTAAACATGTATCTGCTCAACTCCTTAAAATGCTCAGATGAGAGGATATGAAGGGAGTCAGTGACATATAAAACAATAATCTGCATTAATTCAAAAAAAGCTTGGAATTATAACCTTGAATATTATTTATAAAATGTAAAGCATGTCTGTTGTTAATGAAAAAATGTAACATTAATTAAAGATTTTAGGAAATTACCAATGTTGGTGTGAGAAATAAAGGGCCAGGGAGATCTCCAGGCCAATGGCCACTGTTTGCCTGAATCGCAGATAAATGATTAATTGCGTTTCGCAACACTTCTGAGACTGTTTTCTTGGAACCCTCCGATTTTTTTGACATGATATCAAAGTTGTTCTCTTTGGCTATCTGCAATTATTATTATTATTATTATTATTATTATTATTATTATTATTATTATTATTATTATTATTATTATTATTATTATTATTACTATTATTATTATTATTATTACTATTATTATTATTATTATTATTATTATTATTATTCGACCTGCATTCTTGCCAGTAAATCTGAGCTCTGCTTCTTTTCGAATCTATTCTTGTGAAATTCTGCACGAGCCCTTTCAACAGCAGTGCGCTCATCGATAGATGTGATCCGTTCATCAAACTCCCATGTCTCTCTTCCAATATGCCCGTTACAAGTTCGTACGTATTTATCGCCTTCTGATATTTTAAGCTTCCACATCTCATACTTTTTATACACAAACTATAGAGAACAATTGTTACATGACTTAGGTTTCACAGAACGTTTTTGAGGTAATAAGTTTATTTTCGAATTTTTTCTGTAAATTATCAAAGTGATACTTATTAAAACACATAAAAGAAATGAACATTTAAAATAATGTTTTGAGAGCGAATTATAGTACTGATCAATTATTCCTCACTTGAGGAATTATCCAGCTAGAAACTGATGTTCTTTCCTGGGAAGAGTTTGTGACATTAAATAACTATATTTTTTACTATACAAATATTTAATAATTTGGAGACAAATACAGAACCGAGAAAATGAAAAAATGAAAAATTATGAATATGCATGGTTTGATTTTACCTGGGTGTAGATTGAAGGATGCAAATTAAGACATCAATCTATTTAGAATATTTTTTATGGTTTTATTTATTGACTGTAAGATCACCATGAAATTGATGTGTACCATATTTTATGTTTGTGAAAAAGGAAAAAAAAATAGATCATCCTTAATTTTAGGTCATGAAAAGATCTCTGCAACTTTGATGCAGGGGTATACCTGACATTAAAGTCTCTAAAGGGTGCAGATTAGAAATAAGCAATATAGACTTTATATAACATAGCTTAATTGCTTTGTGTATTGAAAAGAGATAATGAAAGCCACTCAAACTTTGTCATTGGTATCAATTGAAATAGAACATTTTATGGATGAAATAGTGCAGATAATTTTACTTAATTTCTTTCATAATATTTTTGACTCAAATCATGGACATATAAAAATGGAACATAGAAAAAATGGAATAAAGAAGAAAAAAATATATCAGGTTATGGATCGTTCACATATCAAGGTCATTCGGGTTATGATTTTTTTTGGACTCAGGTAATTTGGTGTTCATAATTTGTACCAGCAAATTTTTCTAGTCATATTTGATTTTACCAGCTCTAGCAATTCTTATCAAAATATAGAAGATTTTGAATGTTCTCTTTTAGTCAATGTGCTTTTGAGTTTTTTTTGAGAAATAACTATAAATGATCACTTGATTTTTATTCTTTTTCAAATCAATCCTACTAAACGCGGGATTCAAACCCCTCACCTATGAAATAGTGGGTTAGTACCTTATCACTAGACTATCCTAGTAATGGTAATGTTTTTTTGAGTTATTCTTCATGTGTAGAGAAAAGTAAATTCTTGATAGGTGTAGTTTATGTGTAACAAAATTGTTTGTGTATTTGAAAGAGGATAAATATATAAACATATCCTTTTGAAAAAAATAAGTTTGTTATAACTTGTATAAAGCTAAAATTTATTATGAATCAGAGATTAAATCTATAAAAACAAAAATATACACTTTTATTAACATTTTGTGCTTGATTATATATTTCTAATTTTATGATATCTAATTTTTGGATCAATAAATATTTTGAAGAAAGAATTAAGAATATATCCAGAGAAACATTAATTTATTTTGGTTGATTGTATTTTCTTATTTTATTTTATTTGATATTTCAGTATTACTTGCTAGGGGTAATATCAAATATACCCTTCCAAAAACCAGAAATATCAAATTTACCCCTCCAAAACCGTAAATATCAAATTTACCCTCCTAAAGATAACTTTATATCAAATTTACCCATGATCCAAAAAACTGTTACTTATTCCGTTAAAACCTGACTTATCTCATGTAAATTTACCATGTTACCCTTTTTCTTTTCCTTCTTTCTTCCAATTTGTTCAGCTCCCACTATCTCTTTAACGCCATGAAGGCAAGATCTTTCTCTCTCTCTCTCTCTCTCACTACTATCACCTCCATTACATTGTCCACAAAATGAGAACTATTTGCAACAACAAATCAAAACTCTTTGTATGATCTATCTTCTATTTTTATACACTTCATTGTTTCTAAAAGGCGGATCATGTTAGGAGAAGAGTTCATGCACTTTATTCCTTTCTTCGAGTCCCAGATGGAAGCGCTTTTCTCTTATGTGAGTTATGTGATACTTCCATATCGATTACTATAGGTGGTAAGTGCTACGTATGATTGAAAGGATTTTGATGCGGAATTTTTTTTTTTTAGAATAAATCGAATGAGATTGAAGAGAGATCTAATACGAACGAGGTTAGAAAATAATATATGAAGGTTTATCCATGTATGTTCATGATCAGAATTCATCACAACTCTGCATGGAAGAATATCATCAAAATTGTGAATGCGATGTGCTTATAAAGGTATATGACAAACATTGTAAAGATGTTTCAGAAGATAATGGAGAGAGAGAGAGAGAGAGAGAGAGAGAGAGAGAGAGGAGACTTACATTCTTGCTATTTTGGGTTAAAATAAAGAAGAAAGATGGGAGCTTGACATATTAGAAGAAAAAAGAGTTGGGTTTGAACAGAGAAGAGAGATGGGAGCTCGACATATTAGAAGAAGAAAGAAGAGAAAGGGTAAGAAGGTAATTTGCCGATAATACATGAGGTTCTAACGGGCTGTTTGGGAGTATGGGTAAATTTGATATAAAGTTATCTTTAGGAGGGTAAATTTGATATTTACGGTTTTGGAGGGGTAAATTTGATATTTCTGGTTTTTGGAAGGGTATATTTGATATTACCCCTACTTGCTAAATCTCATTTTGGATCAAAATTGAGACGGTTGTTAGTCAAGATTCCAAAGCCATCCGACCCAACGTTTGAAACGGAACAACTTATCTCCATTTTATTACAAGTCCAGTTAATTGGAAACGGAGGCGACACAAACAGTTCAACAAAGAAAGGACCTCTCCGTGCGATTCTCCTTTCATTTCAGCTTTTAGAACAGAGAGAGAATAGCTAGCCCTAAAAACAGAAAAGAAATATAGTCGAAAATCTCATCTTCTTTCTTCTTTCTTCTTCTTCTTAATCGTATGTAGAAAGCCCTAGAGATCTCTTTCGAAACTTGAAATAATTGAAGGAGAGAGAGAGAGGGTTGAAAGGTGGCCATGAATAATATGAGGAGGGATCAGAGCAATGGAGGTGCTGTGCCTCTAGTGGCTGTCGCCATTGATAAAGATAAAGGGAGCCAAAATGCGCTCAAGTGGGCTTTGGATAATGTCATCTCTAAAGGACAAACCATTACCCTAGTTCACGTCAACACACACAAATCTAGTGAGTCTCTCTTTACCAACTTTTAGTTTAGTTGGACTAGAGCAATTTAGCATGAAATTGCTTTGATTTGATGAATTACTGTTTTCCGAATTGTTGTGCTTTTTTATCTTGTTTTCCTTTTTTTGTTCTTTTTGGTGAAAATTCAAGGAATACTCTGTTTCTCTCTGAACAAATCATTTTGTATTTCCTTTTTAATTAAATCTTGCTGGTTGAAATTCAAGGAATTATGTGCAAGTAGGGTCTTTGTATTGAATTAAAATCTGAAATTGCAAATTCATAGAGAACAAATGTAGCCCAATATCCAAACTTAAGTACCCAATTTTGTTCAACAAGCATCATTAAGTTTTGTAATTATAAGTTAGTGAAACTTTTACATAATTTATGCAGGTGCCGGTGAAGACGCTGGAAAGGAAATTTTCGTTCCATACAGAATTTTCTGCAAACGAAAAGATGTAAGTTGTCTTTTTCTCCTTTTTTTTCATTTTTTAAATAAAAGAATTCATCAAAAAATAATAACAAAAGAACAAAATTTCTTGTTATTTTTTCAGATAAAATGCAATGATGTAATATTAGATGATACAGAAGTAGCGAAAGCCATTGTGGAATTTATATCGCAAGCAGCAATCGACAAGATAGTCTTAGGAGCACCAGCACGCGGTTTATTAAGGTACGATTTCAAATATAATTAACTCTATAATTAACATTATAATTAAGGTAAACCGTTAGTCCCAGCACTTTAATTGAATTGCAATTTAGTCCTTGTGCTGTAAATTTGAACTTTCAGTCCATAATGCACTTCTAGTCCCTATACTTCATAAAATAACTATTTATAAAGAACAGTGCCAAAAAACTTAAAATGCATAGTACATGAACTAACTTATTTACAACGACCAACATCGAATATATCCTTTTTACTAACAATCAAATTAGACAACTAGCTATAATAATCTTCTTAATTTGTAAAAAAAAAAATGTTTTGACAGGTTACTCAATATACCATGCATTTAAACTCTTCCGTCCCTGTATTTTACAAAATAATGCATGCCTAATCCGTCTACTTCACAAAATAAGCCACAAGAGTTTAAATGCATAATACATGAATCAACTTTCCATCCAATTAAACTAATTTACACACAACTACGTCTACATTAACATTCTTGATTTTCTTGTGCGGACAGATTTAAGGGGGGAGACGTGCCGACGACGGTGATGAAGTCGGCGCCGGACTTCTGCAGTGTGTACGTGATCTCCAAAAACAAAGCTTCATCCTTGAGAAAAGCCGTGCGAGAAGCGCCGAGCGTGTCCCCGCTCCGCGCGCAGATCCAGAACCAGACCAGCATCAAACAGGACATTGTCGTCGAGCAACAAGTCGTCAACGCCATAAGAGGTTCTTGTTTGTTATAAGGGAAATTTGGTGAAATGACCCTGTGTTATGAATAAATTGTGAAAAGGTCATTATGTTATTGAAAATTGCAATAATGCCGCACTAAGATATGTTAATTGATGTTGTTAACTTAAAAATGAAGATTGGTTCCTCAAGCATCCATTCAAAAAAAAAATGAGGATTGGGAGTTTTTTTAGTTGTTAAGTACAGAATTTAGACATAATTTAGGTTTTTTGCAAATTTACCTTATTTCAATGTTTGTCAACAAATTTGTACACGAGATATAGTAAGGCAGTATACTGATTCAACATAATTATTCATTTTTTGCTTAATTATCAGGTGAACAAGTAAGAGAGGCTCGCAATTACAACTTGGAAAGAGGCGAAATGATCAGGTAAATTATAAAAATCACAAACCCATTTCTTCAATTTCATTATTCCAACTTTTTACATAAAATCTCACCTATTGTTTCAATTTTATCAACCAATTAGGTCTCCATTTACACGGCCAGGCGCGCCGCGATTCCACTCGAGACCGAACAGCGGATTGAACGACAGCGATTTATCGTTCATCAGCAACGGAAGGCCGAGTATGGACGGAATGCTGACTCAGCAGAGAATCTCCCACATTTCGAACGACAGTTTAGACATGTCCTTTTCGCCGAGGAGTTCTGTGAACACGATTGGAGTTTTTTCTGAGAGTACTTCGACCAGTTTTACTACCACTCTCTCTGTCCCGGTACGGAATGATTAATTATTGAAGATTTGAGGTTAAGTGACTATTTAAGTGAGGAATTTGATGATTTTTTTTTTGTTTTTAATAGGATGATGTGGAAGCAGAGGTGAATAGGTTGAGGATGGAATTGAAACAGACGATGGAAATGTATAATACTGCTTGCAAAGAGGCTCTTATAGCTAAACAACAGGTACTTTTTAAATATAATTTGGAATAAAATTATTTGATTGTATTGGATAAGACACAAGAAATTGGAGCAAAAATGATATTAATTGTACAAATACAAGAAATTTATAAGATACAGTTGTGCAAATGTAATTGTATAAAAATAAAATACAAGAAAATATAAGTTCTTGTATAAGATACAATTATACAAACACAATCAAATAGAATCATATAAAATTATAATTTCTTGTCTCTTTATTTACAAACAACATTGATTTTATTGGTACAAAAATAAAATTATAATTATAATTTGATATAATACTATTCAATTTATTCGAATACAATACAAGAAAACATATAATGTTTTCACATGATAAATGTACGAACTTCATTTCATTTCATTTCGTTGAATTGCAGGCGATGGAATTGTATCAATGGAAATCGGAGGAGGACCGACGGTTGATGGAGGCGAAGATGGCGGAGGAAGCGGCGCTACAAATAGCGGAGAGAGAAAGGGTGAAGTGCAATGCCGCGATCGAAGCCGCTGAGGCGTCCAAACGCATCGCGGAACTCGAGGCGCAAAAGAGAATCACCGCCGAAAAGAAGGCGATGATGGTACAAAGATGTTCCTTTAATTTTTATTTTCAAAGACCTCTTACATTTTCTCTAATTTATAAGAACCCCTAACTTTTGAATATTTTAATAAATCAATTTTAACTTCCCATTTTCTAAACCCTCTAACTTTAAAGTTATCAAAAGATCCCTTTAGCTTCATTATTTATTTTCAGAAAAAAAAAACCCAAAATAATATGTAAGTAATCATAAATAATATGTAAACATATTTTGTAAATTATTTATCCAATATCAAGCGGGTTTGAAAAATGAAAAGTTTAAATTAGAGTTTTTTTAATATTCCAAAAAATATGAAATTTTTCCTAAATACCAGAAAACATACTTTTTTTGGGAAATTATCATCATTTTATCAACTTACTAAACAAAATATTCACAACAACCCAACTAAAAGAGAAAGAAATAATATACATTCAGGAAGTGGAGGAGAGGAAGAGAGCAATTTGCGGTTTCGGTCCCACAAATGTGAGATACCGAAAGTACTCCATTGACGAAATAGAGGAGGCAACCGAGAAGTTCGCCGAGAACAGAAAGATCGGGGAAGGAGGATACGGCCCGGTTTTCAAGTGTTATCTCGATCATACACCGGTTGCAGTTAAGGTTCTAAGACCGGATGCGGCTCAAGGCCGGTCTCAATTCCAACAAGAGGTGATTGAATTAGTTAATTATATTTTGTTTGATAGATTAATTAATTTTAATTTGAGATCTATGTAAGAGGCTAAATGTGATATATTTTTCAAGTTTGGAAGTGAAGGTTTGACATTTAGGGGTAAATATAATATATTCTGTTTTGAAATATTTGCTTTTAGAAGGGTAAATATCATATTTTGAAAATTTAGAAGAGTAAATGTGAAATTTTCCCTAGTTAATTTGACATATTTAGAAATGTATTATTAAATGAAGTGTTTTGGTTGGTATTTAAGGTGGAGATATTGAGTTGTATAAGGCATCCAAACATGGTGCTCTTGCTCGGCGCTTGTCCGGAATACGGATGTTTAGTTTATGAGCTCATGACGAATGGAAGTTTAGACGACTGTCTCTTCAGAAGAGGCAACAGGCCGCCGCTCTCCTGGCAACATCGGTTTCGCATCGCAGCTGAAATTGGTACTGATATTAGAAAAAGTTTATTATTATTATTTCAATAGTAGTGTTATATACATAGAATTCAATTTTAGAATTAGCCCTAGAAAAATTGATATGTTTGTCGATTCTAATATATGAACTTTTTAAATCGAGATCAGCAATTATAATGAAATAGGCATTTAAGCTATCTAGGATTGATTTTAGGGTTAAATTTAATGTTTGTAATATTATTATATTTCAAATTATCTATTATTACAACACTTTTTTAACAATTGACATCTTGTTAAACACTACTATATTTTTCTACTAGATAATATGAACTATGAAACTTTCATGCTTATATAACCACATGATATCTTTTACGTAGCTACGGCCCTTCTATTCTTTCACCAAACGAAACCGGAGCCGCTCGTCCATCGGGATCTGAAACCAGCAAACATTCTTCTGGACAGAAATTACGTTAGCAAAATATCTGACGTGGGTCTTGCGAGACTGGTACCGCCGTCGGTGGCGGATACCGTGACTCAGTACCGGATGACTTCAACAGCCGGAACTTTTTGCTATATCGATCCTGAATATCAGCAAACAGGTATGCATAAAAAATTGAAAATTATGCTTCATATGACCACAATAAAGATTATTTAATCTATAAGGAAAGCATTTCAGGAGCCCCTTATATGTTATATGGTATGCTATTTATGAGAAACATCCTATTTTGTAATATTAAAAATTTACTTAATTTTTCATTTTCTGAGAACCCCATAACTGTAAAAGTTTTCAAATACACATTTTGTGAATTATTTATCTACTATTTCAAAATAAATTTAGGTGTTTACATATTATTTCTCTACAATTTCAAAATGTGCTAGGGTTCTTTTTTTTTAATCGAACATTACAGATAGCGAGGTTTTAATGTAAAAATTTAACATTCAAGCTTTTCTAATAGTTTTAAAAGTTTTTCATAAATACCACCAAATAATATTTTTTTTATTTTCCGATCTATAATAAACTTAGGGAAATTCTTCAAAATAATATAATAAATATTTATATTATGGATATTATCAAAAATCCCCTATCTTTTTTATTTCTTCAAAAACACCCTATAAAGCAACTTGAATTTTGTTTTTACCCCCTATGGGGTTAAGTTAAACTTTTCCATCCATTGCATTTTTTTATTAACCAAAATACCCTCTAAAAAATATAATAATAAATATTAATATTTTTCAACATAATATAAATATTATATTATATTATTTTATGATGCATTAATTAATTTTATTATATTATGTAATTTTTTTTTATAAAAATATTTTAGAATTTTTTTCCAAAATAATATTTTTTAAAGTTTTTATTAAAATAAATTTTAAAAAATTCAGAAAACTATATATTTTTTTAATTCTGAATTTTTACTGAATTTTGTTTTCGAAACTATTTTTTAAGAATCATAAAAATAATAATGAAAAAAATAATATTTTACTGAGAATAAAATTATAATATACAAATAAATAAGAGAAAATATTTCATGTAATATAATATATAAAATAAATTAATGCAACATAAAATTATATTATATAGTAAAATTAATTAATGTAGCATAAGATAATATAATATGATTTACATTATGTTGAAAAACATTAAATTTTTTATTAAATTTTTTAACTGAATTAAATATAATACAAAAATAATTAATAGAGGGTATTTTGGTCAATAAAAAAATTTAGTAGATGGAAAAGTTTAACTTAACCCCATAGGGGGTAAAAAAAAATACAAGTTGTTTTATAGGGGATTTTTGAAGAAATGAAAAAGATAGGGGGGTTTTGATAATATCCGAAAAAGTTAGGGGGGTTTTGAAAATTTACCATAAACTTATTACATCAACATCAAAATCAGGCATGCTCGGTACAAAATCAGACATATACTCCTTCGGAATCCTTCTCCTGCAACTAATCACAGGGCGGCCGCCCATGGGCCTGACTCACCACGTCGAGCACGCCCTTGAACACGGCACGTTCAAAGACCTCCTGGACCCGACTTTAATAGACTGGCCATTGGAGGAGGCCGAGTGTTTAGCGAGATTAGCGTTAAAATGCGCGGAGTTGAGGAGGAAGGATCGGCCGGATTTGGGTGGGGCGATTTTGCCGGAATTGGATAGGTTGAGGGCAATCGGGGAGGAGAGTTTGGGGGGTGGGAGTGTGGGGAGTGGGGGGTGGGGCGGTGGCGAGTCAAGTTTCGATCGAGGTAAGTTGAGTTTGGGCTTTCAGTGGGTTGGGTGATTTGGGTTTGATGGCACTTGGGGTTGAGGTTTGAATCATTTGTTTGTTTGTCTGTTTGTTCTAGGATTGTATGAGTGATCAGATGACGTCTGTGTGCGATTGCTCGTGAAGCAAATCGGCAGCATACTTGTAACTAAGGTTGTTTAAGTAGCAAGGTAAATAATAAATAATAAAAATAGTTTTTCAATTATGTGGATATAGATATTATCAAAATTAATCGTGTACTCCTCTTTGAGATTCATTTTATAATTTAAGATAAAAATTAATCATTGTGATTTTTTTTCTAAGTTTTTCAGGTTTTGGAATCGTCTTACTTTCTCGGCGTCAAAATTGAGCTTGTTATTTTATACGTATGTGATTAATTTGGAAATGGTGGTAAATGTGAATGAGAGTTTTTTTTTTCTTTTCGAAATCATGCTTTTTACGGTTGATTGTTTTTCTTTGCTAAATTTATCTTTTCTTTCATTTTCATTTTCACCACAATTGTAAGGCGTATACAGGATTTACATTTAATAATATGACTTGTTTTGTGGTATATAAGTATTTATCTATTTTATGGTACTCTCCTAATTTGTTTAATGAATGATGTATCGGTAGATATATCAAAAGTAGTATCAAATAAGAAGTCATTTTGGAGTTTCGATCACAGGTTGCCCAACAGGGTAGTCAAGTTATGCGGGTGCCAAGAGCCTCGTAATATAAAAGGCCTCACAAAATTATATTTAACTTGGAATGCATTGTAATACAATAGAAAAAATTTCTCCGTCCTAAAAAGACAAAAAAAGGTCTAGTTTCCGTCATTTTATTTCATTATTACTATAATGGTCGAAACAATTTTTTGCAGCTTTGTACTCGTTTTGAGTGGTCAAAATTTTGTTAAGAAGAAACTAGAAAGTATACAATTTTTTTGAAATTTAGGTTATAGATTTGCTATTGACATGAAAAATAGTATAGTTTTACAAGCTTTGTCGGTACAGCAAATTGCATTGGCACGGAAAGAGAGGACCGAAAAGAAATCCTATCAACAATGTGTAGTACTTTTTTAGTTTTTTTCCTAAATTATCTGGAGGTAACTCTTGCTCCATTGTCTCCAATTATTCATCTCGGCCTTGCTTGAAGTAATCTCATGTCTGTGTGATGATCCACATAATATCCTTCCATTTCTTTCTTTCCATATCTCCAAACAATATCTTTCTTTCTTTCCATATCTCCAAACAACATGTCACCCATAGTATTCCTCAGTTTTTCCTTAAGAACTTCTATTCTATTATAAAATAACAGAACAAAGAACTATAAAATAGAGAATTGGAAGGAGAGAATTATGTATTGAATTGTGAATTAACGAATATAATAGTCACTGCCCTCTTTATATAATAAAGGGTGAGTGCTGATCAAGAAATCTCTTGTCTAATTCAGGATTATAATAGAGAAAATAATTTGACCTAGAAATTAATAGAAAATATACTAATTAATACCCTGTAATAACTCATTCCATCTTTACAAGAATCTCCCAATTTATTGTTGCTTAAGGGCTAAGTAACGGACATCTATATCAATTATATTCATAACACTCCCCCTTGGATGTCCGTATTTCATACGCATTAGAAGCTACCTCATTAAAAACCTTGCTAGGAAAAACCCGATGGGATAAAAACCGCAGCAAGGGAAAAAGAGTGTAGTGCGTATTATTTCTCTCCCTCATATGTACAAATATCTCTAAAGTGACGGAGTCCAATCTTGTGTCTTAATTGCCTGAAAGTTTTAGTTGGTAATGACTTGGTGAAGAAATCTGCAAGATTATTACTTGAGCGAATTTGATGGATATCAATTTCACCGCTCTTCTGGAGCTCGTGTGTGGAGAAGAATTTTGGAGAAATAGGTTTTGTTCTATCTCCTTTAATGTAACCCTCTTTTATCTGGTCAATACATGCAGCATTATCTTCGTATATCACTATTGGACTCTCTTTGATTGTCTTAATGCCACATGATTCTTGAATATGTTGAATCATTGACCTCAGCCATACACACTCTCTACTTGCCTCATGAAGTGCTATGATTTCAGAATGATTTGATGATGTGGCTACCAAGTTTTGTTTGGTTGAGCGTCATGATATGGCAGTATTACCATATGTGAATAAATATCCAGTTTGAGATCGAGCTTTATGTGGGTCTGATAAATATCCAGCATATGTATATCCAACTAATTTGGATTCTGAGGTCTTTAGGTACAATAATCCCATATGTGTTGTTTCTCAAAGATAACGAAGTATATGTCAGGCCAGGTATTATTAGCTAGGTATATTAATGCACCGATTCCACTTAAATATGGTGCTTCTGGACCAAGAATTTCTTCATTATCTTCTTCTGGACGAAAACAATAATTCTTTATATCAAGAGTTCGAACTACCATTGGTGAACTTAATGGATGTGCTTTATCCATGTTAAATTGCTTTAAGACATTTACTACAGAAGTAGATTGATGAAGAAATTATCCCATTTCTCAAATGTTCGATTTGCAATCCGAGACAAAACTTTGTTTTCCCAAGATCTTTCATTTCAAATTCATTTTTCAAATATGCTGTAGTACTTTCAATCTCTTCAGGAGTTCCGATGATATTTAGATCATCAACATATATTTCAATAATTACAAATCATGATTTTGATCTCTTAATAAAAACACATGGACAAATAGGATTGTTATGATATCCTTTTTTGAGTAAGGTATTCATTTAGCGGTTATACCACATCCTTCAAGATTGTTTCAACCCATACAAAGATCTTTTTAATTTTATAGAATACATTCCACGAGACTTTGTGTTATATGCTTCAGGCACTTTTAATCCTTCAGGGACTTTCATGTAAATATCATTATCAAGTGATCCATATAAATAAGCTGTTACAACATCCATGAGATGCATATTCTGCCCTTCAGAGACTGTCAAGCCAATTAAAAATCTAAATGTAATTGCATCTAATACAGGGGAATAAGTTTCTTCATAATCAATTCCGGATTTTTGTGTAAATCCTTGTGCAACAAGTCTTGCTTTGTATCTTATAATTTCATTTTTCTCATTACGTTATCTCACAAATACCCACTTGTATCCTATGGGCTGTACACCATCAGGTGTTCGGACTACATGTCCAAAAACTTCATGTTTCTCAAGAGAATGTAATTATGCTTGAATTGCATCTCTCCATTTTGACTAATCTTTCCTATATCGACATTCTTTAATTTTTTTTTGTTCTTGATCCTCATTTTCATTAATTATATCAATCGCGATTGCATATGAATTTTTTTTTGTCAATAACAGTTTTATTTCGGTTCTATCTCTTTCCAGTAGAAACATAATTTATTGAGATCTCATTATTGTCAATATTTTTAGCATTTTCAGGTACCTGAACCTCTACAGGGGTTATTTGCTCATTCATGTCTTCTACTCTTTTATCGTCAATATTGTTTTCAGAAGAATTTATTTGTTCAGAAGTATTGATAACTTCAGTTATGCCAACTTTCTTATCGTGCTTTCTTTTCTTTCTTGGATTTTTATCTTTCGAACCGATTGTTCAACCACGCTTCTTGGCGTATATTATATTTAGAATTATCCAAGAGAATTTCAACATGAGCCGCAACATTTTCTGCTGGAATATTTGTATCAATAAATGTATCTAGTAGTTGATTTGCAACTTGGTACAAATGAATAATTTTCTGGACTTCTAGCTCAGATTGATTTGTTTGAGAATCAAAATGATACATCGATGATGCATTCCATAAAATTTTCTATTTTTCCAACTTCGTTTCTCTCCCCCTAATGTTGGGAACATAGCTTCATCAAACTTACAATCAGCAAATCTTGCTGTAAATAGATCTCCAGTTAATGGTTCAAGATATTTAATAATTGATGGAGATTCAAAACCAACATAAATTCCCAACCTTCTTTGAGGTCCCCGTTGGACCTCGGACGTGCATAACGCAGCGGAAAAACAAAAATTTCATCCAAAACCAATCCGAGGATCCGTGCGTATCGGTTAAATCAAAGAAATAAATCTTAAAGATACCTTTCGGATTACGCTTAATCCGTGACGCTCAAACCATGCGTGTTGTCCATGCGTGTCTAAATCGGTTACCGTCCTAACCGATTTTACGTCCGTCTAGGCCGTCTAGGTCGGATCGTGCGGAAGTCATCTACCGCACACATAATCGGTCTCCACCAAAACTCTCAACAAACCGTTCTCATCTTCTTAGGCCGAATAAATCACAAGCGCCGAAAGTACGAACACCTCTACTGGTGTCCACACGAACAAACTTCTTAAAACGGGAAGAAGAACAATATATATGTTAGTAGCTTGTTCTCCTCTTGCATAAGAAAACTCTTCTTATTTTATCTCACAAAAGATGTATATAATTCCTCTCATATAACCGCACTCTTTCATTTTTGTCATACAAAAAGAAAGCATCATTTCATAATTTTGTCATACAAATTAGAAAGTATATTTTCTCTCTTTTGTCTCACAAAAGAGAATGAGAAATAATGAGAGAGAGAATGATGTGTTGTCTATGTGAATTTGGAGCCCTCTATGTCCTTATATAGAGGTGAAGAGTCATGTCTCTTCACACTAAAAGATGTGTATGACATCACTCATCATTATCCATATGCCATCATCTAGACTCTTCTAGATTATATGATCTTTTGTGCTCATAGTCTTTATATACATATATATCATATCTTATCACATAAGATGACAATATATTTTGTGACATTCTTATGCAACTCATCATATAAGTCGCTAGGATTTTCTGCGCCCGTTTCAGTTTGTTCTTTGTGTGTGACCCTGTAGGTTCACTTAATGTTGGCAATAGACTTGACAGTCTATAAATCATGAGCGGACCCTAGCAAGCCATCATGACTACCCAATTTAAGTGAATATCGGTGATCCGATTTACCCAATCAACAATCATGTATTTAGTCCCTTTGTCACACGATATCTATATCGATCATAAGGCATGTAATACGTCATCCTTATATTAATCGAATAATATTTCTTGATCCCAAATTAAACTGAACAAGAACAAATGACATTAATAACTCTTATTAATTCATTTGAGTATGGCCATAAATTTCTTCAGTTCAATTCATCAAGAGGCCTAAAGATATCTCTCTCATTTATGAGAAGAACAAATCCCGTCTTGATTGCACTCATCCCTCTACATGATTCATTGTATACCTAATCATAACCGTTATGACCACCCGGTTAAAGGCAGTGTTAGATTATATTAAAGTATAAAATTACTCATGTTGGGAACCGAGACAATCTCAGGTCAAAGGACTATAAATACTTTATGTTACAAGAATCGCTAATGACGTAAAATATGTAGCATTCTTATGGCGGGTCAGTCCAGTATATAGTCTCTAACATATACCTATGTTAATGACTTGATAACTATTTATCCACGATCAGTAAAACATAATCATCAGTCAACTAATATACTGGTGTACATTTATAGCTTGTATATAAATATATATTTATATGTATCTGCAAGTATATTTGTCTCCACAAATATCCTATAAATGACCAGGAACGATTTTGAATAGCATTCATAACACTTTATAGTTTTACTATCAAAGTCACATACTTTGATGACATAAAGCTGAATTGCATATTCATGGTCTATTTTAATTATATTAAAATAACCTATACGCACATATTATATGAAATATCTTAGAATAAATATTATGTTTGTTATTACAATCCATCATCTAGGTCATAAACACTTTGGCCTAGGGCATAACACCATCAGTCCCATCTTTGTGCGTTGCGGTGCGGTGGAGCTACCGGAACATATACAGCACATCCAAAAGTTCTTAAATGGGATATATTTAGCTGCAGGCCAGCTACAAGTTATACGGGGGAGTACTTATGATAAGCACTTGGTCTTAATCTAATTAGTGTTGCAACATGTAACATTGCATGGCCCCATACAGATGACAATAACTTTGATTTCATAATTAAAGGTCTTGCGATTAATTGTAATCGTTTAATAAGAGATTCTACTGGACCATTTTGCGTGTGTACATGGGTCACTGGATTCTCAACTTTAATCCCAATTGACATACAATAGTCATTCAGTGCTTGAGATGTGAATTCACCGGCATTATCAAGACGAATTGTCTTCATTGTATAATTTGGGAATTGTTCTCGTAATCTAATTATTTGAGCAAGTAATCTCGCAAATGCAACATTCCGAGAAGATAATAGACATATATGTGACCATCTAGTAGATGCATCTATTAATACCATAAAATATCTAAACGGTCCACATGATGGGGTAATAGGCCCACATATATCACCTTGAATATGCTCAAGTAAATTGGGTGATTCAATCCAACCCTAGTTTGACAAAGCATGCAATCTTTCTAATATACGTTTGTTACCACAAACAATATTTGTTATGTAAAGATACTCAATATTATCTTCATTCATTGTTTCAACATGATATCCATTTCGGCGGATATCTTTAAAACTTAGCAAATTTCTTTTTGATTTATTAAATAATAAAACATCATCTATTACAAATTTTGTTCCTCTAGGCAATAAAATAATGGCTCTTCCAAAGCCTTCAATTAAGTCTGAGGTGCCTGATATTGTATTGACATTTGCTTTCATCTTTGTCAAATTAACGAAATATTTTATGTTCTTAAGTATAGTGTGTATAGTTGTACTATCCGCTAGGCATATATCACCGTCATCCATTTTCATAATATTCAAAAGAAACAAGACCTCCAAGTCTCTTCATTTATTAAATAAAACAAAAACAAATACAAGATACGATAATGATAACATGAAAATAAACATGCTAAAGAAAACACTCTTAATAAAGTAAACGTACTAAAAAATAAAACATTATTGATACATAAAGAAAAATTATTTTAGTCTTGAACATCTTCATTAGCAAGGGAATATTCATTAAGATAGTCCTCCACATCCAAGCGTGTATTAACCAAGGGCACATTCAACGGGTCTTCATTATCTTGATAAACCAAATTAACCTCCTTAGTATTTTCTTTCTCCTTCAGGGAGGCTTGATAAAGTTCAACGAGATGCCTTGGCGTATGACATGTACGCGACCAATGCCCTTTTACACCACATCTAAAACATGGATCCCCAGATCCCTTGAGCGTGACACTTTGCGGCTTCTTGCTCCTTTCTAGAACGGGTTTCTTAACTTGGCTATTACGGCTCCAAGAATAATTTTGACCCTGACCTCTTCCACGCCCACATCCACGACCAGGACCACGACCGCGATTACGGTCGTTAAATGTAGCAGCATTCGCTTCTGGGAATGGCCTAGAATCCATCGGGCAAGACTCATGATTTTTAAGTAATAATTTGTTATTCTGTTCTGCCATGAGTAGGCACGAAATTAACTCAGAATACTTTTTGAACCCCTTCTCCTTGTACGTTGTTGCAGGATAATATTTGAGGCATGGAGGGTTGTGAAAGTCTTTTCTAGCATATCTCCATCAGTAATATTCTCCCTGCAAAGTTTCAACTGAAAAACAATTCTATACATCGAGGAATTATACTCACACACCGATTTAAAATCCTGTAGTCGTAGGTGTGTCCACTCATCACGAGCTTTCGGAAGTATTATTGTCTTCTGGTAGTCATACCTCTCCTTAAGGCTTTTCCATAAAAGTAGAGGATCTTTAACAGTAAGGTATTCGATGTTTAATGATTCGTGGAGATGGTGGCGGAGTAAGATCATTGCCTTCGCCCGATCTTGGATCGATGCCTTGATTTCCACTTTGATGGTGTCTCCTAGACCCATGGCATCAAGGTGGATCTCAGCGTCGAGGATCCATGATAGGTAATTGTTGCCCGATATGTTAAGGGCAACAAACTCAAGCTTCGTTAAATTTGCCATGTCGAAGCTATATAAATGAGATAAATTAAATTAGACCCTTGCAATTTAATATTGAAACTTCAGGTTTCAATAAGAATTAATTTCAAACTTTATGTGCATCAATAAATTGAATTGTAACTACAGGTGCATAAATAAATAAAATAAATGTCCCAAAAATAAATGTGAAAAAATAAATGTGCGAAAAAATAAATGTGCGAAAAAATAAATGTACATAAAATAAATGTGCATAAAAATAAATTACTTGCAACTTCTGGTGCATGATTTAAACGAGAAGTTCCGGTACGTGACTAAAATAAACATGTAACTTCTGGTTGCAAAAATAAAAATAATGAAACAAGCAACTTTTGTGCGTAAGTAAAAATAAACATGCAACTTCCGGTTGCGTACATAAAATTAAACAAGCATCTTCTGGTACGTAATTAAAAATAAACGTTCAACTTCTGGTTGCATAAATAAAAACTAAACAAGTAATTTCTGGTGCATAAAAAAAATGATAAGCAACTTATGGTGCTTAAAAATAAACATGTATTAATAATAACATGTTGTCTAATATTCAAATAAATAAATAAAATAAAATTCGAATAAAGGAAGAAAAAGAATCCAAATAAAAATTATTGGAATATAAGAAATAATTATGATACCTACCTCGCTTACATTGGGTCAGAGTCGTGCTGATAACGTATTATAAAATAAAAGAGCAAAGAACTATAAAATAGAGAATTGGAAGGAGAGAATTATATATTAAATTGTGGATTAAATAGTACAATAGTCACTGCCCTCTTTATATAATGGAAAGTGAGTGTTGCCAAGAAATCTCTTGCTTGATTCAGGATTACAATAAAGAAAATAATTTGACCTAAAAATTAATAAAAAATATACTCCTTCCATCTTTACAAGAATTTCCCAATTTATTGTTGCTTAAGGACTAAGTAACGAGCATCCATATCAATTATATTCATAATATATTCTTCATTTTTTGATAAAAAAAATTTATCCCAAACGGAACGTTCTAGTAGTATATTAACACTAATATAGTCTAACACTAAACTTTATGTTGAAACTTGAAACTCAAAACACTATAACAATGCTAAAAAAGAAACTTTTAGTATCAATTATAAAAAGGGAAATTTGCAAAAAAAACACTTGCCTTGTTGTAATTTGAAAAAAAGCCTCTGCATAATTCAAATTTTAGTCGCTGCCGTTAGATTACACTTAACACCATTAACTTTTTTATTTAAATCATTTTAATTAACTTTATTATTGCTCATTTTTTTGAAAACTAAAAAAATTCAAAAAAAATATTTTTTAGAAAATTTTATTTCAAAAATATATTTTTTTAGAAAATATTTTTTTTCTACTTTCTTTAGAAATAAAAGTTCTCGAATTTTTTTTTCTTTTTCAAAAATTTGTTTAAGAAAATATTTTTTCAAAAAATATTTGTGAGGAAATATTTTTCTTAAAAAACAACTTTTAAAAAAATATGTTTTAAGATTTGTTTAAATAAAATTATTTTTTATGTTTATTTTTTTCATAATTAAGTGGGTTGAGAAGAAGGATTAAGGAAAGAAATATTAAAACAAGTTAATTAAAATGATTAAACTAAATAAGTTAACGGTGTTAAGAGTAATCTAACGACAGGGAGTAAATTTTGAATTTATCAAGAATGCAGGGGATTTTTTGCAATTTTCAATAAGACAGGGGTTTTTTGCAATTTAGGGATAATGTAGGGGCTTTTTTGCAAATTTTCCATTTTTAAAATCAAAACAATTACTTTGAAAATAAAAAATAGAAACAAACAAACTGAAAACAAAAATTTGAAAAATGAAAAATTGAACTAATGTCAAACCAGCAAAATTAGGATTTTGAGTTTTCATTTCTAATTTAGTTTTTTAATTTTTTAATTTTATAATCAACAAATTCTGGTAATTGAAAATTTGTAGTGGTATGTTTTGAAAATAGATATTAGGGCCTTAAAATTCTGAGGCCGGGCTTGGAGATGGCTGGGCACACTTACTAGACTTTTTTTTTATATACCATTTTTTTTCAAAATAAACCAGAAAATAACACTGTTTTTAAAATTATGGAGCATCTACCATTTCCGTCACTACTAGACACTAGTGGTGGAACAGATTTTGTTCTGCCACTAGTAGTTGAGGAACATGTGGATTTTATCATTTTTCAAAAACGGGATTAATTAGTGAAAAAAACGTGTTCCGTCCTTGTCACTGGTGGAACAGGGGAAAAATTTACGTGTTCCACCACTTCCACTGGTGGAACAGAAAAAAAATTAATTTTTTCTCAGGGAAAAAAAATTTCATGTTCCGCCACTATCAGTGGCGGAACATTGTTCATTTACATTAATTAATCATGTTTAGTCAGTCAAATGAGAAATTTTTGAAAAAATTGAAAATTCACATGTTCCGCCACTAGTAGTGACGGAACAGATGTGTTCCGCCACTGGTAGTGATGGAAATCGTAGACACCACATTATTTTGAAAGAGATGATATTTGCTTGTTTATTTTTGATAAAAATGGTATTAAAAAAAATTCCTCTTACTATGTGAAAGAAGCTCTCAATTAATAGGCCCTTCATATTTTTCTTTATTACAAAAGTTGAATAAGATTAGGCCGAAAACTTGTTTGTTTCCCTCGGCCCATGAGAAGGACCCAAAACTTTTGTCCTGCAAAAAAATAATTCTAAAGTAACTTTTTGCTCTAATTTTAGTCAATAGTCAAAAGGGAAAGAAAGTTTGATTTAGAGAGGTTTTAGAGGATGTAAGACAAATAAGATCTATAAATTCAGATTTATCAAAATAAAAATAAAAAAGATGTATCAAAAGTTTTGATACAAGGATACAAGGAAAAATATTCAATGTATTGTCATAGTATATCTGCCATGATAGTATGATACATCATGTGACTGATTCTCTGCTCAACCAAATATGAGTTGCTTATACAACTAAATGACATGGTCTATGCTTTTTCTTTCTTTCTATATAATCATGACTTCTATAATTATGTCTCCTAGATAAGAGTATAATAATAGATTAAAAAAAGAGTTCAACAAAGCCAGTCTGTAAGAGCTGAGAAGAAAATTTTAAAATAACCACGAAGAAAATTAAACCATTACTTTTAACCATGCTCAAAAAATTTCGCCTCAATGTAGGGCCATGGTGTCATAGCTCGTCAACAAAAACAAAAAAAATATCTTAAATAACTTGCTAGTTGCTTCTAGGGTGTGGTTTGATTTATATAACTCGTGGAGAATGTATGTTTTTTAGACTTTTTTTAATTAGCATATATTTGGAAAATAATTGAGCAAAAAACACTTAGTAGAGACTATTTTTTTAATTTTCTGCATTGCATGTCTTAAATATATTAATTAGTAAAAAATTAGATTCTACCGCCAGATGTGCTGGTGGTAGATGTGAAAAAAAAATTATTTTTTGAGATGTCAAAATTTTTATCTGTTTTAGAAAGAAAATTAGTCCAAAAATTTTAAAAATAATGTCTACCTCCAGCTTTTCTGACGGTAGTGACATTTTTATAGATTTTTCTAGATCAACCCGTTAAGCAAAAAAAAAATACCTCTAACGCCAGACTTCATGACAGTAGAAGAAGTCATTTAGCTTCTGAACAAATGGGGAAAAAACACGAATTACACTTCTACCAGTAGAAAATCTGGCGCTAGAAGCCGTACCGCCAGCAATTATGGCGGTAGAAATGCACAATGTATTCGTATAAAAGCGAGAATTCTCTCTCTCTCTCTCTCTCTCTCTCTCTCTCTCTCACTCTCTCTCACCCATTCCAACCTAAACGGCACCCCAGAAAAAAAAAGATTTTGAGGCAATCTTCAGCCAAAAAAAAAGAGAAAATAAGGAAAAAGAAGAAAGTTAAAGAAAAGGAAGACGAAATAGGTAATTTATTATAGATTTCAAAATTTTAATAATGATTTGCATTTATAAGAAATTTGTTGTTGATTTATTGAAATATGATTGAAATTAGGAAGAAGAAAAAGTAAATTCTTGAAAGAAAAAATTTCTTAGAAAATGGCACAGAGCGGACCAGTTCTTATCTATTACGATGATCGGGTTGTAGCATTATCCAACGGAATCAATTATGACCCACTTGAACCGTCTTATATCCCAGAAAATACAACCGTGAATAGAGATTACTACGAAATGTGTAATGAAATTTTTGAGAATATCGGTTGGTCGTATAGTGATGATCTTATTCACGGTTGTATTTTTTGGGATATAAGACGGTTCAGGTGGGTCATAATTGATTCCGTTGGATAAAGCTACGACTCTATCATCGTAATATATAAGAATTGGTCCGCTCTGTGCCATTTTCTAAGAAAAATTTTCTTTCAAGAATTTACTCTTTCTACTTCCTAATTTCAATCATAATTCAACAAATTAACAAGAAATTTCTTATAAATACAAATCATTATTAAAATTTTGAAATCTATAATAAATTACGTATTTTCGTCTTCCTTTTCTTTAACTTTCTTCTTTTTTCCTTAATTTTTTCTTATTTTCTTTTTTTTTTTTTTTTTTTGCTCAAAATCGCCTCAAAATCATTTTTTTGGGCGTCGTTTAGGTTAGAATGGGTGGGAGAGAGAGAATCATAGCTTTTATACGAATACAGTGCATTCGACCGCCAGATTTTCTGGCGATATAGGTGTAATTCTTGTTTTTTCCCCATTTGTCCAGAAGCAAAACGGCTTCATCTACTGCCATGAAGTCTAGCGGTAGAGGTGTCTGTCGCCAGACTTTCTGGTGGTAGAGGGGTTTTTTTTTTTTTTTTTGCTGAACGGGTTTTTTAACGGGTTGACCTAGAAATATCTACAAAAATGTCACTACCGCCAGAAAAGCTGGCGGTAGACGTTATTTTTTTTAAAAATTGGCTGATTTTCTTGCTAAAAACTGGTAAAGATTTTGACATCTCAAAAAATAATTTTTTTATACTTCTACCGCCAGCACATCCGACGGTATATTTTATTTTACTAATTAATCTGTTTAAGATAGGCAATGCAGAAAATGAAAAAATAGCATCAAGTAGGATTTCTGGCGATACGATCTTTGTACCTCCATAATAGCTGGCGTTAGTGCTAGTTACTTACTTTTTTCATGTTATTTGTTCAATTATTTTTCAAATAGATGCGACTTAAAAAAAAAATTTAATAGAGTCTCATTTACCATTGAAAAACGTCACATAAGGAAATAAAGTGACGTGATCTTATGGAATAGGTCCACACTTGACCGGGCCGCCGACCATATCCCCCCGATGATTTTTTATGATGCAATAATCATTTAAATAACAATTAAAAGCCGATTACTTGGGAGTTAAGTACGCACTAGTTCATAAGAATTATTTTTAAATAGTTCTGTGTCCCGTCATCAAAGAATTATTTTTCATATGACCCTTCATATTTACCAAGTACCAACCAGGGTTAGAGGTTGGTAGTTTGAAAAGAATTTTTTTAGAATAATTTAGTTAACTTAGGTGTGTGTATATTAGGCTGGACTGGGCGTACGGTGTACCTTTACCATTTTCATTTATTAAATCTAAAATAGTAATTAGTAACTAAAAAGTCATATCAATAAAACTAAATAGAACTAAAAAATATATTAATCGAATATAATATAAAAATACATAACAGTTAACAATCTAACTAAAAATCATAACCGATAACTCAAAAGTTATAACAATATAATTAAAAGATATATCAATCTAACACAAAATTATTAGAATTAATTTATTCCGATGTATGTGACTTGCATAGTATCCCTATCATAGGTGGCAAAAAGTATTTTGTGACATTCATAGATGATTAGTCTAGATTTTCTTATGTATATTTGTTGCATTTAAAGGATGAAGTTTTAAATAAATTTCAAATCTATAAGAAAGAAGTAGAATTAAAATGTGAAACAAATATTAAAATCTTAAAAACGGATCGGGGAGGAGAATATTATAGTCCTCATTACTTCGAGTCAATGGGTATAGTGCATGAAATAACGGCACCATATACAAGCGATTCTTGCACGGGCATATAATGAAGTATATAATGGCAAGTCTCGGCATATTGGCCGTAGACATAGTACGGTACGTCATTTGATTACCGGTGGGGTAATTACTATTGACTATGTACGTTCGAGTGACAATTTAGCGAATCCGTTGACAAAGCCTCTTACGAGAGTTTTGATTAATAAGACGTCACTAGGGATGGGATTAAAGCCCAATACATTAAATCGTCAATAACGGGACTTCAACCCAACGTCCGAGGGTGCATCGGATCTTGTGGTTCAATGATTGATTCCGTTAGAAGAACGATTCCAAATACTCGACTAAGAATCGTTATGATTCTTTTCATCCCAAGGTTTTAAAGAGTATTTGGTCCCACGAGTAAACGGTAGGATGAGCTAAGCTCTCAATAGGCCTATTAACCGATGTCGATTGGAATGTCTAAAGTGGGGACATTCTTGATATAGTCTACCTAGATGAATGGAAGTGAGGCCGCTTCTAGGAAGCTAAGGGCTTGGGTTCTGATAGCATTCATGAAACAGGATATAGGAGCATGGCCATTCAAAGGCATCATTAAGTATGAACTTTGGTTGAGTCAATTAACTCTAATGTAAAGAAGAGTCCTGTTATCCTAAGATATTCGTCAGTTCAAAACTTGGTCTACTGTACAAATATGGGTAACTTTGATGAGTCTCTACTAGATGAATGGTTCAAATCGGAAGATACCCGTATTGAAAGTTAGAGTTAGAAGTTATTTATGATCTAGATAATTTTATGTATAAATGTAATAAACTATTTTGATATATATAATAAAACTTTTGTTTATTTCAAAAAAAGGTGGGGAATTGTTGGAGTTTTTCAAAATAAATTTGTTTTTGTATTTAGTAGAAGAGAAATAATAATGATAAAATATCTTTTTGCAAGTGGTGAAGTGGTCACAAATAATTAAGGCTGATTAGTTATGTGACATATAATCTAGAATGAAAATAATTCAATAGAATAATTATTATGATATTTAACACATGTTTTCTAGATTATTCTTGAGCATTTTGATTCATGTATTGTGTTGAAATATATGCATGGGACAATGTGATATTTATTGGTTAGAATCCATGAATCATATTGAGAATTGAAATTCATGAATTTATCAACATGTATGTATTAATGATGATGTATCCTTAAAACCTATATAAGACCAATGTTTGAAAGAACATAAGATCATCCAAAAATCATATTTATCATATTTTTCTTTTCTGCAAACCTCAATTCCTCCATTAACAACTCTAGAACAAGACTTCTTTGAATCGGCCCTAGTTCTAAGGGGTTGACTTCAAGTTGTGTATCTTGCCGTCAACTATAATTCGAGATATCCTGGAAGGAAGTTCGTCAAGACCCGTTTTGCACAATTAGGGGACGAATTAAGCCTTAAGGACAGCTTTATTTCTTGAAGCGCTCGAGACAAATGAATTTCAGACTTTGAGTTTTTGTGCGACAGTTTTCTTTGTGTAACAAAACCGGTTTTAACGGGAGCTTCGACATATTAACACCAACAAAATATATTGAAGTTAATAGGAGTTGATAAGAAAATATTTAAGTGTATGAGTCCATTTCCAATTTGGACTCTCATCTATTGTGAGTCAATAAGAACTTAATAAGACGAGATGTCAAAATATTTTTCTATTGTTAAATTGGACTGCAACTCTTCCATCAAAGAATTATTTTTTCATAGACTCTTGCCCACCAGGTTAGAGCTTTGGGAGTTTGAAGTGTATTGTGCTGGACTGGGTGTACCACTGTACCTTTACATTTTTCATCTACTAAATGTAGCATAGTAGAATGTCGACATTTTATATCTACCAAATATAAAAGAGTATAAAAGAGCAGTATCAACTACTCAAAGCAAAAACAATCAATTATCAAGTACGACTTCTGGACACATATCCTTTCATACCTTTTCTTTAGAGAAATAACGCCCAAATTGGCTTTAAATTTCATTATTTAATAATAAGACAAATACGGCACTTCCAGTTTTTCCCTTTATTATTGGTTTGAACAACTTTATACTTCCTTATCTATCGACCTCTCACATAAAAATTATACATCTCTTTGTTCTAAATCTAATCCATTCATTTAAATTTTTCTTGATGATTTTATATATGCTCACAATTTTTTATTTTATGCTATCATTTCTTAGATTTACTCACTTGCGATACTTTATCGTGGCAGCTTTCCAACTGGACAAGACGATTCGCGATTTTATAAATAATCTCTTCAATCTTAGAAAAGAGCAAATCTCGACTCTTGTTTCCAACGTCAAAGTAGATTAGACGAAATAACAGTTACTACCCAAGAATACGTATTGAGTAGAGGTGTCAAACAGGCGGGTCGGTAAAAATCTTTCTTACCAAATTGAAGTTATTTTATTTTAGCAAGGGACATTTTGAAATGAAACATAAAAACCAAAAATAATACCAAACCAATCTTATTTATTAATTGATTCACAGGTCTCATACACAACAAAATAAAATAAAGCTATTGCAGGCCTTAGAAACAATAAAATTAAACTAATACAAGGCGCGCTGTGCTTGCCCCATAGTGTTCCTAATCTATAGGCATACCGCCAAATAGATAGAACTGTTCATAATCTAAGCCATACCACCAATAGATAGAACTGTTCCCAATCTATATAGGCATACCGCCAAATAGATAGAACACATCATCTCTTGAGTCCCGCATAGAATTGTAAGTACCAGTAATATCAAGTTTGTTTTTCATTAGAACGCATGAGCAGCAGAAGCAGCATCATCGTCGTCACGGTCGTTGTCTCTTCGTACCTGAATTACAAGAACAATAATATTTTTAAAGGAACGGTAGCAAGCTGCTTACCATTACAATTCCGTTAAAAAAGTTAAAATAGAATATAGATACTAGGACGGTACGGGTGAACCAATGAACGAAAGAAATATAAGAACAATAAAATATTAAGGTGTTAAAATCAATCAAGGTTCATCATGTCATCTCAAAAAAAAAATTCAATTTTAGAAATGAATCTAGAAATCCGAGCAGCTGTAATATCCATAATTCTACTTGAGTTTTAATTTTTTATGACCACTCACCACTTCGATTTCTAAATTAAATATTACCTTAATAGGAACCTAGTGAGGTACCGGAGTAGATGTTACAATTAGAGGCAGTAAATCGTGATAGCAAACACAAGTGTTATATGAGACGCTATCACCGCGACCCTTCCGAGACGACGATAGCGAACAGGGTCGTCTGAAACCAAACAACCTATCCACATGCCGACTATGGCCGAAAGAAACACGAGATACTCAATCAAGTAGAGGGTTGTTTGGATCTGCACGTCTTGATCGAGGATGGAGGCCGGGTGGCCAAGAGCCGAAGAGATTAGAACCACGTTGATTAGGGCGAGTACCTTCAAGACCCATGAATCATCACGTTGTGGTTGGAAAACTCCAAGGTTAATCAAACGTGCAATTGCCTCCATTATTCAAGTTACTCTGAATCCTTCTTGAAACACTTCTGAGTTCTGACTTGTAATTCCAAACGTGCTTCAATTGGAAAAAGAGGCTCGCTTTTGAGCTATATATATTATAAACAATTGACCACGACATTGACTGACTACTTGGAGGTCTTCCAGAAGCTGCCAACCCTACGAAGAATTTGTTTACTTACGGAAATTTGACTAATTTTCAGCCAATATTCCATCTTCTAAATACTATTGAATTATATAAAATGCTTGTTTTTCTTGACATGCCAGGTAGCACATTATGTAAACCAAGCAAAAGCAAAGACATTAGATAACATTACCAAGTACCACATAAAAGGAACAGACTAATACAATTCAATGTTTAAATATTCCATACGAGAAATGCTAAACAAAACAAATACATGCGGAAAAAAAAATTCTCCCAAGTTCCGAAACCGCAGCTCAACCTAATCAATTTCGCAAGTAACCTGCCAAAGTTCCACTCAACATCCCATGACCCCATCTAACCACCACGTCATCACGTTCATACAATTCTACAAATTCACGCAACTTAATCCCCCAAACTCAAACTGACCCTTACAAATCCACACATTATTCCGAAAACAATAAACCAGGACAGAGCAAATGAAAAAACAAACAAAAAAACAGAATTAATTCATTCACTCGTTCAAATCCCCATCCATCTTTTCAAGCACAGTACAACTCAAATCGAATTTCCAAACTTTGATAAACATAATTATGGCGAATATTCAAACGGTTGGGGCGGTTGAGGCTCCTCATCAACCGCCATAGCGTTCGATCCGGCCAATCCCGTACCGCCACCTGTACCTGTACCGCTAGTCGGTACGGCTGATGGAGCGTCGGTTAAAGCGAGAACCTCAGCCTCAGAAGGCTGGAGGTCTCTTAATAGGACGAATCCAGCTGGCGCCAGCTTAACAGGTACGTACCGGCTCCCTTCTAAGAACTTGATATACTTCTCTTGAGCCGGTACCACTCTTGCTGGGTTTGTCAGGATTTGGAAGGAGGGTTCAGGTTCTGCCTTTTTCTCGCTCGGATTATCCACCTGAAATATTGCAACAAATTATTTGAATTTTATTTTTGACATATAAGTTATATATAATATATCCATGATTTGATTTGTAACCATACAAAATGTTACAAATTACAATATCACGTATACCCCCACAAAATATGAAATATAATGAATACACTACAAAACTTGAGATATATCATGAATACCGCTCCTCTCATTTTAAGTTTGACGAAATTACCCTTTTTCTCAATATAAAGATCATAAAGGCAGTTTTAGAAGTACATAACATAAAGGATACACAAGATATTTCTCATGTTTTGCAGGGCTGAACAAGATATTCCCTACAATTGGCAGGGTTATTCATGACACTCCTCACTTTCATGGGGTCCAAACAAAACTCTTCATTGCCAAAAAACAATTTAATTCCGTACCTGCATGACATCAGCATCCTTCTCCTTCTCTTTCCCCTCACTCGTTCCAGCTCCCTTACCGGTCTCCTTCTCCTTCTCGGCCTCCTTCTTGGCTGCTCTCGCCTTGGCCTTCGCAAACGTGGACAAAACCGCAGTCGGCTGCCGCACCTTCTCGGCGGCCGCCTGCGTGGTTGTCGGCTTCGGGTACTCGAACAGACTCGGCTTCGCCATCGACATGAAGTCGAATTTCGGAACGTTCAGGTCGGCGTTGAGGCCGATGAAGGCCGTAGGGGTGAAGGCGAGGGAGAGGAAGTAGGTGAGCGGGTACCAGTACCAGAACTGGGAGAAGACAGCGAGACCGACGACCGCGGTGAGACGGTCGTGCTTGTTCTTGGAGAGGAGACGGATGGTCACGTTGCGGCCGCCCGCATCGAGGATGCCGGACGCGAGGATCGCCCCCATTTTGGACATCGTGTCTTCGTGCTTGTCAAGGATGATTTTTTCGAGCTGGCGCCTGGGGATATGAGAGGGGAAGAGAGAGTGGGTTAAAATGGAGAGGTATTTGAGGGGTATTGTGAGTTGGTTGACTAGTATAGTACTGTACAAGGCCGAGTAGACTTAAAATATTTTGTTTCTGACCCTTAAAAAATTCAAAAGACAAATTTGCTCTTTGAGAAATGTAATAGTTTGAAATTCACTTTTCCAAGAGTAAATATGAAATTACCCTTGAAACCTCGGAATAAATCAAGTTTATCCACATCTAAAGTTCAGAACAATATAAAAACAAAATTAATTTGATATATGCAGCAGTTCTGAAGGATAACTTAGATATTTCGATATTTTATAAGGATAAATTTGATATTTTGCAGTGTTCAAAGGGTAAACTTGACACTCACAAAGAAAGAACAACCAAGAAATCAATCCAGCCAATCTAATAATTACCTGAAAGTACCGACGCGAGAGTCGCAAGACTCGTTGGTCTGAATCATGACCATGGCCATAGCTATCAAAGCGCCTTGCCTTACGAAATCCACCACGTCCGACGTCAGCGGCTCGAGCAGGGAAATCGCCTCGCTCTGCCCCGTGCCCGCGCAGGAAATTCCCACCGCCATCGCGGCGCCGTACCGCACGTGCGGGTTGTATGATTCGGAGAGTAAGGACACGATTCTCGGAGTCTGAATTGGAAAGAAATTAAAGAATGAAGTTGGGCAAATGAGGGATTGGATAATGATAGGAGATGGTATAGTAAGGGGAACATTAAACAGAAACCTTATAGTTAAGGTTTCTCATGTTTATTAAGAACACTCCTTTATTTTCTCATATCTATAAAAAAAGCACGAACTTTTGGAATGTTAAGAAAAATTTACTTTTGAAATAATGGAAGTCTAACTTTTGGAATATCCAAACAAATCCCATACTTTTGGGGTTATTTGGAAAGTTTCAAAAAGCTAGCAACTTTTCAAAAATGAAAAGTTACTATTTTTATTTGGAAACTCCAAAATCAGGGTTTTTTTTTTAATTTAAAAGTTAAAAAGACGGCATTTTTTTAAAATAACAATAACAATAAGGTGGAATTTCACATGCACATAATGTCAAATATCATAGATACCCCTACAAAACATAAGAAATATCATCATTACTCTTCCTGTTCAAATTATTCAAAAAAAAGACTAAATTACCCTCTCTTACTTATTATCATAAAAATATAAGATAATCAAGCAAGGATAATTTAAGGATACTTTTGAGTCAAATACAGTAAGGAGGGTTATACATGATATTTTTTATGTTTTGAATGGGTACACGTTTCCTATATTTTGTATGGGTGCATTCATGATACTCCTCATTTTGTAGGGGTATTCACTATATTTTGAAATTACCCATAAATATTACAAAATAAAAATTCGGTCTGACCTGTTCGGGTTCAGAGTAAAGTACAAATCCAAGAGCCAGCACAGCAGTCCTGCGCACATCATCGCTGACATCAGACACCGCGAAGTGAAGCAGCTGGTGAATGGCCTTGTTGTTCGCGGTCCCTCTGTAGGCCAGGGCCAACGCGTACATGCCTCCATATCGTAAAATCGGGTCTTGGTCTCTAGTCATTTGCTCGATCAAAGTGTCAGCCTCTTCTTCACGGCCGTATACTGTCAGTGCGATTCCCAGCGATAATCCCCTGAAAAAAAGGGTAAAAAATACAAAAATTGTAATGATTATAAGAAAATGCAAGTAGTTTTGCCTTTCGGAATATTTTTACAAAAAATTAACGATATTTCATAACGTTATCAATTTTTAAAATTTAGCGCAAATTCATCTATTGTCTATATAATAACAAAAAACTAAAATACGAGTATTTTTTTTAACATTACAGAAATTCATGATTTTTAAAAATGAAAAGTTACAGGTAAAACCAGGGTTTCTTTTTAAATGGGAAGTAGAAACTTTTTCAGTTTTTTATTTCATAAACATGAGAAAACATAGTTGCTCTTTCGAAACTCCCACTAACAATTCCATCACAATTCATCAAAAATTATAAACATGAGAAAACATAGTTGCTCTTTCGAAATTCCCACTAACAATTCCATCACAATTCATCAAAAACGAGAAGTAAAACTGTAAAACTCACCTGATGATTTTCTCGTGCTGAGTGTCGTGAGCGTAAGCGAGCATCTCGCGAGCCTTCTCGCTGGCGGTGCCGACCATGAGCAGGCCCATGCCGATACCTGCGGCTTCGCCAGCCACCGCCGAATCCGTGTACAGCACGTTCTTTATGTCGTCGTATATTTCCTCGTCGGCCGTGCCTAATGCCGCCAGACCGAGTCCCAGACACGCTCCGTGCTGAATCACCTGTTTGGTAGAAATCAGTCGAATTAGTTTGAAGTAAAGCAAGTTATTATAATAAAACTTGTACTTTCTCATTATTATATAAAAACTACTAGTTTTTCTTAATAGATAAAGAACTTCGTACTTTAACTTTCTATTTTCGAGAAAATTCTTAACTTTTGTGATGTTCAAATAATCCCGTAAGATTAACTTTCTATTTTCAAGAAAACCATTACTCATTCGGAAATAATACATAAATAATAATAATAATAAAAATATAATAGATAAATAATTAATTACGAGAGTTAAAAGTTAGGAGTTCTTTAACTATACCACACGTCAGAATTTTCCCTTAAAACCGAAAGCTAAAACTCAAAACTGACAAGTAGAGTTTCGTTGAACCTTCCAAAGAGCAAGTACTTCTCTACAAAAACACAATACTTTTCCCAAACTTCCAAACTAACATTACCTCGGCCTGAGTGTTCCTGAGAGACTCCCTCAAGAACCCCTTGATGTCCTCGCCGTGATTTGCATGAATCAAGCCGAGAGCGTAGAGAGCGCCGCCTTCGGAGTAGGGGCTGCCGCCGCCGACAGCGCCGCTCTGCGGGAGGTACGGCGCCATCAGCGACCGGCCCTGCCGCAAGTGGCCGCGGTGGATCACGCCAAGACCGGCCGTCGCGCTGAACTTCGCCCAGTTCGTCGCCCTGCTCAGCCACTCCTGGAAAATAGGAAGAATCGAAGTGTTATTGTTTGGCAATGGGATGATGGTTTGTTAATTTGTGGGGTGCTTCGGCAATTGATGAATGGTGAAGTAGATGATTGTTGGTTGTTACTTGCTAGAATTTGTTTGTTTTGGGAAGTTTTTGAAAAAGGGCTAGATTTTTTGGATGGTTAAATAAGACTTGTCGTTTTAGATTCGTCTTTTTTTGTCCCTGTAAAGTGAAATGGATTCTTTTTGACACCGTACTAGAGTGAACTTATTTCATCTAATTAACTTTTTTCTGACCCAATTTGTATCAGGTATTCCTGAATAGAAGAGGGGGTAATAGATTATGGTTTGTTGATCTGTTTGTTTTTTAGAGAAATTTTTCAAAAAATTACTAGCTCTTCTGAATATTTAAAAAAAAAACTATTTTTTCATTCCTATTTTTAGTTCCTATACAGTGAAATAATATTCTGACGTGAAGTCACAAAATATTTTTATATTTGTCTATTTTTTTTTTTTAATATTCAGAAAAGTTATTTTTTTATTTCCCTTGTTTTATCTGTTAATTTAGAGATAATTATTGAGTTAATTAATCGTACCAGATTTTCTCTGAGGAAAGTATCGACTGTGGTGCCGGCATGCATGAGCGCATTGGCGCAAATCGTTGCGCTGTGACAAACGCTGTTTCTCATTTCTACAGATTGTTTTATTGTTTTTAGAATCAAAAGATCCGACCTGTTTGACAAACAAAAATAAAATAAGTTTTGTTGCGAGTAAAAGGATTAAAAAAGGGGGAATTTTACATTTACCTATCTAAAACTTCAAAATAACAAATTTTCCCTTCCAAAACCCAAAATATGAAAAACAAATCGGAAGGAGAAAGACAGGAATATGTGGAAGGGTAAATTTGATATTTGGATTTTAGAGGGATAAATTTGGTATTTTCTATTTCTGAAGGGTAAATATGAGTATAAAAATTAAAAAAATTACCTGTTGTGGCTGTAGAGGAATTGCAGGGTTAATTGTATGGAAGTCTCGCCAGACAAAATCCCCTTGATTTTATTAAACCTTTCAGCCTGTAAAACCTCTTGTGGGTCCAGCTCAGCAGCAGATTCAGTTGGAGCCGCTAATAGCGGTTCCGTTTCGTCTCCCATCTGAGTATCTTCACTCGGTGCCGGATTTTCAGTTACGGGATTTGCTGGTGCCGGATTTAGACTTACGGGATTTGGGTTCAGGAGGTTTTTTACGGAGAGTAAAAACGCCTGGTTTTCGTTCTCAACTAAATCAAACGCAATTTGGTACGTCAGCAGAGCGTCATCCTGTTAGAAAAATGTTGTTAAATTGAAGTCAAGTGAAAAATGTGAAATTTTAGAATAGATAGAGGATATTTGTTGTATAGGAAATTTGTAAGAAAGTCCATGTATTATGGTTAAATTGCATAAAAGCCCTTCTGTTATTGAAAATTGCAAAAAAAAAAAAACACTTCCATTCATAAAGGATTTCTTCTCTTGCAAGGGGCTTTTTTGCTAATTTCCCTTGTTTTATTTTTATTTATTTTATTTAAATTACCTGAGAGCCAGAAAGAAGTTTTTTCAGAATACTTGAAACCGTTTCAGGATCGTTTAAGAACATGAGGCACTGACAAATGCTCACATAATCGGGATTTGGTAACTGCTGATAGATCTTCACAAGGCACCGCAATACCTAAAATCAAAAAAAAAAAAAAATAAATAAAAATGTAAAGTAAATATTATTGAATTATATAAAATAATAATGAATTGTCAAATAAATTTGCAAAAAAAACCCTGTGTTACTGAAAATTGTAAGAAAATCTATATTGTTCCATTTTTGAATAATGGAGGGGCTATTTTGGAATTTCCATTAAGGTAGGACATTTTTGCAATTTAATCATAATGCAGGGGCTTTTTTGCAAATTTCCCTGAAAATAAATAATATTTTTTACCTCGCAGCGGTACTCTCTGTGATTAACGAACTGATGAGAGAGATTAATGCAGTAAGAAAGAGCAGCGTTCAAATTATCGCAATTTGTTATTGCTTCTTCAAGTTTGTCAAGTCTTCTACATTCAACTGCCATTCCCATTGCTTGTTGGTATTTTCCGTCAGAAATACACCTAAAATATTAAAAAAAATAAAAATATATTAGTTTGATAATAAAACAAATAAATTTAATTAAATTTGTACTCATCAAGCATTCTTTGAACAGAATATTAAGTGTATTTCATTCTTTCAACAAAATATTAAATTTTACTTGCCAAGCATTATTTCAACAAAATATTATAGTATGATAAAAAATAAAAATGAATAAATAAAAAGTAAAATATTATAGTATGATAAAATAAAAACAAATAAATTTTATAAAAACTGTACTTGTCAAGCATTCTTTCGACAATTGCTTCCAGTCTTGGATCCATTTTTGTCTCTTCATCACTTTGCTTAGCTGGCTTTGACTTGAAACTCGCATATTCATCCAAAGCTTTAGCTGTAAAAACCAAATACAAAAATGAATAAAACTCGATTAAAATAAATATATAATATTTGAAATAAATTAATATATAATAATGATAATAAATAATAAAATACCTAAAAGGGTATGAGCATAGTCAGAATCTTCTGAAACGTCAAAAAGCGGGCCCGCACCAAGTGCGTATGACAGAGAGTCGGTCAGCTCTCCCAAATAGTAAAATACCTGATTAAAATTAAAAGTATAATTAATTACATGTAAAATTAAAAATAAAAAAGCTGATCTATTTTAAACTTTCAATATGTTTGATTACCTTAGAAGCAACTAATGCAGCAAGTTGCCTCTGGTCAAACTCTTCATCCTCATATAGACTTTCACTGTAAAATCTGAATAATATTAATAAAAATAAATATGGAAATTAACTAAAATTGTTAAAAAATAATAATTCTGAAATTCCTTTGTGTTTAACTTGATCGTGAATTCGACCGAAACATACTTCATGAAACAAGATAATTAGCCGGTCTAATGTCTTCAAAACAATTAGGGGGGTAAAAAGATTATCTTTACAGAATTATTCTAGTAAAAAACTCAGGTTGGTTAGGTTTAGAGTCCAGTGTTAGGGTTTGAGTTAGAACATGTGCACAAAACTCAGATTCTATCTATCTTCTCATTAAGTCTTCTAGACATATTAGCTGTTCAAACAAAAACTCCCCACTTTCTTCCTTGAAAGTGCGATCTTTACTTTCTCCTTCATACTCAAAACCCCAGATCAGTACAAAACCAACACAACAAAACAAAACTAGGGTTAGGGCTGGATAGCAGGAACTTACATTGTGGGAACAGAGGTGGAGATCTCGGGCCAGAAGAGAGGAACGAGGGAATTGAGGTTGACGAGCGCGTGAAGCTTCAGCTCCGCCTCCTCCTCCGTCAACATGGCCAGCAACCCGCTGGCCGAGCTCACCGCCGCCGCCGCCATGTTCTTCTTCGTGTCTTGATTTCAGCGAGAAGATGGAACAAGAAAAGAGAGAGAGAGAGAGAGAGAGAGAGAGGAGAGATTTTTTTGCTTTGTTGGTTTGTTTGCTTGGAGTAGGGGAAAGAGTTGAGAGAGAAGAAAAGAGAAGAAGGGGCGGTGTGGGTTGGGTGTTTTGGGGTGAACCGGAGTGGGAAATATAAGGTGAACCGGAGGATTGACTGACATGTGGGGTCTAGATTTTATTTCCTTTTTAACAGGAGGATGTTTGCGGAGATACCCCTGTTTTTTGCGTTATTAATATTAAAGCCTGAATACTCATTTCAAAAAGTAAAAGTATGGAATAAATTCTCAGAAACTAATATGTCATAATGATATGTCGAAATCATAACAACATTATATATATCTTACTAACAGTATATAAAATTCATTTTTTTTAATATTATATACATAAGCAATAAATAAAAATAGTATATGAAAAATAAAATAGGATATTAAAAATAGTTTGAATCACCATTTATAATGCAACAAAGAAAAATTATGTCTTTCTTACATGACCATATCACACATAATTTATGTCCTCAAATATATTTTTTTTTATTTTGACACACAAGTCATGTATTTTTTTGTTTGTTAAGCCATCTTTTTGTTGGTTAAACGTGAGTAATATAGCATAATTAGGATAATATTCGCATTACGCTACGAATATTTCAATTGTATATATGTTAATTTTTATACTCAAATAATAGAATAGTTTTCGATTATTCCTAAGAACATTATTAATTATCAATCAAGTGTTATATTTTTCTTACTAGCACATGTTGATTAATTGCGGCATAAAGGAGGTGAATAGGCCAATTTCGTAATTTTTATACTTTTTAAGGTTTTACACTTCTTAGGTTTTGAGACTTTTTAGATTGGAGGATTGAATTAATTAAAAGTAAATAAAATAAAGATAAGTAAATAGAAAAGAACGAATGTACTGAACATCAAATTTGTTGACGAAGTTCGGCGAGACGGTTACATAAGTTGTAACCGCCCGTTCTCGGTAGCAACCCTTGTCACGTTCATGAGTATCTACTCTCGGGATATGCCTCTTCGGTCCTTGTTTCACCAATCCAAATAATGTTCTTTTAAAAAAATCGTGTTGACGATTGCTTTACAAACTCATAGCGATTCGTTGAATCAAAATAATAACCGATCCCTTTCAATCAATCAAACAAACAAACACACTAGATATCTATTTTCTCTCTTAATATTGCTCACAAATATTGAATAATTAAAATAGATAAGAGAGTGAAATTTTCATATAATGAATATCGCTTTTGAATTAATTTTTGCTTGTGGAATTGGTGAATTTCGGAAATGGAGCTGCTCCTTTTAAAGAGGGAAGGAGGCAACAAACACAAAAAGGAAATTGTGTTGGTCCATTAGAACAGACTCTGCACAAATAAGGCAAGAAATCAACAAGGATTTGAAATTCAAACGGCTAAAAAATATGTCATCAGTTCGAACGGATGAGGTTACTGGAAATCTGTCAAATTAATCATCCCATCCATTCGAACGGATGAAAGATCTGTTCGAATCGATGAGTCAATAATTCTGAAAACTTGACTTCTCTCTTTAGGGTTTAAGTTAATTACTAAACTCACACACAAAACAAACACAAAACACACAGAAGCGTCACGAATGAGTCTTTAAAGCTTGAAACGCGAAGAAGAAAAGCATGTCATCTTCGACAACTACTGATCCGATCGAGATAAAAACTTTGCACATTGACTTGAACTTGATCAAACTTCATGATCTTATACACGAAATTCAAACAAGATTAGAAATTATGGAATAGTTTTAAATATCATCAAACCGAGAACAACAACACATTCATGTATAATTTTGTTTGAATTTTCTCATCATTTTGACTCCATATTGATATGATCCTGTTTTAATTTTTTTTTCCCAAATATGTAAAATATCTTGTGAAAAAAAAGTATTATAAAAGACAAATCTAAGTACAATATTATATATTTAGAGAATTAAAATAACATAATTATAGTGTAAAAGAGAAGACCATGTAAAATCATGTATATTAAGAAAATCAAATTTATATCATTAGACTTTTAAATTATATTATAATAAATTGATTAACACACTATATTATTTTCAACATCATTTCTTAATCTCATTTTGCCCCCACACCATTTTCTATCAGTCGAACATTGAAGATAAATCTTAGCATTTTCATTTCTCAAAATGATTGATATTATGTGATAACTTAATTGTGGTTTTAATCAATACATAATCATATAATTTGTTTGATATGTGTATTCTATCTCCGATTTGCCACCAAAATTATTGATTTCTCAAAGTGGTTGATATTTTATGATAATTTAGACATGATTATTGACACAACGTCATATGATTTCTTTGATTAATATTTAGTGTTATATCATCATTCTCGTGGAATTGCTACACTACAAAAATTTGATATCTTTATACATATAGCATACATACCGCACAAAATTTTGACAAAAAGAAAACAACAGTGAAAAGATTAATATTAATATTTTTACGAAAATGAGTCATATTTGTATCTCTTATATATGTACCACCATATTTTCCTCCCCTAAATAGTTTATTCTCTTCTTCAAATATAATTTTAGTACCATTAATTTTTTTTTCCTATTTTTTCTACATTTTCCCCTCATATGCTGTGTAAAAAAGATAATATAAAAAAAATTTAAGAAAATAAATAAAGTATTTAGTACTCATTTTAGAACAATGAGCACAAACATAATATAATAACAAGAATCAATTATTCTATTGGTAGGGTTATTCAATAGATTGTTAACCTTTTTGTTAATCTTTTTTTTACCAAATTATTATATGAATTCTTTTATTTTTCAAACTCAACTTTTAAAACACAAATTATTTTTTATAAACGAATGACAATAAATCAATATGCAACATAAATTCAAGAGTAAAAAATATCTTCAACTCAATTTATTCAATTGTTATATTATATATATATAAATCAATTTTAAATCTTATTTAGATTTTGTATCATTATATTTTTATGCATTTTTTTATAAAAATTAAAAATACAATTAAAATATTCACAATGTAGCGAGAATATTATACTAGTTTAATAAAAGATTCATTTCCTTAAATTTATAACATTATCAAATACTAAACATTTTTCTTCCACCAGAATCATCCACATATATGGAAATAAAAGGGGGTCGAAAAAAAAATTAAGGGGAAAAATCAGAAAAACGAAAAAAAAAACATGTTGCACAGGACTTGTATCACGGACGGGCCCGTCACAAAAAATGACCCTTCCGTGAGACTATCTGTGATTGCCCGTCGAGTTATCGAAGACGGATTTTTTTCAAAATTTCATTGCGTGCTCTTTTTTTGCACAAACAGCGACAGCCCGTCTCTATAAAATAAAAAAATTATCTGTAAAAAGGACCTATCGGAGACGGCTTTTGTGTTATCTGAGATGGGCTCTCACAAATGATAATTATCACTGACGGCAATTGTTTTAGAGACGGTATAGTCTGAGAACCTAACTTATCAGGGACGGCAAGTTTTTTTCAGGGATGAGGCCGTCCCTCAAGCCTGAATTTCTAGTAGTGATAGCCTTTTTACGAATCGTTGTATTGAAAATCCAAGGGCTACTTTTCGGATATGTGCCTTAGTTTGCGAAATCTCATGCCTTCGTTCCTTCTTTATTTCTATGCCTCTAGTATTTACTCATTACCAATGCCATTACTATTTGTTTCTATGTCTCTACTTAGTTTTCATTTTGTGTATTTATTCCTCTTTCTCTCTATCTCTTGTTGTGGGAAATTAGAATTTTTTTTCGGGGTTGAAGGAAGAATGGTCAATTCTGAAAGGGAAATTGGAATTCACGCGGGGGTACTGTAGCGACCCTGTAGCGACGGATTGAAATTATATACTGTTTTCTCGCGTTTCAATATATGTTATGTACTATTTTAATTTTTTTAAATATATACTGTTTACCGAATGAATTTTTATATACTGTTTGTTTTCCGTTTATATGTTTGTATATACTGTTTTCATTTTTTTTAAATATATATTGTTTTATCGAATGAATTTGTATATACTGTTTGTTTGTAGTTCATATGTTTGTATATACGTTTTCAGCTCCCATTCTAAAATTCAAGCTTGAAGAAAAAAGATCATAATAAAAACATGAAATTGGGTGAATGGCGATGGGAGATGGGTAAAAAGTACTGGCAATATTTATAATTCTAAGACCGACAAAACAAACAGTGAAATATATCTCATTCAAATCAAACCACCCTTCGAAATAATTTTTTAATAGGAAACAATAAGAAATTTCAACTATTCTATACAATAAAAAGTTGAAGCAACTTCATTTTTAATAAGAATTTCGAAATTCAAAATAAGTGTTAATTTTGCGTGTTCATTCTTGTGTCGCAGAAATCTTGTTTCGCCAAAGATTCAGCCAATTGGGATTGCGGTTGGGGTTGCTGAATATCATGGTCATTATATAATCCATCTTTAGAGGTCACACGTTCAAATATGTCCATAGATTGATTCATAGAGTATAATAATATTAATACTAGAAAAATTAATATGAAATCCGCTCAATGTTTACTATCTTTGTATCTTAAAATTGGGCAAGAAATTTTGTGTAACTTTCCATCTATCATTTGTTTAAATCAGATTTCTCATTTCAATTTTTTTCACTTTTGATTCCTTCAATATCATACAAAAACAATCTTGTTTTTCTTTTCCAACAAAATTATCATGCATTGTATTTCTATAAAAAATAGTTTTTCTTGTTTTTCTTTTCCAACAATCTTGTTTTTCTTTTCCAACAAAATTATCATGCATTGTACTTCTATAAAAAATAGTTTTAATCACCATTTATAATACAACATAGAAAAATTATGTCTTTCTTGCGTGACCATAACACACAATTTATGTCCTCAAATAATTTTTTTATTTATTTTGAGATACACAAGTAATGTCTTCTTTTCTTTGTTGAGTCAACTTTCTGTTGGTTTAACACTAGTAAATAGTAACTCATAATATAACAAAACTAGGATAATATTCGCGCTATGCTGCGAATATTTTAATTGTATGTTAATTTTTATACTCAAAAAATAGAATAATTTTCTAGTATTCTTAAGAAAATTGGTAATCATTAATCAAGTGTTGCATTTCTCTTACTAACACATTCATATATAATTTTGTTTGAATTTTCTCATCATTTTGAACTCCATATTGATATGATTCTGATTTAATTTTTTTTTACTCAAGTATGTGCAAATAACTTGTGAAAAAACTTATTATACAAGACAAATCTAAGTAAAATATTGTATATTTAGAAATTAAAATAACATAATTAGATTGTCAAATATAAGTTGGATTATGTATGAGAATATAAAAAAGATTATATAAGAGAAGACTATGTAAAATCATGTATATTAAGAAAATCAAATTTATATCATTAGACTTCTAAATTGTATTAAAATAAATTGATTAATACACTATTTTTTTCATTTCTTAATCTCATTTTGCCACATCACCATTTTCTATCAGTCATACATTGAAGAAATTTTGATAGTATGTGATAACTTAATTGTGGTTTAATCAATACATTATCATATTAACTGGTTTGATGTGTTTATTCTATCTCCAGTTTCTTGAGAAGCACCAAAATTATTGGTTTCTCAAAGTTGTTGATATTCTATGATAATTTAGGCAGGATTATTGACACAACATCATATAATTTGTTTGATTAATATTTTGTATTTTATCATCGTTTTGTGGAATTGCTACATGAAAAAAAATTAGTACGTTTATACATGTAGTGTATACATACCGTACATAATTTTGACCAAAAAAACAACAATGAAAAGATTAAGATTAGTATTTTATGAAAAGGATTCATATTTGTATCTCTTATATATCACCATATTTCCCCCCCTAAAGAGTTTATTCTCTTCTTCAAATATAATCATAATATCATTTTTTTTCCTATATTTTCTACATTTCTCTCTCTTTATCTTGTGTAAAGTTGATAATATAAGAAAATAAATAAAGTAATTATGTACTAATTTCAGAACTATGAACACAAACATAATATAATATCAAGAATCAATTTATTATATCGGTAGGGTTATCAGTAGATTGTTAGCCTTTCTCGTAATCTTTTTTTTTTATGAAATTATTATATGAATTCTTTTATTTTTCAAACTCAACTTTTAAAACACAAATTATATTTTTAAATGAATGACAATAAATCAATATGTAACATAAATTCAGAAGTAAAAATATCTTCAATTCAATTTATACAATTATTATATTATTTATATATATAAATCAATTTTAAATCTTATTTAGATTTTGTATCATTATATTTTTATGCATTTTTTTATAAAAATGAAAAATATACTTAAAATATTCTCTGTATAATAAAAGATTCACTTAAGTTTATAATAGTATCAAATACTAAACATTTTGCTTCCAACGGAATCATCCACATAGCTTTTTTTATGAATCGTTGTATTGAAAATCCAAGGGCTGCTTTTCGGATATGTGCCTTAGTTTGCGAAATCTCATGCCTTCGTTCCTTCTTTGTTTCTATGCCTCTACAATTTGCTCATTACCAATGCCATTGCTCTTTGTTTCTATGTCTCTCTACTTAGTTTTCATTGTGTTTTTATTCTTCTTCCTCTCTCTCTCCTGTTGTGGGAAGTAAGAATATTTTTCGGGGTTGAACAAAGAATGCGCAATTCTGAAATTCAAGCTTGAAGAAAAAAGATCATAATGAAAACATGAAATTGGGTGAATGACGATGGGAGATGGGTAAAAATTACTTACAAAATTTTCTATTTTAGGATCAACAAAACAAACAGTGAAATCTCTACCATTCAAATTAAACCACCCTTCGATATAATTTTTTAATAGAAAGCAATAAGAAATTTCAACTATTCTATACAATAAAAAGTTAAAGGAACTCCATTTTTAGTAGGAAGTTTGAAATTTAAAATAAGTGTTCATTCCTTTGTCGCAGAAATTCTGTTTCGCCAGAGGTTCAGTCAATTGGGATTGCGGTTGGGGTTGCTAAATATCATCGTCATTATAGAATCTATCTTTGGAGGTCACACGTTCATATATGTCCATAGATTGATTCATAGAGTATATTAATATTACTAGCAAAAAGAATATGAAATCCGCTCAATGTTTACTATCTTTGAACCCTAAAATTGCGCATGAAAATTTCATGTAAGTTTCCATCTATCATTTGTTTAAATCAGATTTCTCATTTCAATTTTCTTCACTTTTGATTCCTTCAATACCAACAAAAACAATCTTGTTTTTCTTTTCCAACAAAACTATCATGCATTGGACTTCTATAAAAAAATAGTTTTAATCACTATTTATAATGCAACACAGAAAAATTATGTCTTTCTTGCGTGACCATAACACAATTTATGTCCTCAAATAATTTTTTATTTTTTTATTTTGAGACAGACAAGTCATGTCTTCTTTTGTTTGTTGAGTCATTCTTTCTGTTGGTTTAAGACTAGTAAGTAGTAAATTATAATATAACAAAACTAGAATAATATTAGCGCTATGCTTCGAATATTTTAATTGTATATTAATTTTTATATTCAAATAATAGAATAATTTTCTAATATTCTTAAGAAAATTAGTAATTATTAATCAAGTGTTGCATTTCTCTTACTAACACATTCATATATAATTTTGTTTGAATTTTCTCATCATTTTGAACTCCATATTGATATGATTCCGATTTGATTTAAATAACTTGTGAAAAAGCTTATTATACAAGGCAAATCTAAGTAAAATATTGTATATTTAGAAATTAAAATAACATAATTAGATTGTAAAATATAAGTTGGATTATGTATGAGAATATAAAAAAGATTATATAAGAGAAGACTCTGTAAAATCATGTATATTAAGAAAATCAAATTTATATCATTAGACTTCTAATTTATATTATAATAAATTGATTAACACACTATATTTTTTTCAACAACATTTTTTGATTTCATTTTGCCACATCACCATTTTCTATCAGTTGTACATTGAAGAAATTTTGTTAAATCTTAGTATTTTCATTTCTCAAAATGATTGATAGTATGTGACAACTTAATTGTGGTTTAATTAATACTATCATATAACTGGTTTGATGTGTTTTTCTATCCCTGGGTTTCTTGAGAAGCACCAAAATTATTGGTTTCTCAAAGTTTTTGATATTCTATGATAATTTAGATATGATTAGCAGAACATCATATGATTTGTTTGATTAATATTTTGTGTTATATCATCGTTTTATGGAATTGCTACATTAAAAAAATTTGGTACATTTATACATATAGTGTATACATACTGCACATAATTTTGACAACAAAAAAACAATAATGAAAAGATTAATATTAGTATTTTATGAAAGTCAGTCATATTTGTATCTCTTATGTATCACCATATTTCCCCCCATGAATAGTTTATTCTTTTCTTCAAATATAATCATAGTATCATTTTTTTCCTATTTTTTCTATATTTTTCTCTCTTTATGTTGTGTAAAGATGATAATATAAGAAAATAAATAAAATAATTATGTACTAATTTTAGAACTACGAACACAAACATAATATAATATCAAGAATCAATTATTATAACGGTATGGTTATTCAGTAGATTGTTAGCCGTTCTCTTAACATTTTTTTACGAAATTATTCTATAAATTCTTTTATTTTTCAAACTCAACTTTTAAAACACAATTTTTTTTTTTTACACTAGACAAGAAATCAATATGCAACATAAATTCAGAAGTAAGAAATATCTGCAACTCAGTTTATACAATTATATATATATATATATATATATATATATATATATATATATATATATATTAATTTTAAATATTATTTCGATTTTGTATCATTATACTTTTATGCAATTTTTTATAAAGATGAAAAATACAATTAAAATATTCGTAGTGTAGTGTGAATATTACACCAGTATAATAAAGGATTCATTTCCATAAATTTATTATGAAATACTAATCAATTTTGCTTCTTTTAGAATCATCCACGTAGCCTTTCTTCTGAATCGTTGGATTGAAAATCCAAGGGTTACTTTTCGGATATGTGCTTTAATTAGAGTCTGAAATCTTATGCTTTAGTTTGAACCAAAAAATTTTAGAAAAATGATACGACAGAAAAAAATAAAAAAATTGTTACAACTCAGAAAAAAATAGAATCTTAAAATTCATAAAAAAATGAAAAAAAGAGTTAAATATATTAAAAGATATAAATTTAAAAACTGATTAGAACTTCAAAAATCCAACAAAATAATATTGTTTGATATCCGATCCCCACTAGAAATTATGTTTAGAACGAAAAAGTGGGTTGAAAACACTAAAAGAATTATATATTACCATTTTTCAAAGAAATCTACTAAAGAAACCCTTTCATCAAATACGTTTAGGATAGCAATGTAGCTGTACAAAAATCTTTCTGAAAAGCCGTCAAATCCACTGCCATCAAAAGAAACCACAATTTAATCAAGAAAAGGGAAAAAAATTATGAATTAATCAAGGAAAGTCTTCGAAAACCCTCCCATTTCAGTCAAAAAAGGAAAGATTGAAAACCTAAAAAAGTACCAACTGACAAAGGCGATAATTCCACAGTAGGATTTAGAATTTTTATGGTATTCGACGGTATAAGATGTTGTCTTCTTCATGGTGGTGAGTCGACGGCAGGGTCGAGAGGCCGTTCATGACGAGAAGAAGGACAACTTCTTTCTTTCTCCGGCGTCAGTCAAATTGCTGCAGCCGTCGCGTGGGATTCATGTCGATCGAGAGAGAAAGAGATTATCCATGGGTCTCTTTATAAATTAGAATTTTTGAAAAAATTGAGGTGGGATTTTACCAAAATTTGGTGGTAATTTGGGTCATGAGTGGTGATTTAGGCTCAATTATCCATTATTTTCAATTTTTTAGAAAGTTTAAAAAACTATTATCAAAACCACTAATAATTTAGCCTAAGTAAATTGCTGATGTCATATGTATAAAACATTTTGCCTCCACTACATAAAGCTCTCTTAGAAAGAAACAAAGAAGAGACCAATGACAATGGGACATCTGCCTTAGTCTTTATGTCCACCTGATTTTGCCTCCACCCCCACCCCCGCCATTTCTTTTCCCCACCTCCGCCCTATATTTGCCTACCTCCGTCATGTCAGTGTGCCTCTGGCCTTCTTCACCTCCACCTCCACTTTTGAGATTTCGTAATTTGTTTCTTGAGTTGTGTCTTTCGTGAATCAGATGAAGAGCAGCCGGCCTATTCTTGACTAGTGAGATGATTCAGATTTGATTAATCACTAAATTTGATGGAAGCTCTCAAAAGCGGTAGTGGAACCACTAATTTGGCTTGACAGTTCCCTCTCTGATATGGTTGAGATTTGTAGGCAATTGAATAAGGTGTAGATATATTTTTGAAGAGTTTGTTGTGGAAATGTACTCTAATAATTAATAATCAATAACTTCATGAAGATATTCCCTCAATTTCCTTTAATTTCTTGAGATGATGTGTTAATTAAGTCAATTGTGGTTCAATGCACCCATAGTTTAACTTCAATTTATAATTAACCACAAAACGATGCAATAGCAAGAAAAAACCTGGATTTATTAAATGAACATCTGAGAACTGGGTCTTGACCCAGTGGTCTCACCACTTGCACCTCACATGGGAGATCCCCAGTTCGAAACTAGGGCCTTTCCCCTTTAAAAAAAAATTAAATGAACATGTTATAGATGTCGTACTCACAGTGATACATGAGATAACCGAACTTCGCATTGGAGATAAAGTATATATATTGACAAATATAATCATTTCTGTTAAACTGAAATAGCATTTGTGGTGTAGAGTTGATTGTTGACATAACAAGCTGCTATATGTTTTTCTTTTTGATTCTCAAGTACATGATTGTCTATTGAGCTACTTGTTATAAAAATTGGTTTTGTCAAGTTTCGAATCCACAACTTCTGAATTGGTAAGGGTCTTATCACTTTACTAAAGATGAGTTGACAATTGATACATGTTTTAAATGTGACTTCTATTTGAATCTTTAGATGAGTCATTATTATCAATGTGACTTAAATACAAAATGTGATTATATATAGAACTCAAGTAAGTATATTTTTCTGGTAATTACCTTCTTATTTGTTCTTTTTGCTACTTATTCAATCTATAAGTGTTTAATCTTATGGATTTGTACATGTTTGCATAATTGAAATATAAGAAAGTATTCTTCCTGATGGTTATGGATCTGATAAAGCTCCTATGAGATTTTTGGTTCATTGTACTGTTTATCGTCAGAGACATATTCCATGCTTCCTATGGATGCAAATTCATATAACTTAACAAATTGGAGTTGCTATTTCCTTATAAAATTAACAGTCATTTGAATCTATGTAGAGAAATACTACGTAAAAAAATTAATTAAAACATTAAATTTATCAGTATAATTTTCCGAAACAGAGCGAAGTTACCCTCTAGTTATTATAAATTCTAAAGAAAGAGGTTTTATTGTAGGCTAAAATGAGATGATATTTTTATCACTCTAAAAAAAGTGGTTTTTTTTGTGGGATAAAATAAGATGATTTTTCATCTCCAAAATATATGTTTTTTGTGGTCTCAATTGAGATGATTTATCATTTCTCTAAAGAAAGAGGTTTCATCGCGGGCTAAAATGAGATGAATTTTTATCTCTCTCAAGGAAGAACTTTCATTATGGGCTAGAGTGAGATGATTTATCATCTCTCTTGAAAAAAAAGTTTCATTGTGGACTAAAACGAGATGATTTTTCATTTCTCTAAAAAAAGGAGGTTTCATTGTGGGCTAAAATGAGATGATTATTATCTCTCTAAAAGACGAGGTTTCATTATGGGCTAAAATAAGATGATTTTTTCTCTGTTAAAAAAAGAGGTTTTGTTGTGGGCTAAAATGTGATATGATTATCCTCTTAAAAGAAGTTTAATTGCTATGTTTTTTGGGCTAAAATGGGATTATTTATCATCTCTGTAAACAAGGAGGCCACATTGTGATGGGCTAAAGTGAGATGATTTATTATCTCTTAAATAAAGAGGCTATATTGTTGTGGGATAAAATGAAATAATTTATCATCTCTAAAAATTAGGGTTTCTTTATGGGCTAAAATGAGGTGATTTAGCATCTCTTTGAAAAAGGGGTGTTATTGTGGGATTTATCATCTCTCTAAAAAAAATAGTTATATTGTGGGATTTATCATCTCTCTATAAAAAGTTTCATTATGGGCTATGAGATAGAAAGCAATGATGTTTTTCTTAGCTTTCCTTCGTATGGTTGATGATTTATCATCTCTCCCTCTCCCTCTCTCTCCCCCTCCCCCTCCGGCTCTCTCCCTCTCCCTCTCTCTTTCTCACCCTCTCTCTCTCTCTCTCTCTCTCTCTCTCTCTCTCTCCAAAGAGGTGTTCGAAACATCAGAGCGACTTCTGTCACCATGACATGGCATGATCTGATATAATGTATTGTAATTGGTTTCATTTTGGGACAATTTTGATGAGGAATCAGCAACATGTGCAGAGATGTGCAATAATTGAGCAAGCATAAAATTAAAACAATAATATTGTGATTAAATGACTTGAACCATTAAGTCGGAGTCAAATCATGTTTGTATTTGATGGGTGTACATGACACTTCTCATGTCGTATGAGGATATTTCTTACATTTCCTTCTTTGTGGGTGGATGCCATATTTTCAGATTTCATTGCTTATGAAGATCCCCCTTTGAATTTGTCCTTTTGTTCAATTTGAACTCTTTTTATCTCATATTTGTGTTATACAATGCATGCAAAAGAAACCTCATTGTGCTCTTGAGCTATAACTTTTTGTTATGGCAGATGAACCTCTTTGGGACAAAAGAGAACAAAAGGAAAGAAAAATAATTTTTTTTTTCCAAATTAAGAACTTCATGTTGAAAAATATTTTGTGGCTTGGTTTCACTAGTATTTCACCAGGAACATTTGACATATACACTAGAAATGAAGCTTAAATATTAAAAGCTTCCTGAAATATACACTTCACATGATGGTTTTATTTGGCAAATTTGATGATAAATCAGCAATTTGATGAACCATTAAGTGGAGTCCAATCAAGTTTGCATTTGATGCTAGTTTGAAGGAAGAGCAGTCATATGAGGATATGTCTGACACTTCCCTCTCTGTGAGTGAATGTATCTTTGGATATTTCTGACATCCCTCTTTGTGGGTGAATGTCATATTTTCGGATTTCGCAGCATGATGATCGCCCTTTATAGTGTGATTTGTATTTGTCCTTTTGTTCAATTTGGACCATTTATCTCATATTTGTGTTATACAATAATGCATGAAAAATAACTTAAATGTGTTAAGCTATAGCATTGTTATGGTAGATGAAACTATTTGGGGCAAAAGAAAAGAGTAGGGTTTTTTTTTTCAAAAATCCCCCAACTTTTCTGAATATGTAACGGAGCATTGTTTTGGTGAAGGGTTGCCACCTCTTTCATCCCGTAGCGCACAATTTCACTAATATGTGAGATTGTTAGAAAGTTAGTTATATTTTAATACATGGTTTTTAGTTTTTGGAAGGAAAGAGTTTCTGATATTAGTTTTTGGAAGAGTATATAGAAAATTCTATTGGCCGGTTTATTTAAGAAATACATGTTTGATTTGAGCTCTAGTGTGTAATTGTCTCGGTGTGTGTCAGAGCATAGTGACTGTTGTGTCTCATGGAACCACTGACGGCACTATGCATCATTGTTGATGTCACTTTCATGTTTACCCTTACAAAACTTTAAAATATCATCTATAGTTGTTATAAAACATGCATGGAATTATCATGTATTACTCGCCTCTCTAGAAGTGGGAGTCTCAATGTACTCTTCCAGAAACTCAAAGATATCATATTTGGTCTTCCAAAACTCACTACTAGAAAATTGTTTTTCAGTAAAAATGATTTTTTTCAATAAGGATGCCGTTATCGATATATTTCATCAATAACGGTGTTAAAACACCGTTAGTAATAAGTACACAGCTGTTACTGATTGAAACTTTCTGTAACGACACCGTTACTTAAAAATGATACCCTTACTGATAATATTTACTGAAAAACAAAAAAATTTTGGCGCTATATTTTTAGCATTTTTACGTATTTATCAGTCACGGTATATGAAAAAACCTTTGGTGAAAACAATACAGGAATTATCAATCACTGTATTTGGAAATACCGTGACTGATATACCTTTATTTGCCCCCTCTTCTTTCGCTCCCCAAGTCAGGGGCTATTCTAGCCAAGAAGAAAGAAAACACAAAAAAGAAAGAAAAAAACTCCCAATCCGCCGCCCCTCTCTCTCACCGCCGGCGCCGCCCTCTCTCTCAGCAGCCACTCTTTACCTCCAACCTATCTCTCAATCTCACCACTCTCAATTTCAAGCTTGAAATTGAGTTTCTCTCGCTTTCCCTTCAAGATTCTCAACATCGACTTGATTTGTTCGTTGCTCCCTATGAAGGTATGATTTATTTAGTTTTTAATTTTGTTATTTTGTTGATTTTTGCTTTATTGTGGTTAAATTGATAGTCTTATATGCTATGATTTTCTAGGATTTTTTGTTTGGAGGTGAAGATAGAAGGAGCGCATTTCTCCACTCGCTCTCAATCGGATTCTCCCATTAGTAACCGCTCATCTTGGTACCATCTTTTTGGCCTTTGTATTTATTTTTATTTTTTAGGTTATAGTTTTAAAATTGTTGGAAGTTCTTGATTCTTGAATAATAATAATTAGGGATGATTTATTTTGATTAATGGTTGTCAAGATTAGGGTTTTGGATTATGGTTTATTTTTTATAACATAATTATTTTTTCATATTTAGGGTTTTTGTTTATTAATTATTTTTCTAGTATTTTTTATTTAATTTGTTTGTTCAAAAATGGTGGCTAAAATTAGAATTTTGGATTGTATTGTATGTTTTCTAGGGATTTTGATTTATTTATTTTTATTTTTATGTATTATTTAGGGTATTTTGTAGAACTCGTCTATTAATTGTATAAGTAGAGTGTAATATTTTGATGGTTAAATTATGTTATTCTTTTTGTATTAGGGTTCGTTAGGATTATTTAGTTAAGTTTAATTAGGAATTTATCATGTTTCAAATAGGATTTTAGGATCAAACAAAAATTAGGGATGTAAACTAATTTTATTTAGTATTGAATTTGAATTAGTATAATTAATCTAGTATTAACAATAATTAGTTTTATTTCTAGATAAGTAAACTATGTCGAACAACCGCGATTGGATGTATGATAGGGTTGAAGATAGGGCAATAAAACAGAGTTACGCTAATGGAGTGATAGAATTTATTCAATATGCTTTTAGTCGTGAGGGGAATATAAATGCATAACGTATAAAGTGTCCATGTATGAAGTGCCAAAACATTTTTTATTGCAATAGAGGTGAAGTTGAACTTCATTTAATGAAAATGGATTCATTCGAGAATACAAAATTTGGTATGTGCACGGTAAGTCTGACGATACGAATGAAGCGGGTGCATTGAATGAACAAGAAGTGGGTGCGGATATGGAACAAATGATATTGAATGCGGCAGGCCCAGACTTCGACAGAGATGAGCATCCCAATCATGAGAGTTCGCATGGCGAGCGCCCGAATCCTGAAGCACAAGCGTTTATGGAGATGCTCCATGCGGCTGATGAGGATCTTTGGGATGGCGCTGCATGTTCGAGGGAGAAAAAATTATCCGCAATTAGTTTATTGTTGAATTTGAAGTCGAATTTCGAATTGAGCGAGGTCTATTATAATAGAATGATTTCTATTGTTAAGAATAAACTCCTTCCGGAAAATAATAGACTTCCGTCTAATTATTATGAGTCGAAAAGACTTGTCAATGGATTGGGTTTAGGATGCGAAAATATTTATGTGTCCAAAGAATTGCATGCTATATTATGGTGAATATAGCGACAGTGTTCAGTGTCATGTATGCAAAGAATCTCGGTATAAGGAAGTGGGACCGAGGAAGAAGACACTTATTCCTCGGAAGGTTTTACGATATCTCCCTATTACTCCGAGGTTGAAGAGACTTTATATGTCTCCCCGAACCGCTCCATTCATGACATGGCTCAAAGATGGTCATCGGGATAAACCTTACATGATTACCCATCCATCTGACGCAGAAGGTTGGAAACACTTTGATGCAATTCACAATAAATTTGCTTCTGAACCGAGGAATGTACGATTCGGTTTATCAACAAATGGTTTCACACCATTTAATACAAACGCCGCCTCATACTCTTGTTGGCTCGTGTTTCTAGTACCTTATAATTTGCCGCCTGAGATGTGTTATAAGGATGATAACGTGTTTTTGTCGCTTGTTATTCCCGGACCCGAATATTTGGGTAAAAATTTAAATAATATCCTAAGGCCTTTGATAGATGAGTTGAATATGTTGTGGGAGAATGATGTAACCACATACGAAACAAGGGAAGTGTTGGAGAAAAGTGTGGCGAAAAAATGAAGAGAGAGTTGAAGAATGAAAGGAAGGAAATGGAGGAAAAGATGATGCGAAAGGTGCTCGCCGCCGCGATGAAGGCAACAAAAACTGGAAAATTTTGCGAAAATTTTAAGTGTGAATGAAGAAGTTTTGTGAAAAGAAAAATTAGAAAAGGTAAAAAGAGAAATACGGCCTGACATGATGAGTTGCCTCTCGCCAAGCGCTCCCGTTTTACGTCTCGAGCTCGACGCGTGTTCGTTCATCCTTCCTTTTCTTCTGCGCCGTTTGGCGCTTCGACCAACTCCTGCTCATCAAACCACCACGTGTCATGATTTTCGTAAAATGCCTTTAAGCGGTGGCCATTGACCTTGAATGCGTCCCCTCCTTCCCTAGAGATTTCAAACACTCCAAAGGGAAAAATGTTGGTTATAGTAAATGGGCCTGTCCATCTGCTCTTCAACTTCCCGGGATGCATTCTCAACCGAGAGTTGAACAACAAAACCTTATCGCCAACCTTGTACTCTTTTTTGCGAATAAGTTTGTCGTGAGCGATGGTTAGTTTTTCTTTGTAAATTCTTGAATTGTCATAAGCTTCAAGACGAATCTCTTCCAATTCTTGAATTTGCATTTTCCTTAATACCGCATCTTTTGGGTAATCTTGATTTACCTTTTTGATTGCCCAAAAAGCTTTGTGTTCAATTTCGACCGGTAAATGACAACTCTTTCCATACACAAGTTTGAAAGGAGTCATCCCTATTGGTGTCTTGTATGCGGTACGATAGACCCATAATGCATCCCCAAGCCTTTGACTCCAATCTTTGCAAGACGGATTAACCACCTTCTCAAGGATTTTTTTAATTTCACGATTAGAGATTTCAGCTTGGTTTCGCCTTTGCGGGTTAGATTTCCCGTTGTTTAAACAGCTCGTTGATCGGTAGAATGTCGCCTTCATTCGTCGGGAGTCGACTGAGGTGATCGGCGACGAGGTTCTCTGCACCTTTTTTCTCTCGGACCTCCATATTAAATTCTTGAAGGAGGAGAAGCCATCGTAAGAGACGCAGTTTGCACTCCTTCTTTTTCATCAAGTACTTCAGTGCTGCATGATCTGAAAACACAACTACTTTTGTTCCGACCAAATATGATCGGAACTTTTCCAACGCAAACACAATAGCCAATAATTCTTTTTCCGTGGTCGTGTAATTTCGTTGTGCATCGTCAAGTGTCCTAGAAGCATAATAAATGACGTGGGGATCCTTATCGACTCGTTGGCCCAAGACGGCACCAACGCTTAGTTCACTTGCGTCGCACATGATTTCGAAAGCCTTCTTACACGCGTGGTTTGATTATCGGGGCGGTGCATAGCTTCTCCTTCAGGATGTCGAAAGCCTCCTTACACGCGTTGTCAAAGTCGAATTTGGCGTCCTTTTGGAGAAGGCGACACATTGGTTGCGCAATCTCGGAAAAGTCACGGATGAAGCGCCTGTAAAAGCCTGCATGTTCCAAGAATGAGCGCACGTCCTTCACATTTCGAGGGTAAGGTAACGTCTTGATTACGTCGACCTTCGCTTTGTCCACCTCCAATATTTTCTCTGAAACAAGGTGACCTAACACAATCCCTTGGCTCACCATAAAATGACACTTTTCAAAATTCAAGACAAGGTTAGATTCGACACACTTCTCCATTATTAGCCCCAAATTGTTTAAACACTCATCAAATGAGTTGCTGTAAATGGAGAAGTCGTCCATAAAAACTTCTATAAATTTTGAAATGTATTCAGAGAAAATGGAAATCATTGACCTTTGAAATGTACCTGGAGCATTACACAACCCGAAAGGCATCCTTCGATACGCGAAAGTACCGAATGGACATGTAAATGTCGTCTTCTGTTGGTCGGCAGGATCAATCGCGATTTGAAAATAGCCTGAGTACCAATCGAGAAAACAATAGTAGGGTCGTCCTGCCAACCGCTTTAACATTTGATCAATAAAAGGGAGAGGGAAGTGATCCTTCTTTGTCGCCGCGTTGAGCTTGCAGTAGTCGATGCAGACACGCCATCCATTTTGTATTCGTGTAGGCACCTTTTCGCCTTCCGAATTCTCAACAATTGTAATCCCCGTTTTTTTAGGTACCACATAGATGGGTGACACCCACTCAGAGTCGGCTACATCATATATTATGCCTGCATCGAGGAGCTTAAGTAACTCCTTCTTAACGACCTCCATCATCACAGGGTTTAGCAGCCTTTGAGCTTCCCTTGAGGGCTTCGCTCCGTCCTCGAGGGTGATCTTGTGCATACAAGTGGCGGGACTAATTCCTGGTATGTCGGCCAATGCCCAGCCTATCGCCTTCTTGTGTTTTATCAAGACTTCCACCAGGCGCCACTCCTGTTCGGATGTGAGGTTGGAGGCGATAATCACAGGTAGGGTTTCTTCTGGCCCGAGGTATGTGTATTTGAGGTTGTTTGGAAGAGGTTTAAGCTCGAGTTTGGGCGCCTTCTCAGTGAACGGTGGCATTCGTTCTCCCGAAATCTTGAGTTCCGTCGTCATTAGTCCTGAAAACGAAAAAACTTCTTCCATCATGCACTTTTCATAGTTAGGCAAATTTTCATTTTCAATTTCTTGTATTAATGTGTCATTTTCATTGCCTAACAAGTTATCATCCTTCGGGATTTCTAATGTGTTCACATTTTCTAATTCTTCCCATAACTCATCAAAAGAATCATTTAAAGAATTTAGAGAATGAGAAGACTCCCCTATCAGATGCTCGTCGACGAGCTCATCAATTTCGTCGATGATAGAGATGCTCGACACACTGTGGTCGTCTGGGAATTTTATCGCGTCGAAGATATTGAAGGAGATCTTCTCATTGTCGAACTCCATTGACAAAGTGCCGGAATGACAGTCGATATGAGTTTTCGCTGTCCTGAGAAATGGTCTCCCCAAAAGAATGGAGGAAGAATCTACAGTGCTTCCTATTTCGATGATGTAAAAGTCGGCTGGGAAAACTAGCCCATTCACCCTGACCAACACATCTTCCACCACTCCTAAAGGTTGGATTGCGGATCGATCTGCAAGGGTCACCACGACTCGGGTGTTCTTCAGACTACCCAGGTCAAGAGTCTCATAAATAGACCTGGGCATTGCATTAATCGCAGCATCCAAGTCAAGCATGCATCTAGCAAACTGATGATGCCCAATTGTACACGGAATAGAGAAGATTCCAGGATCTTTTTCTTTTGGGGGCAGTCTGGCATCTAGGCTTAAAACAGCCGAGAGGTTCACCTTCTCATTCCTTTTTAATCTTAGCTTCTTAGTGCACAAGTCTTTCAAGAACTTTGCAACATTAGGGAATTTTTCGATGGCGTCAACGACGGGAATGTTCACCTCTACCTTTTTAAAAATCGCGAGCATATCCTTCTCGGCCTCTGCCTTTTTGTTCACCGCCAAACGGGACGGGAATGGTGCTTTTGGCACGTAAGTTCTCTCTTCCCCTTTTTTCCTTTTCTTCTTCTTTTCCCTTTCCTTGTACATTTACATCCGCATCCACACTCTTATTTTCATTCTCAACTACATTTTCATCCTCTAACCCTAATTCTTTGTCTTTCTCCCCTTGTTCGTCACGCCTTTTCACAACAATCTCTTTTTCCTTTCTAGGAAATTCAACCTTTTTCCCGCTTCACAAATGAATGGCGAGCACCGGTTTAGTGTCAGGTCCTCTTCCTTGAGATGAGAGTTTGTTATCAACCTGCCCTTTCAAGATGTTCACCTCATCCGCCATTTGTCTCATTTGTGTCTCCATGTTTTGAACTTGTCGACTCGTTGTTGCTTGACCTTGGCTAAGTGAACTCATCTCAGTCTCTATCGATCCTAATTTAGTTGTAAATGTTGAAAACCCATTCATCATGAAAGCCATCATTTTGTCGAATTTCTCGTCGAGAGAGGAAGGTTGAGTGCTTGACGAAGAAGGGAGAGGAGGTGGTTGTTGTTGCGCGTTGGGGTGAGTGTACAGTCCTTGCCTTTGGGGTTGGGGAATTGGTTGTTGATTCTCCTCCGTTCTCCAACGAAGGTTGGGGTGTTTTCTTCCAGGATCGTAAGAGTATTGAGGTGTTTGGTACCCATAACCCCCTTGGTTTCCCCCATAACTTCCCATTGCATTCACATCTTGTTGAAGTGTTTCGCATTCGTCGGTTAAATGCGTTGTACTCCCACAGAACTCACACTTCTTGGGTTCAATTTTTCCCCCTATTGCATTGAGCATTTGGCTGAATCTCGTCTCGAAATTGGCGGTAATTTGTGACTCCATTGCCTTTAGATCCACCGCGTTGGTAGCATTGACTTGACCACCACGTCCACTTCGCCCTCTCATGCCTTCTACATTCGTCACAATGAGTTCTCGCACTTGGGAGGGTGTTAGGTGGTTGATGTTTCCTCCCGCTGAGCATTGAAGAAGGTGGGCGTCGAGGTCGTTCATGCCTTCGAGGAATTGAGCAATGAGAGAGGTTTCCTCCAAATTGTGGTTGGGACAAGATGCGCATAAACAGATGAAGCGTTCGTAATACTCCTGTAGGTTTTCTTCACTCCTTTGCTTGATCCCCGTGATTTCGGATCGCAGCGTTGCAGTGAGTGAATCAGGATAGTAGCGCTTGAGAAAGCGTTGGGCCACTTCCTCAAAAGTCCTGAATGGCCTGCCTTGGAGGTGATTGAGCCAATCTCTTGGAGCATCTCCTAAGGTATGATAAAAAAGAGTGAGTTTAATATTATCCAAGTCGTTTATTTTACCAAAGAGAGCCGTGCATTTCCTATCTAATTCACCCAAATGTATGTAAGGATTTGTTGGGTTTCAGACGTGCATAACGCAGCGGAAAAACAAAAATTTCGTCCAAAATCAATCCGAGGATCCGTGCGTATCGGTTAAATCAAAGAAATGAATCTTAATAATACCTTTCGGATTACGCTTAATCCGTGACGCTCAAACCATGCGTGTTGTCCATGCGTCTCTAAACCGGTTACCGTCCTAACCGATTTTACATCCATCTAGGCCGTCTAGGTCGAATCGTGCGGAAGTCATCTACCGCACACACAATAGGTCTCCACCAAAACTCTCAACAAACCGTTCTCATCTTCTTAGGCCGAATAGATCACAAGCGCCGAAAGTACGAACGCCTCTACCGGTGTCCACACGAACAAACTTCTTAAAAGGGGAAGAAGAACAATATATATGCTAGTAGCTTGTTCTCCTCTTGTATAAGAAAACTCTTCTTATTTTATCTCACAAAAGATGTATATAATTCCTCTCATATAATCGCACTCTTTCATTTTTATCATACAAAAAGAAAGCACCCTTTCATAATTTTGTCACACAAATTAGAAAGTATATTTTCTCTCTTTTGTCTCACAAAAGAGAATGAGAAATAATGAGAGAGAGAATGATTTGTTATATTATGAATTTGGAGCCCTCTATGTCCTTATATAGAGGTGAAGAGTCATGTCTCATCACACTAAAAGATGTGTATGACATCACTCATCATTATCCATATGCCATCATCTAGACTCTTCTAGATTACATGATCTTTTGTGCTCATAGTCTTTATATACATATATATCACATCTTATCACATAAGATGACAATATATTTTGTGACATTTTTATGCAACTCATCATATAAGTCGCTAGGATTTTCTGCGCCCGTTTCAGTTTGTTCTTTGTGTGTGACCCTGTAGGTTCACTTAATGTTGGCAATAGACTTGACAGTCTATAAATCATGAGCGGACTCTAGCAAGCCATCATGACTACCCAATTTAAGTGAATATCGGTGATCCGATTTACCTAATCAACAATCACGTATTTAGTCCCTTTGTCGTGCGATATCTATATCGATCATAAGGCATGTCCATCCTTATATTAATCGATTAATATTTCTTGATCCCAAATTAAACTGAACAAGAACAAATGACATTAATAAGTCTTATTAATTCATTTGAGTATGGCCATACATTTCTTCAGTTCAATTCATCAAGATGCCTAAAGATATCTCTCTCATTTATGAGAGGAACAAATGCCATCTTGATTGCACTCATCCCTCTACATGATTCATTGTATACCTAATCATAACCGTTATGACCACCCGGTTAAAGGCAGTGTTAGATTATATTAAAGTATAAAATTACTCATGTTGGGAACCGAGACAATCTCAGGTCAAAGGACTATAAATACTTTATGTTACAAGAATCGCTAATGACGTAAAACATGTAGCATTCTTATGGCGGGTCAGTCCAATATATGGTCTCTAACATATACCTATGTTAATGACTTGATAACTATTTATCCATGATCAGTAAAACATAATCATTAGTCAACTAATATACTGGTGTACATTTATAGCTTGTATATAAATATATATTTATATGTATCCGCAAGTATATTTGTCTCCACAAATATCCTATAAATGACCAGGGACGATTTAGAATAGCATTCATAACACTTTATAGTTTTACTATCAAAGTCACGCACTTTGATGACATAAAGCTGAATTGCATATTCATGGTCTATTTTAATTATAGTAAAATAACCTATACGCACATATTATATGAAATATTTTAGAATAAATATTATGTTTGTTATTACAATCCATCATCTAGGTCACAAACATTTTGGCCTAGGGCATAACACCATCAATCTCCACTTGCACTAGGCCAAATCAACCAAGTATCTCATACTCATTGATCTATGTGGTATCGCATAACAGTTGACCTAACATGATCACCATCATTTAAGGGATTGGGTTCTTAAATGGATTATCAAACATTGTCATATGTAAATACTTTGCATATTTTTTGTTATGTCCACCATAATATAAGAAGAATATTTTATCCTTCTCAAGTATATAATCGTACTCTTGATTATTATTTAGTGACTTTCACTAAGATTAAACTTATGTGTGCTTGTTACACTTAATTCACATCATATGTAATTATGCTCCCACTGAATTTCTTGTCAACATAAGATTTATCTTTAATTTTTGATAAAACCAAACTGTTTGGTTACTTCATCAAATAATAAATATTCACCTAGAGATGTTTGCTTTAATTCATAAATATATGTATGCAACTTGCAAACTCTTTTCAAATTTTTTTAGGATAGACGAAACTCTCAAGTTGTATCATATACATACTTTCATATGTTTCTATTAAGAAACAACGTCTTGACATCCACTTGGCATCTTTTATAGTCATACTATGAATATATGCCCAAAAAAAATTCTGAAATACATAAGCATGATGACTTGGAAAAATATTATCATAGTCTATACTATGAGTTTAACTTAACCACAAATCATGCATTATATGTTTGCACATTATCCATGTCGGTCTTTCTTTTAAAACCGTATTTCCATCTGATGGATCAATCAAATTCAAAATTTGATTGTCTGACATGGATTACATCTAAACTTTCAAAGTCTCTAACCATTAGAGCCTTGACTCATCATAGTCTATTAGTAGAATGTGGAATCATCATCTATGAGTACGAAATTTTTATCATTAGACACGAAAAATCTATATTCTTCGGGCCTGCGATAAATTCTAATAGATCTATATGAATACACTTATGTTATATACTCAGACTCTTCAACATCTTGAGAGTCTAGTTGATTAATTGCAGACTCAATCACTAGTTGAAATCTGAATTAATTTCCATCCGAGCATTACTGTCAGTATGTGGAATTTGAACTCTTCAAATTTACTCCCACTAATTCTTTTGGAAACACTTCTTCCAAAGTGATATAATTTTCGAGTAACAAACACTTTGTTCTCATAGTAATTATAGAAGTAATATCCTTTATTTTTCTTAGGATATTCCACAATAAGCACTAATCCGATTAGATGCATGATGCTTCAATTAAGTATCATATCCTCAAATCTTGATAAAAGATAATCTGATACACCTACCAGTCCATATCGCATATGGAGTCTTTTACAACTGATTTAGATGGAATTATATTCTGTATGGACGCAATAAGAGCATAACCCCGAAAGAAATAGAAGATATATTTGACTCATCATAATCAAACTATATCTAATAAAGTTCGATATAGTTATCATGATGATCAAACACTTGGTTCTCGACTCCTCGATCTCATCAAAGAAATTTGATTTTTCGAAGTCAAGTTTTATCCTCTACTTCATTATTTGTAACTTTTGAACTTTTCAAAATATTCAAATTTATTGGTTCAATAAAGTGATGAAGTAGTTTTCTCTAGCACCTTCACTCAATGATGAACATACATTACTATGTATGAGAGCCAATAAGTAACTTGCTTTCACCTTACTTTGTGAAAGACGTTTATGTCATCTTGTCTAATAAATAAGTTACATATGTCTCAAATGATTCAAAATAAAATGAATTTGAAAATCCATCTGAATGGATTTAATAAATGTTCATGTTATTTAAGTAGACCAAGCGACAATGCTAGATTTAAATTCCTAATATTAATGTTATAGATAGACTTATAATTATCTTGTTCGATATAACACAAAAGGTAATTTTTTTATTGGAACATTTCCAAAGAAAATTGACATTTGTGAATGGTGAAATTATTATTCTCAATAATAAATTAATAACCATTCATAGATAAACTCGAACTATAGATAATACAAAATTTATTGTCGACATTGAATAACAATTATTTATGTCGGCGATAAGTCTAAAAAGACAATGTAAATAAATGAGTTACATGAGAAAATGCAACAACTTTTGCTACATTTGCCACTCATATGTTAACATCATATTTAATCAATAGTCTACAACTTTGTCAGCACATTTTCACAAATGTGTGATTCACATCGTGTATCTAATACACATGATGTGAAATAGACAAGTTAATTTCTATAACAAAAATACTTGAAGCGGTAGTCACACTATCCTTTCATTCCCTTTTTCATATCTTCTTGAGAAATTATGGTTTTTTTCAATGAACTGATTCACTGCAAAAGATACTAATTCCTTACCTAAGGCTGAAGCCTCGGCAACATCTTGACCTTATCTTTGGGAGTACTTTTTACGTTCCTTTTAAGCACAAGAACATTATTGACAACACTTGTCCATGTTCATTTTAACGATTATAAGCATCTTATATTATTTGTCCTTCTCAAGGACCTATTGTGCGACATAAATAGATATACTATTCGATTTGAATAATATGCAAAGACTATTATTCTTTAAATTTTTCATATCATGGCTCCCACTATTTTTAATCAAATCAATAACCCTCAATCGCATTGATTCAGAAACTTTCAATCCATGAAGTTTCATAGTGAGACAAGATCCATATTTCAATTAAGTCCTAAGTGAGCTTTGGCTCATCGCCCAGAACTTAACTTATTTAGGTAGGAATAATTCCAATTGTATCTCATACAACTCTTGAACAACATAGGATAAGCATCATATGCCTGACGTATATATCCTATCGTATGCCCCGAGCCCAAGTCCGACTTGATAGCCCAGTTAAATCAAACCATGTCTAATCATCGGCAAAATAGTACCCAACACACTCAGCTTTGGCATGACCTATGTTGGCTCCCATTTCCCACATTCTCTCCTCCTAAGATTGTCCCTACATACCCAGCTTTGGCATGACCTATGCAGGGTCGATCAGAGTATCGAGAGATTTCGACTTATGGAAGGCATTTCATGACTTAATATTATTTAGAGGGATTTTGAATTTATTATTATATGTTATTATGCAATCTTCAAAGAACATCACATGTACCAATAGAATAAAGATAATAACGATGATATATCATGGCCTTGATCTTTATGAACTAACATAAAGATTTCCTAATCTATATTTCATCTCCATGAAATTTTTTAGATTGTATATGAAAATCTTATCTCCATGTATAGAAATCGATGAACTCTTTCATTGCCATGATGTGTGGTTTAAAATAAACTTGTCATCTTAATGATGTAATCATGATGGAAGATGAACTTCTTCGTCTCAATGATGTATGTGTTATGCCTAATGAACTCTCTCATTATATCAACACATATCAACAAATATATCAAGTATAAACATAATCATATTATGTTTCGATTATTTACCCATTTATAAAATATATATATATAAGGCTTACGAATGCAAATTCGGGGCGCGGTCATCATTGTCAACATTTGGTAGGTCAAAACTCAATGTTTGATTTGGTCAACATTTGACTCGGTCAACGATCAACATTTGACAAGGTCAACAGTCAATGGTCAATATTTTGACTAGGTCGTGATCAACTTTTGACCAATTTAATGGTTAACAGTCAAGGAGTAAATTAGTGTAGTCAACTGTCAACAATTAACAGTCAATATAATCAACAATCAACATAGTCCACAGTCAACACAGTGGTCAACAGTCAACTGTCAACATGATCAACATGGTCAACACCTGGTCAACTTTGTCAACACACATTTTTCTACACATTAATACATCATAGTCATCTTTTCATGAATTCAATACATCACATGCAACTTTTCATGAAATAATGCATCACATGCACCATTTCAAAAAGGCAATTCATGGTATGCACCCTTTCATGAAGACACAACTATTCAAGAGGTCGCAACTCTTGTGATTGCACCTTTTCGGTCGTACCTCTTAGTTGCGCATGTCGATTTCACCCGTTGGTCGCACCTCTTGTCGCAACCGTTAGTCACAACCTATTGGACGTGATATTTGGATCATATCCATTGGTCACACCCTTTAGTCACACCCTTTGGTCGCACCCATTCGTCGCAACCTTATGGACGTGACATTTGGATTGCATCCGTTGGTCACACCCTTTAGTCGCACCCTTTGGTCGCACTCGTTGGTCGCAACCTTTCGTCGCGTCTTTTGGATGTGACATTTGAATCGCATCCTTTGGTCACACCCTTTGGTCGCACCCTTTGGTCGCAACCTTTCGTCGCGTCTTTTGGATGTGACATTTGAATCGCATCCCTTGGTCACACCCATTAGTCGCACCTTTTGGTCGCACCCTTTGGTCGCACCCTTTGGTCGCATCCATTGGTCGCAACCTTTCGTCGCGTCTTTTGGATGTGACATTTGAATCGAATCCCTTAGTCACACCCGTTAGTCGCACCTTTTGGTCGCACCCTTTGGTCGCATCCATTGGTCGCAACCTTTCGTCGCGTCTTTTGGATGTGACCTTTTGAATCGCATCCCTTAGTCACACCCGTTAGTCGCACCTTTTGGTCGCACCCTTTGGTCACATCCATTGGTCGCAACCTTTCGTCGCGTCTTTTGGATGTGACTTTTTGAATCGCATCCCTTGGTCACACCCGTTAGTCACACCCTTTGGTCGCACCCATTCGTCGCAACCTTATGGACGTGACATTTGGATCGTATCCGTTGGTCACACCCTTTGGTCGCAACCTTTCGTCACGTCTTTTGGATGTGACATTTGAATCGCATCCCTTGGTCACACCCGTTAGTCGCACCTTTTGGTCGCACCTTTTGGTCGCATCCGTTGGTCGCAACCTTTCGTCGCGTCTTTTGGATGTGACATTCGAATCGCATCCCTTGGTCACACCCGTTAGTCGCACCTTTTCGTCGCACCCTTTGGTCGCATCCGTTGGTCGCAACCTTTCGTCGCATCTTTTGGATGTGACATTTGAATCGCATCCCTTGGTCACACCCGTTAGTCGCACCTTTTGGTCGCACCCTTTGGTCGTGACCTTTGGATCATATTTCTTGGTCGCAACTCTTGGATGCAACACTTGGACGCAACCTTTGGATCGTATCCCTTGGCGGTATCTTTTGGACACAACTTCTGGATCACATCTATTCATTGCATCTTTTGATCCCATCTCTTGGACATAACTTTTGGATCACATTCTTCGGTCATATCAATTGGTCGCATTCTTTGGATGCAACTCTTGGATCATATCCATTAATCGCATCTTTTCTATTAAGAATATTCAGCACTTGAATACTCTTTATGCAAGCCTTATAATTATAAATCAAAATTATAAATGGTATCTAAATAGTATATATCACATATATACCGACTCAATTTAACCGAAACACGCACGTCGCTCTGATACCACTGTTGGGTTTCAGACGTGCATAACGTAGCGGAAAAACAAAAATTTCGTCCAAAATCAATCCGAGGATCCGTGCGTATCGGTTAAATCAAAGAAATAAATCTTAATAATACCTTTCGGATTACGCTTAATCCGTGACGCTCAAACCATGCGTGTTGTCCATGCGTCTCTAAACCAGTTACCGTCCTAACCGATTTTACGTCCGTCTGGGCCGTCTAGGTCGAATCGTGCGGAAGTCATCTACCGCACACACAATCGGTCTCCACCAAAACTCTCAGCAAACCGTTATTATCTTCTTAGGCCGAATAGATCACAAGCGCCGAAAGTACGAACGCCTCTACCAGTGTCCACACGAACAAACTTCTTAAAACGGGAAGAAGAACAATATATATGCTAGTAGCTTGTTCTCCTCTTGCATAAGAAAACTCTTCTTATTTTATCTCACAAAAGATGTATATAATTCCTCTCATATAATCGCACTCTTTCATTTTTGTCATACAAAAAGAAAGCATCATTTCATAATTTTGTCATACAAATTAGAAAGTATATTTTCTCTCTTTTGTCTCACAAAAGAGAATGAGAAATAATGAGAGAGAGAATGATGTGTTGTCTATGTGAATTTGGAGCCCTCTATGTCCTTATATAGAGGTGAAGAGTCATGTCTCTTCACACTAAAAGATGTGTATGACATCACTCATCATTATCCATATGCCATCATCTAGACTCTTCTAGATTACATGATCTTTTGTGCTCATAGTCTTTATATACATATATATCACATCTTATCACATAAGATGACAATATATTTTGTGACATTCTTATGCAACTCATCATATAAGTCGCTAGGATTTTCTGCGCCCGTTTCAGTTTGTTCTTTGTGTGTGACCCTGTAGGTTCACTTAATGTTGGCAATAGACTTGACAGTCTATAAATCATGAGCGGACTCTAGCAAGCCATCATGACTACCCAATTTAAGTGAATATCGGTGATCCGATTTACCTAATCAACAATCACGTATTTAGTCCCTTTGTCGTGCGATATCTATATCGATCATAAGGCATGTAATACGCCATCCTTATATTAATCGATTAATATTTCTTGATCCCAAATTAAACTGAACAAGAACAAATGACATTAATAACTCTTATTAAATCATTTGAGTATGGCCATACATTTCTTCAGTTCAATTCATCAAGAGTCCTAAAGATATCTCTCTCATTTATGAGAGGAACAAATGCCGTCTTGATTGCACTCATCCCTCTACATGATTCATTGTATACCTAATCATAACCGTTATGACCACCCGGTTAAAGGCAGTGTTAGATTATATTAAAGTATAAAATTACTCATGTTGGGAACCGAGACAATCTCAGGTCAAAGGACTATAAATACTTTATGTTACAAGAATCGCTAATGACGTAAAACATGTAGCATTCTTATGGCGGGTCAATCCAATATATGGTCTCTAACATATACCTATGTTAATGACTTGATAACTATTTATCCATGATCAGTAAAACATAATCATTAGTCAACTAATATACGGTGTATATTTATAGCTTGTATATTAATATATATTTATATGTATCCGCAAGTATATTTGTCTCCACAAATATCCTATAAATGACCAGGGACGATTTAGAATAGCATTCATAACACTTTATAGTTTTACTATCAAAGTCACGCACTTTGATGACATAAAGCTGAATTGCATATACATGGTCTATTTTAATTATATTAAAATAACCTATACGCACATATTATATGAAATATTTTAGAATAAATATTATGTTTGTTATTGCAATCCATCATCTAGGTCACAAACATTTTGGCCTAGGGCATAACACCATCAGGATTGTCATTTCTATGTCCCTAAAAAATAGGTAACACATTTAATATTGCTGGATTTAACTTGAAATTTTGCACGGTGGGTATCACAATGTTTCCTGGATTTTGTTGAAGATTGTGTGCCAATAGTTCTCCTAATGTTCTTTCTTCAGCCATTTTCACTTTATCTTGATTTTCTAAATATTTTTCTTTGACTTTTAGATCTTGATATGATGATGATGAGTTTAAGCTTTGGAAAGGAAGGAAACTCCCTGATGATGAAGATCGGAAGTAGGGATGGTTCGGATGATTTTGAGCTTGATCTTGTGGCTCTTCCACTCGTGGTAGATCTATCTTTGGATCTAGAGGCTCTAAGGTAGGAGAAGCCTCCACTTCCTGATTTTGATTCGAAAAAGATGAAACACCTGACTCTCCCTTCTTCTTGTTGTTCCTGATGTCTCTCAACGTTTGATTCAAATCGGGGTTTTGAGAGATCTGAGGATTGCCTTTTTTCATACACCTTCAAAACAATTAAAACAAACACTAGAAAAGCGTGAGATCGATTAGTCAAAAATTTAATGCAAGCCACTTCCCCGGCAACGGCGCTATTTTGTTACAACGCGAAAACTTGTCGTTTGAGTAATCACGTGTTAACAAAGATATTTGTAGTTCCTAAAGCGTTCACAAAGTGTATATGTGGAAAACGAGTTTTAGGGTGTCGAACACAAAGAAGCATGGTCTTAAATTGTTAACTTTTTAATCTCACCTTTTATTTAGTGTGGTGGTTTAAGAGAAATTGTTGTTGTTTAAATAAGAATTGGATTTAAAAAGAAAAAGAAATAAAATTTATGTTGATAAAAAAAAGAGTAGGGAAATAATGACAATTTGTGTAACTTGAGAATCACTAATCACAAAAGATAGCAAATATTATAGAATTTATAAGTAAGGTTTAATTAATTCCCTTCCAAAAAGCAATTAATAAACTCATCAAATATCAGATCCACTCAAAAACTTCCACTTTTAAGTTGTTCTTATATTTGATTTAACCCTTATTTGAATAAAAGAAAGACTGTTCTAAGTCAATATTACTCAAACAAATCTCAACAAATCTCATAAATATTTAACGTCAAATCATTCTTCTAAATAACTCAACTTTAAATCTCATAAAAAAAATGTCAAGATTTAATCTTAAAATACCATAATAAATGTAAAGTTTCACTTAAGATTTCATCAACAAAAGCCACACAAAAAGTCTTTTCCCTACTTTTAAAACTACTCACTCATGTCCACAAAAACCATACTTGCATCAAATAAAATAAAATACAATAAAGAGAAAAATAAATCAAACCCTAAGTTGTGAATCGTTTTCGATCTCTCCCCTTCTTGGTCGATTTAGTACTTGCTCCTTCTAAATCAAGCACTTCTCTCTTCTCTATAATTCCATTCTCTCTCCTTACTCTCAAGAAATGAAGATATGAAGCTTGTGGACATTAATGGTGGAAAAGAAAAAAATGGTGGAAGAGATGAAATAAGAAATGAGTGTGAGAATTTGATGTAAGAATGGATGTGTGAATGATGATTCTTTTGAGAGAGAAAATGGGGTATTTTTATAGAGAAGAATGACCTAGAAAATATTTGGAAATAAGCTTGTGGGACTAAAAATTTAACTTGATCCGGATTCTTGAGTTGGGTAGCAATCTGGGGGGTCTTTAACATTCTTTGCCTTTATTTCTATTCAAATTCTGTTTGGGTGCAATTTTCTGGGTACATTTATCATTTCCCCTCAATTCTATCAGAATTCAACGGACTGGCCACGTGGCACCCTCTGATTGGCTGCAGCTAAATTCCAGTATCTAATCCAGCGAACCAGATTCTTCCACGTGTCGAAGTCAACCTCTGTTAAAAACACGTTTTGACACGTGGCGACAAGTGATTGGCTGAGGAGAGAATCCTCATACTGCGCTGCTGACAGCTGCAGAAAGTGTCCCGTGCATCTCCAGTTCTCTTCACTAGATGGTCCAGTGTTGCCCCAAGCGTGCGTTAATCAAGGAACGGAGATGTCCAGTCATTCGGAAAATGGAGGGAAAGGTGGTGGCAACAGAAGAAAACGCGTTTCCCCTAACGCATTTTGACACGTGGTGATGAGTGATTGGCTGAAACTTGAATCTCGTACTGATGCGTACTGACCTCGTCAGTGATGCTCCCCAATAAAAACTCGCCACGTGTCCTTCCTATTGCTGATAATAACAGGATCTGCCCCGTGTAACTTCTTGATTTGTTGATTTCCAACGGAGTCTGCCACGTGTCAGCATCTGATTGGTTGAAAATTGTTTGACTGGGTCAAAGGTTGACTTTGACCAAGGTTGACTAAATCTTATATCGCATATTCTTGGAGTTCTGGAAGGTCTTTTTTCGCAAGGTTTGTACCTTTGGATTCGTATCGTCGCGCTCTACGATTTGATACCTAGTTTGACCCCTTTTGGAAAAGTTGACTTTTGGTCAACTCGGTGTTTTCCCGGGTTTGACTTTTTATTCTTTTTGTGAATTTTGTAGGTCTCAGCTTGGATAGTCGGCAGATAAGGGTTTTAAGAATTTTGGAGAATCGTGTGTAGGGTTTTCGCGGAGATTTGTCAAAAATTCGGCCATCTTTGGCTCAGGATTTTCAGATAGGCTCATCGTTTGGAGTTGACTTTTCATCAAGTCGTCCAATTATCGTTTTCTCGGTCTTTTTACCTGAAAAATCACAAAAAAGTATATTAAGAGTTTCACAAATAAATTTTATTAATTTTAAACATTTTTTATACATTTTATGTGATTTAATGGTGAATTTTATGTAATAAAAAAAATCCTAAAAATGTATATAAAAAATACACATTACATATGTAAATACCGTTACTGATATGTATCAGTAACGGTACCCTTACTGATAATAAATATCAGCATGACCGCATAAGTAACGGGCACTCAGTAATGGGATCTGGTTACTATCAGTAATGGTTTTTTGCTATCAGTAACGGTTTTTTCACTCTTACTGATACTCTGTTTTCTAGTAGTGACTGCAATGATGATTTATCATCTCTCTATAAAAAGTTGCATTATGGGCTATGAGATAGAAAACAATGATGTTTTTCTGAGCTTTCCTTCATTTGTGTGAAAATTCCATTGGATTCTTAAATTATTTGGTTGATGATTTATCATCTCCCCCTCCCTCTCCCTCTCTCCCCTCCCTCTCCCTCTCTCTCTCTCTCTCTCTCTCTCAAAGAGGTGTTTGAAACATCAGAGCGACTTGTGTCACCAATGACATGGCATGATCTGATATAGTGTATTGTAAAAGAGCTGATTGGTTTTATTTTGGACAATTTTGATGAAAAATCAGCAACATGTTCAGAGATGAGCACTAATTTAGCAAGAATAAAATTAAAACAGTAATATTGTGATTAAATGACTTGAACCATTAAGCGGAGTCAAATCACGTTTGTATTTGATGGGTGTACTTGACACTTCTCATGTCGTATGAGGATATTTCTAACATTTCTCTCTTTGTGGGTGAATGTCATATTTTCAGATTTCACGGCTTATGAAGATCCCCTTTGAATTTGTCCCTTTGTTCAATTTGAACTCTTTTATCTCATATTTGTGTTATACAATGCATGCAAAAGAAATCTCATTGTGTTCTTGAGCTATAGTTTTTTGTTATGGCAGATGAACCTCTTTGGGACAAAAGAGAACAGAAGGAAAAAAAAAAGGATTTTTTTTTTTCCATATTAAGATCTTCATGTTGAAAAATATTTTGTGGCTTGGTTTCACTAGTGTTTCACCAGGAACATTTGACATATACACTAGAAATGAAGCTTAAATATTAAAAGCTTCCTGAAATATACACTTTACATGATGCTGTATTATCTCTCTCTCTCTCTCTCTCAAAGAGGTGTTCGAAACAGAACAAAAGAGCGACTTATGTCACCAATATGTCATGGCATGATCTGATATAGTGTACTATAAAGAGCTGACTGGTTCTATTTGGCCAAATTTGATGATAAATGAACAATTTAATGAACCATTAAGTGGAGTCAAATCAAGTTTGCATTTGATGCTAGTTTGAAGGAAGAACAGTCATATGAGGATATGTCTGACACTTCCCTCCGTGAGTGAATGTCATATCTTTGGATATTTCTGACATATCCCTCTTTGTGGGTGAATGTCATATTTTCAGGTTTCGCAGCATGACGATCGCCCTTTATAGTGTGATTTGTATTTGTCCTTTTGTTCAATTTGGACCATTTATCTCATATTTGTGTTGTACAATAATGCATGCAAAATAACTTAAATGTGTTGAGCTATAGCATTGCTATGTTAGATGAACCAATTTGGGACAAAAGAGAAGAGTAGGGATTTTTTTTCAACAATTCCCCAACTTTTCTGAATATGTAACAGCTATCATGATATTGTAAGTTTTTGTAATGGAAAATATGAAGTTCTCCCAAAGAAGTTTGCATTTGTATATATGCAAAATCATCCAAAAAGAGCATTGTTTTGGTGAAATGTTGCCACCTCTTTCATCCTGTGGCGCAATTTCACTAATTTGTGAGATTGTTAGAAAGTTAGTTATATTTTTACATGGTTTTTAGTTTTTGGAAGGAAAGAGTTTCTGATATTAGTTTTTGGAAGAGTATATATACAATTCTATTGGCTGGTTTATTTAAGAAATACATGTTTGATTTGAGCTCTAGTGTGTAGTTGTCTCAATGTGTGTCAAAGCATAGTGACTTTTGTGTCTCATGGAACCACTGACGGCACTATGTATCATTGTTGATGTCACTTTCATGTTTACCCTTACAAAACTTTAAAATATCATCTATTGTTGTTATAAAACATGCATGGAATTATCATCTATTATCGCCTCTCTAGAAGTGAGAGTCGCAATATATGCTCTTTCAGAAACTCAAAGACATCGTATTTGGTCTTCCAAAACTGCAATGATTAAATAGAAAGCAATGATGTTTTTCTGAGCTTTCCTTCATTTGTGTCTGAAAATTCCAATTTATTTGGTTGATGATTTATCATCCCCCCCCCCCTCTTCTCTCTCTCAAAGAGGTGTTTGAAACATCAGAGTGACTTATGTCACCAATAACATAGCATGATCTGATATAATGTATTTTAAAAGAGCTGATTGGTTTTTATTTTGGACAATTTTGATGAGAAATCAGCAACATGTTCAGAGATGAGCACTAATTTGGCAAGAATAAAATTAAAACAATAATATTGTGATTAAATGACTTGAACCATTAAGCGGGGTCAAATCACGTTCGTATTTGATGCTAGTTTAAAGTAAGAACGGTGTACATGACACTTCTCATGTTGTATGAGGATATTTCTGACATTTCCCTCTTTGTGGGTGGATGCCACATTTTCAGATTTCATTGCTTATGATGATCCACCCCCCTTTGAATTTGTCCTTTTGTTCAATTTGAACTCTTTATCTCATATTTGTGTTATACAATGCATGCAAAAGAAACATCATTGTGTTCGTGAGCTATAGCTTTTTGTTATGGCAGATCAACATATTTGGGACAAAAGAGAAGAAAAGGAAAGAAAAAAGATTTTTTTTTTCATATTAAGAACTTCATGTTGGAAAATATTTTGTGGCTAATATTCAAAAAAAAAAAAAAAAATTTTGTGGCTTGGTTTCACTAGTGTTTCACCATGAACATTTGACATATACACTAGAAATGAAGCTTAAGTGTCAAAAGCTTCCTGAAATATACACTTTACATGATGCTGCATTCTCTCTCCCTCTCTCTCTCTCAAAGAGGTGTTGAAAACAGAACAAAAGCGCGACTTGTGCACCAATATTACATGGCAATGGCAAGATTTGATATAGTGTAATATAAAGAGCTGAATGGTTTTATTTTGCCAATTTGATGTGATAAATCAGCATTTTGTTTAGAATTGAGATGAAAACAATAATAACGTGATTAAATGACTGGAACCATTAAGTGGAGTCAACTCTTGAAACCCTTGATTTCACTTTTACCGTGCATGTACTAGAAGCAAATTGTGATATTATTTATTGGGAAATTTGAAAAAAGAAAAACTGTGTTATTGCTGATATGGTTAGAAGCTAAGGCATGTTTGATTTGTGGACTTTGAATGAAGAAGCACATGAATATATGACCAGTCTTTGGCAATACACGTTCGATTTGAGCTCTAGTTATATAATATAATATTATACTACATAACTTAATCCTGGCAGGCCCCTATAAGCAGATTTAGCCACGTCATCAATTTAATTTCATCTGTAGGATCAAAATCAGATGGCCATTATTTCCTTTCTCCCTCTCTTTAGCTTTCTCTTTCTTTCCTTTGGAGTTTCCGCCTGAGCTTTTTCACTCCTCAATTCTCAGGTTCTTCTCTCCGCTCTCTCTCTCTCCTCTCTCTCTCTCTCTCCCTTCGTCTCTGCTGGTGCCACAACTCATTCCGCCGATCTCTGTTTCGACGAACTCTCACTGGCTGGACGAACGAAGAGCCTCTATTCGTCTTTCCCTCTCTTGCGCCCTTGCTGTATCAATCGTGAAAGACGACGGTGGCCGGGATTTTGAATTCTTTCTTTCCATCATTAGGTGCGAATTTTGGACTGTTTTTTGAACAAATCTTGATCAAATTTTGGCTCTTTTTCCAATTTCCTCTCAATTTACAGAATATTTATAAGTGAGGGTGATTTTGATGGACCGAATTGAAATATTTGGGGTTAATTGTGTTTTTATACTGCTGAAGTTGCTTTACTTAGGATTAATTAAGCTGAAATTTGCCCAAATTTGTGCTAAAATTTTCCCCAAAATAGAGTTAACTAAAATACAAATGATGTGCAGGAACTAGGGTTTTTCTATCTCTTCTTTTAATAACCATACTTGAATAGTTTGAACACTAAAATTAATTAAGCCTCAATTTTGTGCTTATTATGTATTCATTAACCTTAATTGTATATTTAAGCACTCGATTTATTTTGAAATAAGACCTTATTTTTTAAAAAATACAGGGGGGATGGGGTTTCTTGAAATATTCAGAGAATATAGGGTTTCTTTTTTTAATTTTTCTTTGTAATATATAATTTTTTTGATGGAATTAGGGTTTCATATGAAAGAGACACTAAGATGGCTGACACTGCCTCTTTCACCATGGAGTGTGAAGACCGCACCATTTGAAACATTCTTCGCATGTAATTATTCGTTTCAACCCCTCGATTTCTGTATTATTGCATTTTGTTCTTTTCAAAATTAATTTCATTTAAAAATAATTTTAGGCAGCTGCATAGGGACCCGAATTTTCTTTTTGCTAGATACAAACTTTCACATCCGTTGCAATATTATTAAAAAATACTTTTACTTAGAAGACCACATACTCATTACATTTTCAAAGTAGTAATCGATTTCACCGGCCATATCGGCATTGAATTTCATAGATGGATTTCTAGAGGTATTTTCTTCAATTTCACTATTTTGGAGATCTTTTTGGTTTTTTAGGGTTTAATTTTTTATTATTTAGGTACTAGAGGCTACTCAGACTCCTTGGTGAATATGAAAATAGGTTGTTTAGAGGAACTAACAAGATGCAGTTAGGCAGTCCATTTGGATGTTTGAGGTCAAAATCTTAAGTTCGTGTTTTCATAATTTATTTAATTTTTTTATATTTTATTTAATTATATATATATGTAGAATTTAGATGAGAGGTTTAGACAATGTTCTTATACTATCTGGTGACCATTTGTACAAAATTGACTAGATGGATTTTATTCAGGTTTGATTTAAAATCCTTTTTTTCTTTATTTGGATTAAAATAGTATATATAATAAAACTCTAGGACTAGGCATAAATACGACTACGACACTTGATATTTTTTTTTGGACTAAATTAATATGCATAAGGATTTAAATCCTGATATTTCATTTTCTTTCGTAACAATGGACGATAAATAATTTATTAATCCTAAATTAATTTACGTTCAAGAAAATTGGATGGTTGAAATCTTTAAAAGAAAATTGAAGGCTCATAACCATATATCAGATTTGTTGTGCATTTCTGGACATGCATTTTCACAACAAAATATATGGAACGCTAGATAATATTATGTTTTCTTTTTCTTTTGTTATTTATTTGTCTGATTTTGACTAATTAGAAGTTTCTTATATATGTTTGAAAAATTCTATATTTTTCTTTTGCAGCATTACTGAATGATTTGAGTTGGATTATGATCTTGACTTATGTATGAAAATAAAATTATTCCAATGATATGAGTATGAATTGACAAACATGAGTGTGCAAATATTAGTAGAAAATTTCGGGCAAAGTGCGAGTTATTTGCTAGTTATATTATATATATTAATCCTTGCGGGCCACTTGCACCATATGCTTCCACATCACCCAACCAATATTGACCATTTGATTTTGATCAAATGGTCACAATTTGTCACTAAAGCTTCTGTAACGGTTCTTTATAAATAACCGCTACTAAACGATTCTGTAACGGTTCTTTATAAATAACCGATACTAAATGCTTCTGTAACGGTTCTTTATGTATAACCGCTACTAAAGGCTTCTGTAACGGTTCCAATATTGACCATTTGATTTTGATCAAATGGTCACTTCTGTAATGGTTCTTTATAAATAACCGCTACTAAACGCTTCTGTAACGGTTCTTTATAAATAACCGATACTAAAGGCTTCTGTAACGGTTTTTTATGAATAACCGCTACTAAAGGCTTCTGTAACCCGGATCTTTATAGATACTAAAGGCTTTTGTAACGGTTCTTTAGGTATAACCGCTACTAAACGCTTCTGTAACGGTTCTTTATAAATAACCGATACTAAATGGTTCTGTAACGGTTCTTTAGGTATAACTGCTACTAAAGGCTTATGTAACGGTTCTTTATTAATAACCGATACTAAAGGCTTCTGTAACGGTTCTCTACAAGTAACCGTCGCGGAAATTTGTATTTTATATCGGTTATTTGTTAAGAACCGATACTAATCGTTCTATATAAATAAACGCTGTTGAATTCATTTTATATCGGTTATTTGTTAAGAACTGATACGAAAGAGAATTAGGCACGTCATCCCTTGAATTTCATCCGTATGATCAAAATCCAACGGCCATTGTTTCGCTCAGCTTTCTTCTTTTCTTTCTTTCTTTCTTTCTTTCTTTCTTTCTTTCCTTGGAGTTTCCAGAGGCCTCCATTCTCACGTTCTTCTCTCCACTCCCCTCTTTGCTCACATCTTCTCTCTTCGTCTCTGTCTCTCTCTGTGGTGCGACAATTCATTCCGTCTCTCTCTCTCGACGAACTCTCTCGCTGGACGGAGAACTTCTATTCGCCTTTCTCTCTCTCTTGCGCGCTTGCTGTATCAATCGCGACAGACCACGGTGGCCGAGATTTTGAGTGCTCGATTTTCTTCTTTAGGTGCGAACTTACTGTTTTTTGAACAAATTTTTATCGATTTTTTGCTCTTTTGCTCTTTTGCCATTTTGCTCTCAATTTACAGAATCTTTAGAAGTGAGAGATGGACTGAATTGAAATAATTGGGGTTTATTATGTTTTAATACTGCTTGAAATTTGCTTTACTTAGGATTAATTAGGCTTTAATTTGCCCAAAATTGAGCTGAAATTTTCCACAAAATAGAGTTAACTATTTATTATAACTAGGATTTTTTCTATCTCAATTTCCAGAATATTTATAAGTGAGGGATGGATTGAATTGAAATAATTGGGTTAATTATGTTTTAATACTGCTGAAATTTGTTGTGTAGATTTGTATAGAAAATTTGGCTGTTCATGAAATAAATTTATGTAATTCAAAGTTGTCATTTTTTTATATTTAAAATGCTGAAGTTATGTTTATTTTTTGATAGAAAAAAGTCAATGTTATTCTAGAATTTCAAATTTTCTGATGGTGGTTTGTATTGTTAAACTTTTGGAGATTCCTTTTTGAGATACAAACTTTTTGAGATTCAAATTCACGGTTTCTCGAATAAATAATTATTTTAATAATTGAGTATTATGGTTGAGATAGATATTCAGATTTTATTAGTTTCAACCCAAAATTGAGCTGAAATTTTCCCCAAAATAGAGTTAACTAAGATGCAGATAATTTGTAGTAAAATTGCAAAAAGAGTGCCTAATTTAGAAAAAATGAAGAGTTTTTTTGGAATTTATAATATTATTTTTGCAATTTAGGCATAGAGTAGGGGTTCTTTGCAAATTTCCTTTTTAATTTTTGTTCAGTTTGTAACCAAAGTGAAATATGGTTTGGCTACGATGAATCGATTTTGTTTTGTGGCTTTGAATTTATATAAATGATACACAAGTACATATTTAAGATTTGCACTTTAAGGTTTTTTGGTTTAAGTTTTGAATTTATATAACTGGTACTCATCTTCATTTAATGTACATATTTAAGATTTTGTCGAAATTGCAAAAAAGCCCCCGCATTGTTCGAATTGTAAAAAAATCCTACTTTTGAAGAATGTAGTTTTCTTTTTGCAATTTCGGCATAATGCATAGGCTTTTTGCAAATTTCCTTTTCCGAATTTTTGTTCATATGGTACCTGTCTTAATGCAAGTGATTATAACTAGGGTTTTTCTATCTCTTCGTTTTATTATTTTTAATTAATTAATTTTCTTTTTTCGTTTGCTTAATAAGGACTCGCATCGGATAAAGCCGAGGGGTCGAATAAAGATTCGACGCATATTACGCAGCTACTTTGCGACAATCTTACGCTTTGGACTTCGCAATTGATCGAAGAAGGTATTTTAGAATTATCATTTTAGTCCTTGCAAAAGTTTGAAATTTCGTTATAAAATTGTGTACCTCATGATTTTGTAAAATAATCCTTTTTCGTAGTGAAAAATGGTGATAGAAAGTCTTTATGTAATTGTTTCTATTAATGACTTTGCCAAACCCTTAAATTGCAAAGAAAAAAATACGATTAAAAAAACCTAATTCTTTTTGTTAATTCATGCATAGTTTTCGACGAAATGGAAGAACTAATCGGAAAGAAAACCGAACGAAATAGTTCGAAATTCAGTACCTCATGTTCTACTTTTCAATTCCATTCTCAAAATTGACGTTAAACGGAACTAAGAATGCTTAGCTTGCTTTCTTCCCGTTCCTATTCTTCTGTTTTTAAATTTTGCTTGAATGAGAAATGGATCCGAATTGTAGTTTTTTCATGTGAGATTTTCCCTTTTAGTTATGAATTAGTTATTCTTTGTTTTATTTTGGTTTTAATTATGTTTTGTATTAAATATTTTGTTCATCTGAATTCTGAATCGCGGAAAGGAAAGCTGGTTTAGCAAGTTTGTAGTGGATTTATGAAAGATATATATCAATATATGGTTATTAGTATTTTGGATTACAAATTTTTGGCATTAATTTTGCATAATTATGTATAGTTTGGGTAGTTAATTGGAGATCTGGGGACAAATATATTACCAAATTCATTAACTTAATTTAATGAACTGATGCCGATTACTCTTTTTCATCATTTTCATTTTTTTTCTTTGACTTTGATTTAATAAGTATTTGATACGTCACACATCTCTTTATTCTACTCTTGCATCTAATTCCAATAAATTCACAATCCATAGTCAACTTAAAAATATCACTTTTTCGTAACATACCTCTTATATAACCTAATAATCCATTCCAAATTTGTAACGCATGCTACTAATATGTAAAAAAATTAGGAACAAATAACAGAGCAAAAGAAACGGAACATAACAAGTAATTTACAAAAATGGCAAACAGTTAGTAATTGTATCACCAAAGGAATATTTTACATATAGAAAATTGTAAAAACATGTAAACACTTAGCAGTTATTGTTGTAAATTAATGCTTTTTCAAAACAAAAAAAAAAATCTACTTTTAGTACATTTTGATTCCGCAAATTTTTGCATGTTGTTATTCTTAGGTTAGATTCCATACCTCAGTATAATATTTGCAACCATCTAATTTTTGTACAAATCAATTAATGTAATTTATGTATGATGGATGTTTAGTTCTCTCTCCTTGGGAATGGATGAGGAAGCCGTGAATAGGCGTAAAAGATTGGATTTATTGAAAAGGAAACGCACACAATTAGAGCAAGGGGAATCTTCGTCAAGAAGTAGAAAAGGTGTTTGTTTTCTCAAACTTTGTTTTATCACGATATTGTTTATTTTGAACTCTTAGCTATTTTATTTTATCTAAAATTTATTTATATTGTGTTACATAGGCACGGACAAATGTGTAAAACCGCTTGACGTAGGACTACCCGATAATCAATGCCAACATTGTGGTGCTTATTTTTGGTATCGTGAAAGATGTAAGAGATCGTCTACAATAGACAATCGAAAGTATAACTCCGTGTCTTTGTGAAGGACGAATCGCATTACCGAGTGGTAAGAGATCCTCCTGATTTATTAGGTAAATTACTAGATCCTAACAACGGGTCGCGATCATTACATTTCAAAGAAAAAATACGAATGTATAATTCTATGTTTGCATTTACATCGATGTGGGTAAAAATTGATGAAAAAATTAATGATGGTCTAGGTCCTTATGTTTTTAAAGTGTCAGGTGAAACATGTCATAGGATGGGGTCTCTTATACCTAATGAGGGTTCAAAACCAGTATATGCACAACTATATATACATGATACTTCAAATGAAGTACAACATAGAATTGATGCTTTCAAAAATGCACGTTCAAAAAATGAACCAAAACAAGATATTGTGCAAGCTCTTATGGAGATGCTTAATACATGTAACATTATTGTTAAAGCATTTCGGCAATACATAGTTGACGCTTATTTGTCGATTGAGAAAGAAAGATTGTCCTACTTAGAACATAATCAAGCATCCTTAAGGTGTGATAAATTTCAAAATGTCAAAAATGCTGTCGTAGAAGGTGATATGTTTGGTAAAAATATTGGTAAACGCATAATATTGCCAGCTTCGCATGTCGGAAGTCCTAGGTATATGTTCCAAAATTATCATGATGCAATGGCAATTTGCAGACAAGTTGGCCCTCCTGATCTTTTTATTACACTTACATGTAATCCGCAATGGCCAGAAATTGAAAGGATGTTTCTTCCAGACCAACGTTCTGAAGATAGGCCAGATATTATTTCGCGTGTTTTCAAGATGAAGCTTGATGAATTATTGAAAGATATTAAGGATAATAAACAATTTGGGGAAACAATGGCAAGTAAGTTCAACGACAGAATCAATTCATTATACTACAATTACCCAATATCTTATTTTGTTAATATATATTTTTTCCAGTTATTTATACCATTGAGTTTCAGACGAGAGGATTACCACATGTACATGTCATTGTCTGGCTTGCTGCGCAAAGCAAGTTGAAAAGCCCACAACAAATAGATGAATTTATTTCAGCAGAAATTACGGACCCAAAAATTGACCCAAGAGGGTATGATGTTGTCACTAAGTTTATGATACATGGTCCATGTGGCTTGGCAAACACCAGAGCAAGCTGCATGAAGAAAGGTTCTTGCTCAAAAGAGTTTCCAAAACCGTTTCAAAATCAAACTATGATAAGCGAAGATGGTATTGTTACATATAAGCGACGTAATACTGGCATTTCTGTTGAAAGAAAAAGTGTTTCTTTGAATAATAGCCATGTTGTTCCATATAATATGAATTTATTGTTAAAGTATCAAGCACACATCAATGTTGAAAGATGTTATATATCTCAGTTAGTAAAATATCTTTTCAAGTATATTTGTAAAGGCAATGATCGAGCGTATGCATATTTGCAATCTAAAGACAAAAAGAATTTTGCTGAAACCGAAGAAATCAATGAAATTAAAGCATTTTTGGATTGTCGATATATTGCTCCACATGAGGCCATTTGGAGAATATTCCAATATGACATACACTATAAAATTCCAAGCATTGAAAGACTTCCTGTGCATTTGCCTTTCATGAACAACATTATTTTCAATGATGGTCAAAATATGCACTATACTGTTAATGCTGGAAATGCGGAACGAACCATGTTAACAGAATGGATGGAACTAAATAAAAGAGAGCTATTAGCCCGACAACTTACTTACGTTGAAATTCCACAAAAATTCACATGGCATGAAAAAGACAAATTTTGGGATGTACGAAAAAGCGGAAAATGTCTAGGCCGAATATATTATGTGCATCCAAATTCTGGTGAATTGTACTATCTTAGGCTATTATTAAACTTTGCACGTGGCGCAACATGTTATGTAGATATACGCACAATTAATGATACTTTATACAACTCATTTAGAGATGCATGCAACGCACTTGGTCTTCTATCCGATGACAATGAGTCGTTATTTGCGATACAAGAAGCTTCTAATTGGGCAACATCATCACAATTACGTAGAATGTTTGTTAGTATGTTATTACATAGTGAAATTGCTGATCCATGTAAGTTTTTTAGTGCTTGTTGGCAACTTCTTGGTGATGATATTATATATAAAATGAGAAAGATATATGCATTGCCTGGTATAAAATTAACAGATGAGCAAATCAAGAATTATATTCTCCATGATATTGAAAAGATACTTATTGAGAATGGATCTGATTTACTAACATTTTCATTGCCATATCCACAAGGAGATTTTGGATACAATTTTGATAACTGATTAATAAGAGAAGAATTAGCATGCAATACCATAACCTTGATGAACGAAGCAGTTGATATGTATACATGTTTAAATCAAGAACAAAAGAACATTTATGATGATGTTATGAAGTCTATTGACCTTAATGAGGGCAAAATATTTTTCATAAATGGTCATGGCGGTACTGGAAAAACTTTCTTATGGCGTGCCATAATCTCAAAATTGCGTTCACAAAGTAAAATTGTCTTGCCTGTAGCATCATCTGCACTTGCTGCTCTACTTATTCCGCGTGGTCGCACTGCACACTCAAGATTTAAAATACCGATTAAAATAACAAATGAATCAACATGTGACATAAAAAAAGGTACTCAACTAGAAGAACTGTTGAGCAAAACCTCACTAATTGTTTGGGATGAAGCACCCATGAATCACCGCAATTGTTTTGAAGCACTTGATAGAACTTTAAGGGATTTGCTGGGTACTTACAACAAATACAATCGTCAAAAACCTTTTGGTGGAAAAACTGTTTTGTTAGGCGGAGATTTCCGGCAAACATTGCCTGTTATCAAAGGAGGATCACGCTATGATACCTTAAATGCATCAATAACCCGATCAAAAATATGGCAATATTGTACATTGTTACATCTAACTACCAATATGCGACTTTGTCGGCCAGATTAACACCAAGTGAAACAAAAGTTGTACAGGAATTCAATGATTGGTTGCTTTCCATAGGCAATGGTACGATTAAAGGAAAAACATTATTTGGATCAGAAGAATCTAATTGGATAGAGATACCGAATGATTTATTAATTAAGTGTAATGGTAATAACAAGGAAGCAATTGTACATGCAATATACAACAATTTTGATGTTAAGTACAATGATATGCAATATCTAAAAGAGCGAGCTATTGTAACTCCGACAAATGAAGATGTTGACAGTCTTAATAAAATAATGTTAAACATGCTTGCAGGTAATAGCAAAGTATATCTTAGCTCTGATGAAATATGTAACTCAACAATCTCTACAGATGAGCTTGAAGCAATGTATCCTATTGAATACTTGAATTCATTAAAACCTAATGGAGTTCCACAACATGAGCTAGAGTTGAAAGTAGGGTGCCCAATAATGCTTTTGCGTAATATAGATCAATCAAATGGATTATGCAATGGAACAAGGCTGATTGTTACAAAACTAGGTGATCATGTAATTGAAGCAGATATCATGATAGGAACTAATAACGGAACAAAAGTATGCATACCACGAATAATTTTCAATGTTAAAGATAACAAATTGCCTTTTATTTTAAAGCGTAAACAATTTCCTATGCGGCTTTGTTATGCAATGACAATTAACAAAAGTCAAGGTCAAACCCTCAATGAAATTGGTATATATTTACCACGGCCCGTCTTCGCACATGGCGAACTTTATGTTGCTATCTCACGAGCAACATCACGTGAAGGTGTCAAAATCTTAATAGAAAATCCTAACAATGAATTACCAAATTATACGCAAAACATTGTTTTTAGAGAGATATTCTTAGATCTAGGTACATGATACACTAATTTAGAAACAAAAATCAAATAAGCTATAATTTTAATTAATTTATTATTATACTAATACAAAATATTCCTACGTATTTGTAGATATCATTGAAGACAATATGGATTCAAGTTAACAATCAAATGTGCCATACAAAGATGTAATAACAATATTTATAAACTATATTTCTAGGCATCAACTCATTTTTTTTTCTATATCTTCTCTTTTATGAACTCTTTTTCCCTTCTAAATCTTCTCTTTTATGAACTCTTTTTCCCTGCTATTTTACTTACTATAAACATATGTAACAGTACTGAAGTATCTAACCAGAGTATGACACCGTGTTGAAAAAGGCAATTTTCCTTTGCTTTTCTATATTAATGGCAAAGGCTCTGAAATATACCCCGCTACGGGTTCATATGTGTTACTTTCTTTAATTCTTTCATTTTTTTGATGTTAAATTCTCTCAACTGATAACGTATGCTTAATAATTTGTTTAAATTTGCAGTTTATGCATTTTGATTGGTACCATAACCGGTACCAAGTTTTATGCGTACAAGGGAGGAGACATAAATATATGCAGTAAACGAGTGGGTCATATTTAATGTTTACTGCTATAACTATTCGTCAACAGGGGCTTCTTAAGTTTTCCTGTTGGCAAACCATTTTGCGTAGAAGTCTTAGGAAATCCTTCCCCAATTGTTTTGTGTTCTACTATTTCTTTAAAAAAGTATAAATTTGAGAGTATGAGATATTGGATGGATAAGATGGAAGTATTTTCAGTTTTGGAATGGTAGTTTTGATTTGTGTTGTAGTTTGGAAGGGTGTATTAATATTTTAAGTGTTTGGATGTGTATATGTACATGTGTTTAGTTTGATATTTTGAATTTATAAGGTGGAATCGTGAGATGTGGCTGTCTTTGTTGATAAGAAATGAACATCAATACCCTATCTATAAATTCTCACAATTGGATATGGATTTTCTGTTTTCTAAATTATATCACACCATGATTTCAATAGTTGTCTTCAATCATGTCAACTTATTATGATTTCAATATTTGTCTTGAACATAGAATTGGACTATATCATTTTATAATAAATATAAAAAACACTACTAATTATGCTTTATTCCAAATATGTTGAATTATAAGTTATCATATTTACACTAAGCATAATGCCATAAAAAACTCACGCAATGTGCAAATGATTTTCTACTTTTAATATTATGTTATTTTTTTTTCAAAATGTACAAGCGATCAACAAAACATTTGTTTCAATCCTTGATAAAGCAAATGCAGCTTCATCAAATATTGACAATACATGCTTTGATTTGAATTTATAAAATATTTTTTCGTCTCGCGCAAAGCGCGAGCTTTTTGCTAGTATATCTTAATCTAGGCGGTCCTCTCTCACCAGAATGCTCCACGTCGTCCTTTTAATCCTCATCGTAGAATCAAAATCAAACAGATAGTTTTCTCTCGCTTTTTTTTTTGTTTAATCTTTCGAATCTCCGTCCATCTCTCCCACTCTCTCTTCTCTCTGTCGTTCACTCTCCCCTCCTCACAGAGATTATCCTCTCACCAAACTCCTCTCTCGGCAGCTCACTCCACCTCTCTCTCTCTCTCTCTCTCTCTCTCTCTCTCTCTCTCTCTCTCTCTCTCTCTCTCTCTCTCTCTCTCTCTCTCTCTCTCTCGCGTGAGACGATGGGCCGGATTTCGCACACGACCAAAGTCCTCGGCTGCTATGAAAAAAATCTTCCAACAGACCTTCGCCGCGTCGGCACCGGATGAGAAATTCAAGCGCGCCTTCATGTGCTACCTCTCCACCTCCGCCGGCCCCGTCATGGGCGTGCTTTATGTCTCGGCTGGCTTTCTGTAGTGATAGCCGTCTTTCTTATAAAGAAGGAGAGAAGACCGAATGGAGCTATTACAAGGTATTCTTTGAGAAATTTGCAAGAAAGCCCGTACGTTATGCCGAAATTGAAAACAATCCCCTGCATTAATATGAGCATAATACATGAGACTCGATCTTTAATCTGACTCTAATTCAGCGCATTTCCATGGTAAGAAATACCAATATTATATATTTTTTTTTGCTCTTATTTTGATATATTGAAATTAACTGGATGAATTGTTTTGTACTGGTGCGGTCTGACTAAAAATCAGAAAGGCGTATTACTAAAAAAAAGGTTAACCTTTTGTAACGATTAATAATTTCACAGAAATAAATGATTTTTAATGAAAACTGTATTTCGTTTTATTTTTTATTTTTTGGGTTTTATTTTATTTATTGTTTGTTTTTATTTAGGTTTTGACTGGTATAACGGTGCCAGTATGCGTGTATTTAATTAATATTTTAGTTAGTGGTTTCAATTTGCTAACTTTTTTTCGTGTTCTGGATTTAAGGATGATATTGAGTTAATTCTTGCATAGATGTTGTTATGCTATGTTGCTGCAGAGGTGAGCTGAAGGAACTTTGAAGTTTGAATGTCGAACTTGCAAAAATTGTTGATTCCGTCAAATGAGCATCCAAAACTTGAGGTCAGTTTAACAAACTATTTTTTTCTAGGTATTTCACATTTTCCTTTTTGTTAGTGAGTGTGCTTGATTGCATGGTTGACGCTAATAGAGACTCTTTTGAATCAAGTAAAGCCAGTATAGGTTTAGTTGAAAGTTACAAAATTAGTGGAATAGGTGAATTAAAATCATTTGGTGCTTAATCGCGTAATTGAGGTCTTAGATGCATAATTAGGCTTAATTTATAATAAAAAACTATGCAATATAATAGAGATTTTATGGGGTTTATGTGAAGCCAGTATACACTTAATTGAACCTTAGATGCATAATTATTCTTAATTATGCTTTTTAAGTTACCAGCTTTACAACTCAATGATCACCAATGGTCTTTTTTACAATTGAATGATTTTTAATGATTATTATGAGTATGCTATTTATGTAATGAACCATGTATGTGCGATTGCAAGGCTTTGAGAAACTTTATTGTATGGTCTAAGTTACGTAATTTTTTTATAGGCTTTGAATATCTAGAAAAATAATCAAATAAATTAATATAAAAAATAAATCATAAGTAACAGATATATTAATTGATGCTGAAAAATATAGAATAATTAAACAAATTTATAATATTATCGTGCTAAGATAATAAACCTTATAACCAGAAAAATATCTAGAAGATAAATAATTATGAACCTCTCTACGCTTCTCTCTCTCTTTCTCTCGAGCTGGCTGTTGGGCTGGGATTTTGAATTAGATTTCCCTCTCTCGCCAACAAGACGACATTGAAGGTACTCAAATTTACAAATTATTGATATTTTATGAATTCTTGAGTGAATTTTTACGAAACTATTACTGATTTTCCTTTCAATTCACTGAATTTTTACTAAGGGTATAAGTGAGGGTGATTTTGATGGACTGAATCAACTTATTTGGGGTTAATTATGTCTCAACACTGCTGAATTTGGTCTACTTAGGGTTAAATGAGCTGAATTTTACCCCAAAGTAGGGTCAATTAAGCAGAATTTGTCCTAATTAGGATTAATTAAGCTGAATTTGGGCTAATTGGGGTTGATTATTCTGAATTTTACAATGCTCGGTGAAGAATGATGTTTGTTTCTTTGTGTTGATTTCAGGTTCTCAGCCTAGCTAGATATATTTTTTCCTCTGATCGGATGCTTTCTACCTTTTTCTACTTATTGTTGGTTGAACACAAACTTATCCTACTAATATTATTTATCATTTTAATAACTTTCGGATCGACGTGAGGGAATAAGTTTATTTTTCCATAGAAGATCTTCCAAAACACGTTGTTTGATTGTCTCATTTTCTTTATTTTTACTGGCTTCTTCTATATGCTCATTTCTTATACTCTCTAAAGTTAGTTGTCTTTCTACATTAATAGTAGTACTAATATTAGAAAGATAGTCTTACATATATATATATATATTTGTACCTTTTCATCAGTATTGGTAGTGGACATGATTTTAGCTTAACAATGGAAATCAAAATTCTCAATAAAATGGAGGTAACTTATTCTTTCTATTTGTAGGAAAAAATATTAAAAATAACTCCAATTGTGAATCTAATATAATTGATATCTTATTTCACGAAAAAACAGGGGGCATAATTAATTTTTTTTCCAGTCTTTAGGTGATGGAAACTTCCACTTCATATCAAAGCCAGTCGGATTCGTTCAGATCCAACCCACGCCAAACAACATTCCAGTCAGACCTAGACCCACAACACCCGCAGTGCAGTCATGCAAATTACCGATTTTCAAACCCGATTCGCTATATCGACAAGTTGCATGTAAAATTGTGGGTATTAGTCATGAAGTAAAGGGTTTAATTTTAAATTTGTGAAATTATAATTTTGAGAGCAGTTAAAAAATGATGGTGGAGACACTGCAAGGACTCCTCAAGAAAATGAGCTCATCTAATGATGGTTTCATCTGCAAGGTATATGGATTATTTATTACATTAATATTGTAGCACAAAATTAATATTTTTATATGATATTTCAATTTATAGATTCTGCTTAAAATTAGGTCATTGTTTTGCAAGAGGAACTAAAGTTAGCACTAAAGGTAAAAAAACTTCAAACCATAATCTTTTCCCAGATAGGGTAATTGTGAATAATATGGAAAATGTTACTGTTTTTATATGTGTTCACAATTTTTTCACTGAAATGCTTTTGATGATACAATTAATTATGAGGTAACATTATAAAACAAATAAAGTTATTTTTGGTATATAATCTTAATTCTTTTTTTTATTATTATTATTATTATTATTATTATTATTATTATTGTTGTTGTTGTTGTTGTTGTTGTGTTCAGTTTAGAATGATGATGCGAGAAAAACTGGATTAAGTGAGCAGTGGTATAGTTAGCATGACGATTATCGTTTTTATTTTGTGTTAATTTGGATTTTTTCAAATTATGCAAGTTCTTAATTATATATAATTTTGTGATAATTTTTGTGGTATAATTCATGTAGGTTGGGAGATGTCACTATCTAGCATATATTACTAATTAGTCCAGCTCTTGATCTTGCTCCTTTCCTTGACAGGGGAGGTAATTGATTTTAAAAAATTTCATTTATCTCCATTGATTTCCAACATTAATATATTTTTTATAATATAACAAAATTGAGAAAATTAGTTTTTTAATTGGAAAATTGTTATGTTAGTGCCTATTATATTCTGAAAAAAGAGAAGTAGATGAGCTAGAGGAAGGACAAGATAGAATGCCTAAGCTTTATTTTTTGAGTGCCCAAAATTAACATGGGAGAAAAATTGGGAGGGTGAGAGTTAGGAAAGAAGATACCTAATCAATTAAGTTTAATAATGCCTTAGAATTATGAAATTTGGGCATGCATATACAACTGAAAGTGTTCATTTTGTGCATGATTCTTGGTTTATGTATCAAACATGATGGATTAATGCAAAAATACTTTTTCGAGGTTACTTATTGTAGTAGCAAATGCTACACATTTTTAAGGGCATACACGCTAATGAAGATTATATGTTTAGATATCCTTGCTATTCTATTTAATTACTCGAGGAGATTTTCTAACCATTTTATTGGTTATGTTATTAAGGTTGTACTATATATATCTATATATAATTTATATTTGCTCATATAATCATCCAAAATTAGTATTGAAATACTGTTTCAGAAGCTAATAATTACTGATAATATATTTCTATTTTTTGTTTTGTAGATCGATGATGTTGGACAAAAAAAAGAATTTGTATTGGCTTGAACGGCATTAATAATTAGTAATAATATATTGTCCTTTTGTAGGTTGATTGTATATATATTCTGATTAAGTCAGTACTATAGTACTATCACATGTAATGACAATATTTCTGTTATATGTTATTGTAAGTATTGTATTGTCTAAATTCTAATTATATATTCTTTTGACAATGTTAGAAAATATATTGATAATGCTGAAGAATCATATTATCTAAATTGTCATAAAATTAATTCTTGATAGTGCTAAAGAATCTCGCGCAGCGTGCGAAGCTTCGCTTCTGCTAGTGTGTATAATTTGTCGCAGTGTGTGTGGGGCCCAAACCTTTTGTGTTTGTGCGGTAATATAGAGATGAGCTAGGCCCTCTGTTGTAAGCAAATTGTGATATTATTTATTTGAGAAATATGTAACAAAGCCCTTGCAATATGCCAATATTATAAAACATGCTACTCTATCGTTGAAAATTGTAAAAAGGCCATGCTGAAATTGCAAAAAGGCTTTGCTGAAATGTTAATGTACTATGAAGGAATACATGTATTTGAAGACTAGCCTTATACCTGGTTTATTGGAGAATTATTTGAGAAAGACATGTTTGATTTAAGTTATAGTGTGCTAAATTGTCTGTGTGTGCGAGGCCCAAAGCTTTTGTGTCTCATGGAACCACTGATTCAAAATGTTTCTAAAATCTATCATTGTTACTGTTGGCATAATTTCACGTTTTCCCCTACAAAACAACAAAATATCATTTATGTCTTCCAAAATGAAAATATCATGTATACTTTCCTATTAGGCTGAGGGCCCGAAATTTGAAAGTCATTCGAAATTGAGAAAATTGTAGCATATTGGCTGCATTATGCATGAATTATCTGAAACTGTTAATCTGGCCTAAAGAGAGGAGTTGGATTTTATTGTAAGAAAATCGTGATATTATTTATTGGAATTTTGCAAAAAAGTGCTTGCATTTTGCGGAAATTGCAGGAAAGCCCTTAGATTATTCAAAATTGCCAAAAATAATCTTGCATTTTTTTGCAAAGTTTGCATAAAAATAACTCGCCCTCAGTTAGAAACTAAGGGCATGTTTGATATGAGGGACTTTGAATGAAGAATAAATTTATATAGGACTAGTCTTTTGGATCGTTTATTTAAGAAATATTTGAGAATTACATGTTTGATTTGGACTCTAGTGAGAATAATTTGTCTCACTGTGTGTGGTGGCAGAAAGCTTTAATGCCTCGTGGAACCACAGATGGCAGGTTCACAATGTGCAGATTCACAATGTATGTAATATTTCTCGTTATAATTTTTGTCATAATTCCATGTTTACCCCTATGAAATAAGCCAGACCTTTTGTGTACAGACCTCAATTGACATGGGTTATACTGGTTACCAATCTAACTGATACGAACCTGACTAGATTTATTGAGTCTATTAGGATATGATTGCAATGAAAATGATTCAATTTAACCTCCAACATTTCAATCTACTTTTGCTCAAGTGGCGATGGTATAATTTGTCAACTGCTTAGTTTTATTTGATGGTTCTTGTGGTAATTTAAATTTTAGGAAAGTATCTCTCAGCACTGAACATAAAAAAATTAAGCTTAAAACTTCATTTTTCTCAACATAATTTTAGAACCTTCTTTGTTTTATGTTTGAATTGTATAATAAATATTACATGTTAATGTTTGCCTATTTTAGGTTATATTTTTTATAAATATACAATTTGAAAACCAAGTATAAACATGTGTGAACTGGTACAAAGGAAAGAAAGCTGAGATTACATGGTACATGTAATCTGTGTGAGGAAACAGTAGAAAATATTTAGTGCTTCCTTGTAAGTTTAGTTTAATTTTTTTTTACTTGATTATTATTTTTTGTAAGCCTCAAAATTTTCTAAATATCATTTACTTTCTTTTCTTTTCATTTTCAAGAATGATCAGTTAATTTCCCTCTTTATGCCTTCTTATTTATGCTTTTTTGCCTTTCTTACACCTTTTTGTCAAGGTAGACAATTACAAATAACTTTCTAATATTTCTTTCCCTCCCTGTTTCTTTGATATTGTACTCAATTCAGTTTCATATTTATTATTTTGAAAGAATTGCATTTGTTTACATAATCAACATCCCCAATAAATGATGTTTTAATATTTTCGTTTAGTGTATCAGTAACTAACAACAATAATCTCTTGTTTTTTCTTTGCCGATTTTACTTGATTAATTTCTAATTTCTGAATGGCTATTTAAAATAAAATGATTTTTCTATATTCAATTAAGGAAAAATTTACATATAGCCAATTTATTATTGGATTTATTTGGATTTACTTGGCCAATTTATGATTGGATTTACTCTTGATTTGAGAGACTTTCGAAATATTGAATTGCATATTAGCCTTTTGGCTGGTTTTATTGAAGAAAAATTTGAGAAATACATGTTGGATGTGAAGCTATAGTGTGTATAATTCGTCTCAGTGAGTGTGGGGCACAAAGCTTTTGTGCCTCTTGGAACCACTAGTGATCTCACAATATATGTTATATTTCTTATTGTTACTGTTGTTATAATTTCATGCTGGAAATCGACACATCATGTCTAAGTCTAAAGAATGGAAAATATCATCTATAACCCTCCTCTCCAGAAAGGGGAATTTCATATCCATCCATCAAAAACTGCAAATATCGAAAAGATAAAAATATTGGTATACTCCAAAATTTGTGAATTATGAGAGATTTTTTATGTTAGAACAATGAAACCATGTCATCGAATATTTTTTTTTCTTTTACTCCATCTTTCTCTTGATTTGTTGTGTAATATTAAATTGAGCTTTCTAAACTTAATTTTTATTGCGAGTAAATTTACATGATAACTATGAAACTGCAAAAATATTGAAACCGTTTGGCAAGTGGAATTAGTAGAATGGAGTTGGATTATGAGATGTGGAGAAAAAAGTTACGGAATTAACGAATTTTGTTTTTTCTTTTTTTGATGAAAAGGAGTAGGCTAAAAGTCCTACTATAATGTGTATTTTTATACACATTTGTAGGGTTTTAATCATCTTAAATTCAATCAAAATTCACATAAAATGTATGAAAAATGCTTAAAATTCGTAAAAATCATTTTAGATCTTTTAATACATATTTATGTCATTTTACAGTTGAAAAAACCATACAAAAAAGAATTGGATCAAAATCTAAATAATGGGCTAAAGATAACCAAATAAATCTCCACAAATCCCTACACAAGACCTCTACAAAATTTGAAAAACTTTTACATCTCAACTAACCAAGCCAACGTGAAAAATTCCACAAAAATCCAAAAGTAAAACCAAAGTCAAACCCCGAAAATCATTTTGTTGACCAAAAGTCAACTTTCTTCGAACGGGTCAAATGGGGTTCGAAAATAAAGGTCTCGATGAGAAGAATCCAACGGTACAAGCCTCTCGATCAGAAACCTTGTAGAACTCACTGAAAACCCTAGTCAAATCTGGTCAAACTAGTCAAAGTCAACAGCCAGTCAACTTTCGCCTGAAAAATTGTGAAAATTTCAAAATTCTCATAATTAGACATGCTTAATGTCAAACGACTCATTTCGACTAGCCTGGCCTGCCTGTAAGGTCTATTGGAGCCATAAATGCCGGCATTCACCGAAAAACGCAAAAAATAACTGTTCAACCCCAAAATCACCAATTTTTGAGCTAGAGTTTTCACGAGCTCATCATTTAATGCACAAATCTTTGTATTTTGTGATTCTAACGCCATTATCTTCTTCTTCTGCCCCTCTTTCCATGGATATAAGGAACTCAAAAAAAATAGTGCACGAATGAGGGAGAAAACTGAGTTTGAAGATGGGTGGTTGAAATTTAATTTTAAAGGTTAAATTTTTGGCTGATTTAAACTCGAACAAAATTAGCTCGAATTTCTCAAATAAGGTGATGTTTTCTTAATTCAGTGAGTTTATATGAGGTAGCAAGGTGTTTGAGGTCTCAATTTGATCTTGAAACGACTCGAAGTTAGAGTTTGGCCAACGAGTTGCCATTTTTTTCACCAAGTCAAAGGCTGTTTAGGAAATGTACTCGATTGCTTGTTCAAACTGAGAATTAAATTAGAGGAATAGGCTTAAATTAGAGGCTAATCGAGTTGCAACTCTGAATTTAAAAAGGTAACAACGGCATAACTGTTCCAAGGCTGAAGTTAGTTTCTTTGTTCGAGAACTGAGTAAAAGCCAAGTAATGGTGGAATTAGTCTAGAAACAGAGGAGAAACGGAAGGAATAACAGAAGAAATTTCGAACGAACCAAGAGAAGACTGGAGTCGCGTTGTCAGATGGCTACTTGATAAATAGCTACACACGCATTTTCATAGCATATGGCAGATTTTCTTCATCTCATTCTTCCCCATTCATCCTCCATTGTTATGATTGAGAGCTTGAAGAGTGAAAATTTTGACCCGATATTCGTCAAGAACAGGATCAGAAAAAAAAGAGGGAAATTCTATCTCTAGCTTGAGTTAGAAGTAAAGGAGAAGGTCCCAGATTAATCAAGGGAATGCTCTAGCTCAATCTTGGTTTGGTTACCTCTTGTTATTTTCTTATTTTTTTCAGATTCATTTTTTAGTGTAAATCATGATGAAAACTTGTATAAATCTTGTTAAATAGATTACACCCATTTGAGACGATACACCCATTTGTACTTAATGACATTCATCCCTTGAGAGCGTGCAACTAAAGTCCAAGTTCCATTCTCCAGTAGAGCATTTATTTCAAAATCCATGGCCGCTTTCCATTTTGGATCTTTTTGAGCAGTTGAAAAATAAGTTGGTTCAAATTCTTGGCAAGTCCAAGTTCCATTCTCCAGTAGAGTATTTATTTCAAAATCCATGACCGCTCTGCATTTTGGATCTTTTTGAGCAGTCGAAAAACAAGTTGGTTCAAATTCTAGACAAGTCGATTGGATTGGGTATTTAGAAACGGTGAATGTAGTGTATTCATTGAATATCTTAGGTTTAGTACAATTGGTTTTGCTTCATGTGATCATGCCATGAGTAGGGAGAGGGTCTGAGGTGGTTTGAGAAGAGGATGATGTTGTGGTAGACTCATCTACAGAGGTATTTGATAGTTGATTTGGAGATGGTGGTTCTATAGGAGGGGGAGATATTTGTTGACAAACTTATTGGGGAGAAGGCTGAGGTGATCGATGGACTACATTAGTGGGAACTAACACAGTCAGAGGATAATTTGATTGAGAAGATACGGAAGGCGATGGTTTGGTGGACACCAATGGTTTGAAAGGAAAAACATCTTCGTGAAACACCACATGCCTGCTTGTATACATCTTGTGCGTGGCAAAATCAAGACATCAGTACCCCTTCTGATTAGAGCAATAATCTAGAAAAACATAAGGTACAGATCTAAACTGTAGTTTGTTAGTATTATATGGTCTTAAGGAAAACATAGACATTCAATAGTTTTAAGAAATTTGTAATCAGGAGATTTATTGAATAAGAGTTCAAAAGGAGAAATAGAATGTTGATTAATAATAGGAAGTCTGTTAATTATAAAAACTGTGTTTTGGAAGATGTGTGCCCAATATTCTAAAAGTATCGATGCTTGGGATATAATGGACAATCCAAGTTCAAAAATGTGCCTATGCTTGCGTTCAACCATGTATGGGCAAGAAGTTTGATGTGTAATCTCCGGATATGACTTTGTCAAGAAAAAGAACTCTGAGCCGCCATCAGTTTGCATGCGCTTGATCTTTGTTGAGAGGAGATTTTCTATTTGATTTTTAAAAAGAGAGAAAATATTTTGCACATCTGATTTTTTACTTAAGAAAAATATCCAAACAAATAAAAAAAAATCATCAATGAAACTTACATAATAATTATAACCATTTAATGATTTAATAGGAGATGGACCCCATACATCACAATGAACAAGTTCAAGAGGTTAGAAGTTTTTGTTATGAATAATTTAGTATGGATGTCTATTTCCTTCTTGAACTTCTAAATACATCACCTCCATATATTTATGTATTATTATGTTAAGAACAATCTAGAATAGGGTGGATGTATATCTTTTCTTGAATTTTGAATATCATTATATTTGTATTTATTCTCTCTTATTTCTATGTATTATGAAGAGAATTGATCTTCCTATAAATAGAGCCTTACAATGTAAACAAGAAATACAACAATTGAATAAATAGTTTATTATCCTATTCTCTCTTTTCTCTATCTCTCTTTTAACTATTTCATAATACGTTATCAGCACGACTCTACCATACAGATTTGAAGTTTTAAAGATCATAACTAAAACTCTACTCCATAAGGTATAATTTCAAATTATTAATATTTCATTATATTTAGATTGTTTATTTTGGATTTCTTTTATTCAATTTTTTTTCTCCTTAAAACTCATTACTTTATGAGTTTCTTTTAAGTCACATATCTCTGCACCCGAAGTTGCAGATTATTTTTAGACCAATGCACTTGAAGTTGCGAAGCTATTGATAACCACAAGTTTCAATATTTCACATAAAATTGTAAAATGATCTAATTTTATTATTTCTTTTATATACATAGTTTTTCATGGCAAATCTCACGCATCTCAAATTTGTGGCTCTCGAATTATCGGGGAATAATTATTTATCGTGGGTCCTCGATGCAGAGATTCATTTGGATGTAAAGGGTCTTGGAGAGACCATAAAAATGGGAAATGATGCATCCCTTCAAGATCGCGCGAAAGCAATGATCTTCTTAAGGTATCACTTACACGAGAGTTTAAAAAATGAGTACCTTACGGTAAAAGATCCACTTGCGTTATGTGATAAGATGTATTTTTGCAGTCGTAATACACTTACCAAAAGAAATTTATAACCCCAAACTTAACTACAATACAGTAGACAGTGGAAGTAGGGGTCGAACCACAGAGAGCTATTTAGACTAAAACTAGGTGAAAGGATTACTCCTCTAATGAAAACGGACTCGAACAAAAACAGAAAACTAAAATAAAGAGAAACCAATACTGTAAGTAAAACCAAACACAAGACCTCAAACAAGACACACAATTGGGGGGGTTGTTGATTGGTTGATTGCAACAAAATGAAAGTAACAAATAAAGAGAAAACTTAAAGTAAAGACTAAGAGATGTGGTGGTTTTGTGAAATGAGGCATAGTTTCGTGTAGTGAATTTGTGTGTAACTTTATCCTTGATTATAATAATGAATTTGGAATTAATATCTTAAGTGCAGTAAGATGAGCTCTAACTGATAAATAACTCAAACGAAAAGATAGAATTATAGTTTAGATGAGCTCGTAAATAAAAACACTAACCTACTTGAATATCATAACCAATTCAATAGGAATCATTGGTTATTTAAATAAATCAAAAGCTCCTAAACAATGAGCTTGTTCAGAACTGTTTAGTTCGTTATGAGTTATTTGCACTTGGCTATTATTCAAATTCTAATGGAAGCTATTGAGCAAAGCAACCAAAAGAATTTTGTGGCCCTTGTTAATTACTACTGAACATCGAATTGACCGAAATAAACTTAAAACAATTCGTTGAGCATGAAAGATAATAAGTAAATAAAAACAGAATATAACCGTTCAAATGAAATTCATTATTAATGGTCTCAAAAGTTACAACACAAAAACATAAACACTAACTATGCCTCGAAGGGCTTACTCGAAATACATGGAAAATAAAGAAAATAAAATAATGATAGAACCCATTAATGAAGCGTGGATGGAAGGGTGAAGCTTGCTTGACTTGCCCAACTCCAAGAGAGAGAATGATGAAGTTCAAAAGTGATTAGAAATGATAACCCTCTCAAAAGGTGATCATGAGGGATGAATGAAGCTCCATGCAAAGAGTGTGAAGGGAGCATGACAAAGGCATGAAGAGTGCATGCACATTGCATGAAAGATCTATCCAGAAGATGGTCAATTTGGGTCTTGCAGACTTCGGAATTGGGCTCTGATGATATGGAATGAATTGTGGGCTTTATTCTCTTCTTTCCAACGGTATGTAGTATGTATATAGAGGGGGCACAGATTGTGAGTTATGGCCGAAATACTGAGGCTGTGTCGGCAGGCCCGAGTCTTGATTATTATTTCCATCTTGTACTCCAACATCTTTTCTCCAAGTTATGCTCCATCTAAATTGCACCTGAAATCACATAAATATCTCATCAGTAGTATCAACATTCAAGTTGTGATTATTATCCATATAAATAGAATATTAATACATATAATGGTGCAATATTACATATGTATAGGGTATAAAATGTGTATAATTAATGACTTATCAAATCACCCCACACTTAAACATTTGATCGTCCTTGAGCAAATATTATAACTTGTATTGGTAAGATGGGTCCGTTGTTGAAGATTCGCTCTTTACTTATATACCAGCCAATAATGATCTTTGGTCCCTTGTGTAAGATTCCATGTACTTTGGTGAAACTCGCACTCACTCTCATTTTATATAGTGGAATATGAATGTGGAATATGTGGAGTGTCTCTCATAATTTCTCTCAGTTCTCAGATGAATCATGATTTCCTACCTTGGTCGTGAGGGGAATTCTCAAGTTATGTTTGGTGGAATATGATGGAATATGATGGATAATATATATATATATACTACATAATTGGTTTGCTTGTCTACTTCGCCACTTTCGGTCAAATTGTCACTTGGTTTTCTAAACTCATGCCTCTACTCTCCGAATAGATATCGCCTATACCTCTATCTTCTTGGAATAATGAACCTCCTAATGTGCATACCTCCTAGCACCTTCAGTCATCTGGCCCAAAATGTGTCAACCTAACTGCTGGCCTGAGATGTATAACTGGGATCCACTCTTTCTCACAAATCGGGTAAACTAAGGTTTAGGCCATGTACAAGGGGAACAAGTTTGAGTCATGCAATATTTTTATTTTTTTTAATTAATTTATTTTTTTTTATTATTTTTGTTTTGTTTTGTTTGTTTGTTTTTTTTTTTTTTTTTTTTTTTTTTTAAGATTGTGACTCAAATCTATTAGGATTATAGGGGCCTAACTTTCCTTTGTGTCAAAAATAGGGTTTACCCGAGAATCTACTCTCATAAATTTGTCTCTAAGATGCATCTCCTCACGAATACACTCGGTGCACAAAGCTCATCTACTACACATAAGTCCTCAACTTCTGACACTAACCTCTACTTCCCGTCCCCAATCTTCTTATATAATGCCTAACCCTCCTTTTCCAAAACCAAGCAACAAAGTGACTTTAGAAGCTAATAGACTTGGATATTATTTATATATATACGAGATGATATAGTGGGTTATTATGGATATTATACTATAAACAACTTGAGTTCCGGGTCACGGTCCAATGGTAAGTCCTCACATAATTTCTCGCGCAAATCCCTAAATTTTTGGCACTCAAACAACAAATCGAGTTCACCAGTGACAAAAGATCCCTAAACCAACGACCTCAATTCTTCTTGAACTGGTCTATATGATCCTTTTGAGTCCAAACATGTTCCACCACATTATTCAATACAAGTTACAGTTCTCTCTCAATCTTTTTGATTTTTAATTGGGCATTTTTTTTTAATTTGAGGCTTAAAAATGGGTTTTTATTATTATTTTTTTATTTTTTATTTTTTATTTTTATTTTTTTAACTACCTAACATGCAATAAAGACTCCACCCCACACTTAAACTTTTACTCGTCCTCGAGTAAAGCTAAGCACAAAGTAGTGATGCAATGCAAGAAAAAGAAAATAAACAAAGAAAAACACAACCTTTATTGGCAGGGTTGCCTCCCAGTAGCGCCTCTTTTTAACGTCGTTGGCCCGACATTTCCATCTCCTCAAGCAGTGGATGCTGGCTCTCCAAGCTCGTGAATGTCAATCCAGCTCGTATCGAAACTCTCATGAAACCGCTTCAGCCGGTGCCCGTTGACCTTGAAGACTTTCCCTGAATCCAGACCCTGAATTTCTGCTGCACCATAATCGAACAATTTGGTCACAAGAAAGGGCCGTATCCACCTACTTTGTAGCTTGCCCGGGTGTAATTTGAGTCTTGAGTTAAACAGCAACACCTTGTCACCCACGTTGAAATCCTTGTGGGCAAGCTTCCTGTCATGATACACCTTGGTCTTCTCCTTGAAGATTCGGGAGTTCTCATACGCGTCATTTTGGTTCTCCTCTAACTCTTGGATTTGCAACTTCCGGTTGAGTGCATCGTTTGGGTAATCTAGATGGCACTTCTTGATGGCCCAATAGGCTTTGTGCTCGAGTTCAACCGAAACATGACAAGCCTTTCCATAGACTAGCCGATAAGGGGACATGCCTACAGGGGACTTGAACACAGTCCTGTAAGCCCAGAGTGCGTCATTTAGCCGAAGACTCCAGTCTTTCCTGGTGGGGTTCACCACTTTCTCCAAAACGCCTTTGATCTCCCTATTCGAAAGCTCTGCTTGGCCATTGGTTTGAGGGTGGTAAGCTGTCGAGGTTTTATGTGTGACATGGTATTGCTTCATTAATGCCTCGAAACTCCTGTGAATCAGAGATAGGGTATATGATTCCTGCATCAAGGAGCTTGATTATTTCCTTCTTAACCACTTCCATCATTGGAGGATTCAGCCTACGCTGAGGCTCACGGGATGGTTTAGATCCATCCTCCAATAATATCCGATGCATACATGTAGAGGGGCTGATTCCCTTAATATATGCCAGAGTCCATCCAATAGCAGTCTTGTGGTCTCTCAAAACGTTAACTAATTTCTCTTCTTGAGTAGCAGTGAGGCTACTAGAGATGATCACTGGAAGAGTGTCTCCTTTACCCAAGTATGCGTACTTGAGATGAGCTGGTAGAGGTTTTAGGTAAAGAGAGGGGGGGATTCACAATGGAAGGTTTGATGGGCTCCAGAGAGGGTTTCAAGTCTATCAAGGGAGGATAAGAACAAGAGGAAGAAGCCTCTCCAATAGCCAAGGCAGATAGACTTTGAAGAAGGTCCTGCTCATCTGGAGAGAGATCAAGAATGGTCTCGAGCAGATCTATGAACTCAAAAGAGGAGAAATTGTCGACACACTCATCAACTGGGTCGATGGTGCAAATAGCGGAGACATGCTCGTCAGAAGGATGCTTGATAGCATCAAAGATGTTGAAAGAGATGTTCTCTCCGTCAAATTCCATAGAAAGAGTGCCATTGTGCACATCGATCTTGGTTCGGGCAGTTTTAAGGAAGGGTCTTCCCAGAAGAATGGGAGTCGAACTCGGTGAGCTATCAGACTCATCCATACGCAGAATATAGAAATCTGCAGGGAAGATAAGGCCATTGACCTTAACAAGGACATCCTCTATAACTCCCTCTGGCACAGCAGTAGAACGATCGGCTAGTTGAAGGATCACCCCAGTCTTTTTCAAAGGTCCTAAACCGAGGGAAGAATAGATAGAAAAGGGCTTGACATTGATAGATGCCCCAAGATCAAGCATGCACCGAGCAAATTCATGGTGCCCAATGCTGCAAGGAATGGCAAACATGCCAGGGTCTTTTTGCTTCTCTGGAAGCTTCTTGCGAATAATGCAGAGACATTCTCACTCATTGTTACTCTCTCATGACCATTTAGCTTTCTCTTATTCGTACACAAGTCCTTGAGAAATTTCGCATAGCGAGGGAATCAACGAATGTAATCGAGTAGTGGAATGTTCAATTCCACTTTCTTGGAAACCTCTAGGATATCTCTCTCTGCCTCATCCTTTTTGGTGTTAACCGCTAGACGGCTAGGAAAAGGGGCTCTAGGTTTATAAGGTGGTATTTCCTTAGGCTTTTCTTTCATCTTCTCGGATTCCGGCTTAATTACTTCAATCTCTCCTTCACCTTGCATGTTTCCTTTACTCCCTTCTATTTCTTTACCACTCCTTAAGGTGATAGCACATGCATTCTCACGGGGGGTTTAGAGTTTGGGAAGGAAGTTGTGAGGACCCCTGAGTTTTTAACTGGTTTAATTCAGAGGATATTTGAGCAATTTGAGTGCCCAGATGTGTTAGGGCAGTTTTTGTATCCTTCTGAAAAGAAGTAGTTGATGTGGCCAAGGAGGTCACAATGTCAGAAAGACTTTTCAAAGCAGGGTCAATTGGAGGTGAAGAAGGAGAAGAATTTTGATTATGGATTTGAGGAGGTTGTTGTTGGTTTCCTGGGTCACGCCATCTGAAGTTTGGGTGATCACGCCATCCAGGTTGTATGTTTTGGAATAGGGATCATAATTACGGTTTTGACCCCCATTTGAATTTCCGTGTTGGTTTAGCTTGAAGATGCCGCAAGCTGTGGACGTGACTTTCTCCTCATCATGGAGTGTTGGGCACGCATCAGTGGTGTGTCCTGTCTGAGTGCAGGCACCGCATGCTTTTACTTCCATTTTGGTTCCCATGAATGAGGCCATCATATTAGCCAATCTATCTAATTTGGCGTCCATACCATTCACTCGCTTCTCCAAATCACAGTCTCTAATCTCACTAACTCCCCTAAGTCGAGATCTGGTTCTACTAGATTGGGCATTTTTTGTCATGGTTTCTATCAAGGTTCGTGCTTGCCTAACGGTTTTATCTATGAAAGCACCCCTACTAGCAGAATCTACATTATCCCTAGTCTCTTGAAGCATCCCATCATACAAGTGTTGAATCAAGAGATTCTCTGGGACTTGATGGTTGGGACATTTTGCACACAACTTCTGGAAGCAATCATAGTACTCGTAGAGGGTTTTCCCTACTTCTTGTTGAATACTACAAATCTGCTTCCTAATAGAAGCGGTAAGAGAGACAGAAAAATACTTGTCTAGAAACAACTTTTGAAGTTCTACCCAAGTTGTTGGAAAAGGTGCTAGATGGTAGTACCAGTCCTTTGCTAGGTCTCGAAGACTGTATGAAAACAGTCGCAGCTTGTAAGGACCTTCATCTTCAATCTCCGCCGGCATCATTGTTGCGGTGATATGGTTGAACTCCCGCATGTGAGAGTGCTGATCCTCTCCGGCACTCCCATTGAAGGTCGGTAATAATTGAAGAAGACCCGTATGGATCTTAAAATTCGGGACCGGTGGTAACACAATACCATACTGGTTGGTAGCAAAATCAAAGGTAGACAAGTCCCTAAGTGTCCTATCCTCAAAATTAGCCATGACTGTAGTATTACCTCTTGTAGCATGAGGAGGAGCTGGTGGAGTAGGAGGTTCACTTTCGCTATCCAAGTTCTCCACTTTTTCAGTTTCTTCGGCTGCTTTCGGTGTTTGCGGAATTGCTCTTCTTCTCTCCAGGTGTGTTCTCTCAATCTCCGGATCTAATGGTTCAAGTGCAAGATTAGAACTACGAGTAGCTTTCATGAATTGGAATCAAGTGTAAGAGAGAGAATTAGTGAATGCACGTAATGCAGACTCAAAGTGAAAATAAATAGTATGACTGACTCTGACAAAAAGTGAAAAAGATAACAAAGGTAACGAAAGTGTGACTCTGACAAAAAGTAAAAAAAAAATGTGACTGACAAAAAGTAAAACGAATTTGGTTTACTCTGACACAAAAGCAGACTTACTACACAAGAGAAGTGTGAATATTGACCTAGACTAGTCGCGTTGCTAGCTCCCCGGCAACGGCCCCATTTTGATAAGAGGTACTTTTGCAGTCGTTATACACTTACCAAAAGAAATTTATAACCCTAAACTTAACTACAATACAGTAGACAGTGGAAGTAGGGGTCGAACCACAGAGAGCTATTTAGACTAAAACTAGGTGAAAGGATTACTCCTCTAATGAAAATGGACTCGAACAAAAACAGAAAACTAAAATAAAGAGAAACCAATACCGTAAATAAAACCAAACACAAGTCCTAAAACAAGACACACAATTGGCGGGGTTGTTGATTGGTTGATTGCAACAAAATGAAAGTAACAAATAAAGAGAAAACTTAAAGTAAAGACTAAGAGATGTGGTGGTTTTGTGAAATGAGGCATAGTTTCGTGTAGTGAATTTGTGTGTAACTTTATCCTTGATTATAATAATGAATTTGGAATTAATATCTTAAGTGCAGTAAGATGAGCTCTAACTGATAAATAACTCAAACGAAAAGATAGAATTTTAGTTTAGATGAGCTCGTAAATAAAAACACTAACCTACTTGAATATCATAACCAATTCAATAGGAATCATTGGTTATTTAAACAAATCAAAACCTCCTAAACAATGAGCTTGTTTAGAAATGTTTAGTTCGTTATGAGTTATTTGCACTTGGCTATTATTCAAATTCTAATGGAAGCTATTGAGCAAAGCAACCAAAGGAATTTTGTGTCCCTTTTTAATTACTACTGACCATAGAATTGACCGAAATAAACTTAAAACAATTCATTGAGCATGAAAGATAATAAGTAAATAAAAACAGAATATAACCGTTCAAATGAAATTCATTATTAATGGTCTCAAAAGTTACAACACAAAAACATAAACACTAACTATGCCTCGAAGGGCTTACTCGAAATACATGAAAAATAAAGAAAATAAAATAATGATAGAACCCATTAATGAAGCGTGGATGGAAGGGTGAAGCTTGCTTGACTTGCCCAACTCCAAGAGAGAGAATGATGAAGTTCAAAAGTTATTAGAATGGATGCCTTGCACCTGGTTATATAACCCTCTCAAAAGGTGATCATGAGGGATGAATGAAGATCCATGCAAAGAGTGTGAAGGAAGCATGGCAAAGGCATGAAGAGTGCATGCAAAGTGCATGAAAGATCTGTCCAGAAGATGGTCAATTTGGGTCATTTGGACTTCTGAATTGGGCTCTAGTGATATAGAATGAATTGTGGGCTTTGTTCTCTTCTTTCCAACGGTATTTAGTATGCATATAGAGAAGGCACAGGTTGTGAGTTATGGCCGAAATACTAAGCCTGTGTCGGCAGATCCGAGTCTTGATTATTATCTCCATCTTGTGCTCCAACATATTTTCTCCAAGCTATGCTCCATCAAAATTGCACCTGAATTCACATAAATATGTCATTAGCAGTATCAACATTCAAGTTGTGATTATTATCCTTATAAATAGAATATTAACACATATAATGGTACAATATCATATATGTATAGGGTATAAAATGTGTATAATTAATGACTTATCAAGCGATGCCAGAGAACGGGAGGACTAACCAAGAGAGAGGAGATGCCGATGAAGTATATTCTTGCATGTGAGGTTTTTGAAGTGTGGGGTATCGACTTTATGGGACCTTTTCCCCCCTCATACGGTTTTGAGTATATCCTTCTGGCAGTCGATTATGTCTCCAAGTGGGTTGAGGCCAAGGCCACAAAACGGACAGATGCAAAAACAGTCGTGGATTTTGTCAAGGACCAGATCTTTAGTAGGTTTGGGGTCCCGAGAGTCATCATCAGTGATAGAGGAACCCATTTCTGCAATATTGGAACTCTTCTGTCGATTATCATATTATGCGGTAGTTGCATATTATATGTCCGTGTACTTGAGAGACTTTTCAAAAAATTAATAAATTGTCAAATTATTGCATGTAGAATTCAAGAGAGACTAATGAATTCAATGCAAGCATCAAATGGGCTAAGATACGACCAGGTGAAAACTCAGTGTAAATTTTTGGTTTTCTTTTAAATTTTAGCCCCAATCCAAGCTAAAATCGTGTTAATGCTAAGTATTATTACTATTAACATTATATAGTTCGCCTAATTTATTTCTCGTTACGATGGAAATTTAATTAATTTTTTGGTCTTTTGATATTTCAAGCAGTGTGATTTAAATTCAGAAAAGATGGAGTTTCAAATTGTATGGAACGTCGGACTACACGGTATGATACTCCAAGCCAATGAAAACGTGGCAAATCATCTTTATACACTCCTTGTTTATATTGTAACATATCATTTTCCTGTGAGTCCCATAATAATATTTGGTTGTTTTAATAAAAATGTAGCATCAATTCAATCAGATCCTTTTTTAAAATAATGTAATAATATCTATATCAAATCAGTAGTTCTAAATATAATATGACTTAATTTGATGGTTTTTTGAGAGATATAATTTGAAACAAACAATACAAGCTAGCTAAGTCAACCAAAAAAAATACAGTCAAAACCAGTCAATTAGGCGAACTATAGCATGTAAATATCACAAAGGAGGATCAAAGTTGTAAATCAGTGGTTCCAAAGAAGGATCAAAGTTGTAAATATTATCTCCTATGTAACAAATTGGAAGAAAAAATATCACAAGAACTCAAAGTCGAACTTTTCTAAATGGGTCGTTAAAGCCCAATTCTAATTAACCATACAAACAGCCCCTTTGAACTGGGTTATGATTTAGCCTATCCAAATCTAGTATTTCAAATCCATGGTTTTAATGAATTTCAATGCTCTGGTTATGTTTGGCAAAACCTAAGTAATTTAGATTTTTTTTTGTCAAAACAAATAAAAAAAACTTATCAAGGTTATTCTAGCTGGCGGTTTTGAATGGTTGGTATTTCAATATTTTTCTGTCTGACGAAATTTAATAATATTTAATTAATAATGTGCTTAGCTTTGGACATGCATGCTATTTATTATAGGCATATGACTTATGAAATAATATTTCAAGTTTATTATAACTAAGATAACTACATTGAAATGTAACAATGCATGTGAAATTTTATCCAATTTCATCTAATTTTGTGGTTGTTATATTCTCTCTATCTTTAGAAAAAGATAAAGAGATTATAAGATTACATATGCATCATAAATAGATAGGATCTGGTTTAAGTTACGCACTTCATGAACTCAATTCAAATGAATCCAATTTATTTTAGATATAATGAATCCAAATTCTAATTCCAAATCCTATAAATTATAATATTGGTCAGGTACAATGCATTATATGCATGTAAATGTACTGTCTTTTTCTAAAGTTGATAATTAGGGTTTGTCCACTTTCTCTCACCTCAGGTTTCAAGTCGTACCGTTACGGTTTAAGAAAATATCTTTTACACAAGTAGGTCTTATTATTTTTTTCTTCTAGTTATTAATATTCTGAAGAATCCTTTAGAATTTCTTCTGTGTGAATGTAGATAGATTCTCTCCCAAAAAATGGATAACTTTGTAATTATTTTGAAAAAGAAAAACATAAAATAAATGAAAGAAAATACAAAAACGGATTTTTTTTTAAAGAAAATCACTGTTGTATCCTAACATTTCGATAAAAATAAACTCTACTTAATAATTTGAATGAAAAAAGACTAAATTACAATATTTACATAATTTAGACCTCCAAAAATCTTATTATGCTTTTAAAATAAACTTCTCTGATGATGAATGAAATACATATAACGAGCCTTTTCAAATATTTGAATTTTCGCAATTTCCTATACACTGAAGTTTTTAAGTTAAAATTGAAAGGTCCAAATTATATGCATAAGAGTATATTTTTTCCTGTTTCATTTTTAACATGGTAAAAAAATAATAGAAAAGAGACAAAGGCTTAAAAGGCCAAGCTGTACAAAATCATCTTGTCTCTTAGTCTGTGCATGAAAACAGGGTGGCCACTGATTTGCAACATCTAAATATCAAGCCAATGGGGAGCTACCACGTCAGATGAAATAGATGAGATGGTGATATATTTTGCAGCAGGTTGCTCACATGCACCAGCTCTCTCTCTCTCTCTCTCTCTCTCTCTCTCTCTCTCAGAATCTTGAAACGTACGAAATTTCTGTCATTTTGTAGTTTTATTTCGTATAGATGGTCCCTTTTCTAATTCTTAGCTAAGACTTATTATTCAAATATGAATATTTTGTTTGGGCTAATTATAATTGGGAACTTTAGAGAATTTAAGTGCTAAATGAAATGAAAAAGTTGAGAAAGAGAGAGAGAGGTCCGTTTGTAGTTTTATTTTGTAAAGATGGTCCCTTTCTGATTCTTAGATTTATTATTCATATGAATGTTTGTTTAGGGCTAGTTATAATTTTTTGAATGGTAAGCATTAGCTTACCACTTGATTAATTAAAATTAATAGAGTTCCTTTTACATTTGATTATTTACAGGAACCGCAATGGACATTAATAATTTATCCTATTACAATTCCATATAATTCGTTAATGGACCTAGAATGTTGAACTAAGAATTGGTAGCTAACTGTATCCCATTCATTCTTGAACATCCATTAATATCCTTGCTGCTACACCCTCGACTCTATTTAGACGGCTAGTTATAATTGGGAACTTGAGAGAATTAAGGTGGTAAATGAAATGGAAAATTGAGAGAGAAAGAGTTGAAGGTTCTTATGTCTTGTAGGCTGCTAGAGAGAATTTGGTCGGACCTGTCCATGTGGGCCGGCTTGGAGCTTGCCTCTTGTCTCTCTCCTATTATACCATTTCTCTTTGGGATTTGATGCACTTGGTTCTCCCATATATATATAGTGTAGTTTTTACTTTAGTAAGTTAGATAATGTATATCATTTGCTAACATAGGATTTAGAAGATTTGGTTGATCAAAACTAGTGTTATGTTAATTAGTGATCAAACAATCTATTTGTCAAGGACAAATCTATACTACTATTTTTAACAATTTGATAATAATATCATAATCGCAAAGGGACTCATGACTTAGTAGTTGAATACAAAGTTAATAAACTATACGTCATGATTTCAATACACATTTATATCAAATAATAAGTATATCATAAAAAGTCTTCTTCATTTTATCAAAAAATTATAATATCATAATAATTATTAGTTTACTTCTAATTATTACATACTAAGAAGCAAGAGATTCATGTAACTTTATGAAATTATGTTAGTGGAAGAATAATCTAGATGCTTAATTAGCCAGTTAAATAATTAATTTTTGAAGTAACACGAAATTACAGTTCAACATAATAATTAATCGATTAATTGTATACTTTGCATAAAACCATTAGAACAACTTTTTTGGATATTATCAAAAACTCCATATCTTTTTCATTTCTTCAAAAACCCCCTATAAAGCAACTTGAATTTTTTTACCCCCTATAGGGTTAAGTTAAACATTTTTCATCCATTCTAATTTTTATTGACCAACTTGTTTTTCAAAGTTTTTATTAAAATGAATTTTAAAAAAATTCTGAAAAATATTTATAAATTCTGAAAAATATTTTTTACAAAAAAATTCAAAAAAAATATTTAAAAAAAAATAATTTAGAATTTTTACTGTTTTTTTCCAGATACTATTTTTTTAAAATCATAAAAAATCATAATAAAAAAATAATATTTTACTGAGAATAAAATTATAATATACAAATAAAAAAGAGAAAATATTTCATGTAATATAATACTATAAAATAAACTAATGCAACATAAAATTATATAATATAATAAAAAAATTAACTAATGCAGCATAAAATAATATAATATAATATTTATATTATGTTGAAAAACATTATTATATTTTTTAATTGAATTAAATATAATATAAAAATAAATAGAGGATATTTTGGTCAATGCAAAAATTGAATGGATAGAAAATGTTTAACTTAACTCCATAGGGGCTAAAAAAAAAATTCCATGTGCTTTATAGGAAGTTTTTGAAGAAATGAAAAAGATAGGGAATTTTTGATAATATCCAAAAATATTAGGGGGTTTTTAAAGAATTTCCCGAACAATAATACGTGCACATTAAATCATGTCACACGAAATCATGATCACACAAATGGATCCAGAATTTAAAGTCACATGCAAGCCAAGTGGGGAGTTGGAGGTTAACAAAAACAAAGGAAAGATGTGGAAAACTATGATTTTATATTTGTATTATATTTATTAATAGACCGTTGTCTTAATTATGCCTCCCCACAAACAATGAAACTTTGAAGGTGATTTTGTTGGGGTATTTTTGTGACATTCACGATTTTGACGAAAAGCATGAAATGTGCAAAATAACATAATTTTCAATCAAATGATTGAGTAAAATGATTAGGAACCGTACTAATTGAACATCAATTTTTTTTTAATGGAAAATGATTAGTTTTAGATGTTCTTTCTATTGACTAATTACGTAGTAGGAATAAACATTTCAAAATCCTATATCTATATTTTTGAAGAAAAATATTGTGTCTAATTTATAACTTAAAACACAAGATTACCAGCATGAACGGGTAAATCTCAGCCGTTGGCTCGAGTCAAGTCGAGCTCTCCTTTTCTCTTTTTCTTCTGTTCACTTCTCTTCTTTTTTCTTCTGAAATTTTCCTTCCTTTTTCTTCTCAAAGTTTCTATCATGAAAAAGTATATGGGGGCAGAGAGACAACAATTCCACGTGACTTGGGCCCTACGTATCTCTGTCCCACCTTCTTGGAAAGAAAATAAAAATATAATTAGCATCACAAAGGCATAAAACTATAAATTTATAGGACAAATGTAATTATCATAAGAGATCAAAGACTAGTAGTAATAGTAAACAGTATTACACTGTTGGTGCATGTCAAATCTTCCTCATCTCGTCTCAGCCAATGAGATTTGTTGAGGCCACGTGACACAGGTCCCACTTCGCCAAGTGAAGCATGGCAGACGATTCATCAAGTTCCTCGATTTTTTTTTAAAGCATTATTTCCGAAAATAATTCAGCAAATAGCATTATTTTGGAATAAATTAGTTAGTTAGCACTACCGCCACCTGTTATGACGGTAGAGACCTTCTACCGCCAGCACCAATGACGGTATTGCCTAATTTTTCAAATTTTCCGTCAGCGGCCTTAAAACAAGATAATTAGATACAAATTAGCCTTTACCGCCAGACCATCTGGCGGTAGTGGCATTGTTGTATAATTTTCCTGATCCAATCGGGTATCAAACTCGTTAAAAAAAAAAAAAAAAAAAAATAACTAAATTAGTAACGGATTTTATGAAAGAACCGTTACAGAATTGCTTAAATAGTCCAAAATCTGTAACGGTTTATTATAAACCGTTACAGAAAATAGTAACTTTGTAACGGTTCTTTCACTAATTATAATAGTAACGGTGTTTAAGAAAGAACCGTTACAAAGTTGCTTAAATAGTCCAAATTCTGTAACGGTTCGGTTCTTTCTTAAAACCCGTTACTATCGTAATTAGTAACGGTTGATAAGAAAGAACCGTTACAAAGTTACTATTTTCTGTATAAACCGTTACAGATTTTGGACTATTTAAGCAATTCTGTAACGGTTATTTCATAAAAACCGTTACTAATTTAGTTATTTTTTTTTTATTTTTATTTTTTAACTTTTTTACAAATTTTCCGTCAGCGGCCTTACAACAATGCCACTACCGCCAGATGGTTTGGCGGTAAAGGCGAATTTGTATCTAATTACCTTGTTTTAAGGTCACTGACGGAAAATTTGAAAAATTAGGCAATACAGCCATTGGTGCTGACGGTAGAAGGTCTTTACCGCCACAACAGGTGGTGGTAGTGCTAGTTAGCTAATTTTTTCCAAAACAGTGCTATTTGCTGAATTATTTTCGGAAATAATGCTAAAAAAAAAAAAAGTCAAGTTCCTACATAAGAATGGTAAAATATTCATCCTTTGTTGAAGAAATTAATATACTTTAAGTGATCACTTTTTTTCATTCAATTTTTAGTTTGCTGTTTTATTTGAATTCTTAGCTTGATAAATGAAATTTCTATGATTGCCAAGTGAAGCATGACGGTTTACTAGTTAGTAAAAATTATACATCACAAATGCACTCAAATATTTTCTTACTAGCTATATTTTTTTTGTTTTTGATATCGAACTTACAATTTAAGAGTTGTGTTACATAAGATTGTGCTTGTTGGGATTCAAACTTCAGATCTCTCTTAAAATTCAAGGTGCCTTACCACTTGAGTAGCAAGTTTTTGACCTTCTTACTTGCTATATCGATGGAAACCCTTCTTTGATTCCATTTTGTTTATGATTTAGAGATAGATAGATAGATAGATAGATAGATATGCGTCATTTCACTGGTAGTTTGAAACTATTGCATAATATATCCAATGTGCATCAATTTTTGTAACAATTTTACTTTTATTAATTTTATTTAATATTTGTGGATGTAATTAATTAACAGGTGCAACATCTAATCGAGAAATTACTTCAGTTCAACATGACAAAGGAAGAGTGCATTGGGGCCCTTGAAAAAAATGCTAATATCAAGCATGTCATCACTTCCACTGGTAAAGAAGTTTATTCATGCATATTATATACATATTATGATTAGAAAAAAAAAAAAAAAATATATATATATATATATATATATATATATATATATATATATATATATATATATAGAGAGAGAGAGAGAGAGAGAGAGAGAGAGAGAGAGAGAGAGACTGTATATCATACCATATATGACACCAGGAGAAACAAAATTCAGATTGCATTCACTTTTACAAGATTTCTTATTTTGTAGACTAGGGGTACCAATTATTATTTTTTAGTTTTTTGATATAATTAATAAGGGTGGTTTGGTTGAATAAAAAACTACTGATTTAATACTTATTCTTGAATCTAATAAATCACAAATATCTTCAGATATGTCTTCACCCAGCTTACATATATTATTGCTTGATCTTCATATTCTTTCTCAATATTATATCAGTAAGATGAGGAGGGTTGATTCGACCCTTCCCTCGTGATTTGTTTCTCAATTTGGTTAATATATTCTAGAAGAAACATATTATGATCAATTTTCATATGTTTCCTCAAAAAAGGAAAAAAAGAAGAAAAGATCAATCAATTATATGTTATTATAACTATGAGTTATTTCAATGAGTCCATATATATTGCTCCTGAATTTCCCCCACACCCTATCGCTTTGGTCAGCATGACATCAGGCCCGCTGTTGGTAATTCAGCTCATATCCTGACCCGTTTATAGTTGAGCTGTTAGCAAATAAAATTTGGGCTGAATTATCATCAGCATCAAAATAGCCCAAGTTTACCAGTAAAAGCTCGTTCAAAATATTTCAAGAAATTTCAAATTAAAAAATCGGGCCGGCCCATATATAACCCTAACATTTAGAAGAATACAGAAAAATTCCCACCTTCTCTCTCCTGCGATTTAGCCAGAGCTGACGTGAATCCGCCGAAAGCGATTACCACCTATCTCCGGCGACGGCGGTGACAGATCTCAGCAACCGTGAAACAAGTAAGTGGGCTAATAAAGTTTCTCCCCTTTTTTTGCGTTTTCTTTTTAGATAGTTATTTTATTAAGATTTAACTAATTTTTTGATCTGGATTCTTATTTTTTAATCTTTTGTTTGAGAGATTCAGATTTCTCTCATGGACTCGTTCATCACCACGAATTTCTCTCATGGAGTCGCTCCCCATCGAAATTTTCAGTATTTCCAGACTCGAAATACGAGTAAGATAAAGTTCCTTTTTTTCTTTTATTTTTCTGGGTTTGTTTTCTTCTGTTTTTCAGTTTATTTTCGAGTTTTTGTGGTACAACTTTTTGTTTACCAGTAAGACTCAATTTTTTGTGAGTTTATTTTCTGTTTACCAGTAAGACTCAAAACCAGCAAGTACAAGTTTCATTTTTCTGGTTTGGATGGTAGTCTTTTTGTGGTAATTACAACATTTTTGCTCTTTTATTATTTGGTTGCAATTTTTGGTGTTAATTTCGTTTCTAATTAATTGCATTAAAATATGAAACTAATTTCTGAAATTTATTTGATTTTATCAATTTCAGAAATTAATTAACTGTTAATTTCGTTTCTAATTGATTGCCTAAATTACCATCTATTGCTTTTTTTCTCTGTTTTTTCTACCAAAATCTTCTATTTTGTTTATTTTTTTTTGTCTTTTCTATTTTATCTTTTCTTTTATTTTTTATGTAAAATTTGGGGGTGATGGTAGTTTAAAAATTGGTGATAATTTTGCGTTAATTTTTGTTGAATTTTCATCCATTGATTATAATTAATGTTTATTTCGTGATTTTTTTAAATATTGGGGCTGATGGTAATTTAGGAACAATTTACAAAAAAATTGTGAATTTTGTGGGGCTGATGTTAATTTAAGTTTTTTCAAAATTTGTAATATAATTTTTAATGGTAATTTTTAGTAGTTTTACAGCCATTGATTGGAATTGGTGGCAATTTTGTGATTTCTATGTGAATTTTTGGGCTCATGGTAATAATTCAATTTTTATTTTTTGTGAAATTTGGATTAGTTTTGTGCTTTTAGAAATTATGGGGCTGATGGTAAATAAAGGATTTCAATTTTTCTAATATAAATTTTAATGTTTATTTGTTTCCCTTTTCAACAGGTGATGGTAATTTAGATTTTTTTCAAAAATTATAATATAATATTTTAATGGTAATTTTCAATATTTTTCAGCCATAAGATAAAACCGCTTTAACTTTATTTGGGTTGCTTTCTTACCTTTTGCAGGGAATTCATAGAAGGAAGATTTGATTGTGCTGGTAAATTTGAGTCGATTATTTTCATACCATTTTTGTGCTGGTAATCAATAGAAAGGAAACAAAATCAACAAATGTGGAAGATTTGATTGTGCTGGTAATCAAGAGAAGGAAATAAATTTGTTCTTTGTTTAAAGAGATTAATTATATTTTTTGGAAGATTAAATTTTGGTGTTGAATTTTGGTATTTAAATTTTGATATGTGGAATTTTTTTATTGTATTGCTAATGATGCTTTTGTGGTGTTTATATGGTGTTAATATTGGAAATACAATTTTATATGTTGTTTATATAGTTTGTGTTGATGATAAGTGGTGTATACAAAATCAAATAAATCTAAAAAAATATAAATAAAGCTAAATTAGTCCTAGCAATACATCTAAAAAAAAATAGACCTTAAAAAAAATGAATTTTACATAATCCAAACTTAAGTTAAAAAGTGATACCATACATTATTAAAAAAAATCGAACTTTGAAAAATAATTGTTGAAAAATTACTATCAAATTGATTGAATATTTTGTGTTAATGATGGTGATTAGCAAATTTTGTCATGTTTATGAATAAATTCAAATTTTGAAAAGTATTAATTCAATGATTTTGTTTACCATAAAAAATAAAGTTTAAAAAATAATTGTGGGTGAAATTATCAGCAATAACATTGTGGTGGTAATTCAGCTTGGTGAATTTGTAAAACCAGTTAGTTGGATGAATATAACACATGATTTTGTTTGGATTCTGAAATTGTGGCGAAATTACCACCAAAATACTATGATGATGTCAGCGATAAGTTTTGGGGGAAATCATGGGGCAAACAATAATTTTCCTATTTCAATAATGTACATGGCCAACCATGCATGCAAGAATTCGTACATGAACTAATAATATTACCATATCAATAATATACATACAAAAAAAAATTCAAGACTTGATATACAACATCATTAGCTTCTACTTCTATATACTATCATGATATCTATCTGTATATCGCACAAGGAACCAACAAATTAAATAAGAAAATGTAACATTTTTAATAAATCTTTTTCTTTAACTTTGGTGGTAATCAGTATGGACAGAGCTGGAAAAGGAAAACAAAGAGTTTTTTGAAACATATGCAAAACAAAGAGAGGAAAGCGTCAAATATTGAGATGGAGACTCACCAACGCATTGAAAAAATGTTATCTGATTTAGCTGCCTCACGAAATTCAGACGATGAAAACTAAGCCTTCAATTAAACCAAGTATGAAAGATCAAGAAAATGTTAAATAAGAAAGATAATACATCCCATCAGATCACTTGATATTCTACAGTAATATACTATTTCAAATAGTACGTGTTTATATTATAATATAGTGGTAGTTTATGTAATTTTTATCAATTAGAAGACCAGGGATGTATACGTACATACCACGTGATGGGCTCTGTGATGATTTTCAATTGCACCGTTATACAATCTGTAATTGCCTAATTAGTCTTACTTGAGTAATGCAAATTCAAGATATTTTGAGCTTAGATTTTGATAAAATGTTTGTAATATTTAGATTTACTTGTAATATATCTGCATGTTCAAATCTTTTGATATGTGTACCCAACTTTTGAAAGATATATACACATCTTTTTTTTCAGAATTTCACAAATAACACTTTCGGCATTTCAAACGCCGGTAGAAAAAAATTTCGGCGATTGAAACACCGAAACATGTTTAAAGTCACTAAACTCAGTTAAAAAAAATAATAAAAAAAATTCAGCATTTCAAAGACCGAAATTTATATATCGTTATTTTTTGTTAGGCTTGGATTTGATTAATATAGATTAATATAAATTAATAACTATTCCACAAATACATTAATATTAATTAATTATTATTTTAATACAAATTAATTTATATTAATTATTAATCTTATTTTTTTATTTATAATTTATTCGTTATTTATATTTATTATTTTTAACTTATATACTAATTTTATTACATAATGAATTATTTTTAATTTATATACAAATAACTTATAGACAATAATGAATTATTTTTATAGAAATAAGTTATTTTTAATATACAAATAGAGAATTATTTATATACAAATCAAAGTAATAGACAATAACAAATATAGCGAATTATTTATGTACAAATCAAAATTTAGAAATCAAAGTTATAGACAATAACGAATATATAATGTCTATAACTTTGATTTCTGAAATTTGATTTGTATATAAATAATTCGCTATATTCGTTATTGTCTATAACTTTGATTTGTATATAAACAATTCACAATTTGTATATTAAAAATAACTTATTTGTATAAAAATAATTCGTTATTGTTTATAAGTTACTTGTGTATATGTATAATAAAATTTATATATAAGTTAAAAATAATTAATATAAATAACGAATAAATTATAAATAAAAAAATAATATTAATAATTAATATAAATTAATAAATAAATATAAATTAATTTGTATTAAAATAATAATTAATATTAATGTATTTGTGGAATAATTATTAATTTATATTAATCTATACTAATCAAATCCAAGCCTAATAAAAAATAACGAATATATAAATTTCGGTCTTTGAAAGACCAAAATTTGTTTTTTTTTTTTTTTGTTAGCCATTTTGTTAACTGAGTTTAGTGACTTTAAACATGTTTCAACGTTTCAAATGTCGAATTTTATTTCTACCGACGTTGCAAAAGCCGAAAGTGTTATTTGTGGAATTCGAAAAAAATATGTGTATATATGGTATTTTCTTTCAAAACTTGGGTACAAGTGGAAAATTTCCTTGAAAAAATATCGTTTTTGAAGTCCTCAAATGAAAAATAATTACAAAAAGAAAGAAAAATTTCTTAATTGGCGCATTCACCAGGCTTGAAATTGTAACTTTCTGTATCATTAGCACGATTATATGCAAGCATATAACATTAAGAAATATACAATTTCACACTTTATTTATTTGTTCTGTTTTTTGATAATTCATTGATTTATTAGACTTGTTAAATATCAAGTTAAATTTGTTCGATGTGATTCGAACTTAGGTTTTTACTAAACTTGACAAGTATCTTGCCTTTGAGATAGCACAGTCACACTTTATTAATATTTTATAATCTATTTTCACAATTAAGACATCTATTTTTCAAGACTTGATCTAAAGGCTAGACTATAAATTAATGCATTTTTAATGAACAAAACTATGTTTACACATACATGAATAAATTGATAAAACTTTTAAATATCACTAAGTATTGGTATTGGTATTATCATACAATTATTATGTTTCTCATTGCATGAATTTATATATTCTTTTCATTCCTTGACACAAAAATTGTCATTTATTTTACATAAAGAATATATATTTCTTTTCAATATATAATCAAGCTCATGGGAAAAACTTCCTGGACTGGCATCGGAATTTGAGAATTGTTCTCAAACAAGAAAGGAAGAACTATGTCCTTGAAAGGCCCATTCCTAACCAGCCCGCTGATGATGCTGATCAAGAAGTGATAAACACTTATGCCAAGCATACAAGCGACTCTAATGATGTGACTTGTCTCATGTTAGCCACCATGGATGCCGATCTTCAAAAGCAGTTTGAAAATTTAGAGGCATTTCCAATGTTGGCACAGCTCAAGGAAATGTTCCAAGAGCAAGCTAGAAATGAGAGGTATAATGCACATTGTGCATTAGCAAGTTGTAAGATGGTTCCCAACTCCTCGGTGAGTGCTCATATTCTGAAAATGAAAGGGTACCTTGATCAACTTGAGAAACTAGGGGCAAAGGTTGGCAATGAGATGGCAACCGATTTGATCCTTAGGTCTCTTCCTCCGAATTTCAAGCCATTTATAATGAACTATAATATGCATAACATGGACAAGAGTATCACCGAGTTGCACGGCATGCTGAAAAACTTCGAGGGGACTATGAAGACAAATGTTGTCAATGATGTTCTCTTGGTTCAGAAAGGCAAGGGTCAAAAGAGAAAATTCAAGGGCAAAGTTAAAGGAAAAGGTAAGGGCAAGGTGTTGTCCGAACCTAAGAACAAGAAACCCAAGGAGGGTGTTTGTTTCTTCTGCAACAAACCAGGCCATTTGAAAAGAAATTGCCAGGCATACTTGGAGGATCTAAAGAAGAAGAAGAGTAGTGAGACTACTACTTCAGGTATTAATGTTATTGAAATTAATTTATCTACTTCTTCATCTTGGGTATTAGATACCGGATGCGGTACTCACATTTGTAATAATGTGCAGGGGCTATAAAGGAGTAGAAGATTAGCGAAAGGTGAAGTGGACCTGCGGGTGGGAAATGGAGCAAGAGTTGCTGCATTAGCCGTGGGCGTTTATTTATTATCTTTACCTTCTGGACTTGTAATAAATTTAAATAATTGCTACTATGTACCTACTGTGAACAGGAATATTGTATCTGTGTCGAGATTGGTTTTGGATGGTTTTAAGTTTGTTATTGAGAATAATAACTTTACCATAAGTAAAGAAAATATTTTCTATGCGAATGATCAATTAGAAAATGGTCTTTATGTTTTAAATCTTGATCATGAACATTACAAGTCTATCTATAGCATTAATACAAAGAGATTTAAATCTAATGATTTGAATCCGACATATTTCTGGCATTGTCGTTTAGGACACATAAATGAGAAACGCATTTCTAAACTCCACCAATATGGACTTTTAGACTCATTTGATTTAGAATCGTTTGAGACGTGCGAATCTTGTTTATTAGGTAAGATGACAAAGGCTCCTTTCACAAAGAGAGGTGAGAGGGCAAGTGAGTTATTGGATCTCATACATACAGATGTATGCGGACCAATGAGCACACCAGCTAGAGGTGGTTTTCGATACTTCATTACTTTTACTGATGACTCAAGTAGATATGGATATGTTTACTTAATGAAACATAAATCCGAATCTTTTGAATTGTTCAAAATTTTCAAAAGTGAAGTAGAAAACCAACTAGGTAAGAAAATAAAAGCACTTCGATCAGATCGAGGTGGCGAATATTTAAGCCTAGAGTTTGACAATCATCTTAAAGATTGTGGAATAGTTTCACAACTTACTCCTCCTGGAACACCTCAATGGAATGATGTCTCGGAAAGGAGAAACCGAACTTTACTAGATATGGTTCGGTTTATGATGAGTCAAATAGATCTTCCGATATCCTTTTGGGGTTATGCCATTGAGACTGCCGCGTTCATACTAAACAGAATACCATCAAAAGCTGTTCAAAAGACTCCATATGAGATATGGACTGGGAGAAGTCCCACATTGTCTTTTCTAAAGATTTGGGGTTGTGAAGCTTATGTGAAGCGTCAAATTTCTGACAAGTTAACACCAACATCTGATAAATGCTTATTTGTGGGATATCCTAAAGAAACTAAAGGATATTACTTTTACAACCCATCTGAGAACAAAGTGTTTGTTGCTCGAAATGGTTTCTTTTTGGAAAGAGAATTTATTTCTAAAGGAACTAGTGGAAATAAAGTACACCTTGAAGAAATTCAAGATCCACTGATTAGCAATGAACAGCCATTGGAAGATCCACTAGTCTCTTCAAGAGTTGACGAGTCCGGTCTTGAAACACAAGATACTCCTCGTAGATCTGGTAGAGTTTGTCATGAGCCCGAGAGATATGGATTTCTCGTGATCGATGATGATAGAAATGTGGCGCTCATAGATGATGAACCCACATCTTACCAAGAAGCTATAAAGGATCCCGATTCTCATAAATGGTTAGAAGCCATGAAAACCGAGATGCGATCCATGCACGATAATCAAGTTTGGAACCTAATTGATTTACCTGAAGGTTCTAAGACCATTGGGTGTAAATGGGTTTTCAAAAAGAAAACTGACATGGACGGAAATGTGCATACCTATAAAGCGAGACTTGTTGCGAAAGGTTTCCGACAAACTCATGGTATAGACTATGACGAAACTTTCTCACCAGTTGTCATGCTTAAATCGATTAGAATTCTGCTTGCCATAGCTGCATATTATGACTATGAGATATGGCAAATGGATGTCAAAACAGCTTTTCTTAATGGAAATTTACTCGAGGATGTGTATATGACACAACCCAAGGGTTTTGTTGATCCTAAGAATTCTGATAAGGTCTGCAAATTGCAGCGATCCATTTACGGATTAAAGCAAACATCTCGGAGTTGGAATCTTCGTTTTGATGAAGTAATCAAAGGTTTTGGTTTTATCAAAAATGAAGATGAACCTTGTGTTTACAAGAGGGTTAGTGGGAGCGCAATAGTTTTTCTAGTACTTTATGTAGATGATATATTACTCATTGGAAATGACATTCCGACTTTAACAAATGTTAAGACATTTTTAGGAAAGTCTTTTGCAATGAAGGACCTAGGAGATGCCGCTTATATACTCGGCATTAAGATCTATAGAGATAGATCTAAAAGGCTCATAGGTCTAAGTCAAAGTACCTATATTGACAAAGTGTTGACACGATTTCGAATGGATGATTCGAAAAGAGGTTTCATACCAATGTCACATGGCATAAAATTGAGTAAGACTCAACGTCCTGCTAATCAGGAAGAACGAAATCGCATGAATAAAATCCCGTATGCTTCGGCTATTGGATCTATCATGTATGCCATGCTTTGTATTAGACCCGGATGTATCATATGCATTAAGTGCAAGTAGCGAGATATCAATCGATCCCGGTGAAAATCACTGGACAGCGATCAAGAATATTCTCAAGTACTTGAGAAGAACTAAGGATTCATTCTTGGTTTATGGAGGATTTGAAAGTGAGCTAGTTGTAACGGGTTACACGGACTCAAGCTTTCAAACCGACAACGATGATTTTAGATCGCAATCTGGTTATGTGTTTTGTTTGAATGGAGGTGCAATAAGTTGGAAAAGTTCCAAACAGGGACACCGTAGCGGATTCTACGACGAAGCGGAGTACATAGCAGGCTTCGAAGCGGCTAAGGAAGCGGTTTGGATGAAGAAGTTCATTGAAGAACTCGGTGTGGTTCCTAGTATAGCAAATCTCGTGGATCTTTATTGTGACAACAATGGGGCAATCGCGCGAGCAAAGGAACCAAGATCGCATCGAGAGAACCAAACACATACTTCGACGTTTCCATTTGATCGGGGAGATCATTGCGAGAGGAGATATTAAAATATGCGAGTTGATGGTGATGATAATGTTGCCGATCCGTTGACTAAACCACTTTCTCAAGCAAAGCATGAGGGTCATGCTAGGTCGATGGGTATTAGATACTTGTTAGATTCGGCCTAGTGAAAGTGGGAGATTGTTAGTAGTATGCCCTAGGCCAATGTATTTGAGACCTAGATGTATGGATTGTGTTAAACAAACATTGTTTTTATTTAGAGATATTTTATATAATAAATGCGTATTGGTTATTTTATTCTTATTACTAAAATGAACCTTGAATATGATATTCACTTTATATCATCAAAGTATGTGACTTTGATAGTAAAACTATAAAGTTTTATGAATGATATTCTAAACTGTCCCCGATCATTCATAGGATGTTTGTGAGACAAACATACTTTATGATAAGCTATAAATGTACATCGGTATGTTAGTTGGTCGATGGTCATGTTTTACCGATCATGAATAAGAGTTATTAAGTCATTAACATAAGTATATGTTAGAGACCATATCTTGGATTGACCCACCGTGAGAATACTACATGGTTCGTGTCATTAGTTATTCTCAGTAAAGAATGTATCTGTAATCCTTAGACTTGAGATTATCTCAGTTTCCTACATGAGAAATTTTATACTTTAATATAATCTAACATCGTCTTTAACCGGGCGGTCATAAAGATTATAATTAAGTATATAATGAATTATGCGGAGGAAAGAGTTTAATTAAGATAGGATTTGTTCCTCTCATAAATTGAGAGAGATATCTTTAGGCCTCTTGATGATTTGATTGAAGAAATGCACGGCCGTGCTCAAGTGAATTAATAAAGAGTTATTAATGTCATTTCATGTTCAATCAAATTCGGTGTCAAGAAATATTTATCGACCAACATAAGGTTGACACATACCATGCCTTATGGACGATATAGATATCGTGTAACAAAGGGATACAATGCATGACATAACTTAGGTTTGATCGAATCATCTATATTTGCTTAATTTGGGTAATCATGATGTCTTGCTAGAGGCCGCTCATGATTTATAATCCATTGTGATTGTTGCCAACATTAAGTAAACCTACAGGGTCACACACAAAGAACAACTATTGAGACGTACACAGAAAAATCATAACTTATGTGATAAGTTGTATGGAGAGCTACATAGTCAAGTGACACATCCAATCCTACATCTTATATGATAAGGTGTGTTGCATATATGGTTACATAGTTACCATGCACATAGGATATGAAACGAATGGACTATGTAGGCACAAGAGAAACCCCAAAATTAAGTTAAGGATCATAATATTTTCGTCCATCTTTTGTGAGACAAAGAAGAGAGAAAAAATCCGAAAATTATTCTCTTGTTATTTCTGTGAGAGAAATGAAGAACGGATACTAGCATATATCGTTCTTTATCCGTTCAAAGGGGTTGTTCGTGTGGATACCGGTAGAGGACGAAGCGAAGTGCGGCGTCTTTGTGATTCGGGTTGAAACCGTGGTTTTGTTTGGAGAATCGGTTTGCTTGGAGAATCCGTTCGTTTGGAGATCGGTTTGGAAACCGGTTTGGAATCGGGCAACGAGAAGCGTCAACCATATTCGCTTTTGATCATCACGGATTAAGCGTAATCCGAAGGTACAAAGTTATGAACTTTTCTTTGATTTAATTGTAATTCACGGATCCTTCTTTTGGGTTTCGAATTCGATTTTGTTTCGTTTTGTATTTTTCGCTGCGTTATGAACGGTAGAAACCCAACATGAACTAGTAGTAGATCGAATGTAGTTTCAACTGCAAACAAAAATGAATTGGACGAGGATGGAAATGAATGTGAGAATGAAGACATTTTTGCGGCGTTTGATATGGCCCGGGCGAGTAATGATATTCTTTCAGAAATAGATGAAGAAGAAAATGAATTGGATGAGGAACCGCAAATGGGGTCAGAGGACGAAGAGGAAGAGGAAATTTATGAGCTTAACGAAGAAGAAAGGGTAGCGCCATTCCGATATACGGAAACGGGTGAAATGGTTAGTGTAGGGACTTTTGACGATCCGCCGGCAGAAGAGTTCAAAGATAGTTCAATGTGGGAATATGCAATAAATGATATTGTCAGGTAGGCGTGTGACTGAAAGGGATGATGAAATATTGTATAAGGGGCATACATTCGAAACAAAATTGGAACTACAATCGGCTGTAAGAGCATACAGTGTCAAGCATCACCGAGAAATAATAGTCGGCCACTCAAGCAAAGAGAGATACATTGTAGTCTGCAAGCTTAAAGATGAAGGTACATGATGTAATTGGAGGATGAACGGTTCAATTAATAAGAAAAATGAATTATGGGAGATTAAAACATTTAAACAACCACATGTGTGTACTATTCAGACTCCTCGAAAAGACCACAAACAGTTAACGAGTGCGCTTGTTGGGGGATTAATTCTAGATATAGTTAGAGCGGATTTAGAAATTAAACTGTAACCATAATAGAAGCAGTTAAACTAAAGGTTGAATATACCATTTCATATTGGAAAGCATGGAACGCGAAGCAACATGCGATTCGATTCTTATTCGGGGGTTGGAGGGAGGCATATAATTTGCTTCCCGAATTGATGGCGGCAATATCATCAGCAAATCCTGGTACACTATATTTTTTTTAGAACGGGAGATCCAAATAGTGCGGGTGAGCTCGAGTTCGAAGGTCTTTTCTGGGCATTTGGTCCATCACTCCACGGTTTTCAATGGTGCAAACCAGTCATAACAGTAGATGGAACATTTCTAACCGGAAAGTACCAAGGATGTTTGCTGACGGCAATTTGTAGCGATGCTAACTGTCAATTATATCCTCTAGCTTTTGCGTTAGTTGAGAGAGAGAAGAAAGAGACATGGGAGTGGTTTTTTGATTGTTTGCGAAATGTAATCGGAAATCAAAATAGTTATTGTGTTATTTCGGATAGTGTAAATCGTGTTAAAATCGTCGTTGAATTTTACACAATTTAACAAAACAATTTATATTTCCCTATTAATCAATTACGAGTATGAGTGGTAATGAGTTTTGGGGTCGAACACAAGGAGGTGTGGCCTCAAGTATTAACTAGTCTCAATGATTATTCTTTAGTATGAAATCTTGTAATTCAAGGGTTATTAGATAAATTTCCAAGTTTAAATCTTATTTTTAGCCTTATTGTAAAAATTCAGCACGTCACACTTTGGTGTTTTAATTCGTAACTTGACCAAATAAACTCCGATTCCAACACACAAGATACCGTTGGAAACTAGAAAGTGAGATCTATGATATGGTACTTTACTGGTATAATATTTTATTCAAAAATTTCAAGATATTTGTAGTTTAAATCCAGATCTTACTTCAGATTCATACTTGATTCAACAGTAACTTCAGTAATTTATAGGAAAATCACCAAGTCTTGAAAAATTCCAAAATTTATACAGAAATTCAATTATCACGTTTCAGATTATCTGTTAAGATTTCATAAAATGATGTTTTGTAGTTTGAGATTTATAATGAAAATTCAGATCTGGATCAGAAACTAGTTCTGACAGACCAATACTCACAAAAGTTGGAATATCTCCTAATCTGATTTAACAACTAATATCTTAAAATTCATATTTGGATTCTACACTTCAAAATACTTCCAGTAGGACTATTTTTGTATTTTTAGTATTTATTTATATATTTTTAAAAATTCAGAAGAAAAAAAACAGTAAATCTGGACAGAAAGTTTAAAAACAGAAATATTACAAAATTAGAAAATTGATATCTCACAGATTACAAATCGGAATTGGGCAAAATTTGTTTTGAAAATTATCTACTAAATGAGAACTGAATTTTAAAAATATTTCTTTAATTTTTCAGATCGGAATTAGATACGAAATTAAGGTAAAAACACTGAAAAACAGAAAAGCAACAGCAGCAAAACTGAAACTGGATTAGGGTTTGATTTTTGGTTTAAAAATAGGGATTTGAAGGAAATTTGTGATGTGTAACAATCATTAATCACTTAGGATATAACTTTTCAGATTTAAATGATAGATTTGAGCGATCTAAGCTAAGATCCACTCAAGAAATTGATTCAATTGCTATTTTAATTCAAAACAGCCATTTTAAACAAAACTTCAATTCAATCAATCACAACTCCAAATTAATCACACAAACTACTAAGCTAAATATTCCAGACGATTAATAAGTCAATAAACATCAAATTTAATAGGTCAATTGACAAAAAATACCAAGCTAAGCACTTTTCCCCAATTTATTCAAAATTGTGTGTGTTCATGACTATTCATTCAAATTCAGCAAAATTACACGAAATTAAAGCAAGATTTCATGCATACAAACCACAAATTCCTTTCCCTATCTAGATTTACTCACTCATAATCACAAGAACAAGAATTGAACAAGATTTCATCATGATTATTACAAAATTGGGTTCTTGTGATCTAAAATTCAAATCGACTAATTAAAAGAGAATTAAAATAAACCGAGAGTTGGAAGACCAGCCAGTAGCTTCCTTGAGTCGATTTGAAGCTCCAATTGCCGCTCAATTCAAGCTAGAATCAACCGATTCGAATTTTCCCCAAATCAGCCCCAAATTGCGCAATTTCACTCAAAAACGAAAATTAGAGCTCACGAAAGCTTGAAACTCATTAATGGAGATTCTAGAGGTTAGAGAAGATGATTGAAGAGTGGTGTCCTCAATGAAGAGGCTTGAGCGGTGTTTTATAGGCTGAAATGGACTTGAGAGTCCAATGGCCTGTTTTGAATGGAGAGGAGAGTAGGGGACAAATCGAGACATGTAATTGGTTCAGGCGGATCAAGAGGTTGTACTGAGGGTGTGGACGAAATTTCGTTGAAAATGGTTGAGAATTGGATGAGAATTTCGCGGTTTAATTTTGCTCTGTTTTTGATTTGGCGAAAAAATTCTCAGATCCAGTCTGAGTTTGAATCGCGCGTGCAGTCTGCGATTATCCATGGCGTAACGGGTCACGGATAGGATGAAATGAGTCACGCACGATTTCAGTTTGGCGCTGAGTTTTTGAACAAAAATTCCTGATTTCCTGTATCACAGCGAGTTGAAATTCGTGAAATGAGTCGGTTGGGCGCGAGTACCGTTTCTGCCAAATTTCCGCTCCTCTTTAAACAATCAGTTATAACTCTTGACTCGATAATTTTTAGCACGAAGTTTCCATAAGAAAGATGTTCCTCTCATCCTGATGAATCTTTGGGGCTTTGAATGATGCAAAACGGTTGAGTAAAACTCGAGTTATTCCAATTTTGCCAACTGCTGCCCGGTATTACCTCCAGCTCCGCCATTAATGGCTTCTCGAGCTCAAACTCGAGTTTCAGCCAACAACATTGAAAATTATGACTTAGGCACTTTTTTCTCAACCTCCCAAGATGCTACAAACGGAATTTATGTTCTAATTATCCTCCATTTACTCGAATTTCATCGTTAACCACCAGCTTGAGAATTAACCCGAAAACCACCAAAGTGGTGATTAGAACTCATATCTCCATCCGTTTTTCGATCAAATTACCATTCCATAGAGATGCACCATGATGTTTACAAGCCTCCAATTCTATTTTTAGCTTCTAACACCTCATGAACCTTGAGTTTCAACAATGGCGGCAAAAAATAGTTTCAAAAATCTGTTCGAGTTATTTCGTCAAACTGTTCGTGTGCATGAGTTCAAACGCGAATATCTCACTCATTTCTTCATAGTTTTCTGTGTTCTTGATATCCATGGAAAGAGGGGAGAGATAAGAATATAATGGAATTGTTTTTGCATGAAAAAGAGGTCTGTGAAGCGAGATATGGACTTGAAAACTTTCAGCCCGAATTGAGTAATTTCAGCAAAAACAGATTTGAATTTCGTCGAACACTTATTTCAAACTCGATTATCTCACTCAATTCTTCATCATTTTCTGAGTTATTTATATTGTTGGAAAGAGGGGATCAAGAAGAAGAGAATGGTGTTGGAATTTTGTCAATTAGAGGTCTATGGAGGGAATGGAAAGCTCGAGAATTCCTCAGCTCAAACGGTCTATTTTCATGGCTGACAGGAGGTTTTTCGCGTTTTCCGGCCAACTCCGGCCGTTCCAGCGGTGACTAATCATACGGTTGTGCTTGTCTTGTCAAGACGAGTCAAATGATGGTGAGTTTGTTCAATTCCGAGCATTTCGAAAAAAAAATCGCATTTTTGAGAGAGAAAGGGTTGACTTGACTGCGACGGTTGACTTTTCAGTTTTGACCAGAATTTTTGCGCGTCGCATTTTCTTTATTCTTGCGCTGCTAGGTTTATTTGAGGTGTAAAACGATGGTTAGGATTCATTTGATCGGAACGTCACGTTCCGATACGAAACGTCATAGGAAACGTGGACGTTCCTTCTCTGTTTTGGGACCGAACGTGGTCGGTTTACATATCGGTTCCGCTGAAGAACGTCGTGAGACAGTTGACGTTTTCATAACGTTTTGTGGTCGTTTCTTACTCGTTCCAATGCTTGGTCTTTTCCACCGACGTTGTTTATCGTTTAAGGTTAGAGAAGTATGTGTATGGGAAATGTGAGGGTTTTAGGGATAATTTGGCCATCGTTGGCCCATTATTTGCGTTATGGTGCTTCTTTTGGAGTTGACTTTCGAATAAGTCCTCCAATCCTTCTTTTTATGGCCTTTTCGCCTGTAAAATAACACAAAAATGTATTAAGAGGTTTCAAATTATGTTTTATGAGTTATGAGTCATTTTCATACATTTTATGTGAAATTCGATTGAATTTGAGATGATAAATACCCTAATAATGTGTATAAAAATACACATTACAGATAGGCATCCTGGTATAATTAGCGCAATGAGAGGTGATAGATGGAAGCCCCCTTACGGTTTTCATCGTTATTGCATGCGGCATCTCGAAGCAAATTTCAGTAGCCACGCGACGAACAAAACAGTGATTCCGTTGGTACCAAGATTAGTATGTGCGCACAATAAATATAAATTCAAAAAAATTTTGGAAAAAATGGAAGCGAAGTATCCTGAGGGGTCTGAATGGTTATCGAGAGTACCTAAAGCAAATTGGATGCTCTCGCACGATAATAATGGTCGTCGCTGGGGCCTAACAACTAGTAATAACGCTGAAATTATGAATTATGTTTTCAAAGGTATAAGAAAGCTGCCGGTTACGGCAATTGTTATGGCGACATTTTACAAGTTGAACTGTTATCATGTGAGATATCGGGCGGATGCTGAAAGCCGGGATAAACAGTGGTCGGATATGGTGATGGAAAAAATGGAACGGAGAAGAAATAAGGCCGCTACGCATATCGTTACGTGCTACAATTTAGACGAAGGTGTTTATCAGGTGGAGACACGACCTCGTCGGACGATGAGTGGTATCGGAATTCCGGGAAAGACTTGGGAAGTTAACTTCAATGAAGGTAATTGCGGGTGTCAGAAACCGATGATATATCACTACCCGTGTTCTCACATCATATATGTTGGCATGCATAAAGTAGTATCATCCGAGCCCTTTATTCATCCATGTTATTCCTTGGATAATCTAAAACATACGTATGAAAGAAGTTTTTATCCTGTTAAGGAAATATCACATTGGAGGGCACGCGAAGAATTCTGTAATTATACATTATATCCGGGCGATAAACTCGTAAGAAAAGATACTAACGGAAGAATGCAACGTGGACGGCGTCGGGAGATACGTTTCAAGAACAGTATGGATACCATGCACAAATCTGTCGGTGCAAAGTGTTGTAGTGTGTGCAAGTTGCCGGGTCACACAAAACCAAGATGCACACAAAGGGGTGGAGGTCGATACAATGGGCCGTAGTTTGTTTCGAACTTTGTATTATTTTAAGAACTTGTTGTTTGTTGGAACTTGTAGTTTGTTGTTTTAGTTTATTTCGAACTTTGTATTATTTTAAGAACTTGTTGTTTGTTGGAACTTGTAGTTTGTTGTTTTAGTTTATTTCGAACTTTGTATTATTTTAAGAACTTGTTGTTTATTGTTTTAGTTTGTTTCGAACTTATATTATGTTGTTATGACGAACAAAATAAACATAAATACAAAACATAATATATAAATAGTCCATCCAAACATAATACATAAATAGTCCAAAAAAAATACATAAAATTACACATAACCACTAACTAGGCGTGTACCGTGCAACACCGCGTCCAGCACCCATTCTAGTAGTGCGTCGCACACCATGTCCTCTGACAGGCTCTTGAGTAAGTTGGCTGACGCCTACGCCCTCGTCACGGTCCTCATTTCCACCGTCATCATCGTCACTATCTTCATCATACTCATTAGGAGTGTCGAGATAATACCATGGAAGACCGGCAGGGTATTCATTACCCTCAATATGCCATTTTCGCATGCATCCCAACATATCCAGCATGACGCTTCTCATTTTCGCCCCGTTCCATCTCTTACGAATGGCTTTCAAACCCTTTTCACACGCCTCCGTAAAATGTGTCATCTAAATTAAATTAATAATGTAATATTGTTAAAATGTAATATTATTCAAATTATTAAGCTATTAAATTATTTCGAATACCGCTTTTCTTTTGTCGGGAACAAGAGGACGATATGAGTTTGTATTATGCGAGATGGTCGACTGCACCAATCTCGCCTCTGATACTTTTCCGTACTACTCCATATACTCCAAATGTTTGTTCGGATTATATGCCCTTCTCTTAAATTTCTCCGAGTTATTCGTCCAAACAAATTAGCCCTTTTTAGATAAGGGATATAAAGGTCGTTCCAAGACACCTTCATAAAAGAAAACGAAAATAATAAATATATTTGCAAGTAATATTTTATATTATATAATTATAAAATAAGTACCGCAAGGTGATGCTGCCTGAAACGGTAGGGTTCGAATGATATCAAGCCTTCTTCTCTCGTAAACTGGCTAGTCCTATGTTCGGCTTGTAGTGTGTTGAGCGAATATGACGGAGAATTACTTTCATCAATCATACGACTTTTTCCTTTGTCCGCTCGACTAGGTCCGCCTCTAGATGCCATCGGTCACTATTTCTAAAAATTAAAATAATAAAATAATTACTAAAATGAAGATTACAATTTTATAATTATAATTATCTAAAATAAAAATATCTACAAAGTATTTTAATTTGTAATAAAATTAACTACAAGTAGAAACATCTAAAAAAAATTCGTAAAAAAAATTATTATGTAAAATAACTAATAATTATTTCTACTAACAAAATATAAATAATATTTCCGTATGGGTGCTAGTTAATTAATTTTTTTGTTACGGGTGCTATTTTAAAAAAAAAAAAAAACTCATGAACTAAACCCAAAAATTAATAATAATAACTACTACAATTAATTACTAATAAATAATTTAAATAACAAGTAAAATAAATAAATTACACTAAACAAATCATATATAAATACAATATGATTTTTTTTTAAAAATAAATACATTAAATTAACGTAATTAAATAATATACCAATAAATATGAAAAAAAATTCTAAAAATTAAAATAATAAAATAATTACTAAAATGAAGATTACAATTTTACAATTATAATTATCTAAAATAAAAATATCTACAAAGTATTTTAATTTGTAATAAAATTAACTACAAGTAGAAACATCTAAAAAAAAGTCATAAAAAAAAATTATTATGTAAAATAACTAATAATTATTTCTACTAACAAAATATAAATAATATTTCCGTATGGGTGCTAGTTAATTAATTTTTTTTTGTTATGGGTGCTATTTTAAAAATAAAAAAAAAACTCATGAACTAAACCCAAAAATTAATAATAATAACTACTAAAATTAATTACTAATAAATAATTTAAATAACAAGTTAAAAAAATTAATTACACTAAAACAAATCATATATAAATACAATATGAATTTTTTTTAAAAATAAATATATTAAATTAACGTAATTACATAATATACCAATAAATATGAAAAAAAAAATTACCTCAAATTTCAATTGCAAAAAATTTGCAATTCCTTCTCTTTCTCCTTCCTCTCCTTCTACGAACAAATTAACAACAAAAAAATTACTAATTAAAAACTCATAGAAAAAAATTCTAATTAAAAACTCAAAATAAAACTAATTCTAACCAATTTGAAACAATCTATTCCAAGAAATACAACAAATTTCAACAAACTCAAACTTATTTCATACTAATTTCTATCAATTTAAACAAATAATCCTAAACCCTAAACTAAAAAATAAACTAAAATATCTAACCTTTTGTTGAATTCACTCTATTTTTTTCTTTATTCTTACTACAAATCTTACTCTTTTCGCTTCAATTTTCACAATTTTTTCTTCAATTTTCGGCTGAAAAATCGCTCTTTTTTTTTGGTTTTTTTCTTTTGGTGTTTGGGGGAGAAATGGGGGGAGAGAGAGAGGGGTCGGGTGGGTTATTAGGGGGAGAAGCCGTCTACCCTGGCGGTAGAGGGTAAAATTTTTTTTTTTCTTTGTTCGGCTGTTTGGGGGAGAAATGGGGGGAGAGAGAGGTAAGTGATGTAGACCTACGAATAGCCAAACACCGTTCTCTTGTGTCCACGTGGCAACCAAACATGCTTATGTAGACGATGACATGTATCTGATGTGACAAGTGTGCAATAGTGATTTGTGCATTTTTATCATGGTTTTTATAATATTTTTATGGAAAGCAACTCTCACGGTAGTTATATTTTACTTTTTTCAGTTTTAAAAATATCACAAAAATACTTTAGGTCCATGGGCCTTTATAAAAGAAATAAATAAATTTTATTATTTTAAAGAAGAAGGATACTTCTGTTAAAAATGTTAATTGAATGAAATATTAAATTTAATTATGTAGATCGAAAAACTAATGTTTTTTAAAATATTCAGAAAAGTTGGTAGATTTTGAAGAATTTCCATATTTGGATAACAACACGCTAAAAGTTTCACAAGATTTCAGAAACATGAAACCAAAACTCATCACATTATTGTACCATTGTATAGAATTATATATTTAACAAACTATTTAATTTTGGTTTAAGATTGAACTTTAGGTTTCCAGCCTGCAATTATCATTCCAACATGTCAAACATTATCTTCAACTTTTTTACCAACTCACAGAATTTACTATCAGGATTCAAAGCTTTAAAAAATACTACCAGAACAAATAATTTTTATCTTAAATCGAAACCCATATAGAAACTCAAATAGCACATAATATGAATGATCTGCAAAACGTAGGAGTTGAATGGTCCATAATCTAAATTTAAATGACCTGTGAGACGTGACACACACACAATAATAGGACAATTAAAACAAAAAGTACAAAAATAAACAAGCTTGCATTAAAAAAAAGTACAAAAATAAAATATAGAAAATAGTATATTCAGACCATATGATAAATAATAAATAGAATATTGATAGATATGTGAGGCAAAATGGAGATAATAAATATTGGACAAAATGGAGATGGACATTTCTTATTTATTTTGAAGTGTAGTTTAGATCATTGGAAAGGAACAACCGACTCAACAAGAGTAATTAACGGCAGTTTGGTTGATTGGGTAATATGAATAAAATAAAAAAAATACTATGTATAAGTACGTTTAATTAAAAATGTGATGTGGCCGGTTAGGTTAGTTTATAATAGAGAAAAACTCACTTTTGCCTCTGAACTTTTCAAAATTGTTCAACTTGCTCCCTCAACATTTTTTTGCACACTTTTGACCCCTAAACTCTTCCAAATATTTAACTTGCCCCCTCCATCCAGTTAAATGCACGATCGCCAGATTAGCGGTGCGTGGCATGCTGACGTGGCAAATATATTGATTTTTTATTCCACGTCAGCAGCCTCTTCCCTTTCTTCTCTTCCCTTTCTTCTCTTCGCTCCTGACTCTTCTCCTTCTCTGTCTTCGCTCTCCTCTGTCTCTTCTCCTCTTCGCTCTCTTCTCCTCTCTCCGAGCGACGCCAGACCCGCCGACGACGCCAGCCCCCGCCACCAGCCAGCCAGATCTCCGGCCCATAAAATCGGTTCAGTAATGGTTTTTTTCAAAAAAACCGATACTAAATCTGCTTAGTAACGGTTTTTTCAAAAAAACCGATACTAAATCGGTTTAGTAACGTTTTTTCTTAAAGAACCGTTACTAAATAGATTTAGTATCGGTTTTTTTGAAAAAACGTTACTAAGAAGATTTAGTATCGGTTTTTTTGAAAAAAACGTTACTAAGGAATTTAGTATCGGTTTCTTTGAAAAAACTGTTACTAAACCGATTTAGTATCGGTTTTTTTGAAAAAACCGTTAGCCGAGTTAGTATCGGTTTTTTTGCAAAAAATCGTTACTAAACCTTTTTAGTCTCGGTTTTTTTGAAAATACCGTTAATAAGCTGATTTAGTATCGGTTTTTTCGAAAAAACCGTTACTAAGAAGATTTAGTATCGGTTTTTTTGAAAAAACCGTTACTAAACCGATTTAGTATCGGTTTTTTTGAAAAAACCGTTAGCCGATTTAGTATCGGTTTTTTCATAAAAACCGTTATTAAGGCGATGTAGTATCGGTTCTTTCATAAAAACCTTACTAAGCCGATTTATGGGGCCGGAGATCTGGCTGGCTAGTGGCGGGGGCTGGCGTCGTCGGCGTGTCTGGCGTCGCGCGGAGAGAGGAGAAGAGAGCGAAGAGGAGAAGAGACAGAGGAGAGCGAAGACAGAGAAGGAGAAGAGTCAGGAGCGAAGAGAAGAAAGGTAAGAGAAGAAAGGGAAGAGGCTGCTGACGTGGAATAAAAAATTAATATATTTGCCACGTCAGCATGCCACGCACCGCTAACTCGCCGACTGGGCATTTAACTGGATGGAGGGGGCAAGTTGAACATTTGGAAGAGTTTAGGGGTCAAAAGTGTGCAAAAAAAGGTTGAGGGGGCAAGTTGAACAATTTTGAAAAGTTCAGGGGGCAAAAGTGAGCTTTTCTCTAATTGGAAGGAAGAGAATTATATTCAATTGAAGTTTTAAAATTGAGGGGGACTGTTGTATTATTTGTTATTTGCATAATACAACTTAAATTTTAAAACTTAAATATTTTAGTAGTATATTCACTATTAAATATATTATTATTAGAGAGAATGCAATTAAGGAGAGAATGAAAAGGAGTTATTTACATTCATTATCATAATTAAGAATATGGTACTCGTTTTTATGCCTTGATATATGGGTGTGATATGGCAAGAGAGAAAAAAGTGATTCTCTCTCACCAGAAAAGAAGAGAAAATACAATAATCTAATTCTCTTAACTCTCTCAAAAGGAACTATCTGTCTTCTCCTCTCATTTCAATAAAATTCTCAAAAATTTCATCTTCCAAATCCATAAAAAAAAAGGAGATAATCAACTATGGTCGAAAAATCGGTGCTAGAGACTTTATTTCTTTCGAAGTGGATGTCATCCATTCCGTGACTGTGCTACCGGCATGGTTTCGAGAATTCACTCGAGATGTAGAACCTTGGAGGCTGGATCACCGACATTCCCTGCGCAAGAGGGCGGAATTCACCTTTAGGGCAGTCGTGACTCAATCGCACGGCTACACCAGGCTTATTCTCAATTTTAGTTAATATTTTCTATTAATTAATTTAATTTATTCATCAAATAATTATCTATTTTATAGATCTGATCTAACATTCTCCAACTTTCTCAAAAAAAAAATGCATACACTGTTTTTTTTAAATAGGACAAATATAAGAGCTGAGATCCAAAAAAATTGCCAAAAATCTGAAAAAATTGTTAAAACGTACATTTGGATAAATAATACTTTTGGACCAAACACAGTTTTTTACGACAATGTTATGTATTAAATTCTTTCATATTTTTTCACAGAAAAAGTTGATCCAATAATTTAGTTTGCTAAAACTTCTGGTTGCCCATCACACGACTTTCAAACCCATCCTGTGATGGATCTCAGGGGACAAAATCTAAGCGCTTGATCCTTCCCCGATCAAGCAGCAACGCTGCTCATGATAGGCTGAGTTAAGCCTCTAACGTTTGGTTCGAATAAGTCGACATCCCTTCTGTGGGTTCGCTCAGGTGGTATTCCCTTCTTTGCCCTAACGTTCAGAGTTGTTCTGCCTTGAAAAAGGAGCACCGCCAAATCAACTAGGGCGCCCTAAATGAATAAGAAATGAACAGTTGAAGCGGGCATGAAAAAAAGAAGAAAATCAGTTAGATGTTGAAAAAAAAAACTGATGTTGGTTAGTACTCAGGGACAATGCCCGGGGGGAGCAGTTATTTTTAATTCTAAAGTTTTAAATATTTCTATTTTTCCTTTGTACTTTTCTTTGTGGTATATCATTAGAATTTAGTGTGAAGGATCCTTTTGTTGTGCTTGATTATGCTGATATTGATATAGCTGTTTAGTGTAGTTTTTAAATACCATGTTTAGCCAGATAAGTATTCATTACACTTCCCAACTTCATGCTTTGTCCTCTCCATTTCTTATCTATCCTACATCTCCATTTTATTTCCTCTTTGAACCCAACAAAGAAACATATTGAAGTAATTTTTTTCTTCTTAAATTAGCCCTTCTTAAATATTTGGCGAAATAATGATTTTACCAACCTTGCCAGATTTATTTCCATTTTGCGGTTTTGTGTTTTTGTCAAACTGCACAGATGAGTTAGCAAAATATATAAATAATCATGCCAGATTAAGATAAGCTATGCACAAAAAAACAAACAAATTTTTTGAAAAATAGAACTCTAAAATCCCATAAAATGAAAATCTCGTAAGCTTAAATATCAATACAACAAACCAAACTTAACCCCCAAATTAATTTTCAGTAAGTACAAATCGTTATTACAAAAAACTAAATAAACTCTAAAATCCTAGCCAATCTCCCTTATACAATTCCCGGCAATAATTACCTATCCTCCAACAAATAACCTGGCAACTTAACCGCCGAACCGTGCAGCAGATCGTCGGTATGGCGGAAATGGGCATAGGACGTCATTCCGAGCCTAAATAATGCCTTGTTATTAATGAGGTTGTGAAGAGAAATGACACTTCGGATAACTGAGGAAAAATGTTATACCCCGAAAATTTAAAAAATAATATGAAAGGGTATTTTTGTAATTTTACTAAATCTTAATTTTCTGAAATTCTGAAAGTATATATTTTATTAAAATACATGTTTTGAGACAAAATTTTAGAAACTTAAATCATTAAAAATGGAGTTATATTTCATAACTTGTGATTTATTAAGATTTTAGGGGCTGAGTTATAAAATCATTAAATTTATTCATCTCCCTTCTTCTAACTGTTGCATGCCTCTTTATTCTGGTAAATTCTTTTAACCGAGTCAATGAAATGATTGCTAGCATGTGACAGTTTATTTCTTTTAATTATGTAATTATAAGTACTAGTCATAAAAATGACACTGATTTGGGTTCAAACGGGTGGGTTTTGTCTCAACCTAGTCCAAAGATCAACAAAGATTTTGTTACTCTTCTTAACCGGGTCAATAAGTGTGCATGACATGGTAATTACGTTGGTAACGGGCCATATTTTAATTGGCCATTTTATTTCATTTAACGACCTTGCATGTCCTCAATTGAAACTCTCAATGCATAAGCTTGACTCACAAGTTTCTGGTTTATAAATGAATTATTTTGAATAGTAGCACTATTTGAAGAATAATTAATCAGATAGCATGATTTTCAAAATATTTGGGTAGGTAGCACTTCCGCCAGACCTTCTGGCGGAACTAGGGAATTTTTTTTTTTTTGCTAATCTCGGCCATTTGGCACCCTTAAACAGCCTTAATTAATGAAAAAGGCTAGTTCCGCCACCACATCTGGCGGAACTAGGTAAAATTTAGTTTTGGCCCAATTTAGACGGTGAAATTGGCCCAAAAATGACGAAAATATAGGTTCCGCCAGACCCTGTGGCGGAACTAGTTAGTTCCGCCAGTGAGTCTGGCGGAACTAGACAATTTTCCCAACTTACAATCTGACCCAAAAAGTCCAAAAAAATGGTCTAGTTCCGCCAGACCCACTGGAGGAACTAGCTATTTTCTAGCTAGTTCCGCCAGATGGTCTGGCGGAACTAGACCATTTTGTGGACTTGCAATCTGACCCAAAAAGTCCAAAAAATGGTCTAGTTCCGCCAGTAGGTCTGGCGGAACTAGACCATTTTCCCAACTTACAATCTGAACCAAAAAGTCCAAAAAAATGGTCTAGTTCCGCCAGATGCTCTGGCGGAACTATCTATTTTCTAGCTAGTTCCGCCAGATCCTCTGGCGGAACTAGACCATTTTCCCAGCTTACGATCTGACCCAAAAAAATTTCAGAATTTAGCGTTTAGTAACGGTTTTTACAAATAAACCGATACTAAATATTGGATCTGTATCGGTTTTTATCAAACAACCGTTACTAAATAAGCAGTTAGCAGTATTATATTTAGTATCGGTTTTTCGTTAAAACCGTTACTAAATCCCCAGAATATGCATAATTGTTTGTTTCGCCCTAGTTCCGCCAGACCGTTATTAAGTTTAGGATTTAGTAACGGTTTTTAATAAAAAACCGATACTAAATATTAGTACTGTATCGGTTTTTATCAAAGAACCGTTACTAAATAAGCAGTTAGATACAGTATTATATTTAGTATCGGTTTTTTGTTTAAAACCGTTACTAAATCCCCAAAATATGCATAATTGTTTGTTTCGCCCTAGTTCCGCCATACCCACTGGCGGAACTAGCTATTTTGTAGCTAGTTCCGCCAGACATACTGGCGGAACTAGCTAGAAATAAGTAGTTCCGCCAGACCATCTGGCGGAACCTGTATCAGCGTGTCTTCCGGACATCACCCCAAAAAATTGAGAAATAGCCTAGTTCCGCCAGGGCCTTTGGCGGAACTTGTTCAATCATTGGAGCCTGTTATAAAAGGAAAATCTTTCTCTCTCTCCCCCAATCTAACCTATAATCCGCCCCCAAAAAATAAAACTACTATTCAGGCGATTTTGAAGTGTATTTGAGGTGATTTTGACCCAAATAAATAGAGAAAATAGAAGAAAAGAAAGACGGAAATTAGGTATTGTATTATAGATTATTTTTTCATTAAATAATTAATTGATTTTATTATATATTTGATGTTAATTTGTTGAAATATTATTGCAATTAGTAAGAAGAAAATGGCACAAAACTCTCAAATTCTTGTATATTATGATGGTCTTATTGTAAATCTACCAAACGGATGCAATTACGACCCGGAGGAACCGGCTTATATTCCAGAAAGTACAACCACAAATAGGGATTATGACCAACTGTGTAACGAAATTTATGAGAATCTCGGTTGGTCGTATAATGATATTCTTTTAATTCGAGGTCGGCTTCCTTCCCTTAAGAAAGGAATTTGGCATTATAGGTTAGTGAAAATTATGAATAATACACAATTGATTAATTTTGCGGAGCGCGTCATAAGGGTTGGGATGGAGGAATTAGAAATATATGTTGATCGCGTCCAAAATAAAGAATATCAGATAGGAACTAGTAGTAGATCAAATGTAATTCCAAATGCAGATGAAAATGAGATATTAGAACCCGTTGAAAATGAAATCAATATTGAAAATGCGAATGAGGACCCATTTGCGACCTTTGATATGGCACGTGTGAGCAATAATGTACTTCCCGAAATAGATGATGATGATGAAAATGAATTAGATGAGGAACCCGAAATGGAGTCAGAGGACGAGGAAGAAATTTATGGAGATGGCGATGAAGAAATGGAGAGAGTGAACCATCAGACGGGATTTATATATACGGAAGAGGGTGAGATGGTTAGTGTAGGTACTTTCGGTGATGCGCCGGCTGTTGAATTCGAAGATAGTTTAATGTGGGAATATGCGAGAAATGATGTCTTATCTGGCATGAATGTGAATGAAAATGATGATGAAATATTGTATAAGGGACGTACATTTGAAACGAAATCAGAACTACAATCGGCTGTAAGAGCATACAGTGTGAAGCATCACCGAGAAATAGAAGTAGACCACTCGAATAAAACGAGATATATTGTGATATGCAAGCTTAAAGATGAAGGTACTAGAGGATGTAGTTGGAGGATACACGCTTCGATTAATAAAAAAATAATTTATGGGAGATTAAAACATTTAGACAACCACACGTATGTATTAACCAAACACCTAGAAGAGACCACAAACAGTTAACGAGTGCGCTTGTTGGGGGGATAATTCTAGATATCGTAAGAGCGGATTTAGATGTTAAACCTGTAACCATAATAGAAGCCGTTAAATTGAAGGTTGAATATACCATATCGTATTGGAAGGCTTGGCATGCAAAACAACACGCGTTTCGATTCTTATTTGGGGGTTGGAGGGAGGCTTATAATTTGCTCCCTGAGTTGATGGCGGCAATAACCTCAACAAATCCTGGTACTTTGTATACATTTAAAACTGTCTGGCGGAACTAGCTAGAAAATAGCTAAATTTTTTTTCCACTTAGTAACGTTTTTTATGGAAGAACTGTTACTAACTGCATTTAGTAACGGTTTTTTCAAAAAACCGTTACTAAGAGTCCGATTTAGTATCGGTTCTTTGATAAAAACCGATACAGTCCTAATATTTAATATCGGTTTTTTTTAAAAACCGTTACTAAACGCAAAATTTTAAAATTTTTTGTTGGAAGAACCGTTACTAACTGCATTTAGTAACGGTTTTTTGGGAAGAACGGTTACTAAAAGTCAGATTTAGTAACGGTTATCATACAAAAACCGTTACTAAATGAAAAAAAATTTCCTGATTTAGTAACGGTTGTTTGATAAAAACCGATACAGATCCAATATTTAGTATCGGTTTATTTGTAAAAACCGTTACTAAACGCTAAATTCTGAAATTTTTTTGGGTCAGATCGTAAGCTGGGAAAATGGTCTAGTTCCGCCAGAGGATCTGGCGGAACTAGCTAGAAAATAGATAGTTCCACCAGAGTGTCTGGCGGAACTAGACCATTTTTTTGGACTTTTTGTAAGTTGGGAAAATGGTCTAATTCCGCCAGAGTATCTGGCGGAACTAGCTAGAAAATAGATAGTTCCGCCAGAGAATCTGGCGGAACTAGACCATTTTTTTGGACTTTTTGGTTCAGATTGTAAGTTGAGAAAATGGTCTAGTTCCGCAAGATACACTGGCGGAACTAGCTAGTTCCGCCAGTGTGTCTGGCGGAACTAGACCATTTTTTGGACTTTTTGGGTCATATTGCAAGTCCAAAAAAATGGTCTAGTTCCGCCAGTGGGTCTGGCGGAACTAGACCATTTTTTTGGACTTTTTGGGTCAGATTGTAAGTTGGGAAAATTGTCTAGTTCCGCCACAGGGTCTGGCGGAACCTATATTTTCGTCATTTTTGGGCCAATTTCACCGTCTAAATTGGGCCAAAACTAAATTTTACCTAGTTCCGCCAGATGTGGTGGCGGAACTAGCCTTTTTCATTAATTAAGGCTGTTTAAGGGTGCCAAATGGCCGAGATTAGCACAAAAAAAAAATTCCCTAGTTCCGCCAGACCCTCTGGCGGAACTACTTAGTTCCGCCAGAAGGTCTGGCGGAAGTGCTACCTACCCAAATATTTTGAAAATCATGCTATCTGATTAATTATTCTTCAAAATAGTGCTACTATTCAAAATAATTCTTTATAAATACTCATGAATCAAAATTCATTCCATCATATCACAGTACAACATCATACAAGAATTAGTCGTTCTTCCTTACCCATTTTCTTTTGGATCTGTAAGATTCATTGGAATTTTCGAAGGGTCAAATTAGTTATGTCGCATTCATTCCGAGGTAATGGATTTTGCTCTCGTATACGTTTCGCCTTTTAATTATTTTTATATTATAAAATAATATTTTTAAATGATTAGAGCATATGTAGCTCATTTGAAATGTTTTACTATTTGTGAAAATAAAATACTATAATATATTTTGAGGAAAATTATTTTTATGGGATATGAAATGAGATGTGAAAAGTGAGAATAGTTAAAGTAAATATAGCCGTATTTGGAAAAGTAAGTCTGTGTGAGGTGGAATCCAAGGCCGCTGATTAAATTTAGCTGTGAGGCCGTACTTGGAAGGGTATGTCTGTGTGAGATGGAATTCAAGACCGTCGACCACCCAACAACGAACTCGAAAAGACTTGTATTTGTGTGCGTGCTCGATATCACAGAGCATGATCTAATGTGTGTGCGTAAAAGTTAAATGAGAAATCAATATCCCAATATATATATATATATATATATATATATATATATATATATATATATATATATATATATGAAATCAAGTTCGTAGGCTGCGGTGCGTGAGCGGGGTTGTTCAATAGTTTCAAAAGAGAAAAAAAATAATAATAACAAAAACAAACAAAAAATCAGGGGCTAAATTGTAAAATAATCATACTTCAGTTTTCAAGTAGTTAGTCAGTTTCATATTCGTAAAAAAAATAAAATAAAAAAAGTTTAATCTGCGTATAAATCTAAGTAGTTATTTTGGGTTATATTTTGTGGGTACTCTTCTTTTTCTATTTTCTTTGCTTTTCATTTGTTCAGCTCAACGTGGTGTTTTGACCTTCGCAAGAGTTTTTTTTTCCCATTTCCAAAATCAGTCAATAGTAAATTGAAACTGGAATTATTTTTGCTTCATTAATCAATAACTTCTAATTAGGTAATATTCTCAATTTTTTCCCAATAATAATTATGTCAAATACTTCTATTCGTTAACTTTTATTTAGCCTTCCTTTACATAGATATTTAATTACTTAATTTTTGAACTAAAACAATTTCGTTATTAGAGAATATAATAAAGAATTATTTTATAATAAATAAAAATTTTAATAAAATATTGATATTTGATTATTATTTTTATTTATAAATGTAGTATGAACTAGATTAGTACATCAGTTATTTAACATGTTATGCTAATTATTTTGGATTAAATGTCAAGGATTTTTTATAAACTTAAAAAATGATTTGGAACTGCGATTTTGAAACAAGGATTTTATTTTTCATTAGAATTCATATTTTAATCATAACTCTTTATTTAAAACTCCATTTTCAACCAACAAATAGTCAGTTAAAATATTTTGGACATCAGAAAATAACGACAATATTTTTCATTTTCTAAATCCATATTAAATGCAAAAGAACAAGTTAATTTATGAATGTGGTATGATACATTTATTTAGAAGTTTTTTTCGAAGAGATGATTAAAGAAGTTATTTTTCAATCGTTTGGGGACAAACGATCTTTTTAAGGAGATAGTGATGTTATACTCCGAAATTTTATAAAATATTATTAAAGGGTATTTTCATAATTTTACTAAGTCTTAATTTTCTTAAATGCTGAAAGTATATATTTTATTAAAATATGTATTTTGAAACAAAGTTTTAGATACCTAAATCGTCAAAAATGGAGCTATACTTCATAAGTTGTGATTTATTAAGATTTTAATGACTAAATTATAAAATCATTAAATCTATTCATCTCCCTTTTTCTAACTGTTAATTCTTCAACCGACTCAATGCAATGACTATTAGCATTAACCATTATTTAGTTAATGGGAATTCTTTTAATTAAGCGTTTAAAAGCAATAATTGTGAGAAAATAACATTTATTTGGGTAACTAGGGGTTGGTATTATCTTGGTTGAGTCACAAATCAAAGTATGTTTTGTAACTCCTCATTGACCAGGTCAATAGGTTGTGCATGACATGTTGGTAAACGTTTCTTTAATTGGCCATTTTATTTCATTTAAATACCTTGCATGTCACTTGAAACTCCCAAACGCCTAGCTTGACACACAAGTTTTGTATGATTATAAATAGTGGTGCATAGGTCTTGAAAAGTTCATTCTGTTTTCTTGTTCCACTTGCATCCTAAACATGAATTTTATCAAAGAAATATTTTTTCTGTCTACTATTTCATTTTGAGGCAAGTGAGATGTGTTGGAATTCGAAGTCATAGTGCCATATCAGTTATCAAATTTCTACTGAGATAAGATAAGAGATTTTGCTCTCAAATATGTTTATATAGTTTTTAAATATTTATTTTGATTTTAATAAATATTAATAATATAAATTATATTTTATTTGAGCTTACATTGCTCGTACCGAATATCTTATTATTTATGAAAATAAAATATTTTATAATAATAATAATATATTTTCGAGAGATAATTATTTTATGGGATAAAAATATGATGTTGAGAAATATGAAATAGTTCAGGTCAATTCAGCCGTAGTTGGTAGATGGAAGACCGCACTTGATAAAGATAAAGTTATAAATGATATTATTTTGTTATGTAATGATCAACATGCATGGTATTATATAATTGTATGTAATTCATTTGTTAGCCTCTATAGTGGTATATTTTATATTATAACTTTTGTGTGCACGAGACGTGGAATTGTTTTTTTTTTTTTTAAATTTAGCACTATACAAAACAAAGCCTATCCTATTTATATAAATAGGAGAATATGTGATTTTTAATTGCTTATACAAATGTATATATTCTTATTAACATTATCAAAAAAATATTTATGGTCAGTTCATTTTTATGTATATTATTGAAACTCATTGCCTTGTTATTTTTTTTTCTTTGAGAAAATATCTTGCATGGATATTGAAAACTATAATATGTGTACGCCGTAAATTGGAAATACCTGCACAATAAAATAAATGAAAATATCTAATTTTGTACAGATAAATGATTTAATTGATGTCAAATGGATTTTGTAATATGTTAAAATGTGTACTTTGGTACAAAAGAATTGATATTTTCTTTTTTAATGATTCATTATGTATAAAGACGATGACATTCCAATATAACATATTAATGGTTGGATGATAATAGTTGATTTTCAATCTAATGGTTAGTAAAAAAAAACATTAATGTGGAATAAGTGTTGAGTTTCTACCGTTCATAACGCAGCGGAAAAAATAAAAATGAAACAAAATCAAATTCGGAACCCAAAAGAAGGATCCGTGAATTACAATTAAATCAAAGAAAAGTTCAAACCTTTATACCTTCGGATTACGCTTAATCCGTGATGATCGAAAATGAATTTGGTAGACGCTTTTATTTGCCCGATTCCAAACCGGTTTCCAAACCGATTCTTTGAATGTTTCACCTAACCGGTCTCACAAACCGATCTTCAAGCGATCTCCAAACGAACCGATTCTCCAAGCAAACAGATTCTCTAAACAAACCGATTCTCCAAACAAAACCACGGTTTCAACCCGAATCACAAAGACGCCGCACTTCGCTTCGTCCTTTACCGGTATCCACACGAACAACCCCTTTGAATGGATAGAGAATGATATATTCTAGTATTCGTTCTTCATTTTTCTCACAGAAATAACAAGAGAAGGTTTTTCGGATTTTTCTCTCTTTTTGTCTTACAAAATTGGATGAAATTAATATACCTATTTTTCTATCTTTATTTTTGGGGTGTCTCTTGTGCCTATATAGTCCATAAGTTTCATATCCTATGTGCATGGCAATTATGTAACCATATATGCAACACATCTTATCATATAAGATGTACGATTGGATGTGTCACTTAACTATGTAGCTTTTCATACAACTTATCACATAAGTTATGATTTTTCTGTGTACGTCTCAATAGTTGTTCTTTGTGTGTGACCCTGTAAGTTTACTTAATGTTGACAATAATCACAACGGATTATAAATCATGAGCGGCCTCTGGCAAGACATCATGATTACCCAAATTAAGCAAGTATAGATGATTCGATCAAACCTAATTTATATTCATGCATTGTACCCCTTTGTTACACGATATCTATAGCATCCATAAGGCATGGTATGTGTCAATCTTACGTTGGAAGATAAATATTTCTTGACACTGAATTTGATTGAACATGAAATGACATTAATAACTCCTTATTAATTCACTCGAGCACGGCTGTGCATTTTTTCAATCAAATTATCAAGAGGCCTAAAGATATATCTCTCAATTTATGAGAGTAGCAAATCATATCTTAATTAAACTCTTTTCTCCACATAATTCATTATATACCTAATTATAATCTTTATGACCGCCCGGTTAAAAACGATACTAGATTATATTAAAGTATAAAATTTCTCATGTAGAAAACTGAGATAATCTCAAGTCTAAGGATTACAGATACACAAGATAAGAATTTGCTACTTGCAGGAATACACATCATGAATCTATACAATGTCTAACTTCCTGAAATAATTAGTTTATCTTAACCACCATGTTCATGTAATTATGTCAGCATTATTTTTTTCAAGTTTTATAGAAAAAGTGTATTGCATAACCCGATTTGATGTCAGCCTATTTAATGCCAGGCATTATGTAATTATGTCTTCCTCACATTTTGCACCTATATAACATCATTTCTTTTCTTGATCTGGTTTCAAACTTGAAATAAGCATATACACGTTGAATCTGACTATCCCACCCCTGTCACTTGTCAGCAAGCTCCACATGAAACCTATATCCATTTCATTTATCTATTAACTTGTTCTACACCATGTAGATATACCTCTTTTTATCCGTTCAACACTTGAAAACTCAAATAGCATACAAATAGCAAAAAAATAATAATTAAAAAATATAAAATAAAAATATAAAATAAAAAATAATAATAATAATAATAATAATAATAATAATAATAATAATAATAATAATAATAATAACAACAACAACAACAACAACAACGACGACGACAACAACAACAACAACAATAAGAAATAGATATATACATAAATATAAGAAATAGATATATACATAAATACTTGAATCATACCAATCTATCAGGAAGGATCATTTGCTTTTATGTGATTTGAGTCCTTTCCCTCAAAAATAATACACATATAAATAAGCAGACCAATCTATCAAGAACGATCATTCACATTTGGGTCCCTATAAAAAAGAATTTTGATAATTTATATTTTATAGTGAATTGTAGGTGTCCGAATTATGTTAATAGAGAAATTATATTGGCATTGTCAGTGGATTCAGAGGCTTGTTAACATCACGGCTTCTTTGAGTTCTGCATACGGCTACCGTGCTAAAATCTCCAGATTTTCCCTATGGCAATTTTTCACAATAAAATACTTGCTTTAGTATCATTTGGTCTGGGTCTAAATAATGACAAGTATATATGTAAAATATAGGTACCAGACAAGGGAAGCAGGTATATATATTATTATGATATTTTGATTCTTGTATTATGCCATCAGTTATTTATTTATCAACCATAGGCTATAAGATAAACATTCAGAAACCTTTATGTAAATTGCACACAACCAATTTCTTTAATAATATCAACTATTAGTATTAGAGAATAAGGTGGTTAATTAGCTTCTACTAGATGCTCAATTATACCTAGATGAAATGAAATCAAGGGTTTTATCTGCACAAATTGGGCCACAAATTGTTCCACTCAAGCTACCCTCCATTGTTCCATCTAAAAAAAATTAATCTGAACATAAAAATGTTACAACAAACAAATCAGGAATTGAAATGCCAAAAATCTTGTAGAGGGAGAAATGAACAACGAGAAATACACAACTTTACTTTAGTCAGAAGAAGAGAGCATCAATTCCATCAAACCGTGTCACGATCTTTTCTTATCTCTAATTATCTCTTGCTAATTCATCGTGTAGGTGGGAATCGAGCAAGATAGTTGATCGGAGTTGGAGAAGGTGGAGAGAGAAAGACGGAATAAGGAGCTTATGTCTTGTGTGAGGTTTGGTCGGCTCATTAGGAATGAGCAGGAAAAAAGGACAGTTGGGCTAAAGCCCAGTTATCTATTTTAGTTATTTATTTATTTAATTTTAGCCATGTTAGGCTTGTAAGAGTTGGCCCGGTCCGGCCGAATAGTGTTGGCCCGGTCCAGCAAGTTATTAAGGTTTTAGTATAAAAGGTAAGCTACTTGTAATGATCAGACTAATGAATGAATGAATTAGTTAAACTCTTTACTGTTCTTTTCTCTTAATGTTTTTATTATACAAAAATTAACAAAAATAATCCTCTCTTTCTCTTTTGATTGGGTCTCTCATCCGATCTCTCTTCTTCTCTTTAAATCCCTCCATTTCTTCAAATAACCCTTGACATTTAGTATCAGAGCCAGCTTTCCCGCCACTGTGGAATTTTTCAGATCTAGATTGATGGTTGAAGCACCTATCATGCGCAGCAAGACCCTAAATAACAGGGAGAAGGGTCAAGCAAGTCATGAGGATGAGTTAAATCAAGTAAAGGAAAAAAATGCAAAATCAAGAAGGGATAATAGCTCAGATAAAGTCTGACCAGAAGATAAATCATGCTTTAATAAAAGGGGAATTAGACAAGAGATTTACAGAACAAATGGAGCTCATCCGCCAAATTTCCAACTCGGTTTCAAATCTGAGCTTGGAAGAAAAGAGTCAGCTCGATCAAAATAACACCTCAATCTCTATTATTCCACCAACTCAAGGTCAGAAGAGTAACAATGTTTCATCACCTCTCGCCAGCCCCCAATCCGCACAATCGGCTCCCTCATCTGGATCCCCAATCCTCACCAATTCAGGAGTAAACAACCCAAGGACAAATCAAGGCCCTGGCATGACTGTACATGTTCAAACACCAATAGGGTCTGGGATGGGAACCGAATCGCATGGAGGTCTACCTTTGGGTAGCATACTTCCATTCAGCCTGATAGGGTCTGATTAGATACAAATGATAGGTAATCGAAACCCTAATCAACAACTCACACCAAACCCTTATGCACTTACATATATGCCAAACCATTTATCTCAAACCCTAAATCCTCAAATTCAGCAAACCAACCCAAATGCTATTACAGGCCTGAACCCTCAATTCCAACCTAACTTCGCAGTCATGCCAACCATTCACCCATATAATACCACACAAATGCCTCAATTTACCTTCTCACATAACACCATAACCACATCAATGCCATTATCAACCAACCCATCAACTGTACACCCAAATCAATTCATCCATCCATACAACCTGATACAATCATTTCCACCTCAACCCTTGGCTACAGTAGAATTTTCGAAGTTTAATGGAGAAAATCCGAGGGGTTGGGTGCAAAAATGTGAGTACTACTTCTAATTTTATCAAGTTGTAAAGTCATTCAAGGTAGGGATGGCCGTTTTGCACCTAAAGGACCAATCAGAGACGTGGTTCCAAGATATCCTGATAAGTAGACCCCATATTAATTGGGTCACCATGAGTCAAGAATTGATTGAAAGGTTTGAAAAAAGGGTTAGTTCGTCGATTCTGCAAGATTTTAAGAACCTCAAACAAAAGGGTACGGTGGAGGAATACCGAATCCAATTTGAAGACATGAAGTCTCAGGTGCTAAGGGAGGACTCGTCGTACAATGATGTCGTCTTCCTTCATAACTTCCTTGGAGGCTACAAAGAGGAAATTAAATTATTAATCGATGCACATAATCCAACAAGTTTACAAGAGGCTTAGGTAATTGCAAGCAAGCAAGAACAGGTTCATGAACTCATAAATAATAGGAAACCTAAAGGCTTTACAAAATCCTACTCTAATCCAACAAATTCTAGCAGCCCTAAAACCAACTATGCACCAAATAGGAGCAATTTTAACCCAAGAATAAAGGTCCCTAATCCCTGCTACAAATGTAAAGAGCCATGGGCTCCCGGCCATAGTTGCAAAAATCTGTCGGTTCATGAAGTCGGGCTAAATGAAGGTAATGATCAGGAGGGAGAGGATAGTGACGTGGAAGAGGTTGAGCTAGTTAATGCGGTCGAAAAACTGAGGGAATTAGAGAAAGAAGGTGAAGTACAGAGCACGGAAGTGCAAAACATAAGTGTTTCTTTGGGTGCCATTAAGAGTCAAGGAAAAGGAGAATCTTTTACGTTGATTGGTAAGATTAGAGAAAAGGAGGTATTGATATTAATTGATACGGGGAGTACAATTAGTTTTCTTGATGAGAATGTGGCTAGATCAGTGGGAGCTCTAATTACAAAGAATTCACCAATAATGGTGACGGTGGCTAATGGGGATAAGGTCACGCTGGGTGAGAAAAGTTTGGGCGTGGCATAGGAAATCCAAGGCAAGATTTTCCGTTCGGATTTGAGGCTCATAAAATTGGGATCATTTGATATGATTTTGGGAAGTTATTGGATTGAGGATATAAGTCCACTTCACATGAACATGAAATCAAAGATTCTTATCCTTACCAAGGAGGGTGAAAGGGTAAAAATTACTGGTAAAGAATTCAAGTTGGCAACGGAAGAAGTAAAAAGTGTGGAGATGTTTCTCATGATCCAATCACAACCTGATGAGACACCACAAACTCAGGTATTGGTTTCCGACAATCTTGAATCATTACTTCTAACATTTGATGAATTATTTCAGGAGACAAATCAGTTGCCTCCTCGAAGAAACCTAGACCATGCTATTCCACTAAAAAATGGTACCGAGCCAGTTAACCTAAGGCCATACCGATACTCGTACATGCAAAAGGAGGCGATCGAGAAAATCGTCCAAGAGTTGTTGGACAATGGAATAGTAGTGCCGAGTCAGATCTCGTTTGTCACGTCCGTGATACTTGTAAAAAAGAAAGATGGAAGTTAGAGTATGTGCATGGATTATCGAAAATTGAATTCCGCTACAATAAAAAATAAATATCCTATTCCCGTGATCGAAGATTTATTAGATGAATTAAGAGGAGCAGGAATATTCTCTAAGATATATCTTAGATCAGGGTATCATCAAATTCAAATACAAGAGGGAGAAGAGTCCAAAATCACTTTTAGAACTCATAGGGGGCACTATGAGGACAAGGTAATGCCGTTCGGACTTGCAAATGCAGCGGCTACCTTTCAATCTGTGATGAATGAGTTATTGTCACCGCTTTTGAGGAAGGGAATACTTGTCTTTTTTGATGACATATTAGTGTATAGTAAGGATTTAGAAAGCCATCTCCAACTATTAAGGAGGGTGTTTGAATTGCTGAGTGAACATCAATTGAAAGCGAATAGGAGTAAATGCACATTTATAATGAGGAGGATCGAATATCTAGGGCATGTGATCACGGATCAAGGTGTGTCGACGGATCCCGAGAAAATTAAGGAGATGGTGAATTGGCCAAAACCTCAAACTATTAAGGAGTTTTGAGGGTTTTTGGGTTTGATGGGGTATTATAGGCGGTTCGTAAAAAATCATGGCGTGATAAGCAAGCCTTTGACGGAGTTGCTGAAAAAGGTATGTTTTGGTTGGAATGAAAAAGCCCAAGAAGCTTTTCAGAGGTTAAAAACAGCCATGATAACAGCCCCGGTTATACAATTATCGGACTTCCATAAACCTTTTACAGTCGAGTCAGATGCTTGTGAGGTAGGCATTGGGGCAATACTATCGCAAGAGGGTAGACATATGAATTTTATCGAGAGTCTTCCTAAATCGGAAGGAGTGGATGTCATTCTAGTAGTGGTCAATAGACTCACCAAATATGCACACTTCCTAACCCTAACGCATCCTTTCAATGAAATTAAAGTAGCAAAGAAGTTTATGGAAGAGGTGTATAAAAACCATGGAATGCCCCTTAGTATTACTACTGATCGGGATAAGATTTTCACAAGTCAATTATGGAAGGAGTTGTTTAAAATCTTGGGGTCTACTCTGCAATACTCGACGGCATACCACCCACAAACAGACGGACAATCCGAATGGGTAAATCAATGTGTGAAACAATACTTAAGATGTATGTGCACGACTAACCCTAATAAGTGGGCTTAATGGATAACTCTAGCCGAATTTTGGTACAATACGAATTGTCATAGCTCCCCAAAAATCACACCATTCGAGCCTCTTTACGAGTACAAACCGCCTCAGTTGGGTCTCGGCTCAAGTGCTAAATCAAAATTGAAGAAGTAGAGAGTAACCTTAGAGAGAGGGAGAAGGCCATCAAGGAGTTGAGGGGTAGATTAGAGCAGGCACAGTCCCGCATGAAAACCATGACGGACAGAAGGAGGACCGAAAGAACATTTGTTGTTGGGGATTTATTCTACTCGAAACTCCAACCCTATAGGCAAGTTTCGGTTGAAGTTAGGACAAATCAAAAATTGGCTGCCAAGTATTATGGCCCTTTCAAAATTTTAGAGAAAATAGGGGTTGTGGCATATAAATTGAAGTTGCTGGAAGGAGGCACGGTACACCCGGTATTCCATGTTTCACAATTAAAAAAAAAGTGGGAGACGGTATCGTACCGGTAACCAGCATGCCCCTAATTGATCTAGACGGGGCGATGAAAACCAAACCCGAGGCCATATTAAAAATAAGGTTGTACAAGAAGGGAAAGGAGAGTGGTGTAAAGCTTAAAATCAAGTGGCAAAATTTACCTGAACACCAAATGACTTGGGAGGATAATGATGAAATTCAAGCTCGTTTTCCTCATTTCCTTTCCAGTCAATAGTTTTGGAGGACCAAGATTTATTTCTACAGAGAGGGATTGTCACGATCTTTTCTTATCTCTAATTATCTCTTGTTAATTAGTCGTGTAGGTGGGGATCGAGCAAGATAGTTGATCGGAGTTGGAGAAGGTGGAGAGAGAAAGACAGAACAAGGAGCTTATGTCGTGTGTTAGGTTTGATCGGCTCATTAGGATTGAGTAGGAATAAAGAATGATAGCTAGGTTGTGCCCCAGTTATCTATTTTAGTTATTTGTTTATTTAATTTTAGCCATGTTAGGCTTGTAAGAGTTGGCCCAGTCCGGCCCAATAGTGTTGGCCCAGTCCGGCAAGTTATTAGAATTTTAAAATAAAAGGTAAGCGCCTTGTAATGATCAAACTAATGAATGAATGAATGAATGAATGAGTTAAATTCTTTACTGTTCTTTTCTCTTAATGTTTTTATTACACAAAAATTAACAGAAATAATCCTCTCTTTCTCTTTTGATCGGATCTCTCATCCGATCTCTCTTCTTCTCTTTAAATTCCTCCATTTTTTCAAAGAACCCTTGACAACAAACAAATCAGGAATTGAAATTCTAAAAATCAGGAATTAGCTTCTACTAGATGCTCAATTATACCTAGATGAAATGAAATCAAGGTCTGTATCTGCACAAATTGTACCACAAATTGTTCCATCTAAAAAAAATTAATCTGAATATAAAAATGTTACAACAAACAAATCAGGAATTGAAATGCCAAAAATCTTGTAGAGGGAGAAATGAACAACGAGACATACACAATTTTACTTTGGTCAGAAGGAGAGAGCATCAATTCCATCTGAGAAGCGCCCGACAGAGAGAGCCGAGCACCAGAGAAGGAGAAATTAGTGTCTAGGTCTTGAGATGTCGAAAACATAGTGGAGAAACAGATCATGAGAGAGTACCTGGTATGCGGGATGAGATATCCGTGCAGAACGAAGAGAGGAGCAAGACCGCCTCACCTGCTTGAAAAGAGAGAAAGAAGAGATTCAAGCCGTAATCCTTAAGAGAGCTGCAACCCTCAGTCGAGATAGTTCGGTTGGAGAGTGTGATCCGCTGTAACCCTAGGTCGCAGCGACAGGAAGGCAAGCCTTTAAACCATAGGGCAGAGAGAGCGAGAGAGCGGAAGGGACATGAATAATGAGAGGGGACCTTTTTTTGTACTACTCGCTGGAGGAGAGGGAAAGGTTAATTAGGGGAACGAAATATTTTTTGAACATTTGACATATAACGCTGAAAACCTAAAAATATTTTTTCTATGTACTGTATACAAACAAAAATCTCTTGCTTTACATTTTTATGTATTTTAGAAAACGAAATTCTAACTGTATACAAACAAAAATCTCTTGCTTTACTTTTTTATTTATTTTAGAAAACTAAATTCTGACCGTATACACACAAAAATCTCTTGCTTTACTTTTTTATTTATTCTAGAAAATTAAATTCTAACTAAAATTAATTTATTCAATTGTTTGACTCTTATTTGCATGTATATTGATACGGTATTATACCTTATATTATACTGATACAGTGATACAGGAAATCTCGAAATATATAGGATAAAGATATTGCTAACTAAATATGAGTTGTTTATAGGGTGTAAATGTGTCGATAATATCTGAGATGAGCTGTAGGTTTTAATTTCTCTGAAATTGAATGAAAGATTTATATTTCTTGAACTATAACAAATATTTTATAATATTTATATATTATTGTAACTTGTATCAATACATCAGTTTTAACGCATTTTCCTAAAGTGTTACCTAACGTGGTCATATTAGTATTTTTTCTGTATGACTTTGCTAAGATATTCGATACGATACAGCTAAAATTTTAAAATATTCGCATAACAATTTCTCTTTAAATTAGATTTACTAAACATGTCTATCTTATGAGTAATGTTTTTATATAAACTATAATTTTTTATACAATAAAGAGAAAATTTTATCATGCGAATATAGAAAGAATTATCGGAAACAATTTTATCCAAAATATGTAATTTTCTATCATGTGTTGGTCAATGAAATAGAAGAAAAATATAGAGGGAAGGGTTCCCGCCGGAATGGGGACTAAATTTAATCAAAAATTATTTTCTATTTTGGGACCAAATTTAGTCATAAACTTTCTAAATAGGGACCATTATTAGTTGCCACAAATAAAAAACCAGGAGAGGAAAAAATGGTTGGAGGAAACTTTTCATTCTAACTTAGCGACTAAATATTGTGACTATTCGGTTATCGTTTTGTCTAATATGGTGACAAAAATTCGTCACTTTATTAGTAAATGATTTAACGACCAAATTTGGTCGCGAATATGTAAGAAACCGGGATAAATTTTTGTCCCTAATTTGGTATGTTTATTCAGGACAAACGATTGTCGCTCTATGCTTTCTCCTTAGGGATGAAAAGAAGGAAAGTTGTTTTAGGGACAAATTTTGCAACTATTTGATCGCAGAAGATAATTTTTTTGGGACAAAACAAGTTTGGTCACTAAATGTTGCTTGGTCACTAAATGTTTAGTGTCTAAATCATAATTTTGTAGTAGTGAAATTATTCTTCCAATTATACAAAATATAAAATTGGTTTGAGAAATCATAGTACACGACTTTATTTTTTTTTGGAACGAAGAACCACTCTATGACTGTGCTATCAGAGATGATATAAGGCTTGCTCGTAGTGTAGAACCTTAGAGATGAATAAACAACATTCTCTGCATAAGAGGGCGTCATTATTTTCTAGAGCAGTCATGACTCGTTCACAGTCTACGCATCAGGCTTGTCTCATTTTATCATTATTTTATGATTTATTAAATTTATTTGTTTTGGTTAACTTTAGAAAAATAACCAACAATCTCATTATTAGTTTTTCTTTTTTTTTTAATGTAAGAGGCTAGAACTATTCCAGTGATGAACAAAAAGATGAACCCTACAGCAAATAACATGGGTGTTTTGTAGAGGTGACAAATGGGCGGGTTGGGTCGGGTTCGGGTCAGGTCATTTCGGGTTCCGGGTCGTTCGGGTCACGGGTCGTTCGGGTCACGGGTCGTTCGGGTCACGGGTCGTTCGGGTCTCGGGTCGCTCGGGTACCGGGTCGATCGGGTCTCGGGTCGTTCGGGTTATGGGTCAGGCGGTCGGGTTACAGGTCAATCGGGTTATGGGTCATTCGGGTTTGTATTTCGGGTAATTCGGGTCTGTGTTAAAAAGTTTGGTCTGTGTTTTGAGCAATTCAAGTTTGTATATAGGTAGACGAAATATCGAAAATTCGAGTTAATTTTCATAGTTCCTAAAATTGGAATCAGGATCTAACTCGTTCACTGTCTGTGTAGTGAGAATCATCCGACTCTGATTGGAATCGGCCGAGTCGAGTCGGAGAATCTGATTTTTTTAAAGTATTATCTTTAAATTAAAAAAATGGAATAAAATGAAAAAAAAATTTTAAGTTATAAAAATATGGAAAGATTCAAATAAAATATATACATTTGCATCTATCTATTATATATGATATTTTTGACTATATTTTTTATTTAAGAGGGCCAATGAAAAAAATCGAAAAAAATAAAAAAACATAAAAAATAAAAAAAATCGAACTTGGTTTAATTTTGTTGTTGACCTGTTTATTGCACGATATTATATAATATTAATTTTGTATGTTGTTATTAGTTATGTGTTATTTATACAAAATGAGTTCACTATAACAAACCAAGTTTTCTATAAAAAAATATTAATTCATTAATGTATTAATAATTTAATATCATAAGATGTGAGAATTAAAAAATCATCATTATACACATAACACATGTAGATATACAACTTTTTCAATGTAAAATTACAGAAAGTCCAATAATTATGGCAAAATCAACACACAAATATTCAGCTTCATGTTATTCATCTTGCATTACATGTTATTCAGGTTTCGAATATTGGGCGGGTCATTCGGGTTCGGGTTCGGGTAATTCGGGTTTCGGGCCGTTCGGATTTCGGGCCGCTCGGGTTTCGGGCCGCTCGGGTTTCGGGCCATTTGGGTTTCGGGTTCTTCGGGTTTCGGGTCATTCGGGTTTCGGGTCAGGTCGGGTTTCGGGCCGTTGACTTGTCAATATCTTCGGATCGGGTCAGGTTCGGGTTCGGGTCGGTTGGGCGGGTTTTTCGGGTCGGGTCAGATTTTGCCACCTCTAGTGTTTTGTATTGTATCTAACATCTCCACATAGTAGAAACAAAAAAAGTGATGCCCGTATAGCGGGAAAAGTCATAAAAGCTATTTTTCCTAAGAAAGTAGATATTGAATTGGAAAAAGTTGAGACTTTCCTATGGACAAAAGTAATCAAATCCATTTTCCCTAAGGAAGGTCATTTGAATTTGGAAACTAGTTAGACTCACCTACCAAGACAAAAAAAAAGGATAAAAGAAAGAGATGTATGGCTGAGGGGAGGAGAGAAAGAACGCATGTATGGAGATTCTATTATGTCTGTCGAAGGTTCGAGAATCTATGAAAGGACTAAACCTTCCCGGTTCAAATCCGAGCTCTTCTTGGCTCTAAACATTATACCTTTCTTGCAAGGAGAGACGAAAGAACATCTATTGGTTGACATTCCCCGAGCCGCCCTCACTTTGCTTAAAGATGCGATTATCGGTCTTGTTAGTTCTCGTCTTCCATCGGCTCTTCTTTCTCATCAGGAGGAATTGGCTTTCTCAATCTGAGAAGTGCATTGTCGGAACTGGACTGGAAGGCCAAACGGCTCACTTTAGAAATACCTTTTTTTTGTTAAACTTTAGAAATACTTTGTCAGATTAATTCTTCTAATTAGGTATCGAGAGAGAGACAACATAAAATCCAGAAACTCTTGGTAATAAGTACCTTGATATTTTGGTTTCAGAGATACCTCGGTAAAGTTGATGCTTGACCATGTTCCCAGAAAGAAGATATTTTTTTTTCCATTCGAGAAACGAAAAGCACGACTAAAGTGGCTTGTTTCCGGTAGTACCCTCAAAAATGAACCTTTTCTCAGTTAGCCATTTCATTTCGGGTTAAAAATATGAGAAAGGTCTTTCTATAAGCTATAAAAAAAGTGCATTCCGAGATGTGAAGTAGGAGAGATTGTTTTCGATGAATACAAATAACATCCGGCTTTTTTAAAATTTGGCAAGCATCTGGAATAACTAGTGAATTAAAATCCAGCCTTGAGATCGAACTTTTAGAAGATTTGGGCTGTGACTAATACCCAAGGAATAAAAGACGCCCTGCTCAATAAGTGGAAGGCATTAACTGTCTGATGTCGGGTTGGGCAATAAGGGACTCATGAGAAAATCAAAGTACTACTGAAAAGAAAATCTTCATCAAAACATCGACAAACAGGATGGAAGTTCTACCTATTATTGGATTTGAACCAATGACTCCTGCCGTATGAAATCAATAATCTAAACCACTGAGTTAAGTAGGTAATTCAATAAAACCCCTCGCTCGTTCAAAGAAACTCGTTTGATTCAACTCGCCGCCTGCCTTTTTCGAAAAGACAACCTTTCGGCCGCCCAACAACCTATAACACTAGTCACAAGCAACCGCGAAAGCAGGGGTCGACGAAGCGAAAGCGAGAATGTCGGCTTGAGGAAGGATCGACAGGAAAATGCATCTCTTTCGTCGGTAGAACACGCGCCGGCCGGGGAGATTGTTGATGGGCTTCATGTAAGATCATGAGTCATGCGAGCACACTATACTGTGCTGGCCATGAGAGAAGGAACTGGTAGTATTTCACAAATCAAATATGGACTCGACTCAAATGAGAAATGTTCATATGCCAGATGGACCGTAAATTATTGAAATTAATGGTTCAACTTAATATTATTTGTAATTGCTTATCAATTAATCGATTAATTTTTATTTCTTCACTTTTTTGAAGGTTGTGACTCCTCATGAGAGGAAGTTTGAGAAAGGAGAAGAGAGAAAAAGGTGAAAAAAGTGCTATTTAAAAAGCCTAAAAATAAAATAAATAAAATGGATTGATTGAAATAAATTGCCTCATACAATACAGAAATGGAGGAAACTAATAACAATAATATCACCGCGCCAAATGTGTAGTTTAAATTAAAATCAGAATTTGTTCATGTATATGTATGAGCTCATTTTGAATTATAGAATGTGTATGCTTATATACTTATATTACAAAATAACTAAGAAATAATTCAATACCAGCAAAAAGTCCATTACCTGCAGCATCAGGAGGGTTGCATTCTTGTCAATGATAAAAATGAGACTTTTAATTAACTTCATTTCTTAATAAAAATGATAATTTGAGAATTATTTCTCTTTATGAATTTATATGTCTTTTCATTCTTGCTATATTTCAAACCATGCATCTATCATGCTTATATGATATACAAAAACAGGATGAGTTTTCATACTATTTATACATATTATTTCAAACAATCTACACAATCTTAAAAAATGTAACATGCCCTTCCATAATAACACAATTTTCATAAAGAATCAACAATATACAATATACCTTAATAATTGCTGGCACCTTTTTATATGACAATAACTTACTAATTTAAGTTCATTATTTTCGATAACATGGACCATCAAATACAAAAAACACGGACAAACAAATTACAACAATCTAGAATTAAGATGTTGCGACTAGATTTTTCTTTATGTACTTCATTACTGTACTGAAATTCAAGCCGCTTTTGAAGACAATGTAGAAGAAACAAAGATATTAATTCATTTTGGAGAATCTCGCTTTTTTGTGATATTCAGCAAGAGACCAAACAGGGAATATATTCCGGTACATCATGTAGTTCATCAATCCATACGTCATAAAGCACCCCGTCATTCCCTGCAATTAATACAAAAAAATCATTATTACATTAATTTAATTTCTTCACTTAATTTTTTATCTAGAAAAATAATTTCTCATTTTCATTATTTATTGTCAATATGTTTTGAACTTTCTATATTGATTTTCTTTTTGCAATATACAATCAACCAACTAGATTATAACATTGTGTCAAACTTAAAACTTTACCTGCTGAGGGAAGTCTCCGATATCTAGTTGCATGTCAATGAGGAAATTTGCTGCACGATGCAATGGGTTTGGATCTCTTTCAAACTACAAATTAGAAAAAAAAAAACTTAAGAGCTAGTTTTTCTTAGTAACCTAATTTTCAGCTTATTTCTCTCATTAATCTAGTTCAGATTTTCAAACTAACCAACTTCATTTCCAAAATAATTTGATTTTCAACTTATTTCTCGCACGAACTCAGTTTGAAGTTTCAAATTCTGCTTCAAATATAAAATGTATTTGAGATCCTCTTTCATGATTAACATGCTCGAAATTCCAAACAAATTTCATAAAACATGTGGCGGAATTTGTAATCTCGTATTTGTTATCCGAAGATGAATTTGAAACTCCAAATTAAGTTATTTAGAGAAATAAAATTTGTGTACTTAGAAAATATGAGGGTCACGTATAAAAATTTGCCCAACTAAAATTACCTTATTGGTTGGGATAGTAATCCTTGTTCCCTAGTTAGTCTTCTAGTACAGTATTATTTGAATTTATTTCGTTGTAATCTTCTTTTTCTATTTCTTCAAATGGCTGCCGTGATTACTTCAAATCAGTAACTAGACAACTCAGTACTAAACTATGACGTTCTTTTTTTACTTGTTTTAATAGAAATCTTAGTAGGCAATCGCCTACTTAAACTTCAAAAAAAATATTTCTGGTTGGCTCTCAAAAGAGCGAGTATTGCCCATGCTGTGTTCACCACATTCGATTTATTTCCCTCCAAATGTACATATTCCTATTTCTTAAAAAAATCTTAATATTTTATTGTCCTTGCGAAAATTTTAGTACGATATTGAAAGAATTCTTCCTACTAAGGACAAAAATTTAATATCTAAAATTAACCTTTATTAAAAGAATTTATCATTTTAGATGTTAATTGTCTTAGTAAATGTGTTTCCTTCAATACCATTTCCCAATAATTAAATTTACTTATTATATAGAAAGTCTTACCTTTTTGAAAGAAGAAAGATAACTCCCCCCCCCCCCCAAACCGCCATCACTCAATTGTTTTGAGAGGAGAAAATCACAAGCTTTTCGAATTGATATACTATTTGTTGGGCTCCCTTCTAATGAAATGGGCCTTGGGCCACTTATTAATGTAATTTTGTAATTATGCAAAGTTATAGGGGGTTATTTGTAAAAAGTGCATAAATGCACTTTTGAGTCTTTTGCTCCAAGGGGTTTTTTTGGTGCGTGGCTCATTTTGGTGTTGAGCGGCCAAAAGGAAGAAAAAGGAAAGAAAGAAAAAGAAAAGAAGAGAGAGAGAGAGAGAGTGTGTGAGAGAAGAGTGAGAGAGAGAGAGAGAGTATGTGTGTGAGCTTCTCTTGGTTCTCTTGGTGTAGCTCTTGTATCGTCGGTTAGGTACGGACCAGTACGGTGTATGTCTCTCTAGTTCCTCCTTTCGGTCGTGTCTTTTCTTTGTTCCTTTTGTGATCCTCTGAGCGTGTAATCCACCGTGTCGGTGACGAGTGTAGCCTAGGGTTCAAGCATGAGTTGTAAATCCTAGAAGAGGTTTTTATTCTTTGTATTGATTTGTAATCGGTTCGTATCGAAGTTAATTAATACAAAGAAGTTTTTCTTAATCTTGTGTGTCGCTTATGTTTGTTGTTTATTCCTTTGTAATATCGTGTGAATCGGGTTATATTTGTGGTGTGTATCTGAACGTGTGAGTTAACCGTAAAAACCGCACACAAGGTGTTCGACAAAAGTCCCGACTGAGGATTTTTGTGCGAAACGCCCCCGTTTTCCCCAACAACTGGTATCAAAGCCGTGGTTAGTACGGGATAAGCTTGCGTCAAGCAAATGGAGGGAGAAAGTAGTGTTGGTACGATGGTTAAACTCAATTCCATAAATTACTCGATTTGGAAACTCTAAATGGAAGATTTGTTGTATTGCAAGGATGCATACGACCCGGTTGAGGGAGACGCGAAGAAACCCGAAGGTACTTTGGATGATGTTTGGAAGAAAACAAACCGGAAAACGGTTGCGTTGATACGGCAATGGATTGGTGATAGCGTGTTTCACCACGTGTCGTTGGAGACTAATGCCCACAAGTTGTGGAAGAAATTGGAGAGTCTCTTCGAGAGAAAAACTGCTCCAAATAAGGTATTTTTGATGCGGAAGCTCGTGCATTTAAAATACACGGGTGGAACTTCAGTGTCGGAACACTTGAGTAAGTTCCAAAATTGCGTGAATCAATTGGCTAATATGAAAATGAGTTTGGATGACGAGGTTCAAGCGTTGTTGTTGTTGAGCTCCTTGCCAGACGATTGGGACACACTCGTTGTATCGCTTGGCAACTCCGTGCCCGACGGTGTGGTAACGCTAGGCATGGTAAAAGATAGCATGTTGAATGGGAAGCCCGAAGAAGAGAAAAAGGGATCTCTTTGGAATCCGATGCGCTTGTGATTGAAAGGCGAGGAAGGAGCGAAACGAGAAACTCATATAATTCGAATAGTCATGACAAGCTTACTGATAAAAGGTATTTTTGCAGTCGTTATACACTTACCAAAAGAAATTTATAACCCTAAACTTAACTACAATAAATTAGACAGTGGAAGTAGGGGTCGAACCACAGAGAGCTATTTAGACTAAACTAGGTGAAAAGATTACTTCTCTATGAAAATAGACACAACAAAAATAGAAAACTAAAATAAAGAGAAACCAAGACCGTAAATAAAACCAAACACAAGACCTAAAACAAGACACACAATTGGGGGGTAGTTGATTGGTTGATTGCAACAAAATAAAAGTAACAAGTTAAGAGGAAACTTAGGGTAAAAATCAAGAGATGTGGTGGTTTTGTGAATTGAGGCATAGTTTCGTGTAGTGAATTTGTGTGTAACTTTATCCTTGACTATAATAATGAATTTGGAATTAATCTCTTAAGTGCAGTAAGATGAGCTCTAACCGATAAATAACTCAAACAAAAAGATAGGGTTTTAGTTTAGATGAGCTCGTAAATAAAAACACTAACCTACTTGAATATCATAACCAATTCAATAGAAATCATTTGTTATTTAAACAAATCAAAACCTCCTAAACAATGAGCTTGTTCAGAACTGTTTAGATCGTTGTGAGTTATTTGCACTTGGTTATTATTCAAATTCTAATGGAGGCTATTGAGCAAAGCAACCATAGGAATTTTGTGGCCCTTGTTAATTACTATTGAACATAGAATTGACCGAAATAAACTTAAAATAATTCATTAAGCATGGAAGATAATAAGTGAAACCAAAATAATAACCATTCAAATAAAATTCATTATTAATGGTCTCAAAAGTTACAACACAAAAACATAAACACTAACTATGCCTCGAAGGGCTTACTCGAAATACATGGAAAAGAAAGAAAATAAAATAATGATAGAACCCATTAATGAAGCGCGGATGGAAGAATGAAGCTTGTTTAACTTGCCCAACTCCAAGAGAGAGAATGATGAAGTTCAAAAGTGATTCGAAAATGATGCCTTGCACCTGGTTATAACCCTCTCAAAAGGTGATCATGAGGGATGAATGAAGCTCCATGCAAAGAGTGTGAAGGGAGCATCGCAAAGGCATGAAGAGTGCATGCACATTGCATGAAAGATCTATCCAGAATATGGTCAATTTGGGTCTTGTAGACTTCGGAATTGGGCTCTGATGATATGGAATGAATTGTGGGCTTTGTTCTCTTCTTTCCAACGGTATATAGTATGTATATAGAGGGGGCCCAGATTGTGAGTTATGGCCGAAATACTGAGGCTGTGTCGGCAGGCCCGAGTCATGATTATTATTTCCATCTTGTGCTCCAACATATTTTCGCCAAGCTATGCTCCATCAAAATTGCACCTGAATTCACATAAATATGTCATTAGCAGTATCAACATTCAAGTTGTGATTATTATCCATATAAATAGAATATTAACACATATAATGGTGCAATATCATATATGTATAGGGTATAAAATGTGTATAATTAATGACTTATCAAATCACCCCACACTTAAACATTTGATCGTCCTCGAGCAAACATTGTAACTTGTATTGGTAAGATGGGTCCCATGTTTTTGACTCACTCTTCACTTATATACCAGCCAATAATGATCTTTGGTCCCTTGTGTAAGATTCCATGCACTTTGGTGAAACTCGCACTCACTCTCTTTTTGTATAGTGGAATATGAATATGGAATATGTGGAGTGTCTCTCATAATAACTCTCAATTCAAATGAATCATGATTTCCTACCTTGGTCGTGAGGGGAATTCTCAAGTTATGTTTGGTGGAATATGATGAAATTTGGTGGATAATACATATATATATATACTACGTAATTTGTTTGGTTGTCTATTTCGCCACTTTCGGTCAAATTGTCACTTTGTTTTCTAAACTCATGCCTCTACTCTCCAAAAAGATATCGCCTATACCTCTATCTTCTTGGAATAATGAACCTCCTAATTTGCATACCTCGTAGCACCTTCAGTCATCTGGCCCAAAATGTGTCAACCTAACTGCTGGCCTGAGATGTATGACTGGGATCCACTCTTTCTCAAAAATCGGGTAAACTAAGGTTTAGGCCATGTAAAAGGAAACAAGTTTGAGTCATGCAATCTTTTTTTATTTATTTATTTATTTTTTTTTTTTTTTTTTTTTTTTTTTTTTTTTTTTTAGATTGTGACTCAAATCTATTAGGATTATAGGGGCCTAACTTGCCTTTGTGTCAAAAATAGAGTTTATCCGAGAATCTACTCTCATAAATTTGTCTCTAAGATGCATCTCCTCACGAATACACTCGGTGCACAAAGCTCATCTAATACACATAAGCCCTCAACTTCTGCCACTAACCTCTACTTCCCGTCCCCTATCTTCTTATATACTGCCTAACCCTCCTTCTCCAAAACCAAGCAACAAAGTGACTTTAGAAGCTAATAGACTTGGATATTATTTATATATATACGAGATGATATAGTGGGTTATTATGGATATTATACTATAAACAACTTGAGTTCCGGGTCACGGTCCAATGGTAAGTCCTCACATAATTTCTCGCGCAAATTCCTAAATTATTGACACTCAAACAACAAATCGAGTTCGCCAGTGACAAAAGATCCCTAAACCAACGACCTCAATTCTTCTTGAACTGGTCTATATGATCCTTTTGAGTCTAAACAAGTTCCACCACATTATTCAATACAAGTTACAGTTCTCTCTCAATCTTTTAGATTTTTAATTGGGCATTTTTTTTAATTTGAGGCTTAAAAATGGGTTTTTATTATTTTTATTATTATTATTATTTTTTTTTTTACTACCTAACATGCAATAAAGACTCCACCCCACACTTAAACTTTTACTCGCCCCCGAGTAAAGCTAAGCACAAAGTAGTGATGCAATGCAAGAAAGAGAAAATAAACAAAGAAAAACACAACCTTTATTCGCAGGGTTGCCTCCCAGTAGCGCCTCTTTTTAACGTCGTTGGCCCGACGTTTCCATCTCCTCAAGCAGTGGATGCTGGCTCTCCAAGCTCGTGAATGTCAATCCAACTCGCATCGAAACTCTCATGAAACTGCTTCAGCCGGTGCCCGTTGACCTTGAACACCTTCCCTGAATCCAGACCCTGAATTTCTGCTGCACCATAATCGAACAATTTGGTCACAAGAAAGGGCCCTATCCACCTACTTTGTAGCTTGCCCGGGTGTAATTTGAGTCTTGAGTTAAACAGCAACACCTTGTCACCCACTTTGAAATCCTTGTGGGCAAGCTTCCTATCGTGATACATCTTGGTCTTCTCCTTGAAGATTCGGGAGTTCTCATACGCGTCATTTCGGATCTCCTCTAACTCTTGGATTTGTAGCTTCCGGTTGAATGCATCGTTTGGGTAGTCTAGATGGCACTTCTTGATGGTCCAATAGGCTTTGTGCTCGAGTTCAACCGGAAGATGACAAGCCTTTCCATAGACTAGCCGATAAGGGGTCATGCCTACAGGGGACTTGAACGCAGTCCTGTAAGCCCAGAGTGCATCATTTAGCCGAAGACTCCAGTCTTTCCTGGTGGGGTTCACCACTTTCTCCAAAACACCTTTGATCTCCCTATTCGAAAGCTCTGCTTGGCCATTGGTTTGAGGGTGGTAAGCTGTCGAGGTTTTATGTGTGACATGGTATTGCTTCATTAATGCCTCGAAACTCCGGTTGCAGAAATGGGTTCCTCTATCACTGATGATGACTCTCGGGACCCCATACCTACTAAAGATCTGGTCCTTGACAAAATCCACGACTGTTTTTGCATCTGCCTGTTTTGTGGCCTTGGCCTCAACCCACTTGGAGACATAATCAACTGCTAGGAGGATACACTCAAAGCCATATGAGGGAGGGAAAGGTCCCATAAAGTCGATACCCCACACTTCAAAAACCTCACATGCAAGAATATACTTCATCGGCATCTCGTCTCTCTTGGTTAGTCCTCCCGTTCTCTGGCATCGCTCACATGACTTCACGAAGAAGTAAGCATCCTTATGTAGAGTGGGCCAGAAGAAACCACACTCAAGGACCTTATGAGCTGTCCGCTTGGCGCCAAAGTGTCCTCCACACTCCAGAGAGTGACAAAACTCAAGTACGGATCTGACCTCATTATCTGGTATACATCTCTGAATAATTTGATCCGCGCAAATTCGAAAGAGGTAAGGCTCATCCCAAAAATAAAATCGAGAATCATATCGGATTCGATCAGCCTGTGCACGTGTAAGATCCTCTGGTAGGTCTTTAGCCACCAGGTAATTCACTATATCAGCATACCATGGTGTATAGCTTTGCATGGCATAGAGATATTCCTCAGGAAAGAACTCCGATATTGGGGTACCCTTCTCGATACTCGTAGGAAGGCGGCTGAGGTGATATGCGACTAGATTCTTTGATCCTCGCTTATCTCTGATCTCCAAATCGAACTCTTGGAGCAACAATATCCAACGAAGAAGTCTCGGCTTAGATTCCTTCTTCTTGAAAAGATGCCTTAATGCGGCATGGTCAGAGTATATAACCACCTTAACCCCTAAGAGGTAGGACTTGAATTTCTCAAGTGCAAAAACAATGGCTAGTAGTTCTTTCTATGTGGTAGTATAGTTGCACTGAGCATCGTCCAAGGTCCTGGAAACATAGGAGATAACATGGGGTTCTCGCCCATCCCGCTGCCCAAGAACAGCTCCAACTGCCCTATCGCTCGCATCGCACATGATCTCGAAAGGCAGATTTCAGTCGGTAGCTTTAATGATGGGGGCAGAACATAGTTTCTCCTTGAGAAGGTCGAACGCCGCTTTGCATTTCTCATTGAACTCAAAAGAAGCCTCTTTTTGGAGAAGAAGACAAAGAGGTTGGGCGATTTTTGAGAAATCTTTGATGAAACGCCTGTAAAATCCGGCATGACCGAGAAATGATCGAATATCCTTCACATTGGTTGGGTACGGAAGGGATCTAATGACATCAATCTTTGCTTTATCCAATTCAAGACCCCGAGAGGAAACCACATGGCCTAAGACTATGCCCTGAGCCACCATGAAATGACATTTCTCGTAATTCAGCACCAGGTCGGTCTCTACACACCTTTGAAGAATCATCTTTAGGTTTCCCAGGCAGTCATCGAATGAATCACCATAGACGGTGAAATCATCCATGAAAACCTCAATTATTCGGGTGACATAATCAGAGAAGATGGACATCATACATCTCTTAAATGTACTGGGTGCGTTACACAACCCAAAGGACATGCGCCTATAGGCAAAGGTGCCAAAAGGGCACGTGAAGGTGGTCTTTTCTTGATCCTTGGGGGCGATGGCTATTTGAAAGTAACCAGAGAAGCCATCTAAGAAGCAGTAATGGTGGCGCCCAGCAAGGCGCTCGAGCATCTGGTCAATGAAAGGAATGGGGAAATGGTCTTTCCGGGTGGCAGTGTTTAATTTGCGATAATCAATGCATACTCGCCATCCATTTTGTGCTCTCGTAGGAACTTTTTCACCATCCTGATTCTCGATTATTGTAATACCAGTTTTCTTGGATACCACATGGATTGGTGATACCCACTGTGAATCAGAGATAGGGTATATGATTCCTGCATCAAGGAGTTTGATGATTTCCTTCTTGACCACTTCCATCATTGGAGGATTTAGCCTATGCTGAGGCTCACGGGATGGTTTAGATCCATCCTCCAACAATATCCGATGCATACATGTAGAGGGGCTGATTCCCTTAATATCAGCCAGAGTCCATCCAATCGCAGTCTTGTGGTCCCTCAAGACATTAACTAACTTCTCTTCCTGAGTAGCAGTGAGGCTACTAGAGATGATCACTGGAAGGGTGTCTCCTTTACCCAAGTATGCGTAATTGAGATGAGCTGGTAGAGATTTTAGGTCCAAAGAGGGAGGATTCACAATGGAAGATTTGGTGGGCTCAAGAGAAGGTTTTAAGTCTCTCAAGGAAGAAGAAGAAGAAGCCTCTCCAATGGCCAAGGCAAGAAAGGCTCTGAAGAAGGATCTGCTCATTTGGAAAGAGATCAAGAATGGTCTCAATCAGATCGATGAACTCGAAAGAGAAGAAGTTGTCCACACACTCATCAACTAGGTCGATGGTGCAAATAGCAGAGACATGCCCGTCAGAAGGATGCTTGATAGCATCAAAGATATTAAAGGAGATGTTCTCTCCGTCAAACTCCATGGAAAGAGTGCCATTATGCACATCAATCTTGGTTCGGGCAGTTTTAAGGAAAGGTCTTCCCAGAAGAATGGGAGTCGAACTTGGTGAGCTATCAGACTCCTCCATACGCAGAATATAGAAATCTGCGGGGAAGACAAGACCATTGACCTTAACAAGGACATCCTCTATAACTCCTTCTGGCATAGCAGCAGAACGATCGGCCAGTTGGATGATCACCCCGGTCTTTTTCAAAGGTCCTAAACCGAGGGAAGAATAGATAGAGAAAGGCATGACATTGATAGATGCCCCAAGATCAAGCATGCACCGAGCAAATTCATGATGCCCAATGCTGCAAGGAATGGCAAACATGCCAGGATCTTTTTGCTTCTTGCGAATAACCGCAGAGACATTCTCACTCATTGTCACCCTCTCATGGCCATTTAGTTTTCTCTTATTCGTACACAAGTCCTTGAGGAATTTCGCATAGCGAGGGACTTGACGAATGGCCTCAAGTAATGGAATGTTCACTTCCACCTTCTTTAAAACCTCTAGGATATCTCTTTCAGCTTCATCCTTTTTGGTGTTAACCGCTAGATGGCTAGAAAATGGAACTCTAGGTTTATAGGGTGTTGTCTCCTTAGGTTTGTCTTTCACCTTCTCAGATTCTTTTTTAAGCACTTCAATCTCTCCTTCACCTTTTGTGTTTCCTTTGGTCCCTTCTATTTCTTTCCCACTTCTTAAGGTGATAGCACATGCATTTTCACGGGGGGTTGAGAGGTTGAGAAGGAAGTTGTGAGGACCCTTGAGTCTTTAACTGATTTAATTCAGAGGATAGTTGAGCTATTTGGATGCCCAGATGTGTTAGGGCGCTCTTTGTATCCTTCTGAAAAGAAGTGGTTGATGTGGCTAAAGAGGTCACAATATCAGAAAGACTTTTTAGAGCAGGGTCAATCGGAGGTGAGGAAGAAGAAGAGTTTTGATTATGGTTTTGAGGAGGTTGTTGTTGGTTTCCTGGGTCACGCCATCTAAAGTTTGGGTGGTCACGCCATCCAGGATTGTATGTTTTAGAGTAGGGATCATAGTTTCGGTTGTGAGCCCCATTTGAATTACGTTGTTGGTTTAGTTTAAAGATGCCACAAGCAGTGGTCGTGACCTTCTCCTCATCATGGAGTGTTGGACATGCATCAGTCGTGTGTCCCGTCTGAGTGCAGACACCACATGCCTTCACTTCCATCTGGGTTCCCATGAATGACGCCATCATATTAGCCAGGCTATCTAATTTGGCGTCCATACCATTCACTCGCTTCTCCAAATCACAAGTCTCTAATCTCATTAACTCCCCTAATTCTAGATCTGGTTCTACTAGATTGGGCATTTTTGGTCATGGTTTCTATCAAGGTACGTGCTTGCCTAACGGTTTTATCTATGAAAGCACCCCCACTAGCAGAATCTACATTATCCCTAGTCTCTTGAAGCATCCCATCATACAAGTGTTGAATCAGGAGATTCTCTGGGACTTGATGGTTGTGACATTTTGCACACAACTTCTGGAAGCGATCATAGTATTCGTAGAGGATTTCCCCTACTTCCTGTTGAATACTACAAATCTGCTTCCTAATAGAAGCGGTAAGAGAGACAGGAAAGTACTTGTCTAGAAACAACTTTTTAAGTTCCACCCAAGTTGTTGGGAAAGGTGCTAGATGGTAGTACCAGTCCTTTGCTGGTCCTCGAAGACTGTATGAAAACAGTCGCAGCTTGTAAGGACCTTCATCTTCAATCTCCGCCGGCATCATTGTCGCGGTGATATGGTTGAACTCCCGCATGTGAGAGTGCGGATCCTCTCCGGCACTCCCATTGAAAGTCGGTAATAATTGAAGAAGACCCGTATGGATCTTAAAATTCGGGACCGGTGGTAATACAATACCATACTGGTTGGTAGCAAAATCAAAGGTAGACAAGTCCCTAAGTGTCATATCCTCAAAATTAGCCATGACTGAAGTATTACCTCTTGTAGCGTGAGGAGGAGCTGGTGGAGTAGGAGGTTCTCTTTCGCTGTCCAAGTTCTCCACCTTTTCAGTTTCTTCGGCTGCTTTCGATGTTTCCGGAATTGCTCTTCTTCGCTCCAGGTGTGTTCTCTCAATCTCCGGATCTAATGGTGCAAGTGGAAGATTAGAACTACGAGTAGCTTTCATGAACTGGAATCGAGTGTAAGAGAGAGAATTAGTGAATGCAAGTAATGCAGACTCAAAGTAAAAATAAATAGTATGACTGACTCTGACAAAAAGTGAAAAAGATAACAAAGGTAACCAAAGTGTGACTATGACAAAAAGTAAAAAAAAAAAAAAATGTGACTGACAAAAAGTAAAACGAATTTGGTTTACTCTGACACAAATGCAGACTACCGTACTACACAAGAAAAGTGTGAATATTGAGCTAAACTAGTGGCGTTGCTAGCTCCCCGGCAACGGCGCCATTTTGATAAAAGGTATTTTTGCAGTCGTTATACACTTACCAAAAGAAATTTATAACCCTAAACTTAACTACAATGAATTAGACAGTGGAAGTAGGGGTCGAACCACAGAGAGCTATTTAGACTAAACTAGGTGAAAAGATTACTTCTCTATGAAAATAGACACAACAAAAATAGAAAACTAAAATAAAGAGAAACCAAGACCGTAGATAAAACCAAACACAAGACCTAAAACAAGACACACAATTGGGGGGTAGTTGATTGGTTGATTGCAACAAAATAAAAGTAACAAGTTAAGAGGAAACTTAGGGTAAAAATCAAGAGATGTGGTGGTTTTGTGAATTGAGGCATAGTTTCGTGTAGTGAATTTGTGTGTAACTTTATCCTTGACTATAATAATGAATTTGGAATTAATCTCTTAAGTGCAGTAAGATGAGCTCTAACCGATAAATAACTCAAACAAAAAGATAGGGTTTTAGTTTAGATGAGCTCGTAAATAAAAACACTAACCTACTTGAATATCATAACCAATTCAATAGAAATCATTAGTTATTTAAACAAATCAAAACCTCCTAAACAATGAGCTTGTTCAGAACTGTTTAGATCATTGTGAGTTATTTGCACTTGGCTATTATTCAAATTCTAATGGAGGCTATTGAGCAAAGCAACCATAGGAATTTTGTGGCCCTTGTTAATTACTATTGAACATAGAATTGACCGAAATAAACTTAAAATAATTCATTGAGCATGAAAGATAATAAGTAAGTGAAAGCAAAATAATAACCGTTCAAATAAAATTCATTATTAATGGTCTCAAAAGTTACAACACAAAAACATAAACACTAACTATGCCTCGAAGGGTTTACTCGAAATACATGGAAAAGAAAGAAAATAAAATAATGATAGTTCCCATGAATAAAGCGCGGATGGAAGAATGAAGCTTGTTTGACTTGCCCAACTCCAAGAGAGAGAATGATGAAGTTCAAAAGTGATTCGAAAATGATGCCTTGCACCTGGTTATAACCCTCTCAAAAGGTGATCATGAGGGATGAATGAAGCTCCATGCAAAGAGTGTGAAGGGAGCATGGCAAAGGCATGAAGAGTGTATGCACATTGCATGAAAGATCTATCCAGAAGATGGTCAATTTGGGTCTTGTAGACTTCGGAATTGGGCTCTGATGATATGGAATGAATTGTGGGCTTTGTTCTCTTCTTTCCAACGGTATATAGTATTTATATAGAGGGAGCCCAGATTGTGAGTTATGGCCGAAATACTGAGGCTGTGTCGGCAGGCCCGAGTCCTGATTATTATTTCCATCTTGTGCTCCAACATATTTTCTCCAAGCTATGCTCCATCAAAATTACACCTGAATTCACATAAATATGTCATTAGCAGTATCAACATTCAAGTTGTGATTATTATCCATATAAATAGAATATTAACACATATAATGGTGCAATATCATATATGTATAGGGTATAAAATGTGTATAATTAATGACTTATCACTTACGAGAAGGTCGAGCTCTCGTAAAGGGATTAAGTGTCATCATTGTGGTAAATTGGGCCACATTAAAAGACAGTGTAGAGTATGGAAGAAAGAGACGAGACACGGTGAAAGAGAATCATCAAGTGAAAATAGTGATGAGGACCGCACGGCGGCGGTTGTATCTGATAGCAATGTGATAGTAGCGTGTGATGACGGTTTCATCGACCGCATATGCCATGATACTACATGGATAGTGGATTCGGCCGCTTCTTTTCACGTCACGTCGAGACGTGATTTTTTTTCATCTTACACCAAAGGAGATTTTGGATGCGCAAGGATGGGAAATGGTTGGCGGTGTAAAGTAGTTGGAATGGGAAATGTGAGTTTGGAAACCGAGCTTGGGTACAAGTTGGTGCTCAAGAATGTGAGACACGTACCTGATATACGGATGAATTTACTATCGACCGGTTCTCTTGATGATGAAGGCTATTGTAGCCGTTTTGGTGAAGGAAAGTGGAAGCTCACCAAAGGATCTCTTGTTATCGCACATGGTGCGAAGTTGAGCACTCTCTACGTAACGCACACGAAATTTGTTGAGTTTCTACCATTCATAACGCAACGGAAAAATAAAAACGAAACAAAATCGAATTCGAAACCCAAAAGAAGGATCCGTGAATTACAATTAAATCAAAGAAAAGTTCATAACTTTGTACCTTCGGATTACGCTTAATCCATGATGATCAAAAACGAATTTGGTTGACGGTTTTCTTTGCCCGATCCAAACCGGTTTCCAAACCGATCCTTTGAATGATTCGCCTAATCGGTCTCACAAACCGATCTCCAAGCAATCTCCAAACGAACCGATTCTCCAAGCAAACCGATTCTCCTAACAAACCGATTCTCCAAACAAAAATCACGGTTTCAACCCAAATCACAAAGACGCCGCACTTCGCTTCGTCCTCTACCGGTATCCACATGAACAACCCCTTTGAACGGATAAAGAATGATATATGCTAGTATTCGTTTTTCATTTCTCTCACAGAAAATAACAAAAGAATAATTTTCGTATTTTTCTCTCCTATTTTTCTCACAAAAAGATGGACGAAAATATTATACCCTTAATCTGATTTTGGGGTGTCTCTTGTGCCTATATAGTCCATAAGTTTCATATCCTATGTACATGGTAACTATGTAATCATATATGCAACACACCTTATCATATAAGATGTATGATTGGATGTGTCACTTGACTATGTAGCTCTCCATACAACTTATCACATAAGTTATGATTTTTCTGTGTACGTCTCATTAGTTGTTCTTTGTGTGTGACCCTGTAGGTTTACTTAATATTGGCAATAATCACAATGGATTATAAATCATGAGCGGCCTCTAACAAGACATCATGATTACCCAAATTAAGCAAGTATAGATGATTCGATCAAACCTAATTTATGTCATGCATTGTATCCTTTTGTTACACGATATCTATATCGTCCATAAGGCATGGTACGTGTCAACCTTATGTTGGTCGATAAATATTTCTTGATACCGAATTTGATTGAACATGAAATGACATTAATAACTCCTTATTAATTCACTTGAGCACGGCCGTGCGTTTCTTCAATCAAATCATCAAGAGGCCTAAAGATATCTCTCTCAATTTATGAGAGGAACAAATCCTATCTTAATTAAACTCTTTCCTCCGCACAATTCATTATATACCTAATTATAATCTTTATGATCGCCCGGTTAAAGACGATGTTAGACTATATTAAAGTATAAAATTTATCATGTAGGAAACTGAGATAATCTCAAGTCTAAGGATTACAGATACATTATTTACTTAGAATAACTAATGACACGAACCATGTAGTATTCTCAAGGTGGGTCAATCCAGTATATGGTCTCTAACATATACTTACGTTAATGACTTAATAACTCTTATTCATGATCAGTAAAACATGACCATCAGTCAACTAACATACTGATGTCCATTTATAGCTTATCATAAAGTATGTTTGTCTCACAAACATCCTATGAATGATCAGGGACGGTTTAGAATATCATTCATAATACTTTATAGTTTTACTATCAAAGTCACATACTTTGATGATATAAAGCTGAATATTATATTCAAGGTTCATTTTAGTAATAAGAATAAAATAACCAATACGCATTTATTATATAAAATATCTCTAAATAAACACAATGTTTGTAACATAATCCATACATCTAGGTCTCAAATATATTAGCCTAGGGCATACTACTAACAAAATTATGTGCGAAAGTGAATCCGATTAAAAGTAACTCGATGAAATCATCGAACTTGCGGTTGGATAATAAGTGCGAGAAGGGCGTAAAAAATCTCACTAGAGAGAAGACCGCGCGTAACCGAGATGTGACATTTCTTGATGATGGTACGGGTAAGGGCGAGAAGCCAAAATGTAGAAACCATAAAGTCGTGTTTGATTTGGGTCAAAAGTCTTCCCCGGTGGTGAATGTGATTGATGGGGGAGATGATGAAAGCCAAGAAATGAAATTGGAAGGTAAATACGATTCAAAACCGCCACAAGTACCACAAGAAGCGGTGTCGTTGCGAAATTCAATTCGCGATAACCGGCAATCCGGAAGATGTCGCTCTCACGAGAATGTGCCGCTTACCGATGTTAATCAACCGGAAAGCGAGAAGGATGTGTCGCGTGGGCGTAACGGTGAACGCATAGGCGCGATTGGTGAGAGGTTTAGTGATTTGCATGAGAGGAACCATATCATAAATAAATCCGATATGAAGAAAAATGTGTTGCCCGCTAAGAAGCTTCTAGTGTGTAGAAAGAAAGTGGAGGATGCGACTTCTTCACATGAGTCGGGAGGGGGAGTTTGTTGGGCTCCCTCCTCATGAAATGGGCCTTGGGCCACTTATTAATGTAATTTTGTAATTATGCAAAGTTATAGGGGGTTATTTATAAAAAGTGCATAAATGCACTTTTGAGTCTTTTGCTCCGGGAGGTTTTTTTGGTGCGTGGCTCATTTTGGTGTTGAGCGGCCAAAAGGAAGAAAAAGGAAAGAAAGAAAAAGAAAAGAAGAGAGAGAGAGAGAGAGAGAGAGAGAGAGAGAGAGAGAGTGTGTGAGTTTCTCTTAGTTCTCTTGGTGTAGCTCTTGTATCGCCGATTAGGTACGGACCAGTACGGTGTATGTCTCTCTAGTTCCTCCTCTCGGTCGTGTCTTTTCTTTGTTCCTTTTGTGATCCTCCGAGCGTGTAATCCACCGTGTCGGTGACGAGTGTAGCCTAGGGTTCAAACATGAGTTGTAAATCCTAGAAGAGGTTTTTATTCTTTGTATTGATTTGTAACCGGTTCGTATCGAAGTTAATTAATCTTGTGTGTCACTTATGTTTGTTGTTTATTCCTTTGCAATATCGTGTGAATCGGGTTGTATTTGTGGTGTGTATCTGAACATTTGAGTTAACCATAAAAACCGCACACAAAGTGTTCGACAAAAATCCCAAGTGAGGATTTTTGTGCGAAACGTCCCGTTTTCCCCAACACTATTTTCATACGTTTTTCCAACCCCCGCTAGAGCCTCTATTCCAAACCATATAGCATATGTGAAACATAATCCCCATGACCCATACCTGTAAATAATAAAAGCATACATTCATAATTCATTATTTTATTGTTTTATCCAAGGATTAAAATACTTAATTATGTAACCGGGGTATAAGAATCAAATTAACTGACCATGAACCATCATCATTTTGTATATTTTCGACATAGTTTTTTGCATTTCCAATCCTTTTTTCTATTTCTCTCCTCCTATGCATGGGATATTTCTTTCTAAATAGTATCAATGCCTGGATTGCAGCTGAAGTGCATTCTACATACCTGCAATTGTTTTTTACTATTATCTTTAAAAAAGAATATATGAATAAATTAAATTTATTTCGAAGATATATCATAAAGACAAATGTATGAATAAATAAATTAAATTTATTCTTACGAATAATCCTGCATTATATTCTCATAAATATCTGACGTGTTGAAGACCTTCCACAAAAAGGAACAAATCCACATGTAAGCCATAACAAATACTAGAACCATAACGTAAATGCTAGCGTGTATATTAAAACTTGTATTTCTTTCATAGTAAGCGATTAATTTGAACATAAGAAGCAAGTTTTGTTTTTTTAACAAGATGAAATAAGAAATACCTCGACCCATGGATATATGAACGCGACAATTACCAAGTTGCAAAACCTCCATCTGGATTCTGCATTCATGTAAATAGTCGTACAATTTGCTTCAAATATGATTTGTTTTTAACTTCAAAATCATGATTTGTGGTTGTTGATAGTTTGTGTTCATACCATGTCTAACTGTTACAGTCCTGTCAGCAAGTAACGGACCAACAATGCCTCTATTGGTTTAGGTCAAAATAGCATATGCTCAATATGTGAACAAAATTTTGAATCTATAGAGCATATCTTTTATAAGTGCCATTTTGCTTTGAACTTATGGAATTACATAGATCATATTACTAAAAAGAAATTATCATAATTTCAAACCTAGATTGAAGGTCATAAAGATGGACTTAGAGAAATTATTGCAAATGCCTTATGGTTTATTTGGAAAAATAGAAATAATAAAAATTTTAATAGATGTAGTGATTCTATTACAAATTTGGGTTCCAAAGTAATGAATTTCTCTCGTAAATTTTTGAAAAGTTGTGTGAAAGAAAAATTGAGATCTTCTCTGTGGGTTCGTTGGAACGCTCCACCAAGTGGTGTCATTAAGATCAACGCATGCTTCTTTTGTAGGTGTTGATGTTAATACTGGCAGAGGCTTTATTGGTAGAGACTCAAATTGTTTTTTTCTTTTTGCAGGAGCTTCTCCAACGTATGCACCTAACCCCTTGTACACGGAAGCTTGGACTGTGCGACTGGCGTTGAAGTATGCAATGCAAAGAGAAATTCCAAGATTATGTATTGAGAGCGACTCAAATGGATTGATATTATTATTGAAGAAAAAGCCGGAAGATGCACCTTGGTCAATGTCCCATTTAATTAGAGATATTCAAGGTTTATGTTGTTATTTTGATGAAGTTTCCTTTAATCATACTTATAGAGAAGCAAATAGGGTAGCAGATGTGTTAGCAAATAAGGGTAGACTAATAGATCGTGTTTATTTTTGGGAGGGGGTAGTGCTGCGTGATCTATCAATATTCCTCTATTGTGATAGATCAGGTTGTTTTGTAGAGAGGATGTAAGTGATGCTTTAGCATCCTTTTGTTTACCTTTCTATATACAAGTTACAACACATTTATGTTGAAGTACAATATAAATATGTTCCTTTAAACTACTCAGTAATTAGATCTGCAAAATATCTGCCAGACCCAACTTGAAACCGAGTGATCTGCAACACGCAATACTCCGCTATGACCCACCGATACAGCCTTAAAATAACCTGATTTTTACTTTAATAAATGAAATATGTTGAAATTAACTGGTTTCAATATTTCTTCCAACATAATTGACCTGAAAATATTAACTTCACTGAAATATCAATTCAAATATCTTGCAGCCCTTATCTGAATGAAATATAACCATAACTTGACAAGGAAATAGAGGTAGAATAACTCGTAATCCAAACACAAACGACCTAAAACCTCAATATTGACCCATACCTGAGTGACCTGATACACAAAATGAACGAAAGCCCAAATCACCCGAACCCAGTGACCCGAAACTGAATGGCCATCATCCATATGACTTGTGACCCAAATGACCCAAATCCAAATGATCCTGGGTGTGACCTGAATTAACCCGAAAATGAATGACCCGAATTAACCTTAACTAAATTGGCCCAATAAATAGTTAGAACAATAGTTGTGCAAACCTGTAAAGACGAGAAAATTAACACCGTCATACAATCTCTCGCTTTTTATATGTTCACCAACAATATGCGGTGACATATCGGATAGCAACAACAGAGCCTAGAGCCTGTATATAAGAAACCATGTGAGGCACGCATAAATGAACTATCAATCTAAATTCATTAAATAAAATAAAAAGAGTGCAAATAATTGCAAAATAAAGAAAATATGTTGCCATATTTTGTCAACCTTTTATTTAATGTAAAGCTTATGCACAGTGATAAATAGAAAAGTTTGCGCAAGAGGCATTCAATCTCTCCCCAAATCGTTTAATTTTTTTTCTAAAGCTTATGCAGGCCACCAATCTATCGTCTTTACAAACAATTATCACATTTTGATTTTTTTTCTTGAAAATAATTTTACCTTAAGAGCTTCAGCTGTGCAGTCTGAGACTGGACATTGCTGGTCAACTATTGCAAAGCTCCACCCACCTTTCATCATATGGCGAAAATGTCCTTTAAAATCCCCATATGGATTCTCCAATATCTAAAATATTATTCATTATTATACAAAAAAAATACTAATTCCATCTCCATTAACTAAAATATTATTCACTATTATACAAAATAATTACTAATTCCGTCATATCCCGAAATTTTATTAAGTGTATTTTTGGTAAAATTAAAATTTTATAGTACTTATATGTAAAATTATGAATATTCTAAAAGTTAGGGACTAAATTACAAATTTTGAAAGTTAGTTTCTATTAAAATAATAAACTTAATATTTAATTAATTAGTTGTACGAACTTATGTATTAAAAGATGAGTGTAGTTCTGTGAAAAGTTATGTACATGTGTCAAAGATTGTGTGTATATTTGAAAAGGAATATAATAAGAGGTGTCATGAAAGGTTATCATTAGGAAAAATTAACCCCAACCCCATATTTTTCACCTAATTTTGAGTTTCCTCAAAATGCCACATCATCACTTTTATCTCGACCGTTAGATCAATTATTTTTTCGAATCTTAGTCATTCATTTTCTCAAATTTATTGATATTTTATGGCAATATTTATGTGGTTATTAAAACATAAGTATGTGATTGATTGAATTGGTATTTTGTGTTCCATACCCGATTTAGTGAGTTTGTTTGTGACCATCAGATCTTAATCATATGGTTTCAATAAATCATGGTACAAAGTTATGTTTAATTATTAGTACTAATAGTTAATGAAGAGTTCACTCATTAAAATATGAATAATTTTTCTTTTCTTCTTTAAAAAAATATAATTCTTAATGAAATATTTTATTTCTAATGTTAAAATCGTCAAATATAAATTTGTTGAAATTTTCTCTTTATTTTGAGTTCCATATTGTTATGGTTTCAATTTCTTTTTCTTGCTAAAATATGTGAATATACTCTACATAAAATAAGATATACAAAAATGATATACTCATTAACTTATATCTTATACCATATTCCTTATTTTTAATCTCTCTTTTACCATTCTCAAGGGACCTATTGTTAATTCTATCTCGGCGGTTGGATCAATTTGTTTTTAAATCTTAGGTTTTCATTTGAATTATTACCACAATATCACATGTACCAATAGTTAATGAAGAGTTTACTCGTTAAAATATAAATAATTTTTCTTTTTTCTTTAAAAAATTATAATTCTTAATGAAATATTTTATTTCTCATGTTAAAATCATCAAATATAAATTTGTTGAAATTTTCTCTTTATTTTGAGTTTCATATTGTTATGGTTTCAAAAAAAAATTCTTACTAAAATATGTGAATATAGACTATATGAATGAAAATGTACAAAAATAATATACTAATTAACTTATACCTTATATCTTATTTTTCATCTCTCTTTGAGCAATCTTAAGAGACCTCATGTTAATTTTATCTCGGCCGTTGTCATTTAAATTATTACCACAATATCACATAAAGATAAATTGTTGTGACTCTAATTTCATTTTTTTTCTTGATAAAATATGTGAAAATAGACTATATAAAAGAACATGTAATAAAATGATAAGCTCATTTATTCTTATCATATTCTTTTACACTCTTTGAAAATTCTTAAGAGAACTATTATTAATTTTCTCTACGCCGTCGAATCAAAGAATTTATCAAATCTTAGATTTTAATTTAAATTATTATCATAATATCACATGATTAGTTAGATTAATGTTCAGTATTATATCTCCGTTATGTGAGAACTATCATCTCAAACAAAATTTCAGTATATTAAAAACTATATTATATTACTTCATGTATTATTGGTTTTATAATAACATATGTGAAATCCATGTCATTTTAACATCTAAAAAAAATAAGAAAAATAGTGGTGACAAATTTTTGAAGAAAATGAGTAATGTTACATTTCTTATGTAGTACACATATTTTTCCCATATATATAATATTAAATATAATTATTTTTTTATTTTTTTTAAAGTTAATCATCTAGTATTTAATTTTATGTAGTTTCAACTAAAACCTTCGAAATAAATTATCTTTCATTTTATTTTTTTCTGATCTTATTAATCTAAGCATGATTAATACTTAATTTATTTTTCTAATATAATATGTCAAGACATAATGATATAAGAAAATCAAAGACAATAATTTTGAATTCTCATGCATTATTTATGTACTATAAATTTGTAAATTTAAATTTTGAATTTTCATAAATGCAAATTATACATTATTAGATTAAAATAATAATTAAAATTAAAATTGAAATACACATATTTCGAAGCGCGAGCATTATCCTAGTTAACTATAAAAGGGGGGCTAGCGGGTTTCATTCTCTCAATTGTAACGAAATACCTATTTCTCTCTTAGTTTTATCTACTTTCTAGTTTTGTCTTTCTACTCTCTAACGAGAAATCAAAGGCGTAAAATTGGCGAGAAGGGCCCTGATTGCAACCCATGCGATATATGCGAATGACTTGGTGTTCTTTGGCGTGGCGGACACAACCGATTCGGCAGGGTTCAGAACAGCTTTTAGACTATGTGGAGAGGTTTCTGGCCAAGTGGTCAACGTGGCGAAGTCAGTTCTATGGTTTACTAGACTACAAGCACATAAATGATGGACATTATTTCAAGGGAGTTCACAACTCTACAAGCTAGAAAAGGGGAAAGATATTTGGGTAGCTTTCTTGCAATGGGGAGAATTACAAATGGAGATTATGGCTACCTGACAGAGATGGTCATAACCAAGCTGGCAGGGTGGAAACGGAATCCGCTAAGCCCGGCGGGACGAGTTGTACTCATTCAAGCTGTACCATATGGCAGTGAACTTGATACCTAAGATAGTTATTAAAGAAATTACGATGCTTGTCAAACAATGTTTTTGGGAAATTTACAAGTACAATAAGGAAGAAGGTACTCATCATGGTGTGAGTGAGGTAAAATTATGAGACCAAAGAAGTATTGGGGGATTGGTATTAGAGATTTGAAATGTGTGAACGAGGCATTCATTCTCAAATTATTGTGGTGAATAGCAAACGGAGAGGAAACCTTGTGGATTCAACTGATGAGAGCCAAATACTTCCTGATGTCGTCTTTTTGGATTGTAAATAGAAGGACAAAGGAGATGCTGAAAGAGCAAAATTTAGAGATTAGGCAATTTTAAGAACATCAACATAGAGGCAAGAGGGATTCTTGGACACTCCCTCCCAATCCTTCTTAGCTCCACTTGATCTTGGTCTCCGGCGATCCTAGTGGAGGATAAGGACTGTGCCCCGTAGACTACCCGAAGTATTGAGCCTTATCTTCATGGGCGAAATCGTTCACCATTGAAGTTCCAAGAATCAAGAAAAGAATGGATTGGCTAAAGATTCGACAAAGAGGGACGGGGACGGAGCAAGCTTGCAATGATCTTGAGCAGATTTTTGCTGAGGCTACAAGTGAGGTAATGACGAACTTACAAAAAAATATGATTAACCCAGTGACACAACCATCTTTTACCCAAATTGTCTCACAAACTCTAGAGCAAGAAAACCAAAACAGCTTGCAACAAATCAAAGCAAATTCAAATCAATGGATTCAAGTAATCAGCAAGAAATCAAAAAATAAAATCCAACAAGCAAAAAAGAGAGAAAACGAACAGATGCTTGCAAACCACGCATGAAAGGAAGGATTGTATTAATAAAATCACTTGTTACAAATGCAACAAAATGGGATATATTGCTAAGAATTGTTAGACTAAAATTAAATATAAGAATAATAAGATTACAGCAGGTCCAACTATTCCAGCTACACATAAACCTATCAGATCCGAAGGAACTACACTTTCAACAGTCATCAAAGCTCACCCAAATACAAATTCCAAGCTGAAACCTTCTACAGTTAGCCAAGAGGAAAGAAAAGCTCAACTGAATGTTACCATAAGAGAAGGGATACTATCCAACTCTGATCTAATAACTTCTCTTTAGCCAATTAAGATCATAATGAGAAGAGTTCCTCAAAACCTAGCAAATAAAGACAAATTACAATGGTTATTATCTGGCTTTGGCATTCTAGAAAAAATAATTATTATAGACGGTATAGCTGAAGTGAAAGAAATTATCTTGACAGTAATGGTAGCCAAAAAAATCATTCATTCCTTTCTCTTTGAATCTCACAGATGGTACAAAATCACATAAAATCTATATCCATATCCCAAATTATTTCAGCTTACCTAAACCTCAAGAGTGGAGGCCTAAACATAAAATAATAAAAGTTTGGAGAATTAAGAGCAGTTCCAAGGGCAAAGGGATTCAGACTATTGGTGATGTAGTATCTGATATACCTTCATGTTCAAGCACCTTGTCATCATCATCCCTTTTTCCCCAAGTTACTGCCCCCCTAAAAACCCAGCCAATTATGCTTTCTAATCCACTTTTTGAAACTCAAGCTCTGGTTGTATACAACCATTTGATCAGGCAACCAAACCCTAATTCTCAACATCAAATCTCACAAGAGCAAACTTAAGATATACTGCCTGAAAAAATATTAATCCCATATAACCTTCTGACCAGACAGCCAGTCACAAGTCCTCAACCCCATTTCACAAACTTACAAGAATCAGATGCACAGCCTGATCAACCCAAAAATCGCAAACATGTTGCAATTGCACAAGCGTCACCAAAGTCAAATAACATGCCCGATCAAATTATAAATAAAACACTCCTTCTGGAGTATAGAACAAAGCAGGGATTGGAAAAAAATTTCAACACCAATCGAGAGGATCAAACCATTGAATCTGACCCAATTGTAACGATTTTACCTCCTAACAGTAGTGTCCAAATCATAACCAACAGCCCTCAGTCCACTCATTCAGACCTAGCTCCCATAGATGATATCATATTAAGTGAAGGATACAGCAAAGGTGATCCCACTCAGCAGGTAAACCAACCAAAAACTGTTAGAAGAAGCTTAAAAATACAAGCTCTTCAACCAAACAGTTATATATCTGCAATGGATAAAGCTCAAATTACTCAGTATAAAAATATAACACCAACTTATAAAAAGAGAAACAACAGAAAGAAGCTTATCTTTGATGATGAGGTGTTGGATGTGGACCTTCCTGTGGAGAAGAGAAAGTTAGAACTTGGTGAAGTGTGTAGATTGCTTGATGGAGCTGGAATAATCATAAGTGAAGAAGTGAGAAAAGAGATGATATCTCTATCTCACTAACTCTGAAAATAGAAGATCAAGTTAGAAAATAATTGTTTACAATGAAGTTTAAAAATATTAATTTGCTTACTTGGAATGTAAGAGGTCTTAATGATGCAGACAAAAGAGTAAAGGTCAAAGATCATCTAATCAGTGCAAGGCCAGATATTATATGCTTACAGGAGTCTAAGCTAAAAGAATACTCTTCGCAAATTCATGCGGAAATATTTGGGTCCATATTAAAGGGTTATTCAGTATTGCACTCAACCGAGGCTTCAGGTGGTTTAATAATAGTTTGGAATGAGAACTTATTTGATGCCTTTAAAACAATTAAGACCCCACACTCCATTACAGTGCAGTTATTAAGTAGATGGGATGGAACCTCAAACAAGACAGGAAAAAATAGAATTTATTAAAGGACTAGAAAATTTAGAAGAACAAGAATTACCATGGGTGATAATGGGAGATTTTAATATCACAGCATCTCTTGAAGAGAGGTCTAACAATAGCAAGCGAGTCTGGTCTGACTCAAAGATGATGAGAGCCTTCATATCAAAGCTCAACCTAATAAACCCACCCTTGCAAGGCCGAAATTTTACATGGTCCACTACTTTGACCGAAGCAAGGTTAGATAGATTCTTATTCAATTTTACTTGGTCTAAAAAATTCCCCAATTTTAACCAATTGGCCATCACAAACCCTGCATCTGATCACTGCTCAATTCTTCTCAAAGCAACAACAGATTTCCCAATTAACAATAGTTTTCGGTTTGAGAATACTTGGTTAGGTAACAAGGATGCTCATACAATAATAGAGGTCCATTTGAAATCAATCCAAGCTCATACATTGCATGAATTCCATGTTAAACTCTCTTCTTTAGGGCGGAAATTGAGAGAATGGTGTAAGATAAAGAAGAAAAAAATAAGAAAATTTAAGGAAAACAGCCTGAAGATCTTAAACTGGTTAGAAATCAAAGAAAAAACACAAGAAATCACAGCTTTAGAAAACTGGTTGAAAACGAGAATAAAATCAAGAATTTCAGAATTAATTAAAGAAGAGGAAAAATACTGGAAACAGCGCGCTAAATTTCAGTGGCTTAAAGAAAGGGATAGTAACTCAAAAAAATTTCATAATTATGCTACTGTAAAGAAAAACAGGCTGATGATACCAATTTTGCAAAACCCTTCAACAAATATTGAAAAGAGTGACAATCAAAAGAAAGCTGAAATACTATTTCAGTTTTACAAAAACTTAATTGGGGCTGAACCACCCCAACCAACAAATCATTCTTTATTTGATATAAAAAAAATATTTCAGGATGAAATAATAGAATTTATGAGTTAAATAGTGACTTGAGAATTGAGGAATTGGATATCATTGTTAAAAAATGGAAAAATAATAAGTCACCAGGGCCGGATGGTTTCAATGGTGAATTTTTTTAAAAATATTGGCATTTAGAAAAGATGAAATATTCCATATAATTAAAGGTAATAATTTTCAGAAGGGTTTAGAAGATTTCTCAATCTCTCATATTGCCCTAATTCCTAAGAAAGATCGTGCAAATCAGCCCAAAGATTTCAAGCCAATAAGTTTAATTAGTTGCTTACAAAAAATAGTGTCTAAAATATTGGCAAACAGATTAAAAGGAGTAATAAATCAGTTAATCTTGCCAAATCAGTTCGATTTTTTGGAAAAAAGAAATATAAGTGACTGTTACACATATGCACGAGAGGTAGCATATAAAGCAAATCAGTCCAATACCCCTTTATTGTGCTTTAAAGCCGATATTCAAAAGGCTTTTGACACAATTTCATGGGATTTTATTATACAAGTATTAGAAGTAACAAGGTGTAAAGGATGGTGGCTTGATTAGATTAAATCGTATGTTTTGAAAGATTCAGCTAAAATAATTTTAAATGGATTTCCAGGTAAGTCCATAGACCTGAAAAGGGGTGTGAGACAAGGAAACTCACTCTCACCCCAGCTCTTCATACTGGCAATGGACACCTTAGCTCGAGTTACTAAAAATCTTGAAAGAGGCAATTTCTTAGAAAAACCAATTGATAATATAAACATGTTATTGTTCTATGATGATGATTCAGTATTCCTAATTAAACCAGAACTTCAACAAGTTAAAAGACTCAAATTCCTTCTTAAGACCTTTGAAAACAGCTCTGGTTTAAAAATCAATTATGAAAAATCAAAGTTCTGTTTGATACCTGAAAATCACTCCCTTACAAAAGAAATCTCTAATGAACTGGAATGTCCACCAACAAGCATGCCAATGAATTATCTGGGATATCCACTTCATTTTAAAAAGCCAAGGAAATCAGATTTTAGAAAATTAATAGAAAAACTTGAAAAGATGTTGCAAGGTTGGCAAGGAGTCCTTTTAAACATAGCAGGAAGATTAGTACTATTAAACTCAGTACTAACTTCACTATCAGTTTACTACTTCTCAGTTTTTAAGTTCCTAAAGTGGGTGATAAACGAAATAGATAAAATCAGGAGGAATTTTCTTTGGAAAGGTAATAAAAAGACGGGCTATAATTTAATATCTTGGAAAAAAGTGTGTCGACCAAAAACAGGAGGTGGATTAGGAGTTTTAAATCTAGAAATCTTTAATGATGCAATACTGTTAAAATGGATATGGAAATACTTTACTGAAAACTCAGGGTTAAATTGGCAAAAAATAGTTAGTAAAATGAGTTTGGAAGGAGGAGAAATCAATAAAAACCCAACAGATTCTTATTTCTGGAATGATATAAAAAAGCTAATGCCTTTATTCTTAACTAGTGTTACCTTTAGAATAGGAGATGGAAAAATGGCTAGCCTTTGGCATAGCAATTGGGGAGAAGGTGTGTTAAGACAGAGATTCGAGTCTCTGTTCTCACATGCAACAGTTACTCAAGGCACAGTATTTCTCTATTTCAGTTCAAACATCTCCTATTTCTTGCTAGCTTAAAGGGCCAATATGCAGAAAGAGGTTCATATATTTTGTAGAGGATTTCATTAATGTAGTCGCGGTATCCAAGATGTCGGACAACTCAATCTTCCTGCATTAACGAACAGAAAATAATAATTTCAAATTTTCACATCATATCGTAATTTGTCTGAGACTTACCTTGAAACATAATTTGCGTGCCTGATTCCAGTCGATTCTTTCATATTGTTGAATGTGCAATTCATTTCTCAACGACAGTACCATATTTGTGATGGGTCCCACTAATCTCTTTGCATATAAATATGACATTGCTGAAAAAAGCATTCTTACATGAACGAAAAGTTTCCCTGCATGTTTTACACAACACGAAGGGTTGAAATTAGAATTTTAGTTCCACATACAGTATTAAAAGTCGAGATATTTTGGTCCCCTCACTATTTTATTTGTTCATGTCCCTCTAACTAAAAATAAAGTTAAAGAAAATAAATGTACAAATCAAATAGTTATGGGGCTAACAGTAGACTTTTCATGCTATATTTCTTTTTTTTCTTTTTTTTGGTTTTTTTTTTTTTTCTTTTGTTCTCCATCCATAGATGGTTGCGAATTGTAACTTGACTTGCGATCAACAGAGCTTATCTGTATTGTAACTTGAGCGTACAGTAATTTAAATCAAAAATATATATTTCATTAATTTAAATAGAAAGTGCCTGGATGAATAGGAAGAAATGAAGGAATAATGAAAAGCTCAGGTGGTAATGGATTTACGCTGGACCATTCATATACTCCCAAAACCTACAATCCTCGAAAAAATGTCCATTTTAAAAATATCAAAAATATTGTTAATATGTAAATATACTATATAGAAGCTGTTGTAGTTGTGAAAACATTTTAGCCTCTTTCAAAATATATATATATATATAAACTTTAATTTACCGCGAGCCAAATTTTACCCCATGAGGGTATCAAAGTAACACCGCCATGATCATGTATCCATTTACGTGCTTCATATAATTTCTCATTGTATGCCTCCTCTCCAAGTAGCCTTAAAGAAATATAACTCTGTGAAGTGAACATCATGCAACTCGGGCCACCCACATTTAATCGCCATCCTCCGTCGTTGTTCTTCCATTTAAATATTTAATATATTTTGTCAAATTAAGATATATTTTGTCAGATTAAGTTATATTTCATTTAAGACTTTAACAAGTTACAAGGACCGTGTCACAGTAATGGTTGGCATTTTACTGATTATAAGAGTACATATACCTTAATTTAGTTTGTTCTTCATCATGTTATTATCTAATAAAAAAAATACCATATCTTATTTTATTTTAGAGACAAAATTGTTAGCCCCTCAAATTCACCACCTTGTTTGAGTATTGATATCCATTTTACAGTGATAAGTGGTCACTAAAATAAGTGATATAATAAATTAAGTGGTCGATTGAAATGTTAATTATGTGTGGTTATTCTATAATATTAGATGGTTAATAAAAACAAAAAATTATAAATGATCTTGGGCGCACACTATCTAAGACCTTTAATTTATTGTTCAGTGAAATTATAAGATTAAAATTTTGGAAGGGTCACCGATTTGTAAAGAAAAGCATTAGAACATCTGGAGATAGTTAGAAATTTTAATGTGGTGAAAGACAAAATATAATAATATAATTTTACCAAATAAGTTGTCATAAATATAGGTCCAGGAAGATCCCCATGCCAATGCCAGCTTTTTGCTTGGATGACGGATAAATAGTTAACAGCCTTTTGTAATGCTGCTGAGATGTTTTTTTCACCACCCTCCATGTTTTCGGATTTTGATTTCTTTGCCATAATATCAAAGTTATTCTCTTTGGTTAGCTGCAAATATTATCAACAGGCTAGAATGATAATCGTAGTACGAACACGGCTGACATGATTTTTCCCATTTTTTTATTTTTTAATATATAATTATTTTCTCTTCGATTGGTTCTTCATATATATATTTGTTCCTTTTTTCACTCAAATCATTACTTGATCTCTTGAAGTGTATAAAATATAATTGGAGCTTTTGTCCTTGCGGTTGAAGAGCATTTACGTTCAACATTTTTGTCATCTTGTAAAATAAGATATTTATGGTGTTTTTAAAAAAAATTACTTTCTCAACTGATAAATATTTGTAACAGAAATGAAAATTATCGGTATCGAAGGTAGTGGAACAAAGATAATGGGTTCGAGTGCCGCTAGCATAAAAATAAATAAAAGAAGTAAGATATAGAACCTCTAAAAAAAACTTTTTTAATTGGTGCATTTGAATTTTCTAAATCTACAATTTCTAGTTTCTAGTATTTCAAACAAAATGCTCAATATGTTAGGATTTAGGAACCATTTATAAGTTCAAAAAAGTATGTATATTAAATTTAACCTGCATTCGTGCGAGGAAATCTGAGCTCTGTGTGTTTTTAAATCTATTTAGAGAGAACTCTTCACGAGCCCGTTCAACAGAAGCTCGCTCATCACTCGATCCGAGCTGTTCATCAAACTCCCATGTCTCTCTCCCAAGGTATCCTCTACAGGTTCTCACAAACCGATCACCTTCTGAAATTTTAAGCTTCCACATTTACGTTTTGTGTTTTGAAGAAATGAGTTTTGTATTTCTGTCTAATTATTGCAAGAAATATAGTATCTATAAGGAGAAAGCCGCTACTGTTCTTCATGTTCAATCTTTGACCTATGAGGGCAATTTTATTTGGAAAATTCTTCAAAAAACCCCTAACTTTTCTAGAAATTATTAAAAACCCCCTATCTTTTAGATTTCCTCAAAAAAACTCCTATAAAATATAATCAATTTTTCTGTACCCCTATGGAGTCAACTTTAACATCCCATCTAGTTAAATTATTTTTTTAATAAACTGCCCTCTTTTATTTTCTTAATTAATTTTGTTAAATATAGAATATAAATAAAAAAAATCAAGACATAAATACAGAAAATTAATATTTTACAATATATTATTTTTTTTCCCTTATTATGTCATAAAATATTAATTTATAATAGGATATACAAAATAAATTAATAAAAGTCAAAATATCAAAAGAATAATTTATTTTAAAATATAATAATTTATTACATAATAATTTATTTTAAACTATAATAATTTTTTTTAAAATCTTATTTTTTATTTTTTTCCTTATTATGTCATAAAATATGTTATTTATAAAAAGAATATAAATAATAAATGAATAAGAGTCAAAATATCAAAAGAGAAAATATATTTTTTCAAAAAATATTATATAAGATTATTTGTTTGATATTTGTTTCTTGATTTTTTTTATTATTTTAAATTAGAGAAAATTAGAAATGAAAATATTATATATGAATTAGTACATATCATGGGTGTTCTATTTAGTAATAAGTCTGCTAGTTTCTTTGATCTCACTTGGTCTTCCTTTTTTCATTTTTTCCAATAGTTCGACCCATCCAGAAAAATTGTCGGCTTACGAATGTGGTTTCGATCCCTTCGGTGATGCCAGAAGTCGTTTCGATATACGATTTTATCTGGTTTCGATTTTATTTATTATCTTTGATCCGGAAGTCACCTTTTTTTTTCCTTGGGCAGTATCTCTCAACAAGATTGATCTGTTTGGATTTTGGTCCATGATGACCTTTTTATTGATTTTGACCATTGGATTTCTCTATGAATGGAAAAGGGGTGCTTTGGATTGGGAATAAGAACTAGTGAGAGGGTTGGCAGAGGGAAAGGAAATAGAAAAGAGGGATGCCTACATCAAATCAATTGATTCGTCATGATAAAAGTGAAAATAGTTAACTAGATGGATGTTAAAGTAAATTTTATAGGGGGTTAAAAAAAATTGAATATACTTTATATGGGGTTTTAAGAAATAAACTAAAAGATAGAGGAGTTTTGATAATTTCTAGAAAAGTTAGGGAGTTTTTGAAGAATTTCTCTTTTAATTTTATTAGATGTTCTCCCGTTTTTTAGGACGTAGGACACAAAATAATGAGCTTGTCTACGGTACTGCACATTGAAAATTTTAGTTTTGATGAACGGTTCAGATAAGTTTGAAAATGGAGTATTGTAGACAATTTTTTCTTAATAAATTAAATGATGAAAGGGTAAAATAGTAATTTCGTGTTTAATTATTTTGGATTCTTTCGTTTTCCAATATCTTTCTTCCATCTCCATCTCCAATACTCCAGTAATGTAAAAAACGAGAAGAGAGATAGAAAGAACAAAAGAAAGAAAGAGGAGATCAAAGCAAAGAGAGGAGACAGATCGCCGTCGCCATGGACCTCGAGCTCCGATTTCTCATCTCACCGAATTTCTTCCTCTTTTTCTTCCTCCTCTCACGGCGGCGGCCGGGGGCTGTGCCAGATCTTCTCGAACCTCTCTCTCCAATTTCTCTCCGTCCCCTAATCCCTCTCTCCACACACGAGTCGGCTCCTCCAACTCGAGCTCGCCATACTACCAGACAGAATCGACCTCATATGCCTCTAGGTAAGGTGCTTATTCATTCTGAATCTATACGAAATGAGGCTCATTCAGTGCTGTTCAGCGATTCGCCAGATTGGGACTGATTGTGTGTTGAATCAGCACTAACTAATTGTGATTTCTTCAAATCATAGCTTAATTTGGTTAGCAGCAGCTGATCAGGTATTATCAAGACTGATTCAGGCTTAATTTAGCTGTTGCAGGATTGTTACATTTAGGGTTCATTATTCTATTTAGGTTTAAGGGTTAATTATATCTCTATTGTTATGAGCCAGGATCTCTACCAGTAGGAATTGGTGTTAATTGATCTATAACAGTATGCTTTAGGGTTATGAATGATCTACTTGAGTTTTATGAAGGGTTACATGATTTAATATTCTGATTTAGGGTTGAATCAGTTAATTCGGTTGTGTTTTGTTTTACTGGTTTGACTGGTACCAGGATCTTTATGCGAGAATGTAAGTCTTTTTTTTTATGAATTATTACAATTTAGAGTTTATATGATAATTAATATTTTGATTTATTTTTGTTTAGATGGGCAGAAAATGATGGAATTTTTGGTGGATGTGTGGGAGCAAGAAGGGCTCTATGATAGTTAACTAGAAGTTTAGGGTCTTTAATATAATTTGTGTGGCTTTTAAATTTTAATTGTGGATTTAGGATTATCATAACTAATTTTAATTGTCTATAGATATTTATTATTTATTTCTCTATTGTTGTAATTCTTGTGTAATAATATTGTATATTATACATTCAACCACTTGTGAACTGTGATTGTAATACTTATTTTCCTGATTTTCTAGATGTCTAGTGGTTTTTCTAAATGCAAAATTGCAAAAAACTTCTCTTTTAGCAAGACATCTTAATTAATTTGCTATTAATTGTCAAATTTAATTAGATTTTCTATTTTGGAATGATACGTAATTTTTTGCCAAAATTTTCATTTAGCTTCCATATTTGATAGCCTCTATATCTTAGGGTATCTGCAATTTTAGCAAGCAAATGAGAAGACAAATTTAGAAGCAAACAGAAAATCAACAGAGAAAATTACCAAATCGGATTATCATTTTTCTTGGAAAATATTTTTTGTTATAATTATGAACATAGCTCTTTCCCAAAAAATGTTTCTAGTTATTGATGGTCATCTTTCCAAAATTACGTTAAAAAAATAAACTACATACATAGAAAGGAATATAATTCTAAAATTGTTGATTCATATTTGGAAACTGACAAGCCTATTAGTTTATAAATTGAAGCCATACTTTTGAAGTTTTGCTAATTAAGCAAATAGTCGTGTAGTGCTAAACGGTTGCAAACATAAACAATGGTATGCAACATAATTTTTTTAATTATATTCGTATCTCTATATTGGATATATTATTTTTCACATTCTACTTTATTATGTAATTTAGGCTGCAAGATGTAAAACTAATGGTTCCGTACCCCAAGAGATTCAACAACTTGTTTCTGTGATACATAGCTTGACTGATGCACAGAAAGATGCTATCACGGAAGTGGGATTCGGTGGCTTCCTTCATTTGCAGCCAACTTGTTTTCGGAGTCTTTGGTGCTCTGCTCTCATTAAAAAATATAATCCTCGTGAAAAGTCTTTCCGTGTTAATGATACGGACGTTCCTGTAACGGCACGAGATGTGTTTTGTATACTCGGTGTTCGAGATGTCGGAACTGAAGTTAACATTACCGAATCCAGAAAAAACTTCTATGTTTGTGGCTTATGCAACTAGAAATTTACTCTCAGTGGATTAGCCGCTAGCATACTTCACAAGAAAGATTTTGATGAGCCATTCAATATAAAATTTTGTTTGTTAGTAATTGGTACCGTGCTAGCACCTATTTCAACTGATGAATTTCCTAGCACGTACACCGGTCTCGTTGCGGATGAATCAGTGATAAGAAATACTAATTGGGCCAAGTTTGCTTTGTTAATGAGTTAATAAGGAGTATTGAGCTACATCAGTCAAATCCAAAACACCGGTTTAAGGGCAACTTCATTCTACTTCGGGTAAAATTATTTTTTTTAGTTATGATTTTATAGAAGTAAAACAATATAAAGCCAACTTTGTGATTTTATTAAATTATTTTTAATAAATTATTTTATGATTTAATTACCAATTTTCCACAAGGGCAAAAATTGTCGAACTTAACAAAAATTGTCAAACTTAACATAATCAACTTAACATTAATAAAAGCAGCATGTTTCAAGTATTTTCCTTGTTTGTATATGTGTTTAATGGTAATATTACGGGTGGTGATATTTACAGGCATTCATGTTGTTTACAGGTTTGTTTAACTTTCCTTAGTTATTTGACAGTTTTGTCCTTGATTTAATTGGCAACATCTAATTAATTGGCCAACATTTCCATATCTATGTAATAAAAAGCCTGATACTTTTGGCAACTCAAACATTCTTTGTGCTAGGTTTGGATTTTGGAACATCTGCAAATAAGTGAGATCGATTATAGCAAACATTTGTATCCCTTAATGATGAACTGGGATGAAGACAAAATTAACCTCAGAGATAAATATGCTGGTGTGCATGGTATAATAGGAAAATTGGTGATATCTCTTAAACATCACTCTGATAAGGTTAATATAATTATCATTTCTTTTTCTAAAAAAAATAATATAATCATCATTTCCTTAAATATTAAGAAGGTTGTAAAGTAATTTAAAATCATGTAAATCCTTTTGTACGTAACAGAAATCTGAAGAGAGCTCTAGTGAAAGATTAACACGTATGGAACAATCATTATCTGAGATTAGAAATGTGGTGTTTGATATGAGGTCATCTGTCAACCATAAATTTTGTGATCTTGAGGAAATGTTGAAGGTTTGTCATATTTGTTTTTAGTTTTCAACTTCTACTTTTATTTAAATATAACGACAAAAAATATTCTTGTCATATATAGGGAATGAGAAGAAGCATTGACATGGTATCCTCTTTTGGCGAAACATTATGTGACATCGAAGAATTGTTGCAGGTATTATTATACTTTTTATATCAAAATCTTGGTAGTCATGTAAAAATAAATTTATAATAAGCATTCATGTCATGTGTAGAAAACAAAACGTACTGATGACGATAAAAAATATCGTACACCCTCTCCTTCTCAACAACAACAACAACAAACTTCTTTTGATAAAAAATATCATACGCCGCCACCTTCTAATATTCATGTCATGCCTGAGGACGATGAAGATCGTGATGATGAGCAAGATCGTGAGCCCTCTCCTTCTCAAGAGCAACAACAAACAACTTATTTTGATAAAAAATATCATACGCCGCCACCTTCTAATATTCATGTCAGGTCTGATGACGATGAGGATCGTGGTGATGATGAAAATATGAATAAAGAGGATAATGTTGCTGACAGTGTCAAAGGCAAGCAAGGTAGAGCTAGAAAAATAGGTCCTCTCAATAGCTCTCCATACGTGAATCCAAATCACCATGCTATAATTGGGAAGGTAGCGGATCACAAGAGAAATGCTTCAAAATTTCCTTGTAAGTGATATCTTATTTTACAAAAGTAAGAAAAATATTGATATATATTATTTTACAAAATAGTATTAAATGTGAATCTGTTTGTGCTTAATACATATTATGTCTTTCAGATGAGTTAGATAATATTGATATCGCATCAATAAAATATGTACAAGAGCACATTTCCGAATAAGATAAAGAAGTTGTAGATGGTGATGACGATATTTTGACTATTCGTAAGTTGGAATGTCTTGTAACTCCTGTGCAAGGTCGCAAAAAATGGTTAAATAATGAGGTGAGTTTGGTTTTATTAATTAATTAATTAATTTATTTATTTATTTACTTTTTTTTATATTTGCATTTGATGTTGCAGGTTATTAATTGTTACACCAGAGAATTAAATCGCGGAAAGGTCCTTGTAGCTGACTCATTTCAAGTAGGGTGGCTAATTGGTTTGTGTAAAGAAAAATGGATGACCTTAAATCCAAAAAAGGTAGGCTGTGGGAACGCATGGTTAACACTGGAGCCGACTATCTTAAATCCAAAATGATAAATATGACAAATATTCTTAAATTTGTGTAATTTGTACCTCCATTATATAAATATTCATATAGAATTTATTTTTGTAATATTAATTGTAGGTTCTTATACCTATTAATATCAAAGATCAGCATTGGTATGCTGGAGTTTTAAATGTTGAGCAGAAAGAGTTCCAAATATTAGACTCCATGTATTCCAAAACTGGTAATCCACAGGAAGCTAATATTCGATATATGCAAGAAACTGAAAATTTGGTACGTCATTATAGTCTATCCAAAAACTTATTTTTATTATGTTTATCAATGTAAATTGATTTTGTAGAGATCCGGCATTCAACTGTGCATCAACGCTACAATTGCCGACGGAAAACTTCCCTCAAAATGGCCGAGATCAGTTGATATTGTCAAATGGTCAGTTAAACCAGTCGATTATCTTCCACGTCAAGAGGATGGTGATTCATGTGGCGTCTTTACAGTAAAGTATATGCAACTTTGGGATGGCAATAAACTTAAATGTGATTTTACTCAGGTACATTAAATATTTACTTGCTTTGATGTCTAATTCTGCTTAAGTTAATAGTATTAATCTAATAATATTTATTTAATATTTTTTCAGAAAGATATAGATTTATCAAGGAAAAAGATGGTGGCGCAATTGATATTTTCATATACAAACATATTAAAGAGCGTACAGAAAGAAATTATTTCCTTGTCAAAGAATTTGAAGTAATAATTGTGTGTAATGTGTTTGAAATATTTATTAAGAGCTTGTTAATTGGGTTAGATAAAATAAATCACAAAAATAGTTATTTCTGAACAATTTTGTAATCAATTTGTGATAGCTGGTCAAGTTTAATTAGCTTTCCTAATATAATCTTATAGAAATGATACAGATCTTGTTGACATATTTTTGGGCTAAAAATCAGGCTACTTTCCTTTCACACCAATTTATTCTTTTTATGGATTGCGATCCTTTGTCTCTCATAATATTCAATCTGAACCGTTGAGTTGTTTTATATCCAACGCTTCAAATTTATCAGATTTTGACCATCTCTCTTTCCCTCCCTAGCCTGCCCATATTCTGCCCCTTGTCCCTTTCCCTCTCTCTTTCCGTTTGAGAATCCAACCATGGAAAGCTATGAACAAGTAATTTGAATTTAAAAATACTCAAATAATTTGAATTTAAAAATACTCAAGTCATTAACTTTTTTCCGTGTTTTTTTTAGGAATACGGAGGCGGTCATGATATCAACTCACTATTAGAGTACGGGGAGATAACTGAAATGATGTTTCCATCTGAGATAAAGGCAAACGAATTCTTTAATGCTTATGCAAAACATAAAGGATTTAGCATCAGAAAAGATAAAACAAGAACGCGGGGAGAAGGCGTACTGTGTTATCATCGCTTTCTTTGTTCTAAGGCTGGGTTTCGCCAGGAAAAACTTTTAAATGTTGCTGGCAAGAAAAGAGAGCATGCATTGACCCAGGTTGGTTGTCCGGTCAAGTTTGCAGTTACGCTTGATCGCAAGACGACTGATTGGTTCGTGAGTGAGTTTGAGGATGTTCATAATCACCAATTAGCTTATGAAGAAGAGGTCGTGCACCTACGATCTCATCGTAAAATCGATAATATCAAGCAATTGGAAATAATTTCTTTACATATCGCAGGACTTCGTAAGCAACAAATCATGGATGTCCTTGAAAATAAAGAAGGGGGTTTTCGTAATGTGGGGTTCCTAATGAAAGATATGTACAATTTTTTGGCAAAACATCGGAACTCGATAACCTATAACGGGGATGCGGAATATGTTTTGCAGTGTATGAAATTGAGAAAGGAAAATGATACGGAGTTCTTTTTTGATTATAACACGGATAATGACGGAAAATTGACAACCTTGTTCTGTCTGATGCTCAGTCCAGAATAGATTATCAGTGTTTTGGTGATGTCTTGATTTTTGATAGTACGTACCGAATGAATCGGTATAACATGCCATTTATACCTTTTGTGGGGGTGAACCATCATCGGTCGACCACAATTTTTGGGTGCGGGATAGTAAAAAATGAAACAGCGGAATCCTACAAGTGGCTTTTGTCCACCTTATTAATCACAATGTATCAAAACCAGCCTAAATCCATAATGACCGATGGATGCCCTTCCATGGCTAAAGCCATTCGAGAGATTTTACCACGAGCGACTCATCGTATATGCGCATGGCATGTTGACTTGAACATGGTGCGTCATCTTCACATATCGAATCATGAAGGATTTAGGGACCTATTGTATAACAGTTTTGACTCGAGTGAATTTGAGAGTAGGTGGGATGATTACATCAATAGTGGCAGTGCATCATTAAGGGATAATGAATGGCTGAAAATGATGTACAACTCAAGGGAGCGTTGGGCAGCAACATATTTCGAAAATAAGTTATTCTTAGGAATGATAAGCAATCAAAGGAGCGAGAGTCTTAATTCTAGGCTTCACATGCATATTAATAGTAATATGTGTTTGTTTGATCTTGTTAGGAAATATGACCGTTGTGTGTCTCGTATCCATAGAAATGAGGTCGAACTTGATTGCAAAGCCTCCCAATTTATTCCTATCACGAAAACAGAATTTGTAGGGTTAGAGAAGTATGCTGCACATATTTATACACCAGATGTATTTTATTCTGTCCAAGACGAGCTCGCTCGCTCAAAGAATTATGAGATTGTTGAGACCGATGAATATGATGGTAAAAAGTGGTACATGTTGGAATCAATTGGAAATACGGGTGGAAGCATTGTTGTGGAGTGTGTTGGTGGTGATTTGGTATAGAATATGAAGTGTCTTTGTATGAAAATGGAAAGTGAGAAAATCCCATGTAGACACATACTGAGGGTGTTGATTGAGATGAAGACGGATGTAATTCCTCGGTGTTGTGTGTGGGAAAGGTGGACTAAGAGTCCGAAAACTTGTTTACCGTTGCTAACACGTGATTCCGCATTTGATTATGGCGAAACGACCTCTGCACCGTTTGGTGTTTCTGATCCCAAGATCATGGTAGGCAGAGGTGCACCGAAAAAACGGTTTAGAATATTCAATGAGAAGGGGACGAGACGATGCGGGCACTGTCGACAACAAGGGCATAATAAAGCAACATGTCCCGAGCGTCGTGAAAACTGATGATATATGGATTGACGTATTTTTTATATTTTTAGTTGGCATTTTTATTTAAAAGTTATTTTGTTTGAATAAATATGGATTTATGTATTTATGTGTTGAGATCCCTTACTTTGCACTTTTTTTTTCATTCTCTGGATGACTCGTTGGTTATAAGATATTCTGCATTTGGTTTTTGATTTTGATTACTTCGAAATTTGTTGTGTAATTTCCTTATTGGATTTATATATAATCAATTGGTGATTGCTATGGAAAGAAACTTAGAAACTTGGTTCATGTTTGAACTGTTTGGAAATTTATTGTATGAAGTCCTTATTGACTACACATAAAAACCATTTTATTCCCTGTTGTTTGTTCTTGTTCGGCAGAAGAAAAATGTTGAATTTGTTCCACTTTGGGAACAAAAGTTTTGGGATAAAAACTTTTGGAACAGAATGTCAAACAAAACAAACTAAAATTCTATTTCCGAAAGAAAAAAATGGAATACAGTAAGACTAGTAAAGCATTGTAAAACTGAAATATTAGGTATGGAACAAGTATTAAATTAACTCAATTCACTCAATTAAATTAACTCACTCTAAATTAATGAATAAAAAAAATATTAGTATTAATCAACAAATAAACAAAAGAAAGAAAATAATCAAATTAAAGTTCTATTCTTTAAAACATAGAAAAATAACAAACTATTTTGAATGTCCTTCAGCTTCGATCCAGAACCCTACAAAACAAATAAATTATGCACAAATTAGAAAATTAACCACAAAAATCAGAAAATTTGGAGAACCCAAATTGACAAGATGGAAACTTTTGAGGTCTAAAACTAAAAAATTACAGAACCTGTTATTATTAAACTGTTTCTTTGTACAAAAATACCAGAAACCAATCAATAACACAAAAGATCCCCCCCCCAAAAGTTGTAAATTTTCAACTTAAAATAGCTAATTCAGAAGAAGAAGAAAATAAACAAAAAAAGATCGAACTTTCTCATATGAACAATTGCAACGCCCTTTGTCGCAGAGCTTTTCGGCGTTCCAACTAAACAAAAAAAGAAGAAGAGCTTTCTGTGTGAACCTTTCGTCGGCCTTTCTTTCTCTAGACGTCCTTCTCGCTCCACCCCCTTCCTTCCTCTCCGACTCCTTACTCTCCTCCTCTTCTTATTCTTATTCGTCCGTCTTTTCCTCCTCCTCAAAAATCGGCTTGCTCCCTTTACTCGAAAAGCAAACCCTAATTGCAAAGAATCCCACTTGCAAAGTGATTGAGTCGACTAGGCCTCAGGTCAGATTTCACGGCGGAGAGGAGAAGGCGAGCTGTGTTGGTGGAGGAGGATTGTTAGTTGAGTCGCAGCAGAGCAATGAGAGAGAAAGGCGTCAAGACAAATTAACTTTTCTGACTTCTCAGATTGGAGGAGTAAAGAATACAATGGAGTTGTCCATTCGTTTAAAACAAAATGGAGGATTAAATAAAATGAAAATGAATTTAAGACAAATCTCAGTAATTAATATTATATGTACCAAAAATACTTCTGTTAATCTAATGATCATAATTAAATTTATCATTAAATTAAAAAAGAGAATGGAGTATCATAGACAAGCTCCAAAATAATAACTCATAATGTTTCACCGTGTTAAAATAACAATCTGCACCTGATCATGCAAAATTAATGATAGTTGACGTGGCCTTGGAACTTCCACCAAACTCACCCGAGTTTGTGCCTCTGGGACAGTTGGGAGCATGCCGTGTAATTACTAAATGGAAAATTATACTGTGTCCCTAATTGCAAACAAAAGTCGATTATACATAATGGTAATATATTAAGTGGTAATTTCAATTGATCAATAGAAAATCAACCGGCTGGAACCGACTATATATCATGCTAATATATTAAGTGGTAATTTCAGTAGAAATAAATAGAAAATCAGCCGGCTGGAACCCACAAGATGTCTCCATCACTTGTTTTTAATTACTGCATTCCAGTATTACCACTCATACAAGCTTGGTACTAGCTACGTGCTTCGTTATAAATATTTTAATTTTATTATTTATTTTAATTTACATATAAATTGTAATTATGAAAATTCAAAATTTTTAAAAGTCGATTATACATAATGGTAATATATTCAGTGGTAATTTCAATTGATCAATAGAAAATCAACCGGCTGGAACCGACTATATATCATGCTAATATATTAAGTGGTAATTTCAGTAGAAATAAATAGAAAATCAGCCGGCAGGAACCCACAAGACGTCTCCATCACTTGTTTTTAATTACTGCATTCCAGTATTACCACTCGTACAAACTTGGTATCAGCTCTGTGCTTCGTTGTAAATATTTTAATTTTACTATTTATTTTAATTTACGTATAAATTACAATTATGAAAATTCAAAATAAAAATTTTAAATAATGTCATAGTAATATATAATAATTACGTTAAGTAAGTTCTTATGTTTAAAATCATTTTGTATTAATTATAAAATATTATATTCATTTATTATGCATTCAAAAATATTATCTATATCACATCTAATTTTGTAAGGATGGATATGAAATAAAATAACACAAATAATAAATTCATAAAAAATAAAAAATAATAGCTGACTAAATAATTTGGATAATAATTTATGATCTCTATTTATGTTTGCATTAAAATTTCTAAGAATAAAATGACATCTTTTTTTTTATTCTTTTTGGTATATCTCTTGGCATATTATATTAAAAAAAAATCAAGTATTAATCGGGCAAGATAATTTATTTCATAGATTTTAGTTGAAATCATATAAGATTTAAATATAGATAATTAACTTTAAAAAAAATAAAAATAATAATTATATTTACCGTTATTTGTAAAAAAAGAAATATGATATTATATATATCTATATATAGAGGATGACTAAACAACTTGTACAAGCAAAGTCCGAATTTTGCTTGTGATTTTGCATGTTACCAAAATTCATCAAAAATTTAAATTTCAACCATACGCATGGAATATATATGTTTTGAATATGATGTAGAATAATTTTCATAAGAATCGGAATATTATATCATTGTCATCATGTATCATCAAAATTCATCAAAATATATAATATGTATTATATATATTTTGATGAATTTTGATAATATATGATGGTAATGATATACTATTCCGATTCTTGTGAAAATTAATCTACAACATATATATTCCATCCGTACAGTTGAAATTTGAATTTTTGATGATATATGTAGTATTTTGGTCACAAGTAAAATCCGAATTTTGCTTGTAGAAGTTATTTAGTCATCCGATATATATATATATATATATATATATATATATATATATATATATATATATATATATATATATATATATATATATATATATAAAGTATGTGTATTATACATAAGAAAATCTAACATGACTCATTTTCTTAAAGAAAAAATATTATCACTATTTTTCTTATTTATTTATTTTTTTAGTTGTTAAAATGATACGGATTATTTATAAATTGATCACATATTTTTTTTAAATCCATACTACATTAAGTAATATTATGGTAATAATTTAAATGAAAAGTTAAATTTGGAAAAAAAATTGTCCAACGCCCGAGATAAAATTGAGAATATATAAGTCTTTTGAGAATGCTCAAAGAAAGATGAAAAATCTTATTTTAGCAAGAAAAAAAATTGGAACCACAACAATATAAAACTCAAAATAAAGAGAAAATTTCAACAAATTTATATTTGATTATTTTAACATGAGAAAAAAATATTCATTAAGAATTATATTTTTTTAAAGAAGAGAAAAAAAATTGTTTATATTTTAAGGAGTGAACTTTTCATTGACTATTGGTATTAATAATTGAGCATAACTTTGAATTATGATTCATTGGACTCATCTAATTAAGATCTGATGGTCAGAAACAAATTCAACGGTTCTCATTAAATCGGGGAATGAACACAAAACATCAATTCAACCAATTATATGATTATATTTTAATTATTATATAAGTGTTGTCATAAAATATCAATAAATTTGAGAAAATGAATGACTAAGTCTCAAAAATATATGAAAAATATTATTTTCTTCTTTATTATTTATTATTATTTACTATTTAGTCTATATTTCAGTTCTAATTAATTTATTTTTAATGTAAAAATATATATTTATTTTTTACTTATTTTTTAATTGAATAATACAAAATATGAAAATAAATATATGCAAGGGGCATTGTGGTCTTTTAAAAATTTAATTGGACGGAGAAGTTAAAGTTAACTTCATATTGGGCTAAAAAAAATACAACTTACTTTATAGGGGGTTTTTGAAAATTTTGAAAAGTTATGGGGTTTTTGATAAATATCTTAAAGAATTTTCCTATTATCAAATATATACAAAAAAAATTCAAATTTCACAACTTTTACTTATAAGTTTTGATAGGAAGTCTAGGGTTTAGAATTTAGGGTTTAAATACTCTTACACTTGTAATTAGCAACTTGAACAAACAAAATTCTACAGATAATTGATCCATAATAATCATAATTTCATACAACAAAATAAATTTTTGCATTAAATACAATCCGTATTTAACACCATACATCCATAATTAACACATAATTATATTTTCTATATTAAGAACAATTTTAAATTTCCATATTAACACCAAATTAAATAATTAATTCCTACATCCAAATTCCAAATATATTTCCAGTTTCCATTTACACCAACATTCTACACTTTGAGTCCTGAAAAATAAAAAATAATAAAATAATACATTGTACATTTCCATAATGATGATGTTTCTCTAAAATAGAATTTTGTTGTTCCGCATCTTGGACTAGCCATTGTATTTAATATAGGATTCGGCTAATTACCACCTACAAATTATGGCTCCCCGGCTCCAGTCCAAGGAGAAGCCATCACGTTTCCACATAATTGGAAGTCATTTAAAATCTTTCGGAGCTCCCGATTCTATCCACTCCCGAGCTCCCATATATTGCTGACAAGATTAGGAGCTCTAAATTAACTTCCATGAAATTCAACATCTAATTGTTTTGTCTAGTAGCTCCTTATGGCTCCTAGTGAATATCTAATGTAAGGTATATTGTTGAAAATATACATGTATAATTTTTAGAATCTAAGTTATATTGTTATGATATAAAGGTATATTGTCTTTTTTTTTTACGGAGATATCTCTTCATTAATCTCATCATCTAGATCTGTATGATGAGAATTGTACCTTCAACTATTATATTATTATCTTGTATATTGTGGTAAATATAAATATATAATATTTAGAATATAAGATATATTGTTGCTAATATAAAGGTATAATGTTTAGAATCTAAGGTATATTGTTGTAAATACAAATGTATAAATAGAAACCAAAATAAAACTATGAAACTTTGGGCTGAAAGATATAGGAGTCCGGGAGCCAACAATATGGACTGTTTGAAATTTCAGACTGAAATATATTGGAGCCACTGGAAACTATTAAAAAATATTCAAGTGTATGGTTCGGCTCCTAATTTGAGATCTCATCTTATTAAAAGCCAGTAAGAATTAAATAAGATTTGATGTCAAAATCTTTTTCTTAAAGATATTGTTAAAGGATCATCAATTTCTAATGAAATAGTCGGATGGTCCCCACCAACTTCATAGTGCTCCGAGTTCTAAGTTTTTCCCACAAAATATTTTCCCCCTATCACACTCAGTTCATTCCTAATTGCCTCCAAAATTTTCCATATAATTAATAAAAAAATATAACTCAAATTCTCAAATATTTTTACCTTTATTAACATAATGAAAAATATCAAATTCTCAAATATTCAACACAAAATATTTACCATATATAAGATCCTAATTTGTATAATTTATCCAAAATTTACAATGCTACATAAAGCGCTGATATTTCAACTTGGGTCCTATTTTTCCTTTTCCATCCAAATCTATTCTTTTTATAGCTGAAATAGAAAAAAGTAGCAGAAAGAATTAAATAACAAATCAGAAAAAAAGATTAAAAAATGCAAAAACTAAAAGAAAAAAACAAATATAAAAATTTTGCAAAACAAAAAAAAAAGATGCTTAGGAAAACTAAAACAAAAATAATTAAATAAAAAAACAAAAAACATAAATTTAATTTTAAATTAAATAGAAAAAAGAAAAAAGAAAAAATTCAGAAAATCAAATATTTCCACTTCAGAAATTATAAATTCAGAAAATCGAATATCTTGAAAATTCAAAAAATTCACTGCAAAATAAAGAAAAAAAAAATCCCTGCAAAATCTAATAATTCAAATAGAAAGAAAAAAAATTCACTGAAAACCTCATTTTTATTCAGAAAAATCTATTTGTTTTTCTGAAATTTTTTAATACTTTATTTCATTGGAAATTTAAAAAAAAATCATTTTTTTTTGGATTTCTGATAAAATTTACCATTGGAAATTCAAAATTCAGAAATAAATTCAAAATCAAACAAAACTGAAATTTAAAGAGAAATCATGGAATTACAATAATTAATTTGAAATAATTATCATCCAAATTGATTAAAAAAACTAACAATTCAAAATCAACAAAGAGATGAAATTGGAAGTTATATTTTCCTACAAATCTTGATCTCACACCAATTAAATAGTTAGATAAATTTAATACTAGCAACAACCAAGTGTAAGCATTTTAACTTTTAAGGCCAAGTGTGAGCATATTTGGGTTATATTGCACAGTAGGCTACTTGGGCTTTAAGAGAACTTGTAATTGAATATAAATTAAGATTCATGTGATTATTATTATTATTATTATTATTATTATTATTATTATTATTATTATTTTAAAGGGGAGTTTCTACCGTACTATGACATCCTTAGTCCACATCATCATATTTCCTTTGACCGTTGGATTGAAAATCAAAGGTTCTCATCCAATGTCCATTATGTTGGAATTTTATGTGAATCATTAAAAAGAATAATATTCAATTCTTCTTTTGTAACCATCTCCAAATCAACATAACATCAATCAAAATTATCTCTCAAAAAAATTTATATATTTTCATTCATATTATTATATAGAAATGTTTATCGTAGCGAGTAATATGAATTAGTATTTCCATCAATATTTTAAATAGCGGCGCTATAACGGATTTCTCGCATAAAATGCAATACACATTGAAAAAATAACGGACATAGTATTTTGGGCGCTACTGCCACTATAGTGGTCAAATAGCATTCAACTAGCTGCCGCTTTAGCGACAAAGTTACATTGGAAGCACGAGATAAGTTGAAATAGGTTTTTCATAGGGCATGTTTTATTTATGTCTAATTTGATCATCTAATAATGTGATTAAAGAAATTGAGCAACAGGCAAGTTATCCCTAGTTTATAAATCAATTTATAAATTCTCTCTCTCTTTATGACTATAAATATAAGGTTAAATTTACTCCTACATGGCTAGATACAAATCCATTAAGTATAAAATTGTGTCCCACCTTCACGCGAATTAAGTATAAAATTGTGTCTCTAGTTTTACGTGAATTCTCTCTCTCTTGAAATTAAGTATAAAATTGTAACACCCCGGATTGGAACGTAAGGTTTGGCTGGATCAGTTAATGTACTAGACTCTTACATATGGTATCAGAGCAATTCGATCCTGAGGGTACTATTGTGCGGTCGTATACAGATATGTATTGGTTGAAAGAGACCTAAAGTACTATCGTATGGCGGTGCGCACAAATGTGTACTAGGATACGGCTGGCCATCTGTGAGTTCTGACGAGGACGTCAGAATTTAAGTGAGGGATTTTGTAACACCCCAAACCGGAACGTAAGTGGGGTTTAGTGATTAGTCTCACCTGCACTTGTGAATATGAAATTGTGTTACTTAAATAGGCTAGTGTATTAACTACTAGCATCAACCAAGCTTAAGCCTTTTCCAGGACAATATGGTATAAACCTGAAGCTTGGATTGAGCCAGTTAATGTACTGGACTCTTACACGCTACGGCCGCTATAGTGGTCAAATAGCTGCCACTATAGCGACAAAGTTACATTGGAAGCACGAGATAAGTTGAAATAGGTTTTTCATATGGCATGTTTTCTCTATGTCTGATTTGATCATCTAATAATGTGATGAAAGAAATTGAGCAACGGGTGAGTTATCCCTAGTTTATAAATAAATTTATAAATTTTTTCTCTCTTTATGTCCATAAATATAAGGTTAAATTTACTCCTACATAGCTAGATACAAATTCATTAATTATAAAACAAAGGAAAATATGATATCATGACGGCACTATAGCACGATGGGACTTGGTTAATTGGGACTTAGGACTAATTTTGGGCTCTTTCTTCTCTGTTTATGTTTACAAGCCAAAAGGCTCAAAACTAAGTCTCAGAGAAAAAGAAAATACATAAGTTAATTTCATAAATTGCAAGGAATTTCATTTATTTATTTATATATTTGTTTATTTATTTTTGTAGCTTCTAAAATATGTTAAGAAACATATGAAGGCTCTTGCTAAGCACTTTGGGGCAATATTGCTTCTCCTAGATCCCTTCTGCTCAACGCAATCTTCAATGTACTTATTATTCATATCTTATTAAATTTCAAACTTGATGTTTCGTGTGTTTGATGTTTGTTGTTAGATTTTTGATATGAAGTTTGTTAGATGATTTTTGCCAGAATCTATTGTAAAATTTGTTAGATTTTAATATGAAATTTGTGGGATGTTATACATTTTGTTAGAATTTTTTATAATTTTGTGGGATTGTGTTGTACTTTTTGATAAATTATTGTTAGATTATGTTATTATTTTTGTTAGATTTTTCTTTTTCAATTTTTTTTGATAAATTTGTGTTAGATATATCATATTTTCATTCACAAAACACAATATACAAACTCATACTTGGACAACTCATTTTCGATAATAATTTATATCAATTATAATACAAGCTCATTCAGGATTTTTTAAGCAAGCATGCCCTCATATTAACATTATCAAACACACACACAAAAAAATAAGGCCATTTTATTCTCAAAAGTAAATAGGAACTGGAATAAACAGTCACAAATCCTGAACACTAAATGACTAAACCCTAAATCCCATAAATCGGGTCGATTCAAATTATGCAAATTGATGGGGCGATGACTGTCTATAGTATGACAAAGGACTAAGAAGGATATAGCGAGCGTGTTGTATGAGAAAAGGAGCAGAAATGCCGCTGTAAATGTCGTCGTTAGTCGCCTCCGTACCTGGTAAAGATTTGAAAAATGAATTGGAATTAGTAAGGGCTTTTTTGTAAGTTTTGGCTTCTTCTTTTGTTTTTCTTTTTCTTTTTTTTGCAATTTAGGTATGATGAAGGGTTCGTTTTTTGCAAATTTGTTCGTTAGTAATATGATAATATTAGGATTTAAAGCTTGGAATATGCAGAAAAGGTTTATATGACAGTTGGATATTATATTCTAAACATTCTAAATTGGAAAAATGTTATATTATCGACGCATCCACAACATCCTGAAATTTGCACAAAGCGACTAGTTAAGAGTCCAATTTTGCAACTGTAACACCTTCCAATTTCAATATCTAATTTTATATGAAATAAACACAACAATATTAGTACACCAGGCATTAAGATTCATTATTTGCTTGTAGTTTCGAAGTTGAAAACTTCTCTCCAGAGTTTGCATTTTGCATTTCCTCTGCTGAATTATTTTATAAAACCCTTCTTTTGACATTTGAGGTCAATACATCTATAGACAAACAATCAAACAGTGATGATTAATTAGGCTCAATTAACCCTCAATTAAACACTAGTGCTGGAATTAGGAGCTTAGATAAGCAATAGAATTTCCATCTCACAACGAACCCTTCAATTGGATGCATTTTTTTTCAACCAGTTAAACTAAAATTATTGCAATTAGACCTCATTTCACTTAAGCCACAATTCAAGTTAGTTAGACCGAAATTCAACCATTCAATCCCCAATAACTCCCAGGCTATGCCAAACGTACTAATTCAAAACTCGAAAGGGCAATGTTTTTCTATTGTGAGATGAGATGATTAGTCTCTTCATATTAAATGAAATACAACTTTTTCTAGTATAATTAATTCTTCATGTGTTGCACGAAGATGATTAGTCTCTTCATATTAACTTCATCTATGAATGCAGTGGTTGAGGCGGAACCTGTTGATATATTCTATAGTTTATTATGTTGATGATTTATCATATTATGAAATATATCACGTCAACCATTTTTTTTTTCTTTTCTTTCTAGAGCTCTGCTTTTTGTTTTTATAGATAACCAACAATCCATGATTGCTAAATTTGCTTAACATTAAGCTAAATACGTTCGATGCCTTATCTTATCCTGACCTCCGTCTTTCTTCTGGCACTTTCTTTACAGCTAGTGCCTAGCCAGAAAGAGTAGGTTTGATCAGGGAAAGCGGGCAAACAAGCGAATCAGATGCTGTTTAGAAGCATTGAATGATTCGACTCAGCTTCTCAATAGTGACTTGAATTTGAACTTTTTCAAAACTAATGGAATGTTTTATCACTTGACCTAGCAAGTTTTGATAGTTTTTATTTTTGTTAGGGCCAACTCGAATTTGAATTTAGAAAATCAAGATCATAAATGATCAGTTTTCTGTACAAACATATTCAACTTTTTACAATGAAAAATCAAAACCGTTTTCACCAAAATACAATTATTTTTTTCAACTATCGTTGAAGTAAACAAACAATTTAGTTCACTTTTTGCTGATCCAAAAATCATAATGAATTCTACTTCAAAAAAAAAAAAGAAAAGAAAAATCATAATGAATTTTATTGGTTTGGGCCAAATATCTTTTTGTAATAAAATGAGACATCTTGATTTTTTTATTGGGCTTATAGATTAATAAGGCCTGATTCGAATTTATAATAGAAAAGCCCAAATATAAGGATGGTAGTTGGCAAAAGCAACCTTTCGGATTTTGCAAGACATGCAATTTCTATAAACATGATGCATATTTGTAATCCACTAAAGATACAACACAAAAGATTAATGATTGTGTTTTCATCCAAATCCTAATTGCGATTAAAAAGTTATAATTGTTTTACAGATCAGTCTTCTTCAAATTTCGCTAACTTTTTCTATTCTTTTTGTCAAATTTGATTATGAAAGGCAAAATCTAGTATGGGCTACTGGGCCGGAAAAAAGGATATGTCCAGTACTGGTAACTGGAGATGTTCCTATTTCAAAAACCAGATTTGAGCCGAAAAAGAAAACCAGGGTAGAAAAAGTAGTTTTAGTTTTACCTTGTAAATTTATAAATAACTCCCTAAAGTTTCTGAATATTACAAAAAACTTTCTATATTTTCAGATCTTCAAAAACCTCTTATAACAAACTTTTCATTTTCAACAAACTCGTCCATCCACTTTTTCACCTAATTATTACTTAAAATTTTTGAAATTCTCATTTTCCCCTATGATAAAATCTTTTTCTTAAAAAATATATTTCTAAAAAAATATTTTCTGAAAAATCCATTATTTTGTAAAAAGTTTTTTATCAAATCATTTTAAAAAAAAATTCTAACAAAAAATTTCTTAAAACTTTTTATTAAAAAATAATTTTAAGAAATATATTTTTTTCACAAAATATTTTTTAAAAAACAAAAAAAATTTCAGAAATACCTTTTTAAGAAATAAATTTTTGTTATTGCCCAAAGAAAAAGAAACATTTTTTTCTTTTCTGAAAAGACTTAAAAAAGAATAGAAAAATAAAAGGGTTTTTCTTACTGTCCAAAGAAAAAAGAAACGGTTTGGAATTTCGGGGAACTTTTTTTTTTGAAAAAATTTAAGAATTTTTTTTCTAAAAAAGATTTTTTTGTTAGAAAAAAATTGGTAGAATTTTTAGAAAAAAAAAATCTAGAAAAGATATTTTCTGAAAAAATATTTTTATAAATTTTTATCTGAAATAAATTTCTTCAATACAGTAATTATTTTTCAATAAATATTTTTTAAAAACAGTTTTTAAAGAAAAATTGTCATACAACTTTTTAAAAAAATTAAGAAAAAATTTAAGAAATTTTTTGTTAGAATTTTTTTAAAAGATTTTATAAAATATGTTTATTAAAAATACTTTTTCTGATAATAGTTTTCCGGAAAAACATTTTATCATACAGGAAAAATGGGAATTTTGAAAATTTCAACTAATGATTAGATGGAAATATGGATGGAGGGTGGTTTTTAAAAATGAACAGTTTATCATACGGAAGTGAATTGAAAATATAGAATATTTTTTGTAATATTCAGAAATGTAAAAGGATTATTTGTAACTTTTCCATTTTGTTTCGGTCTCATTTTTCGGTTACTTAGAAACAGTTTTTCATACTGTCAAAAAAAACTCTTTTCTAAGTATGAAAAAAAACAAAAGAAACAGTTTTTTTTCTTTTGAAAAGACTTAAAATGAGTAGAAAAAACAAAAGAGTTTTTCTTACTGTCCCAAGAAAAAATAAATATTTTTTTAAAAGAATTAAACATGAGTACAGAAAACAAAAGAGTTTTTGTTATTGGCCAAAGAAAAAAGAAACGTTTTTTTTTTTTTACTTTTCTGAAAATACTTAAGAAAAATAGAAAAACAAATAGGTTTTTCTTACTGTCCAATGAAAAAGAAAATGTTTTTCTTTTTTGAAAAGACTAAACAATGAGTAGAAAAAACAAAAGAATTTTTCTTACTGTCTAAAGAAAAAAGAAACGGTTTTTTATTTTTTAAAAAGCCTTAAAAATGAGTAGAAAAAACAAAAGTGTTTTTCCTACTATCCAAAGAGAAAAGAAAAGTTTTTCTCTTTTTTGAAAAGACTTAAAAGTGAATAGAAAAAACAAAAGAGTTTTTCTTACTATCCAAATAAAAAAGAAACGTTTTTTTCTTTTTTTAAAAAGACTTAGAAATGGGTAAAAAATACAAAAGAGTGGAGTGGACTCAAGTGAGGCCCCAATTTGACACTTGGACCCAAAGTGACTGAATGAACTTTAGCACTCCTCTCCATTTTATAAATTTGACACCTCCATTTTATTAAATCATTCATTTAATCTACTGATTTATCTTTAATCATATAACAATCATTTACAGAAAATTATAAATTAAAATTAATGAAGAACAAATATGATTTTTAACATGCAATAAGTGATTTTACTAACAATATGTGCAAAAAAAAATGAATATTAGCAGTGAAGGAAAGTGAATATATTCATTAATATGAAACTGGAGGAGATTTTCACACCAACTGGCAGTTTATATATAGCACGATAAATTTACGACAAATACACGAGAAATATCCGTTATTAAACTAAGTTGTAACGCTTGGACCATTTGGTCCAAGTTCCCAATATAAAATAACCAATACTAAATTCCTCTTAATTGAATTAACCAATCAAAAGAAAGACCCTCAATTATTATATATCGTTTTAATTAAATTATCCAATCGAAATTAAGAGCCTTCATTATTATATTAACCGACCGAATTATAAGACCTGTTAGTAGAATTAACACTTAACCACAGGGAGTGTGAGAGCAGGAAATTTAATTGCCATGAAGACACTTTTGTGTACACAAGAAATTATGAAATTTCACTTGTTTATTTCACATTATTAAGTAATTAATGTTCTATCCACAAATCTTTTTCATAGATTTTTATATTTATTATTGAATATTTATATAAATGTATTTATCATATAAGTCACATTTAATTATTTTATAAGAAATACTCTTTTGTTCTATATTTCACCCTATAAAACTAATTTATCAATTTAAAAGAGAGGGAAATTAGGAAATAAAAGATGTTGATATAATATTCTAAAATTCTTATTTTTTATTTTTTTAATGCAACATATGCATACTTAATTAAACTAAAGAAAATGCTAATAATTATGTACTCAAACAACTATTTTCACCTTCAATTTTTCAAAATTTCTAATTATATAATTTTTTTTTTTTATTTTTACTTCTCAGAATAATAAAAAATAATAACATAATATCATAAATAAATTGTTAAATTAAAAAATAAATTATTTTTAAAAACTCTCTCCAAAATAGATTTCTATGGTAAAGTTCTGTGAGAGCCTAATATTTAACACTGAAACCAAGCACCAACGACTTGCACTTTCTACTAGTCTCTTCTCTCCTCTCCTCTCCTCTCCTTTCTCTTCTCTCTGTCTGTCTCTCTGGTTAAAAAGGGGAAAAGAGAAAGGAAAAACAAAGAAATAATCAGAGAAAGCAAACTCCAGTGTTGCTAAAATTCCCGTAAATTCTCACCTCTTCACAAATTACGACTCACCGTTTGTAGCGCTCAGCGAGGTTTCCCTTTGATTGAGGTCAGTATTGCTCCTCAGGTGTTAATTTCTTTTGTTATTTCTTTTTCAGATTAAATTGTTGAAAACTCTCTGAAAATCTGTTTTTGTTTGGTTTTGGGTTCTTGTTTGGGACTTTCTGAATAGTTTTCTGTAATTTTGAGCTGTCAATCGCAGTTCCTTGTACTCTAATTTTGATTTAATTTGCGAAATTTAGAACTTTTTTTGTTAATTTGTCTAAAGCTCAATCTACGTTAATCAAGAATCACCTTTTTAGGATTGTCTTTCCTCAATTGGTGTCTATTCTAGTTGCAATAACTTGATTAACTCTTAATTGAAGCTCTATTTCACTCATACAATCTTTCCATATCTAGCACCAGTTCATGTATCATACCAACCCACTCAATCCACAAAAAATCCCCACTCTTCATCCCTACAATTCCATCTCAATCACTAACCACCAACTAATTTCACTTCCTGAACCAACTTCTCAACAGATCATTTCCCCTCCGAAATGGTGGAAGGCCCGAAATTCGGGGCTCAAACCCCCCAACTGCCGACATTTGCGGACATGGCGTTCTACCAAAAACTCGGAATCGGCGAGGGCTCCAACATGTCGATCGACAGCCTCAACAGTCTCCAGACCACCAACCACCCGATGTCGCTCGACAACTCGAGCGTGGGCTCGACCGACTCCCGCGCCGGCATGCTCAACCACCCCGGCCTCAAACCCATCAACTACTCTGTAAGCCATTCAATCTACAAGCCATCCTACCGCCCCTCCACCCTCTCCACCGACGCTCTCGCCGGCGCGCTCATGGACCCGGGTTACCCGACGGAAACCCTAAAGGATTACGAAGAGTGGAGCATCGACTTGGGGAAGCTGAACATGGGCAGTCCGTTCGCGCAGGGGGCGTTCGGGAAGCTGTATAAGGGCACGTATAATGGCGAGGACGTGGCGATTAAGTTGCTCGAGAGGCCGGATAATGACGCAGAAAGGGCGCAGCTGATGGAGCAGCAGTTCGTGCAGGAGGTCATGATGCTCGCTAATTTGAGGCATCCTAATATTGTCAGATTCGTTGGGGCTTGCAGGTAAGTTGGTTTTAGGGTTTGGGTTTGATTTTCGAATTTTAAATTTGGAATTTTAAGATTTAATTTCTATTTTTCTTAGATTTTAAATTTTAATTCAAAGAAGTAAGTGGAAGAAATATTCAAAAAGTAAAATTTTCAAATTAGGGTTTTTTTTTCAAATTTCAAATTTTAATATTGTATTTTACTCAAATTTCGACATTTAAAAAAGAGACCAACTATCAAAATGGATAGATTATTCAAATTTCAAAAAATCAATATTCAAAATTCAAATTCAATTATCAAGTTTCAAAATTCAAGTTCAATTTTCAAAATTTAAATTTAAGTTTTAAAAATTCAAATTTCAATTTTCAAAATTTAAATTCAGTTTTCAAATTTCAATTTCCATACGTAAATTTAAGTTTTCAAAATTCAAATTAAAATTTTCAAATTTAAATTTAAATTTTCAATATTTCAAATCTTACTTGCCTTTTCTCTTAATAATTTTTCTCAAACTCCAAACTTTCTCAATTTCCAACACTTCAAAATCTACAGGAAGCCGATGGTGTGGTGCATAGTGACCGAGTACGCGAAGGGCGGGTCGGTCCGACAATTCCTGATGCGTCGTCAGAACCGGTCCGTGCCTCTCAAACTCGCCGTCAAACAAGCGTTAGATGTCGCGAGAGGGATGGCGTATGTTCATGGTTTAGGGTTTATTCATCGGGATCTGAAGTCCGATAATTTGTTGATTTTTGGGGACAAGTCGATTAAGATTGCGGATTTCGGGGTTGCGAGGATTGAGGTCCAGACTGAGGGGATGACTCCAGAGACCGGGACTTATCGCTGGATGGCTCCGTAAGTTTGGTTATTTATTTATTTATTTAGTATTATTTTTATTATTATTATTTAATTAATTAAATATTTATTAATTATTATTTTTATTATTATTATTATTATTATTATTATTATTATTATCAATTTTATTATTATTTTATTATTATTCTTATTTTGGAAATAATTTATCTTTTTTGTTTGATGATTGTTTTTATTTAATATCATAGTTATTTCTCTAGTTGGTTTCTTTAAATGTCAAGTAATATCATTTTTTTGGTTGCTGGAGGATAAATTGTTACATAGATAGATTTCACCTCACCTTTATTATATTGCCTTTTTAGATGTGTGTTCTTTTGGCATTTAGTGATCATGTTAAGCCCATGTAGCCATGGAAATATTCATGCAGTTATTACGCATTTACCATATTTTATCGCATTCATTGTTAGCGAAAAGTTGATAAGTTGAAACTAATAAAGTTTGTACCTCAAGTCTCGTGGTGGGTTGCATGACAATCTTATTCTTTGTTATTTTATTTGTGCCATTTTTTAATCGCATTTTTTGTTCCTGAAAATCCACGTATCATATCTTTCATGTAGTAAATTCTATAAAAGGTCCATGATGGATCTATAACAATTTTATTATACTTGTGCATTCCAATTTTATACCGCACTCTTTGTTTTCGGTCCCAAAAATCAAAGATCACATATTCATACATTAAATTTCTAATCTATCCATCTAATCTACATGCATATCGCAGGGAGATGATACAGCACAGGCCATACAACCAAAAGGTGGACGTGTACAGCTTCGGAATCGTGTTGTGGGAGCTGATGACTGGCATGCTCCCTTTTTCCAACATGACTGCTGTCCAGGCCGCATTTGCGGTCGTTAACAAAGGCGTGAGGCCGACTGTGCCTCACGACTGTCTGCCCGCTCTGGCGGAAGTCATGACTCGTTGCTGGGATGCCAACCCTGACAATCGTCCCACGTTTGTGGAGGTTGTTAGGATGCTGGAGATAGCTGAGCTGGAGATTACTTCAACGGTTCGTAAAGCGCGCTTTAGATGCTGTATTACTCAGCCCATGACCATGGATTGAATGAGGGGGTGGATAGAGAGGGAAGTGAGGAGAAGAGAGAGGTGTGTTTGTTGTACTTACTTACCTTAGTTGTTGTCATTGATGGAGCGGATGATTTGGGTGGTGGAAGTGTTTTATCGTAGTAGAATTAATAACCTTTTTTCTTTTCTTTTCTTTTCTTTTTTGCTTTTTTAGTGGGTCTGTCGCTGTTTGTTGTATCAAACTGCATAGTTTTTAAGTGAAATTTAATCCTTTTGAGGATATAAAATTGTCTTATGCTGCCTATTTATAAAATTGTGCAATCGCGTGAATCAATTATGTGGGTTTATTAAGTACTAAGTTTTAGTATATTACATTGTTCAGGTTTAATATCTTAAACATATGTCATGCAAATTTAATATATTAAATTACTTTCATACAGGTTTAGTAAGTATTAACTTTTTATGTATTACATTGTTCAGGTATAATTTCTTAAACATATGTCGTGTAAGTTTAATATATTAAATTACTTTTATTATAACAAGTCCACATAAGGATAATGAGGTAAAAATAAAATAATGCCATAAAATTTATCATTCATATGACTTTACAAGTTTTCCATACAAATCCGTGACAAATTGCATACTAAATGAGAACAAAATTATTGCATACAACAAGAAGCAAACTTGCGAAAACTTTCGCAAAAACTCTTGGTAAAATATCTCAAAATTGATAAAAACAAAGGAAAAAGAATCAATCTTTTTTTTCTAGTAAAACAATAATTATTTATTACTTTCTTATCATTTAATCTATCATCTAGTGTTGAATATGAGATTATTTGCACTAATGCCGTTCCATTACCTCAACAATATTGGCCACATTTTGTGACAATCTCGGTAGGTACTTAAACATCTGCAAAATCAACGAATAAATAAATTTAAAGTAAATAAAAAATATTAAATGGAAGTGACAAAAAAAGAAAAAATATATAAAATTTATACGCACCCAAAATTTGAAGAATGTATCAACCACAACAGGTACCGTAAAAATAAAAATGGAAATTGCGTCTCTATCCACTTCTAATCCGTACCGCTCTAAAAACATCTCTATTACCGCATCCCATCCTTCCTCTGAATGGTACCTGATTTAAATTCAAGTGATAAAATTAAACAAACCCTAAATTTGTTCTAAAAAAAGTAATTTTATCGGGGGAATTTTAATTAATACCCTAGAAAAATGTCACTTATACAGATAATGAGAAATGCTTTTCCAGCATCTGATATATTATTTAGCAATTTATATCCTGTGAATTTTAGCAACGCGACCTGAACAATAAAAATCAAAATCAAAATTAGAATTAGAAGTATTAAATTAAACACATCATTTATTTTGATATTTAATGAATTATGATGATAAAACTTACTTTGCTTTCATTAAAATAAAGGAGTAAAAATAGAACAAGTCCGTTGACCCCGTCGGACAAAATATTTGCAAATGCATTTCGATTCTCTAATCTCAATTCATCTCTCATTTCTAGACTGATAAATCAATAGAAAAAAAATCACAAAATATATAAAATAATTAATTTTACATATAATTCAACAAAATTACATGTTAATAATCCATAAGATTCTCAAACTAACCAAAAAAGACTTATAAATTCTCAAACTAACCCAGTTTTTAATTTTTAAAAATCTGTTATTTTAAAAAAATATAATACAATACTTGAAAAGAACAAAAATAAGTATCAAATCTTAAAATTGCGGTACATTTTCTGAAAATGAGAACGGACTTTCGAAATCCCTTTTGGGTTATTTTGAGAATGTAGTAGATAAAGTGGGTTAGTTTGGGAATTTCAAAGTTTTGAGAATCTTACCCTAATCAACAACACACACACACACACACACATAATTAAAAACATTGAACTTACGCTTTGTGCCTTAATTCCCACCAGACCTCTTCGTCAGAAAGAGGCGGCGATTTTCCGATTTCAACCTCGAAAGTGAATCTTGCTTTTTCAATCTTCAACTCCTTCACCATTCGCAGTTTCTGCGATCTTCTCACGTCAAGCAACTCAGCAGCCAACGGAACTTTCTTCACATACCTAATCATTAATTAGAAAGGAGTTCATTTTTGAAATTTGCAAAAATGCCCTGGAATATCGCAAAATTGCAAGAAAGTCCCCCTCTGTTAAATTTACTGCTGATATTGTAATGATTAAAATGGGAGAGGATTTTCATGCAAATTATTAATACATTCAAGAATTTGAAAAAACAAAATCGCTTCTGTTAAACTTAGTGCTGATATTTTGCAATAATTAAAAAGGGAAGGGATTTTTATGCAAAATGTCAATAGATTCTAAAATTAAAATTGAGAAAGTAAAAATTTCACCTATCCAAAAATGGCATGAGAACATAATCATGAACCACAAAACCCACAGCTGATGGAATCAGAATCAATAAAGCAATAAACTTAGCCTACAAAAAAAAATTTATTTGTTTACACTGTAAATATGGATGTACATATAAGTACATTAAACTCTTACAAATAATTGAGGGAAATTTGCACAAAAGCCCCTGCATTATGCCTAAATTTCCAATAATGTACAATATTTTTGTAGATATTATTTAACCCTCTTAGTGGAGATTTAAAGGGACTATTTTTCAAACTTTTTGAACAATAGAAGGGATTTTTTTGTAATTTCCAATAACGCAGGGGCTTTTTGCACACTTTTTGAACAATAGAAGGGATTTTTTTGTAATTTCCAATAACGCAGGGGCTTTTTTGCAAATTTCCCAAAAATAAAACAAAACATACAAACTTACCGAATTCAAAGAGGCAAACTTAAAAACCCGATCTTCAAACAACAAATCCTCATCATTCTCACCAATCGTGGCCTGAATCGCCTCAAAAATCCCTTTTTCCCTAATCACCTCTCTCGGATCGTCACTAATACTCTCTCCCAAATCCTCTCCATTTCCATCATCCCAATCCGTAAAATTACTGTTTTGCCCCTCAGAAAAAACCCAATCTTCCCAAGCTCTTTCTTCTTCGTTTCTCACATCTTCTTGCGCCTCTCTTAGTTCGATTATTGCCTCGGCTTTTCTTCTCCATGATTCGAACTTCTCTCCTTCGGATTTTGAGTCTGATTCTGAGTCTGAATCTGAGTTTGAGTCTAGAATTTCGTCTTTATTTTCATCTTCGGAAAAGATGGTTTGCCACCACGGTTTGTTATTTTCTTTTTTGTTTCTCTTGTTGTATTTTGCGAATGGGATTAAATTTCTGGAGTTTTTTCGTTTGGAAATTGTGGTGGAGTACATGTAATTTGTGCAATGTTGTTTTGTTTTGAGTCTCCTTTTATTATTGATGGATAAATTGACTTGGCTGAATGAAACCATTGAACTGCTCATTAAGCTCATGAAATATAGCCCACATTTTTCAGAACTTGGAATTTTTTATAATATCAAGTAGCTTTCGCATTACAAGGATAATTAGCTATCAGAAAATGAAATTAAATGCGATTTGAACCAACAAAATTGCTGAATCCACTTGAAGTTTACCAAAATAGACTCCTTTTATTCCTAAAAAATTCAAATTTCAAATCTTTTGAAGCCAAGAGAAGAATCGTTCTTCACTGCTTCGAAATGTAAGAAAAAGTACAAAAATTGAGTCCTGATAGCTCTTTCTCTTAACCCCACCCCCTATCATTTAGTAAGAAAATAAAATATTATCAGTTAAAATGAAATATTTTTATAACAATATGGAATATCATAGCCAAAATATTTGTCTAACAATATGGTAAGTACCCATAATTCTCTGGTCAGATACTGTAAGAATTTCAAACAAAAATGTTGAGAGAAAGAAAAAGAGTGAGAGAAATTAGCATCTTATCATTACCTCATTGATATCTCCTAGGTTTTCTTAATGGTTTCCTTTTCCTCTCGTGTTAGTCATGCAAATATCAATCTATCCAAACAAAAAGGGACAAAGAAAGAGAAACTATCTGTTTTTTGGGTTGAAATAAGTGAGAGAACAAAGAGAGAGAGAGAGAGGCAGAGAAGAAGGCACGACAGGTGAGAGAGAGAGCGGGAGCAGAAATGGCTTATTGGATAACGCACATAACTCGTACTTTCTAATCCCATTTTCTGTGAATATATCTGTGTAGCAAGTCTAATTTAATTTCTTCCTAGTTGCACGGTTTACTACACAAGTTGTGACACTTAAAACCAACTTACTAAATATATATGGGCTAATAGGAAATAAGTCGATTGGGCCGATATTCTGTTTTTGGGGTGCTAAATGCTAGAATCCAATTCCAGAATTCTGTTGTCTTGTAGAAATTGGGAATTGGATTTCGGTTTTCTAACAGGAAAGAATTTCAATAATCCCTTGGATTATAGGCTGTTTCCATATTTTATTCTAGAAATTTTGTAATTACAAAGAATAATGTAATGCAAAGAATCAATGGTTGATTTGTCAATCTTAATCATATCGGAGGGATTAAGTTTAATTGATGATGTGGCTTATTATGGTTTGAGGATTACTGTTGCCTGTTGGAAATTATATACTAAATGCAATCTTCCCTCTATACTTCATATCAAACATCAAATACAAAAAAAATCATTGAAAAAAAAAATTCGAACATACTCAACTATTTCAAAAAATCAAAATATTATGAATAAAAAAGGGAGAAAGACAATCCATCCCCAAGAAGAATATTCCACAAATCTCCAACTAACCGCGATACTCGCCTCTATCATAATATTAAACCTACAACTACTATTAGAAGGGTTTTCAGTAGTAACAGTGGCAATGTGATTAAAATCACAAGCCCTCTCATCTTGATCGTTCATCTGATAATAACTATTAAACGCATAAGATATGTTTCCCCTTGTATCGAGTTCTGCGCAGGATGTTTTGTAGCCAAGACTAGTGCAGTCTGCGTTGGCACAAGCATAGCTGACGCTCGGCCCGATATTTTCGTCGTCTAGACCGATAGATGGCTTGAGAACACACCATTTTTGCTCTAAGTATTCTACCCCCTTTGCCGCTACTAGTGTACCTATCACAATTTAACCTAGTTATTTATTATGTATAAAATGCAATTATGAAATATTTGAAGGATAATTAATTAACAAAGTATACCCAATATTATCTACAATATTTGCCCGGCTTATGGAATATACATGTCATTTTCACTCTTGCTAAAGTATATGTGTTTTATATGAATATACATGCAATTTATGTCATTTACAAATACTTGAAGCGGTACCTGACGTATTTGTGGCAGTAAGGCTAAGTTGGTACTTAGGCGTGCCGTCGTAATAGAAAATGCCCCAGTGTCTCTCAAAATTACCAGGCTGGATGCTCTTTAAATCCTCATCTATAAGGCTGAAAAGATACACATCTACAGACCCCGGCCTTAACGGAGTCCCCTGATTCGTCGAAAGATGAGTTAATAAACCCTGATTGAACTGGCGGGCGTATTGTAGATTGGCACTCATGTCTCCATCTGTCGGCCATCCGATTTCTCCAACAATTATTGACATGTTACCTGAAATAAGGATAAATTTGATATTTGTAATTTTAGGAGGATAATTTTGATATTCCCAATTTTTGAAAGCTATGCATGAAATTAGTCTCAAGTAATTTGGATTTGTAGATATGTACTTTGTTATTTCGAGATGATTGTATATGTACTATTATGATACTGACTCAATATATCTAGTGATCAATCATTATACAATGAGAACTATTACTTACTTAATCCATTTTTACTCAGAGCAGATACTAAAGTATCCAGATTAGCATCAAACACATTGTTATAAACAATCGATCCATCTACCACTGGAGAAGCCGACCCTTGAAAAAACGCATAATCCAAAGGAAAATTCGGATCGTTGTACAAGCTAATAAACGGGTAAATATTGGCTGTGAAAGGGCCATTATTTTCATTCAGAAACGAGGTGATTTGGACCATTAAATCGTGTATGTCCGATCGAAAATCACCATCAGATGGCTTGCCACTTTGCGAGTTATACACATCAGCATTTAACGGTACTGTGACTTTGACTTGGTTGCCTAAACCGGCTTTTATTAGCGCAGCTTGTATGTTTTGTATGGCTGGATATGTTATGTTTAAATAACTGCCGTTATATGTCTGTAAAAATGGTTCATTTCCCACCGCCACATACCTGTATGAGAAAATGAAATTATTTGGGGAATATAATTTAATTAAATGTATGTTTAGAATATAATTACGTTACTTTATGACATTAAATACATGATATGATACGGTGCCGTATTATATCAAAATAATTAATGAAGAAAATTCAATTTTATTAATTTTGTGGTGTAAATTGGTTTAGGCATAAAGGCATTAATGGAAAACTATGATGATCCAACTACTAGTGAAATAATTGAGAAGGGATTAGTAAGATAATGTCCATAAATGAAAACAAATAATATGTTAATTTAATAAGATTTTCGACATATATCCTTATGTGGTCCTTTATGTTGACATGCATTAGCATTAACTTCTGTATATGTCATTTAAAGAAATTATATAAACTGACAAAAATATAAGATATTTATTAATTATTCAAAGAAAACAATTAATCACATATTAAGGAAGATATGAAGATATATATTAATTAATTATAATTAAGTACCGACAATCAAAATGCTACTTAGAGAGAAAACAATGCATTAGCATAAATAATCAAAATTGTGCAAAATTTTGTAGAGAAAAACTAGGGGTGTCAATGGATACCCATAATCCGATAACTCGATCCGAATCCGAATGAACAGATTAACATATGGATCAAAAAAATATATCCGATAGCAAAATGGATTCACATTTAGATTTTTGAAAAAAATCCACAAGTTTATTGAATTCGCATTTGAATCCGACAATTAATATATAAATGTTAATGAATATATATAGTAATATGTATATGTAGCAACAAAATAATAAATACAAAAGAAAAATGGAAAGAAATCAGGTATCTTATGAGATATAAGTAAGAAATTAATTAGGTTGAATATTTGGTAAGAAAAATAGGCAAGAAATCACGTATCTTATTGGATTTACTTGTTTATAATTTTCTTTTGAAGTTGATGACATGATCCAAAATTCGATCCGAAATCCGTTTCATTAATGAGTTTGAATTCACATATGAATCTTCATTTTCTTAATAGATTTAGATTCGTATTTGGATCTTTTGAATTTAGATTGGATTCGCATGTGGATACTCCCTGGATCCGACCCGAAACCGATCCATTGACACTCCTAAGAAAAAACAGAACCTAAACCTTAGCAAACATAATCAAAATTATGGAAATTATAAAGAGACTTCATGCAAAATTATAGAGAGAGAGAGAGAGAGGATTAACCTAAATATCACTAACACAAATAATCAAAATTATGCAAAATTCTAGAGATTGAGGAAACAATGCATTAGGACACACATCAAAACTGTGCAAAATTTATTGAGAGAAACAGAGCATAAATTAAAATATGGAAATTATAAAAGGAAATATTATGCAAAATTTGCAAATTAATAGAGAGAGATAAAACTAAACAAAATATCAGGATAACAAACAATCGAAATTATTCAAGAAGTTCTAGAGAGAGAGAAACATATCAACCAACCTGACATCAACACCATCCTTGACAAATGTAGAAACATTCTTCGCGACCCAGTCTTCCGCTGTCTTTTCGCTACCCGCTAATCCATTAAGCAAATCGTTCGGAATTCCCACCATGACTTCAATTCCTGAGTTTTTCAGAGCTTCCATGATCCCCTGTTCTGGATCAAAGAGTTTCACCTTCTGAAACCCATTGTCTTTCAGCATTTGAACGACTATGCTTGGTGACAATGGATGGCTGGCTTGACTTCCCCAGTTTGCTCCAATGGCGGATGTACAGGTGGCGAGACATAGGAGTGAGAGGAAGTTGAGGGCACTGCGCCAAATCGCCATTAAAGAGTTTGAAGTTTCAAAACTGGTTTGAAAGAGATTGTGGGGGGAGATTTATGTGGGTTAAAGCATCAAATGAACATGTGATAAGTGTAATATTAAAAGTGAAAGGGATTGAAATTAGGGCCAAAGAAGGTGAAAGAGAGAGAGAGAGAGAGAGAGAGAGAGAGGCAATATATGAGGAACAAGTGGGGGGAGTTAGAAAGAAGTCCAGAAAAAGAGGTAAGTACCGTAAGATATGCTTCTGACAGAGACATGTATGCAAAACGCAAGGGTTAAGCAATGCATTATATAGCACTAAGTCTCTGTCTCTGCCTCTGCTCTGTCTCACTCTTAAGAAGAGAAAATCAGGATTCGTTTTCCCTACTTGTATCCTTTCTAATCTCTCTCTCGCAGAATTGAAGATGTTCAATCATTAAGCGGTGCAAGAACTAGAGAGAGAATATTTAATATGATATGCTATGTATGGAAAAAGAAAGGATGGTGAGAAATGAAAGAAAAGGGGATAAATGGTCAAAAGAAAACGATATTTTCCTAATAGTCAAAGAAAATGAATTTTAAAAACAGCCAACATTTAATACAGTGTTTAATTGGAAAATTGGATTAGATGAGAGAGGGAAAAGAAAAGAATACAAGGCAGGAATTGGTGAAGACGCAAAGGATAAATGCTGAAAGTGGAATTTAGTTCAAGTATCTTTTAAAAAGGATGTATTAATCTTTGAACTGGTATATTAATAATAATATTCAAGGAAATTGTTATAAAATATAAAAGAAATATTTTTGTATGACCAATGACTTCAATAATTTGCTCTGTTTCATCCAAGGGAGCTCTGTATTAACTGTGTGACGTGGCTGCTTATATACTGCGTGATTCATGCTTATCTTTTGGGCTCATTCCATTTTGTACTCATTTTGCCTTTATTTTTGGGCCTGCAATGGAACGGTTTATTGGGCCCAACCTAATATTGGAAATCTGGGATTTGAATTCTCGGTTATCAACAAAATGGAATTTCAAATTCGGTTCCTAACAAATTTCTGATTCACGCTTGCTTGATGGTTCGGAATTTTGTGGGTTTAGGTTAGAAAAGGAATTATTAACCAAGTGCTTGTGAGGATGTCTAGGAAAATCTTAGGCTCATCTAGGATAAGGAAAATAAATATTGAACTCTTTAAAATATATGTTTGGAAGACCCTTTAGGACCGAGCCGGTCCTGAGTTTCAGGAGGCCCTAAGTTACAGCTAAACTTGATTATTATTTTTTATTTTTTAAAATTGAAATTTTGATAAGTTACGGTTATTGTGCATAAGAAAAACACATAAATTTACACAAACTAATATAACAACAAAGAAAAATATCTAATCACAACTAGAAAAATATATTGGTTCCTTGAATCAAAATTTCACAAACACAAAAAAAATCATAGCACAAGGGGAATTGAACTCAAGGGCCAAGGGTTATTTTTGAATATCAACTCCTTTACCAAACCAACTTTACTATACAGTATTTATGTTGGATTTTGTATATTTTCCTTTTTGTTGCTACAAAAGTCAACTATAAATTTACACTGAGAGACTTACGTAACTCGAGATCTTATGCGATGACTTGGTTGGCCTATCCATATGACCGCCTCTGTTTAGGACTATGTGATGAAGTTTTGAATTAGAATTAAAAAAAATTCTAGAAATTAGGCCCAAAAATTTGGGGCTTGTTGGATGTCTTAAAAAAGTCTTTGATTTGTTTAGGATAGGAAAAAGTACTAAAATTTTCACATACTCACCCCACCCTTCCCCCGATAATATTGAAGTTTTAAGAGTATTTTTTGATAAAAAGAAATAATATATATTCATGTCAAATTCTTCTCTTTCTTCTCTTCATTGATGAAAAATGAATACAATAAAAGAAAATTGGTGGAGAATTATTCATTGTAACTAAAAATGAATAATGATGAATATAAAAGAACTTGAAGAATAATAATGACTTTTTAGAAGCTATAATAGCTAGTTTTCAAAAGTAAATTTTCTTCCTGAGACAATAACAAAGTAGTTTTAAAAATGGAGAATTTGAAGAAGAAAAATGATTTTATGGAAACACATGTAAAACTAGTTTTAAAAAGATGTATATTTTTTTTAGACAATCAAAAAGTAGTTTTTAATGGCTAATTTTCAGAAAGAAAAAAAAATTCACGACTAGGTTTCAAAAAAATTATTTTTATTTAATTATTTGTTTGTTATAAAAATATTATTTTATTTATAAATATTTGCTTCAAAAAATCAATTTCTAACTCATATCGTAATATCTTCTCCATATTAGTTATTTCCTACAAATCCCTTGAAGAAATTCAAATATGAAGATTCTAATCCCTATAAATTCCCTACACTATCCTATCCTAGCAAATATTCGTGCATCCAAACAACCCCCAAAACACATTCCATTTCTATATTTCTACATTTATTTCCAAACAATCCCCCAAAACCGACCCTATTCTTTCCCCCTCAACTTCGTTTTACGATTTTCTCTCTTTTCCAGACCTTAAAATCTTAAAATTCTTCTATCTCAATAATGTACAATGGAGTTGGAGTCCCAACAGCTCGCGGATCGGGCTCCAACGGCTACGTACAATCGAACAAATTCACCGCCAGGCCTCGCTCCCCCGCTGCCGGCAAGCCGTCCGTTGCTACCGGGGAGAGGAGGCCGAGTAAGGAGATAATGGAGCACGAGAGACAAAGGCGGGTGGAAGTGAAGCTTGTTTTGCTGAGAGAAACGCTGGAAGAAGAAGGGTGTAGTGAGAAGGAGATTGAGGAGCGATTGGATGAGGTGAGAAAGGGGCTCGAGGAAGAAGCTTAGAAGGAGAGAGAAAGAGAAGGGTATTTGATACTTTTACCTTTTTTTTGCGTGAAGAATGATTCTTTTGAGTATGCTTGAACTGATATTTGATAACCTGACAGAAAAGTAAAAATAAGAAAACACTTTTTTGTTCCTTGGTTCAAATTAATTTGGTTTTGATGCTTTAAGGAAAGACTTCTTGATGTTTGTAATAAATTATGTTTGCCTGTGCATGTGTTTAATTTTCTTTAATTGTATCTGGTACCAGTGTTTAGTCTTTAGGTTAAAATAATATGATTGTACTTTGGTTTACTTCAAAAATATTAAAATTTGTTTTAATTCCTCTAGATCATTCAGATATCTTCGAATTGTATAATTTTACGTAACAAAATCTAATATTTAATCTAAATTTCAGTCTCGGTGGAGAAGTACCAATAAAGAACAGAGAGAGAGAGGATTTCTAACATATGATGCTCTGTATTTTCTAAAATGATGGTAGAAATGAAAGGAAAATATGATAAGTCAAAAGGAAATGGTTTTTGAAATTAATTGTTTTTTTAATGATAGAAAAAGGTAGGAATTGGTGAAGAGGTGCTGAAAGTGGAATGGAGTTCAAGTATCTTTCAAAAAGGATGTGTTTATATTTAAAAAAACATGATTCCCTTTATGAAAGTATGAAAACAGTGAAAGATTAGAATTTGGAATATGCATAAAGTATAAAGAATAAGTTGTGCAGTGGATTTGATTTGAGTCCGGGAAATGATATTCCCAGGCAATGGTTTGATTCGTCCAGATAACTTTTTAATAAATGACATTATCTCTCATAATAATTAAGAGACCGCATATCTTTTTTTTTATAACTATGTATATCTCTCCAACAATCCAAATGTGACGTCTAAATTATGTAGATTTACAACTATTCATCCTTTAATTTTTTGGTTAGTTTTTTAACTTTTTGTTTTCATTTACAATTTTTATTTGACTCTTACATAATAAGAATTATAATGTTAAGAATAAAAACTATTATTATTATTATTGTTGTTGTTGTTGTTGTTGTTGTTGTTGTTGTTGTTCTTGTAGTTGTTGTTGTTGTTGTTCTTGTAGTTGTTGTTGTTATTATTATTATTATTTATTTATTTTTTTTAATTTTTTTTTATTATTAGTATTATTATCATCATCGTCGTCATTATTATTATTATTATTGGAAGATTTTTTTTATTGTGGTATATATGACACATTATCTCTTTTGAAATATTTTATTTTCATAATAACATTTTTTTAATTCTCATTATGATATATGAAGTGTCACACATAATGTCTTTTTCATGAATTTCACAAACAATTTTTTTTCCATAAATGTTTTAATTATTTTTTCAGTAACTTTCTTTCGTTAGAAAATTAATGAAAATAATTATGAAAATATGATTGATGAGTTCATCCTATAAGAGCAAATAAGAAATTTGTTTTAACTTGACATCTAAAGATATGCATTTATTACTGATTATGCATTTACTATAGGGGTAAAATAGTAATTTTATATTTTGTATGCTCGTCTTCATCAAAACTCTACCAGTCCATATCAACTCCCTTGAGTTCAATGTATCTCCCCTAAATTCATCATGTTTTTCATGTGCTGTTGTTTCTTTGCATTTAAGTTTGCATGAGAAAATAGTTAGTCCTTTTGAAAATATTATTAATGGCTATAATTAGATTTACAATATAGGTGCTTAGAACCAAATGAAATTAAAGAATCATGCCATTACAGATCAGAAGAGTGATTAGTTGATTTTGTTCAGTAATGTTTAATAAGTTAGGAGAATGGAATAGAAGGAACAGTGCTAAAATAATATTGATTTATTTGAAATGGAAGAGGGGAAGAATTCATTTATTCCATACTTTTACATCTTGTAAACAAATAAATTAAATAATTTATTTCATTCTAATTCACTATTTCAATCATATTTGTTCAATTGGCCAATAATATGTGTATTATACACGCATTTCCCTAACTTTATAAAAACACAAACTTCGCGTCTCCAATCCAATAACATGGAACAATACACCTTTCTGACAAGAAAATAATTCGGCCCGTATTATCCGTATTTTACCAAAAATGACATGTTAAATATGGAACGTGATGATCTTGCATGGAAATTTTAACCATATATAATTAAAAGATGCAATGTATGAAAACAATTATTAGAATTAAAAAGATACAATGTATCTAAATTCTAAAATTATGAGTAAATATTTAGAAAGAACAAATGTGGCATATTTCATTTCTCTCCTCCTTTCTTGATTATACAATTTCAAGGCCACTCCCATTGCTTCCATTATTTTAGTTGGACTCCAAGAATTAATAAGGTTTTTTCTCGTATCTCTTAGTTTAAGCTTTTGTACAAATCATGACTCATAAGTTAATCTGTAGTATAATTTATTATTTATATATTTCTAATAAGTTTTTTTCAAAATACTCAGGTGCAAGATGGTAAAACCCAAGGATAAATTTTGTGAATATTTCACTGATATATATCTGAAAAATCGACAAGTTTAAATTTGTTCCAAAGAATTTTCCAGAAGAGTTACATAACTGAAACATCATTTAACTGATATCACTGGACGTGATATTGCGGTATGTGATAAGGTTATCGAGGAGATTTAAGCCATGATTGTCCTCTCAAGTTGGTCCGAACAAAAAATCCCGAGTCGCGTCATCTTCGAGTGTCAATAAAAGAGAGAGCAATATTTCTTCATCATCTAATGGTTTATCGAATGTTGCGGTGACCACCCAAACTACTATCACATAAATTGGTTGGTAAAACTTTAATATTTCATTCAACGTGATCCAATCTTCATCAAGCTTTTATAATGAATAAATATGGGTCATACCATATCCGTATTCATATTATTTTTTTGGCTCTGGATCTGGATTCTGATCCGGATGTAGATTCGTTTCGGATATTACCGGATACGAATATAAATATTTATATCTATATCCAAATATAGATGGACTACAACTTTTTTCAAAATTTTAATAGTTATCTATTAATAGCAAAAGATGATAAAATGAAAATAAAATCATAACAAATTTTAAAATAGTAATAAATAAATGTTGATGGATTTGGATAAATATCCTTATTTATAATAAAAAATTGACCAATGGTTAAAATATTTGAAAATATGTCATTATAAATTCCATATCCATATCCAATGTAGAGTGAAATATCCGAAAAAAGAATAGTATCCGGATTATAATTATTCGGGTATGGATATTATCTTTAGCCGTTCAGATATTATACATATTAGTAAGCCAAATCTAATACCGTATCCGTATTAGTATCCAAACAAATATGGATAATTTCTTTCGAATATGGATATTTTGCAGATACGAATAGTGATTTTCGGATATCATCCGACCCGTTTTCACCCCTAGTCGCATCACATAAAAGCAACAAAAAAATTTATAGATATAGATAAGAAGGAAATAATACATTGTGGGTCAAAGCATGTTATTATACTGACTCGTTACATATATGCACATCACATGCCACAAAGTAACAAAATGATTTTTCCCCATTTTGTACAATGCCTCTAAATCTCATATCTTAAATGAGCCTAATATGAAATCCAACTGTTGCATACGCTCAGCATATACAATAAATGTTTTATAGATGACCTGTTTCATGCTATAACTCATTATATTTTTGTACTCAGAAAATTGACTCGTTTCATGATATGACTCATTATATTTTTGTACTCAGAAAATTGACTCGTTTCATGATATGACTCATTATATTTTATACTCAGAAAAATGTCAAAGAAAATCATAAAAATTGGATATGGAGATGACCCATTTGACGTTATGAGTTGTTATATTTCTGTACTCAGCAAATTGTCATCGAAGATCGGAAAAAATGGACATTATCACATTTTTTCCAAAACACAAACTTTAAATAAGAGAAGTAAATAAATAGTCAAACTTTTCTAACTTAAGCGGTAAAGAGATATTCAACTGTAATTCTCATCAACAAGTCTTTTATTCAAACTCATTGATAAAATCTCAGAAAAGAAAAAAAATAAAAATAAATAAGTAAATACATAGAATATATGCCCCAGTGTTCAAGTTTATGATGTTAACAAATCCTCTTCTTTATATTAATCGTTGGGCTTATTCCGTTTATTAATTCTTATTTCTTAGGGGCTTCATCTCAAAACCCAGTATTTATCTAAGGATTCCGAATCCCTATTATTACACAATCCAGAACTCCAATTCCGGAATTCAGATCGATTTCTCGGTCTGTCCTCCCCCAAATCGAAGCCGACTCAATTCTCTCTCCTTCATCTAGGTTTTCAATTTCAATCCCCTCTTCTCTACATTTCGATTCATTCTCAGGTTCTCAACCATGTACAACGGAATCGGGTTGCAAACCGCCCGCGGATCGGGCACGAACGGGTACGTGCAAACGAACAAGTTTTTCGTGAGACCTCGCACCAACAAGCCTTCGGGCCCGCCGCCGCCGGGATCCGGCGGCTTCGCCGGCGGAGTGAGGAAGCCGAACAAGGACATACTGGAGCACGACCGACAAAGGCGGATAGAGGTGCAGCTTGTGCTGCTGAGGGAAAGTCTGGAGGATGAAGAGAAGTATAGTGAGGAGGAGATTGAGGAGCGGGTGGATGTGAGGAGGAAGGAGCTTGAGGCAGAAGCTGAGAAGGAGATGGAGGATGTGGGAGGTGGCGGTAGGATCGTTGGAGCTGATAAACGGTACTTGGTTACTTTTGTTTACTTTCTTTTTTGGTTTTGCTTGGTTTTTCTTTGTAAAGATTGATCTTTTGAGTATAATTGAGCTGCAATTTGATGGAGAATTTAATTTCTGGTTTTATCATTGGTCCTGGATGAAGAAATTACAACATTTTTGTATTTAATTTGGTTTTTTATAGCTGAATGGAATCTTTTTTACTTCATTTTTGTTCATATTTACACAATTGTATGTTTATTTATTTATGTTTTAATTTTCTTTAGTTCTACCTGTTAGTTTGTACCATTGAGTTTGATTTATACTTACTTTTACTTACTATTTGTTTGACCTAAACCCTAAACCTTAAACAAATCCATTATTTCAGGTATGGTGGTACACAAAGCCATCAAATTGCGGCAAGGAAAGAGAAGCAGTTAGAAACCATGAGGGCTGCTTTAGGAATAAAGACTGAAGAAGAGAAGAAGGAAGAGGAAATAGAGAGCGATTTGGAATCAGGCGAATTGATAGAAGACAAGGAGGACCAAAGCAAAAAGAAGCGCACCAAAGATTCTCAAAAGAAGAAAGGAAAAATTGAAAAGCAAAAACATAGGAAATCTGATTCTGATTCAGAGGAAGAGAGAGAAAAGAAGAGGGGGAAAAAGAAAGGGAGTAAGAAGCAGGAGAGTGATTATTCTGAGTCGGAATCTGAATCTGATGATTCAGAGTCAGAATCTGAGGATGAGAGAGAAAGTAAGAGAGTAACAGAGAAGAAACGAGTAGTTTCAAAGAGTAAGAAAAGACATGATTCTGATGATTCAGAATCAGAGGATGAGAGAGAAAGTAAGAGAGCAACTGAGAAGAAACCAGTAGTTTCAAAGAGTAAGAAAAGGCATGATTCCGATGATTCTGAATCAGAGGATGAGAGAGAAAGTAAGAGAGTAACAGAGAAGAAACGAGTAGTTTCAAAGAGTAAGAAAAGACATGATTCTGATGATTCAGAATCTGAGGATGAGAGAGAAAGTAAGAGAGTAACAGAGAAGAAACAAGTAGTTTCAAAGAGTAAGAAAAGACATGATTCTGATGATTCAGAATCTGAGGATGAGAGAGAAAGTAAGAGAGTAACAGAGAAGAAACGAGTAGTTTCAAAGAGTAAGAAAAGACATGATTCTGATGATTCAGAATCTGAGGATGAGAGAGAAAGTAAGAGAGTAACAGAGAAGAAACGAGTAGTTTCAAAGAGTAAGAAAAGACATGATTCTGATGATTCAGAATCTGAGGATGAGAGAGAAAGTAAGAGAGTAACAGAGAAGAAACGATTAGTTTCAAAGAGTAAGATAAGACATGATTCTGACGATTCTGAATCAGAGGATGAGAGAGAAAGTAAGAGAGTAACAGAGAAGAAACGATTAGTTTCAAAGAGTAAGAAAAGACCTGATTCTGATGATTCTGAGTCAGAATCGGAGGATGAGAGCGAAAGAAAGAGAGTAACAGAGAAGAAAGAGAAACGAGTAGTTTCAAAGAGTAAAAAAAGGCATGATTCTGATGATTCAGAATCTGAATCAGAGGATGAGAGAGAAAGAAAGAGATCAGCAGAGAAGAAACAAGTTTCAAAGAGCAAGAAAAGGCATGATTCAGAGTCAGAATCAGAGGATGAGAGAGAAAGAAAGAGAGTTGAAGAGAAGAAACAAAGTCTGCCTATCAAAAGCAGAAGACATGATTCCGATTCTGAAGACGAATTTAAAGATAAGATTAGGGCTAAAAGGATTTCCAAATCTGGTAATAAGAGGCACGATACAGATGAGTCGTCAGATGAAAGTAGTGATGAGAGAGAAACTACAAGAAAGAGAGAAGAGAGCAAGAGAAGAGGAGAAGAAGTGAAGAGAGAGGAAATCAAAAGAAGAGGAGAAGTGAAGAGAGGAGAGGAGAAAAAGGGGAGAGAGATAAAGAAGAGAAGACATGATTCCGATAGTGAAAATTCTGATAGTGGCACGGATTCCGATGCGCCAGCACGTGGTAAAAAAGACCGAAATGCCCTTGCTAAGGACAGAAATGAGAAGAATGTGATAAGGCAAGAGAATAGGGGTGAGGTGATAGTAGAGGATAGAAGGAAGGAGAGAGAAAGAGAAGGTGAGTATAAAATGCGCGAGGTTAAAAGAGAAGATGCGCATGAAAAGAGTGGCAATAAAAGGCAAGAGGATAGGGTTGAGGCGAGAAATGATTCTAAAGCGGCTAACAGAAGAGAGGAGAGAGAAAGAGAGGTGAGAGGAAGAGGAGAGGATGACTACAGACGCGCGGCCAAAAGAGAAAACCCTAAGTTGGAAGATGATGGTGTTAAGAAGGAAAGAGACGATAAATATGATGATGCTAGAAGGGCGAGCTATCAAAGGAACGACGGTAATAACAAGGAGAGAGATGCACGTGAAAGGGCGCAACATGATGTTAAGAAAGAACATAGAGAATCACATGAACGTGATGCTAAAAGAGCACGTTATGATGATGTCACCGAGAGGCGCGATGATGTCACTGGGAGGCGCGATGATGTCACTAGGAGGGAAAGAGAGGAGAGCCATCATCATCATGATGGTGGTGATGTTGGGAGATATGATGGGAGGAGAGAGAGTGATTATAAGAGGGGAAGATATTATGATGATGACTCGAGGCGTGATGAGAGAGAGAGTGAGTATAAGAGAGGGAGGTATGATGACGGTGATGATGCGAGGCGGGAGTATTCTAGGAGAGAGAGAGATGAGAGGCGTCATGATGAAGATTATGTTAGAGAGAGAAGGCGTTGAAAAGGGTTGTTTGTTTATTTACTTAATTCTTCCCTCATTTTATTGTTTTATTATTGTTTTATGGTTTTCTAATACTTGACTGTTTCTTTATATGCAGGTTTCTGTGAACTATGGTTTGAGAAAAGTTTGCTTATGTAGTAGTATGAGTGTTGTTTCTGTTTTTAATGTGCTGATGTATTTTGTAGCAAATGTTGTTTCTAAATAGCACGAGAACCTTTATGTTATGTTGTGCTATGTTTTTTTATTTTGTGTTTCTTGTCGAGGATGTTATGGTTATCTTGTTTCGTTGTTGCTTTATACTCATTTTTGATGTATTTTCAGTAATTACTTTTGAAGATTATTATCTTTTTAATCATTTTTCGTCAATAGAAGGTTCCATCATATAATGTGGTGTAATTCCGTAAGTTTCTTTGCAATTTTCGAACGAAGTTAATTTTCTGTGATTTATCAGGGGATTCTGTTAACTGCTTTTGTTTGGTTAGAAAAAAAAAAGTATTATGCGTTGGGAATATAATATGAACATATTTTGTTTATTATTTACAAAGACTAAAGTCCAAGATAACCAACTCAAATAATCATTTCCCGCATCTACAAAATTCTTTATTGTCTATATGTAATAATTCTGTAAATTGTAATATCTTAGTCCAGCCCAAAAAAAGGAGACCAATCAAAGTCTTCACTCTTCACAAATGAACATTCATGAGGCCCACTAAAGAGAAACAGTTTCGATTAATTAAGTCAGTTGCTTAGATATGCAGCATAATAAGCTCCAACTATCTCTGACCGTTGACTTCTCTGGCCATTTCTTATTGTTTATATTTTCCCTTCTTACGACAATGGAGGATCTCCGTTCCCACCTGACCACTCCTCTTTTCCTTCCCTCTTCTCAAACAAACAACAAACTAACACAAAAAATCTCTTAAAGTTCAAAACTACTCAAAATGATGGTAAGTTTCCAAACGCATTTCCTTTCCTCCATTAATCCCTCCTTTCTGTTGAAATATTAAACTTAGTATTAGTGCTAATTAGTTGAACACTTTCGCCATTTCCAGATGGAAGAATTAGAGAAATCGACGTACACGGTGGACGAGTCGCTGACCAAATCGGGGTTCGGGAAGTTCCAGATCTTCGTGCTGTTCTACGCGGGGATGGGGTGGATCGGGGAGGCCATGGAGATGATGCTACTCTCGTTCGTCGGCCCCGCCGTGCAGGCTCAGTGGGATCTCTCCGCCAAGGAAGAGAGCTTGATTACGAGTGTTGTTTTTTTAGGCATGCTGATTGGAGCTTATTCCTGGGGAATCGTTTCGGATACTTATGGACGGAGGCAGGTTCAGATTTCAGTTTTTTTTTTTTTTTGGGATTTTTTTTGACGTTTTGGATTCAATTTATTTCTTTTCTTTTTTTTTTTCAGATTTTAAAACATTTTTTTTCAGTTTTCTCTTTGAATTTGTGATAAAGTTGGATACGAGTTAGGCCATAAGGAACAAATTGCAACCTCAAAATGACGATTTTTGAAGAAGAATGAATTTTGGACCTTAATTTACCCTAATTCTTTGTAACTGAACGTAATTAATTTCATTGAAATCTAATCTGTGTTGTTTGAACTAAACCAATTTCATAAATTTAAGCTGTCATTTCAGCAAACTCGACAAATTTTACATCAACATGGGTAACTAACTACAATATATTTAATATTTCAAAGACTAAATAAATAGAGATATTTACATCAATTGTGAAAACTTTCTATTATTTGTTCATCAGAAAAGACTTTCTATATAAATCGAACCGCATTAATATCCGTGCGGTTCGATTTAAATATAACTAATCTTTTGGATAAATAAACTTGAATTTTAATACGTTTAGCTCTCTATATACCATATATTTAACATTTCGACGGCCAAATTTAATATTTTCACTTTTGAAAATATAAACATGACATATTTCAGTTTTTCGAAACTGTATATATACGACATGCCCCCTTTAATACACATATATATCAATTCACAACTAATCAATAAAACAAAACCTATCATTATCCATTTACTTATTTATTTAGAAAGGGCTTTCTGTTCATGGCGATAGTCATGAGCTTCTCCGGCCTGCTATCGGCCTTCATGCCCAACTACTACGCTTTAATTTCCGTGCAACTCGATATAAATATAACTAGTCTTTTGGATAAACTTAATGATTTTTTAACATATTTAGCTCTCTACGTACCATATATTTCACATTTCAATTTCAACGGCCAAATTTAATATTTTCCCTTTCGTCAACATAAATACTAATCACTAAAACCTCCTATTGTTTACTTATTTATTTATATATTTATTTTATTTATTCAGAAAGGGCTTTCTGTTCACGGCAATAGTCACGAGCTTCTCCGGCCTCTTATCCGCCTTCGCGCCCAACTACTACGCTTTAATCTCCGTGCGGTTCGTCGTCGGCGTCGGCCTCGGCGGCGGGCCGGTGCTCTGGTCTTGGTTCCTGGAGTTCGTGCCCGCGCCAAACCGGGGCACCTGGATGGTCGTTTTTTCTACGTTCTGGACCCTTGGGACCATTCTGGAAGCTTCACTCGCTTGGGTAAATAAAATATTGTTTTTATGCTGCGATTTCTTTCAAACTCTGGTTCTTTTTTCGGTTTTGAATCTTTTGATTAGAGCCGAACGTTGAAATTGTAATTGTAATATTTTTTTTGTCCCGGACTTCCAAAGAGTGGTATTTTTTTTTTCTGAAGAAAGAAGTACCGGACTTTCAAAAGTCCATTTTATTTTAATTCAAGAATAAAGGTTGAAAATTGGGGTCAATTTACTAATTTCAAAATTTTTAGGTTATTTAAGAAATCTCACCATAAGTATCAACCACAAAAACTAATCCCACAAAAAGCGAGTGAAGCTTCAAAAATGGTCCCCAGGGTCCAGAAAGTCGAGAAGACAACCATCCACCTTCCCCGGTTCGGCGCTCGCACGAATTCCAAGAACCACGACCACAAAACAGGCCTTCTATCGGCCTTTGTGCCCAACTAATACGCTTTAATTTCCGTGCGGTTCTTGGAGTTCGTGCCTGCGCCCAACCGGGGAACCTGGATGGTTGTTTTTTCTACATTCTGCACCCTCGGGACCATTCTAGAAGCTTCTCTCGCTTGGGTAAATAGAATGTTTAAATTATTGTTTTTTTGAGTTGGTTTCTTCGAGTTGAAATGTATAATATGTAAGCACATTTTGCAAATTATTTTTCTATTGTTTATATTATGTCACTTGGATGGTCGTCTTTTCGACCTTCTGGACCCTCAGAACCATTCTGGAAGCTCATTCGCCTGGGTAGTTATGAAAAGTTTAAATTGTTGTTTGTTTGTGGAATTTGCGAAAAGCCTCTATAGTATGCCGAAATTGCAAAGAAGTCGTCGTGTTATTGGAAATTCAAACGGTGTTAGTTAAGGTTTTTTCTGCAATTTTGGCAATAATGTATGGGCTTTTTGCAATTTCGGCATAATATATGGAATTTTTTTGTTGCAAATTTCACTATTTTTTTGTGGGATTAATTTTGTAGTTAATATTTTTCGTAAGATTTGGTAAATTGACCTAAAGAATTGTGGGATTTGTGAAGTAATCCACTCTTCAACTTTATTCTTGAATTAACCTAAAACGGACTTTGAAACTTCAGAAAAAAGTACCAGACTTGGAAAGTCCGGCAGTAAAAAAATACTGAAATTTCAAGGTTTGGTGAAGAAAAAATAAGAATAAGGCAACTTTTAAACATTCATTTTTCAAAAGCCTCTTAAATGATATGTAAGCATATTTTGTAAATTATTTATCTATTATTTCAAAATAAATTTAGACGTTGACATATTGTTTTTCTATCTTTTTTTTTACATTAGTTTTGGGGGCTTTTGAAAATTAAATGTTAACATTAAGGTTTTTCAAAGTATGTTAAAAGTCCGGATTTTTTGAAAAATGTGAAGTTAAACAAGTACAATATGTTTTCATAAATACCAGAAACTATTTGTTTTTTTTTTTTTTAAATTCCCTAAAATATTTACATGATTTTTACATTTTTTTAATTATTTTTTCAGCTCATAATGCCTAGATTAGGCTGGCGTTGGCTACTCGCCCTCTCATCACTCCCCTCATTCATTCTACTACTTTTCTACAACCACACGCCTGAATCCCCGCGATATCTCTGCATGAAAGGCCGCACAGAAGCCGCCACCCAAATCCTACAAAAAATCGCCACTCAGAACAACACGACATTGCCAGTTGGCACTCTCGTTTCTGACTCCCATATCCAGCTTTCTGAAAAACCACAAATCCAAGATTCCAATTCCGGGGATTTAGAAACCCGGGATTTGGAAAACCGGGATTCCGATTCCGGGGATTTGGAAACGCTGCAGTTGGTTAACCCGGAAGGGAAAGAGAGTACTAAGAGTGAGAGTGGAGGCGTAATTACGCTTTTGACCCCCAAATTGATCCGCTCGACTTTCCTTTTATGGATGGTCTTTTTGGGAAATGCTTTTGCTTATTATGGAATAGTTTTGCTTACTTCTGAGCTGAATAATGGGAATAAAAATTGCGAGGCGAAAAAGGGAGTTAACTCCGAGCATTTAATGAATGACGATGGACTTTATAAGAACGTGTTTATTTCTAGCTTTGCAGGTATGTTGTAGTAAGAATTATTATAAAATGAGAAGTTTGTAGAAAGCCCCCAAGTTATTAAATATTGCAAAATGGCCCGTTTATTCGTTAAATATTCAAAATAATACTGTTATGTTCTCTCTATATGGTGTTGGATTAATATGACTTAACCATTGTTTAAATCAAATTAAATGTTTAAATTTATTCATCAGTATCATATTCTCATATTTACATATCAACTATTCTATCTAAATATTATCTATATTCAATTCACAGGGTCTTTTGGCAATTTAGGCATAATGCAGGCTCTTTTTTGTAAATTTTAAATGTTAATTAATCTTTTTATTTTTATTTTTATTTTTTGGATCAGAAATACCAGGACTAATAATATCGGCATTAATTGTGGATAAAATGGGGAGAAAAATGTCCATGTCATTAATGCTCTTTGTAAGCTGCATTTTCTTGGCACCATTAATATTTTTCGAGTCGGAAATAGTAACCGATATTTCCCTTTTTGGAGCGCGTATTTGCATCTCAGCGAGTTTTACGATTGTTTACATTTACGCCCCTGAGGTTTGCATAATTATTTCTTTCTTCTCATATTTATATTCTTGAACAATTTCATGTGTGCCCCTGCAAAATAACAAAATTATCATGTATACCCCTATAAAATGAAAATTATCATGAATACCCCTACAAATCATCGGAAATGTCACATTTACTGATATACCCCTACAAAATATAAATTCTCAAACTACATAATTATTTGAAAAAACAAGGATTATTTTAGGCCTTCTTTTAGAATATTACGGTATTCATGGTATATCTTATTCTTTTTTAGGATATCTATGTAATTTCACACTTTGCTGGGTTATGAATGATATTTTGATATTTCATAGTTGTACACATGAAAATAATCTCAAAATTAGTCACTAATTTCTAATATAAATAAATAAATATTTATTTATATTTTAATTTATTTCAGATATATCCAACGTCAGTAAGGGCGACAGGAATAGGAGTGGCGAGCTCAGTGGGGAGAATCGGCGGGATAATTTGTCCACTTGTCGCCGTGGCATTGGTCCACGGCTGCCACCAAACAATCGCCATTCTTTTGTTTGAACTTGTCATTTTTCTGTCTGGTTTGGCCGTTTGTTTCTTCCCTTTTGAAACCAGTGGGTGTAAGCTTAACGACTCTGTAACTGATATTTGAACTTTCAGAAAAAGAAAGAAAGAATATGTGTTTTTAATTGATTAGGTTTACCTGGTAGTATGAGTATGTGTATGGGTAACCTTTATTGTTTATTTTTATATATTTTTTGGTCTTAATGGTATTTGTGAATTATGTGCATTTTATTTTATGTGATTTTTTTACAACTGGACTTTTATTAGCTGCTGCATCTTAACATGGATGCTGATAAATAGAGGTCAGGGAAGTTTTCATATAGATCCTTGCAAAAGCTTAAAATAGCAAGTGTATGATTATTGAACCATTATTTGATTCTTAATTGAACAAAGTTGTGATAAAATTAACCCAAGAAACTGAATTATATTCAGTTTGCAGCTTATATTTGTGAATGAAAGTAAAGAAGAATCTTGTCATATAAGATTCTTCATCCTGATTTTTTTCCTCTTTTTTTCGTAATGTGAAAACTCTTGATAGAAGTCATTTCTTCTTCTTGGTGAATGTAAAGCTTGACCTAGATCAATTCTTTTTCTCCAAAATCACACAATAATTCAAGACTTAATAGAGCTTGAGAATTAATGGTGGTTGGTTATTAAATCGTGTCTTAGTTCTCTTGTTGTAACCAGAGTGACTAAGTTATGAATGCTTTGTAACTATTTCTCTTGTTGTAACCAGAGTGATTAAGTTATGAATGCTTTGTAACTAAGATGAAAGATGATCTTTCATCCAACAAAAATAAAATAAGAAAGATGATCATGCTAGATTTCAAGTTAATTTTTGGAAATGGAGAATTACAACGGGGGTACCGTAGCGACCTTGTAGCGACGGATTGAAATTATATATTTTTTTCTCACGTTTCTATATATGCTATATACTGTTTTTTTCATTTTTTTAAATATATATATTGTTTACCGAATGAATTTTTATATACTGTTTGTTTTCAGTTTATATGTTTTTATATACTCTTTTCATTTTTTAAAATATATACTATTTTACCGAATGAATTTTTTATATACTATTTGTTTTCGGTTTATATGTTTTTTTTCAGTTTTTATATACCGCCGCTACAGGGTCGCTACAATATCGCGCAGTATCAGCTCCCTTTCTTGAAATATACACGTGTATGTGAATAATTAAATTATTAGAATGGCTAAGGAAATAAAGAAGAAACTCGCATTATATGAAGTTCTACACAATAGTAGTATATATAATGTCTCATTGTCTCAGAATGTCTCAGAATCTCAAAGAATATTTATATAGAAAAAATCAAGTATCACAAAGAATATAAATAGAAAAATATTAAGTACCGCAATTTATCAAATAAAAAAAAATCTTAAGTAAAAGCAATTTCTATTTTCATCTTCTCATGATTAGCAGATGCATAAGCATAAGAAAAGACTTGCAACACAAGACAAAACTATCCTAGAAATAGATCATAATAACTAACAAGCATACAAATATAACTATTATTGTACATATATACAAGCATAATATTCATAACAGATGCATAATTTTATTATCTTTCCTGGGAGGAAATATTAGTAAGTCAACTTGGTAAATTTAGGAGGAAATTGATGCAGTGTTTAATTAGTGTGAACACAATTCCAAAGTGTAAGAAAGAAGAAATGAACTAATGATTTGATGCAACAAACAAAAATAAATTAATAAAAGAAGAAAAATGAAAGGGTTAGTCTATCCCAATTCACAACAGTTAATATATATATATATATATATATATATATATATATATTAATTTTATTCTCTCTCTCAATATACCATTTGTACACACAAAGGTAAAATTAGGTCTTAATAATAGTTGTGTACTGTTAATTAGAATTTTAGATCTGAATAGTTAATGAATTAATACAATTTAATACATCATTTGAAATTAATTGTTAGAGATCAAATTCCTGCTCAAGGTATTCCTAATTAAAAAAAAAATTGTCAAATTGTATTAGCAGTAATCCCTTAACTATTTACGTAACTTGCTATTTATTAAATGTTGAGGGCGAAAAACATATTCCTTTTATCTTAATTTCATCTTGAAGTTGTGAAGAGATTCTATCATTTTTATACTACAAAAATGGCTGGAAAGTCATTGTTACCATGGTCCATGAGTTTTAGGTGACAGAAATTGGAGGTCCATGTAATTTGACTGATTAACACATAATATTGGATATATTGCTTTTTTTTTCATCTTTTTTTTATTGAAAATGGTTGTACTTTTCTTTCTGATCGAAGATTGATTGTAATGTTCTTTGATAATGACATCAAAATTATACTCAACCCTTGTCTTTTGGGGATGCATTAAGTTTCCAATCAACCCCACTTAATCTGAACCCCCTTATAAAAATAACTACATGATTAAGCTTTCTATTAATAGCTAATAAGTACCTTGTCCTTTTCATTTTTCCCTCAAAAAATGTTTTGTCATTTTGACAATGCCCCAAAGAAGAAATCCAATTCATCCCATCCGTTGTTTCTTTTGAACTGATTGAAATGATCTTGTAGAAAGTATTGTACCTTGCGAGGTAAAATATTTGCAACAAGTTTTTTTTACTTAGAAATATTGCAACAAGTAAATGGGTCCATAACCTAGTTGCTCCAGCATATTGCATTTACAGAACCAAAAAAAATTTGGTCCCTCATTATCTAGTGTCAAAATTTGGTCAACAAGTAAATTTGGTCCCTCATTATCTAGTGTTCATTGTTCAGTAGGTGGGATAACTGAAGTATGAGTAAGTCTGACTTGACCTCTATCCGAGATATTTGGCCGAATAGTCTTCAACTATAAATTCACACAGGTAAGATTTTGGTGAGAGATCCAAAAGTTGGTGGGCTTACTAAGTCATCAGTTTAAAGAAAATGTAATATTAGGTTGTCCTAATTGTTACATAACATACATTCTTATGCAAATTTTTCTATACATTAAACATATTTCATTTTGTTTACAAAATATATAATTTGGCAGATTTTTGACAGGTCCACGTTGGACTAATAATTTATCAATTTATAGGAAATATTAGTTTTCCATAATAGGTACAAAACATTCTTATGCAATATTTTGTTTTGTTTTTATGTTTGGTAGTGAATTATGTACTAATTGGAAATTTAGGAAAAACACTTCCGAAATCAAAGATCTTAATTTGCTATATAAAAAAGGATCTTAATTTGTTTAAATAAGACGGTGACCTTGCTGAAGAATTTTAGGGTTTTAGCTTGAAGTTAAAACATCTTTTAGTTCATGTAAAGCAGCTCCTTTGAGTTCATTAGTAATGGTGGTTTGTACCTAATGGTGCACTAATTAAAATATAGAGAGGGTTGGTGACCTACATATTTGATTTCAGGTACCTGTTCCTAATTTTTATTAATAATATTAATATTAATTCTCAAGTGTTATATGGAATTGGCTTGCTATATGTTTATGTCCTTTTTTTAAAGGCAAACTTAATATGTTTATGTCCTTAATGATAGATAATATATAGAATTGAGATTTTTACAATATATGAATACTTCATTGTGTACTTAGAATATAAATTATATGTCTTGTATATGTGCGTTGATAATATTTCTGAAAATTGCCCATGAATTAATTAAAATAAATAATAATTAAGATAAGATAAGGAAAGTCTGGAAGTTCTATTGGGTCATATACGACTAAATTTCTGGTACGGATAAGAGGAATCCGATTGTTTAATTAAAACAAAGCATTGCGATGGTCTCTACGATGTTGACGCAATGTGATTTCTGTCCAGGACTCTGAGTGTCATAGTAAATAAATTCAATCAAGCGCGGATAAACGACTGGAGTAACTATGACTCTCTTAAGTTAGTTAAATGTCTCGTCATTTAATTAGTGACGCGCATAAATGGATGGCATGAAATTTTGGGAAGAATTCTGACGCTTGAAATAGCGTCGCTTAGCGTTGCCGGAGGTCCTCTCTCTTTCCCTCACTTCACATCTCCCTCTCTGGCAGTCCAGCTATTTGACTCTACGACGAGAGAAGATCAGCGAATCACATAGAGTTGCCCGTACCTGTCAGCGCGCAGGGAAGGGATGGATGTGCCTAACTTGATCGAAAAAGGAAGTATCGTACCTGCTTTCCCTACCCGAGCCCGACGTATTGGACTGAGTGACAAGCTCGATTTTCCATTCACCCCTCTTCTCTCTTCACTTCTCGGGGAAGGAGGGCAGCACAGATGGTAGTTCAATCCGAAAGTGAGAACGAATACACGGACGGACGTTCTTTTTGGATCAATAAGCAAGTCTGCGTACTGCTTGAAGATTCTTGCGTGGTTCAGAACTAGCGAACGGGGAGCTTGAAGGTTGGCTACCTCTTTCCTCAGATCGGTACTGCCTATTTGAGTATTCGTTTGCCGATGACATCATAGACACCAACACAAACCCGTGAAACCTCATCAACCCATTCACCCTCATTCGAGTGTATTTTTCCTGTTTTATGGCGTTTATATGTCTTTTTTGTTGAGATTCCCAATGTTCCTGTCTACTATCCAGTGAAACCACAACCAAAGGAATGAGCTTGGTAGAATCGGCGGGGAAAGAAGACACTGTTAAGCTTGACTCTAGTCCAACTTTGTGAAATGACTTGAAAGGTGTAGAATAAGTGGGAGCCGACTTGCCGGCGCAAGTGAAATACCACTACTTTTAACTTTATTTTACTTATTCCGTGAAGCGGAGGCAGATAACTTTTTCTCCTTTTGGAACCAATGCGGCTTCGGCCTGTCGATCCGGGCAGAAAATATTGTCAGGTGGGGAGTTTGGCTGGGGCGGCACATCTATTAAAAGATAATGCAGGTGTCTTAAGATGAGCTCAATGAGAACATAAATCTCGTGTAGAACAAAAGTGTAAAAACTCGTTTGATTTTGTTTTTTAGTACGAATTCGTATCGTGAAAGCGTCACCTATCCATCCTTTGGACCTTCGGAGTTTGAAGCTAGAAGTGTCACAAAAGTTACTACAGGGATAACTGGCTTGTGGCAGCTAAGCATTCATAGCGACGTTGCTTTTTGATCCTTCGGTCGGCTCTTCCTATCATTGTGAAGCAGAATTCACCAAGTGTTGGATTGTTCACCCATCAATAGGGAGCGTGAGCTTGGTTTAGACCGTCATGAGACACGTTAGGTTTACCTCATTGATGACTGTGCTGCGATAGTAATTCAATCTAGTATGAGAAGAACCGTTGATTCACAAAATTAGTCATCGTGCTTGGTTGAAAAGCTAGTGGTGCAAAGCTACCGTGTGCCGGATTATGACTGAATGCCTCTAAGTCAGAATCCAAGCTAGCAACCGGCGCCAGTGCCCTCCACCACTCCCAATCCAGAGTAGGGACATATGCCCCGATGTGCCCGTGACATCGGTCAAGGCCCTGCAGAGGATGAGCCGCGGGGCAGCTGTCATGAAGCTTAATTCCACCAAGGCGATGGGCAGAAATTCTGCCGCAGAATTTTTGCAAACGATATAAATACGCGACATGACATTGTAAGTGGCAGAGTTGTTTTATTACCACAATCTACTGAGATCCAGTCCATTGTCGCACGGATTCGTCCCTCAAAAAAAATATACAACTAAATTTAGATTCGTTCTAACCAAATCTTAATTATATATTTATTTTAATTATTTTTTTCATTAACTTTCAGAAATATAAGCAAACGTTATTATGTGACTTTTCAAAAAAATATCTATTATTTTTTTGAATGAAAAAAACATGTATTTAATTTGCGTAGATTACTTAATTATATATCTATTACAACTTATAAGTGATGTAAACGAAGAACACTATTTTATCAAAAAAAGAAAGAAAAAAAAAGAACACTGGAGTGATGTATTGTGACTTGAGACATGTTAATCTCAAGATCATGAAAATGGTGTTAGTATACAATATATAATGCATATAACTTTTTACGAGCTAATTAACTTTTTCTCTAGATGTAACTGAAGAGTGGAACCAGTGAGTGTGATACTATTAGTCTAAAATACCCACTTATATCATACAATATTTTATGTATTTTTATTCAAGGGAAGTTTTTCAAAAACCCCTAACTTTTCTGAAAATTATCAAAACCCCGTCACTTTGAGATTCCCTCAAAACCCCCTATAATTGGATTTGAATTTTTTTCTTACACCCCTAGGTGGCTTTTCCATCAATCCAATGGTTAAATATTCTAAAATGACTAATTTTCCCTTGAAGTTTCTTGAAATGCTATTTTAATTATAAAATAATTATTATATAATATATTAATTATGTGTCAATTACCACAATTTTTTTTACTAATACAATATTTTTTAAATATAATTAAAATATTATATATTAATTTATGTGTCAATTGAAACAAAAAAAGTTAGTACAATAAAATTTTAATTATTAATTAAAATACAATTTTTTAATTATAAAAATTAATATATAATTAACTTAATAATTAACACATGATTAAATATTATATTTTAAATTTAAATTAATATAAAATTGATGAATATATTAATATATTAGAATTTAATTGTTTTACAATAATTTGTTAAAAATAGGATGAATTACAAGGGTATATTTGTCATTTCAAAATTTATAACTCAATAATGGATGCGTAGGGGGGAAAATTAAACTAAGTTTATAGGGGGGTTTTGAGGAAATCTCAAAAGTGAGGGTTGTTTTGATAATTTCTACAAAAGTTAAGGATTTTTTAAGAATTTTCCTATTTTTAATATTCGTGGAGAGTGAGCTGTCACCTGTGTAACTCTTTATTCGCCCATATGTAAAAATTTGATTTATCAACTTTAAGATTTTTTTTTGCAAAATAGCGCTTTTTTGAAGAATAATTAATCGGATGACATTTTTTTCGAAATATTTCAGCAGATAGCACTTCCGCCAGACCCTTTAGCGGAACTGAAGAGGTTCTGGCGAAACTAGTGATTTTTTTTTGTTGACCCCAGCCATTTAGCACCTATAAATATGCTTAATTAAGAAAAAAAGTTAGTTTCGCTATAGGGTCTGGCGGAACTAGGTAAACTTATTTTTTCAGGTTAAACTCTTAATTTAGAAGGCCAATTAGCTCAAAAAATTACAAATTCTGCAGTTCCACCAGACCCTCTGGCGGAACCAGAAGTTCCGCTAGAATCTCTGGTGAAACTGGCTATTTTATATTTTTTTGGCCTGTAAACAGCCATGAAAATTTAGCCAAAAAAAATCATGAGGGTCTGGCAGAACTATGAACAATAATTTTTTTTGGCTAAATTTTCATGGTTGTTTAGAGGCAAAAAAAATATAAAATAACCAGTTCTGCCAGAGATTCTGGCGGAACTTCTGAATTCATAATTTTTTGAGCTAATTGGCCTTCTAAATTACGAGTTTAACTTGAAAAAATAATTTTTACTTAGTTCCGTCAGACGCTATGGCAGAACTAATTTTTTTTCTTAATTAAGCAAGTTTAAGAGTTCCAAATGGCCGGGATCAACAAAAAAAAAATCACTAGTTCTGCCAGAGCCTCTGACGGAACTATTTCGGTTCCGCCAGACTCTCTAGCGGAAGTACTAGATACCAAATTATTTGTAAAATAGTGTCATCTGATTAATTATTGTTCAAAAAAGTACTACTTTGGAAAAAAAAAAATCCAACTTTAACCACCAGAAACTCTACTTTTCTCTATTCATAAGAAAATATCACTTTTTCTCAAAAGGAAATGATTTTTGACTGAATGAGTTTACTTGGATAAACTCAAAAAGAAACTAAACAAGAAATAATGAACTAAAAAAGAAATGATTTTGAGTGAATAAATTTACTTGTAGCAATACGAACAAGGGTTTTAACTGTATCTCAACTTTTTTATTTTGAAAATTAGTATCTTATTTTGGAATCTCATGGGTAAATAGCTCACAAAGTCAACTTTTTTTGAGAACATATATTTAATAGGCCACAGTACATATTTTCATTGAGAACATGCTCAATTCACCGTGGTGGTGTGATTTATTTCTTATGTTTTTATTTTTTGAGGTGGTGGAATTTGAACCGGATGTCCGCCATTCAATATAATAATTTTATCATTGAGACAAGCTATCGCTTACATTATGATGTTTTTTTAAATAGATTAATTAGAAATTTACTAATATAGCCAATTCTTTCTGATAATTTACTCAAATATACACCTACTCCATATGCATGAACATGAAGATACTCAGCTGTACTAGGAATCAATGTATAAAAATCTTAATTAACAAGTACATGCCATGCATTTTGGAGACAAATCAACTGCACCAACATTATGTTGTATATTATTTACTTATAAATAATATACTAAATTTTAAAATTTATTTCTTGTAATTCATTAATATTATAATGGTAATTTATTTGGGATTTGACATAGAATTAATTTATTTGACTAATTCTTTTCCTCTTCCTCTTGTTATAAAGGAGGTTGCTTCATTTTTATAAAATATACAACAAACAATTTTTTCTCATTATATTCCTCTAAAATATTATTCTTTTAACTTTGTTTGAGAAATCATGATACACGATTTTATTTTCTTTTGAAATGAAAGCTCGCTCCGTGACTGTGTTACTGGAGTGGATACGAGACTTTCTCGTGATGTAAACCTTAGAGACGGATAAACCTGCATAAAAGGGCGTTATTCTGTTTTTAGAACAGTCGCGACTCAATCGCACGGCTACACACCAGACTTGTCTTATTTTATGATTTATTTTGATTATTTATTTAGTTAATTTTAGAATTATAACCAACACATTATGTATTTCCATATAAATATACATGTTTTTCTGTTACATAAACCTCATTACTCCTCTATATATACTCAACTTCTCCAACAATTCAAGCTCATCTCTCCCTCTCACCTTCTTCAACAATTCAACCCCCCCCTCCCTCTCTCTCTCTCTCTCTCTCTCTCTCTACAATGGGTGCGGAAGCGAATGGATACAAGGTGATGATCAAGGTGACCGAGACGGTGGCAGCTGTCTTGCCAGTGCAGGAGCACAGATTGGCACAGTCGAACTTCGACCTCCTCCTCCCTCCGCTCGACGTCGGTATTTTCTTCTGCTTCAAACAACCTCCGTCACTCACTAATGCGGATGATGCGGGCCCCGGAACTTTACCTGAAATGGTTTCCATCCTCAAAGTGGCTCTCGCAAAGGTCAACTTTATCTTTGCATTTACATGACTTGTTAACTACAGGAAATAAATAAAAATAAAACATTCACATGCTACTACATGCATATATTATATAGTTTTGTTAAGTAAAAGGTTTTTTTACTTACATGTAAGGTCAAATAAACCCATCATGCTCCAGTAGTTTTACAAATAACGTTATAATAGACTTGTTCTTGCAAAAATAATATTTTAATATTAAAATTTATTTTGCAATTTCACACTGTTGAGATTAATATTTAGGTTTTCTTTAAAGGAGAGTAGGCGATTGCGTACTTCTCAAAATTTCCGTTATATAACATTCTTACAAGAGTTGAACATGCTTGCAAACAAGCATGATCCAGAAACCTTAATTTACAACGAAGTAATTAGAGAAAGAGAAATATTAGATGGCGCAAACGCGCTGGTCCTTCGTTGTTTCCAAAGAGTTGTCAACAATATTTCTTCCACAGCTCCGTCTGAGTCGCCGCATTCTTGAAGATGATTTCTGGTGTGGCGGTCTTAGCTGTGTGATTAAATTTAGGTTTTATTTCGTGGGATTTAAAAAATACATTTTTATGTCATATAGAACCGAGAAACAAATTTCTAATTCCAAAAGGTTGAACTTAAAAGCAAAAATAATGATTTCAAACTTCTTAAGTTCGAAAATATTATTTAAATGTAGATATATCCTTGCAAATTCCCTTAACAAGTTTATTTAAAAAATGAACTTTTTCAACATTGACAAAACTTTAATTACATGCAACTTTTTTAGGTTTTGGTGACTTACTATCCTCTAGCCGGTGAGGTGGTCACAAATTCCTCCGGCGAGCCGGAAATATGGTGCAACAACCGAGGTGTTGATTTTGTAGAGGCATATGCTGATGTGGAATTGAAGGATCTCAACTTGTATGATCCAGACGATAGTGTCGAGGGTAAATTGGTGCCGAAGAAAAAGGATGGCATTATGTGCGCTCAGGTTGGTTGCTTATGTCTATTTTCTAATTACTCAAAACAACCTGATTTTAACTTATTTATGTGATTAATTTATTTCAAGTTCCTTCTCAAGTTTTATGCAGTTCGTGTCTTCAATATGTTAATCTTGAAACCAAATTTGAGACAAACTCTTTATAAATCCAAGAAAAGCAACTTTTTGAGAAACTGAAAACAATCTTCAGATAAATCAAACGAACTTTTTTTTTTAATCTTCATCAAATGAACTTCTTGATATATCCAAGGAATCTCTTCGTGAATCTAAGAACATTTTGATAATCTAAGTAACATTTTAATAAATGCATGAACCTTTTGATAAAGCTAAAGAACCTCTTGGATAATCAAATAATTTATTTGATAAACTCAAGGAATCTTTTGATAATTGATCCAAGGAACCTCTTGGTAGATCCAAGAAACTTTTGAATAAAGACAAGAAATCTTTTGAGATATACAAGGAGTTATTTGCCTTGACCTCCTCGTATAACTTGTATATAAACTTGTTTTTCAATACACCATGTGTGTCAGTTATGAAATACAAAAGATTATTAAGTAACTATTAACCACACTTCTCAAAGCTTCTCTAATAGCCTACTAATTCAAAGATTGTGGATTCAAATTTTAATAAAGTGCGATTTCTTTGAAAATAAATATGGAACTTATGAACCTTCTTTATTAAATAAAAAAAAACTATTAACCACATTCACCTAATGTGTGGTATGAGTTAATTCTATGTTTACGGAGATTAATAATAATATTAAATGGGTGTAGTTTGGAGTTACAACATGTTATTCAAGTTGTTTAGGATTATATATATGAACTAAATCTAGGAAGGAGAGATAATAAGAAAAATCCTAAAGATCTCCTTCAACGAGCCTCATCCCAAAATACAAAATATGGCTTTCGTTAAGTATTTCCAACACCATGCTTCATTTATCATCAGAACATACATGGGCTAACACGTGTCAGGGGAGATGCAATTTGAAAATAAACGGGAAGAAGTGAATAATTTGGAATTCAATATGTGGGGGGTCAAATTATGTTCGTCAAACAAACACATAAACCATTTGTTCCTATCTATATCTATTGATACATCATATTTTAGAGATTTTTTTTTTGGGAAAAGATATATCATATTTTAAAACACGTAATAGTACACTGCAAAAAAATTTAAACTTATCAGATTGTACTTGAATCATGACGCAGGAATTGTGGTTGATGTTTGGATTCTTCCTGAAAGCATAGTAGGTACAGTGAATATTGGTGGTCTTAATAGGGACTTGAGGAGACGATTATGACCGCCCAAGTTTTCCAGCGAGTATACTAATTAGTAATATATACAATTAGCTATATAATACCATCAGATACTACTATTAAATCTGAAAAACAAAAATAAATAAATAAATTCAATACTGCCCCCACAAGATCCGCTGGTCTTGTGTATGCCCTGATCTTACTGTGTATTGGCTAGTCGGTACGTATTAGTTCTAGAATGCAAATATATAATTATAATAGCAAAAATTCAAACAGTTTAGAATTAGAACAAAATACTTTTTTTTAGAGAAATTTGAAAAAAAAAAAACTTTTATTTCATCTTATAATTCTAAATTTTTTAATCTATAGCACATCTGTAACTATTTTGTTGCCTTAACGTGTCAGAGATATAAACAAAAAATCACATATTGCTGGTTCTTTATTTTTTCAAATGAAAATAAATTAATTCATAAGTTGGTACATTACTTTAAGGTCAAATGCACACCTTTGAAGTCAAATGGCAAGTAATCTCAAAGTTTCTATAATGTTGAGTGGGTTAGAAACTTAGAACTCAGAGCTTGATAAGTCAGTAAGTCATCCACCTAATCCAAACCCATACAAAGAACTCTGGACCACCTTATTCTTTTTATTAATGCATCTCATTGACATATTTTGTGATATATGATTTTTGATGAAATATTAAATTTAAATGTAACATATGCTCTGAACAAGCAGAAATTACTTCATGACATTGGCACAGAAAAAAATTGGAAGTAACCTTAAAAGTTATAGACTTTGAAATGAAAAATGTAACTAATAACATTTTTTCATATAATTGGAATCCGATAAATTTTTTTCTTTGTTTTCATTCGATTTTGTTAATCAATATGTAATTTCTGGCTTCATCCTTATGAGCTAAGTTCAAAACTTTGTAAATGGACTGTTTCATTAAATAAAATTTGAGAGTGGGAGGCAATTGCCAACTCTCCTTAAAAAAAAAAAAAATTTATAGAAATAATAGTCAACAACTATGATGAGTATGACCTAATTACACACTTATTATCCATTTTGTTCATTATCTAACCCTAATTACGTAGGTCACGGAGCTCCGGTGCGGTGGAATGGTGCTTGGATGCACATTTGATCATCGCGTGTCTGACGCGTACTCCTTTAACATGTTCATGTCTGCTTGGGCTGATAAGGCTCAGTGCCAACCTATCAGCCGTTTCCCCTCTTTTCACCGCTCTCTCCTCTCTTCTCGCGTTGTTGCCCCTTCTACACCCCTCGATCCGATCTTCGATCGTCTTTTCATACCTCTTTCATTGTGCCCTCCTCCAAACCCTTCAATTTCCTTCTCTACCCCTGTAAATCGCATTTTTTACATCTCGGCTGCTGATATGGCCAGACTCCAGGCGATCACGAACTATAATTATAGCAAGATGGTCTGTTTCACTGCTTACATGTGGCAAATACTTGCCAGGTCAGCAGACCACGATGAAAAGTCGTGCTCTATGGGATTAGTCGTGGATGGTCGTTCTCGCCTAAAAATTCTTAAGGACGAAAAAGCTAGGGAAGGCTATTTTGGTAACGTGTTGTCTATACCGTACGGAAATCTAAGTGTGGAAACGTTGGTAGATATGAAGCTTGCTGATGTGGCAGAGGAAGTGTACAATTGGCTATCGCCAGCTGCGTCTGAGGATCATTTTCTTGGGTTACTGGACTGGGTGGAGGTTCACAAGCGTGAATCAGCTGTAGCCAAAATTTATTTAGGAGACGACAAAAAAGAGGATAAATCGATTTCATGTGTCATATCTGGTGGTAGAGGATTCCCTGAAGTTGATTTTGGGTGGGGAAAGACGGTTTTCGGATCGTACCATTTTCCGTGGGGAGGAAAAGCTGGATACTTGATGCCGATTCCGCAACTGATGACAGGAGATTGGGTTGTTTATGCACATGTCCCACCTAACGTTGTGAGAGTGATGGAGGAAGAACCGAGCATATTTCGTCCATTGACTACCGAGTATTTTCTTGATGTGGTTGATATGTAAGTGCTGGAGATCTATTGCGATGCATTATGCATAATTATAATATTTAAGCTTAATTATGGTTAATTACTATCTTGCTTATGTTAATTAATGGATAATTATGATTGGGTAATTTAAGTATAAGTCAAGTGCTAATTATCGTTTTTGTATGATGTCTGTGTAAATGTATATGATGTACTTTGTAATGAATGTGAACGAATGATTGAAGATAAACTTTCACGCTTGCTAAATCTTGCTATATATATCATTTATGCCCAAGTACTATCATGGATATAACATATAATATGAAGAGAGTATTGACATGAATATATTTACAAAATATATGAAATATATTTTATTTTTTTATATCCTACATCAGTCCTAAAAATCTTAATCCTCAGGCACTTTGATTGAAAAAATTAGAGATTGACTGAAATTTTCGGGCGGCCAGGCTTCTTTTATATGAACGGATATTGTATTCGGCCGGATATGAAACCGCTGGAACGACCGTCTCTCCAAGCGATCATCTAACCGGCTTTCTCTCCAGTCTGACTAAACTGGTCAAAGCCGCGAGTTTGTACATAGTGCTAAGATATTAATAAACAGCACATAAATTAGTAGTGCCGTATTCAGTTGGTGATTCTCATTGGCATGTTTTAATGACCCTACTTGTTCCTTCAAAAAAAAAAAATGACCCTACTTGGGCATATCATGCAATTAGTGTTTTTCACATATGCAAACTGTTGGGAAAAACGGGGTGCTTTGCATAAATAATTCTTATTCGGGACATGTGTCGAACATTTTGTGTCTGGTAATTTTGATTAACTCAAAAATACAACCGATTCAACACAATATGCAAGGGAATAAATAACAAACCAAAATACACACAATTAAAGAAAACTTCTTCGTATTAATTAATCTCGGTACCAATCGTGCCGCTTACAAATAATACAAAAATAAAAACCTCTTTTAGAATTACAATTTGCAATTCATATCCTAGACTAAACTTATCACCTATACAGTGGATTATACGCTTGGAGGATCTCAAAAAAAAAAAAGAAGAAAAACTACCCAATTAGAGAGGAACTAGAGAAACGTTCACCGTATCGATTCGTACCAAGCGATGATATGAGAGAGCATACAAGAGAAAGATTTGGTCTCACTCACCTTCTCTCTCTTTCCTTTTCTTTTTCTTTTCTTTCTTCTCCTTGGCAACAGAGAGGATCCCCTGTGACTCAAAAATGCTTACATTTTTGCACAAAAGCCCCCAAACTTTTCCTATATTACAAAACTACATATTAAAGCCCAAAAGTGGCCCAAACTGAGAAGGTAGGCCGACAAAAACATATGAGGGGCAACAAACATAAATACTCTTCACAATTTGCGGTGTTTATTAAAGAAAGAAGTTCAGAGAAAAGTTTGAATTTGCGGATAATTAGTATGTTATTTAGTATGTATTGTACTGGAGACAGGAAAATATATATTTTTAAGTTAGTGAACTAAAATTAGGGATGGAGTGATGGAGTTGGGAGTGGAGTGATGGAATTAGGAAATTATTTGATTTTCTGATTTTTGATGATATATGATTACTATGATATAATATTCTGATTATTGTGAAAATTAATCCACAACATATTCAAAACATATATATTCCATCCGTACGGTTGACATTTGAATTTTTGATGATTTAATACGTATTTTAGACCGTATATTTTTCACCCCAAAAACACACACACACACATATATATATATATATATATATATATATATATATATATATATATATATATATGTTCCCCACCAACTGTCGCTGCGCCATCCGCTAAAATTTGTCCTTTTTTGACGTATTGACCCTTCTGAACCTGGGGTTTTTGATGGATAAAAGTTTTTTTGTTGGAACCTTGATACTTAACTAAAGAAATACCCATACTATTTCCATTATTTGATAAGAGGATCTTGTGAGTATTAGTATCAATGACCTTTCCCCGATGGTCGGCTATAAGTAAAAATCCTGAATCTAGAGCCGTTTGGCCTTCCAGCCCAGTTCGAACAATGCACTTCTCAATATATATATATATATATATATATATATATACATACATATATATCTACATATATATATATATATATATATATATATATATATATATATATATATATATATATATATATATATATATATATATATATATAGGGGCCGGTTATATTGACCCCACTTTATTTTACCCCACTTTTACCCCGATGAAAAGATTGGTTATAAAAAGCGAATATTCAAATTTTAACCGTACGGATGGAATATTTATATTTTGAACATGTTGTGGATCAATTTCCATAGGAATCGGAATATTATATCATTGCGATCATGTATTATCAAAATATGTATTTATATGTTTTGATGATACATGATGAATTTTGATGATACACGATGGCAATGATATAATATTCCGATTCTTGTGAAAATTGATCCACAACATATTCAAAACATATATATTCCATCCGTACGGTTGAAATTTGAATTTTCGCTTTTTATAACTACGGGATAAAAATGAGGTAAAATAAAGTGGGGTCAATATAACCGGCGCGTATATATCTATATATATATATGGGAAGGGATATATTGACCCCAAACTATCATATCCCATTGTTATCCCACTTGTTGGACGGCTGGGATTGAAGCGCTGGGTTAAAATTTGATCATGTACGCGTGACTTAAAAATTCTCCGTCTCCACTCTCCGTTACTCTCTCTGTCTCTCGCCATCTCTCACTTTCGGTATCTTCTCTCTCCTTCGAAGCTCTCTCTCGCTCTCTCGTGAAGAATCTCCAGCTCCAACCTCCACTGCCCCTCTCTCTCTTAATCTCGATTGCGAATCTCCCGCTCAACCATCATTCCCCTATCTAGAGCTCTCGATCCGAACCCTAACTGGACTAAGCTCCACTCGACCTCCAGCTCCTGTCGACGAATAGACAGCTACGGAGGAGAACGACTTACAGATCAACACGATCTCCTCTCTCTCCAATTTTGTAAAAGTTAATGGTCCTATTTTGAGTTCAATTGGGTCTTATTCAATGCTTAACCAATGTTGAGTCATCATTATTTCTTCCAATTAGATATTATTAGGGCTCAATTAAGAATTATGAGGGCATAATCATTGTTCACAAAAGCTTAATCAGGTATTTCTGCATAATTGATACGTGATTTTTTGATATTTTTGTTTTATTTTGTTCTATATGTACAAGTTTAGATTTCAGTAAGATATAGTTGAATAATTTAGCAACGACTAAGGCTTAACTGGGATAAAATGAGGGATTGAGACTATATTGACTGATTTTGTGGACTGATGGTTCTCAATTGGGTTTACTGGTGTAGTATTTGTATATATAATCTCTTATGAAGTGGCATTGTATTGTTTTAGAGTTTAAATTGAAGTTCTGAACAGGGTTTATTTAGGGATAAATAGTAGTAAAATTTTTGGATGAATTCCATAGTTAGCAGTCAGACAAGACGTACACCCAAATTTCCAATACAAATTTAATAATAAAGAAGAGATGGGGATAAGAACACGAATACTGTACTTAATATTGTATATATGTACTCAAAATACAACACCGATACTGTACTTAATATTGTATATTACGTATATGGAATCAAAATTTAGTGTTTCTATACTGAATTTAGGATTTCTTTTTGCAGATATGGATGGTTTTAGCAAATATTGCATAGTAAAACTTCGAAGAGGATAAGCAATCAGTATTCGTATTCTACCCGCTGAGTGCAGACTCCTATTCAAGCTCTATAAGAACTAAATGCAGAAGTTTGTACTAGTGTGTGGTTATAGTATTTGAAATTTTTTGTGAATGTATTTTATGGTGTATGAATATTATTTGTATAGTTGGGTGATTTTTTTTGAAATTTAGGATGTTTGTCTTTGGTTTTTGGATCAATTTTTTAGTTGTATAGTTTGAAATGGTGGTGTGCATGTATAGCATTTATTAGTATTGTTGTACTTCGCAATAATTGATACTTTATATTGCTAAGGATCTGATGTTTGTATTGTCTTTCATTTTTTTTTGTTGATTTGGTGATTTGAGCTAAGTCGTAAAGGTATTATTTATATCACTAGTACTATTAGGTAATACTGTGGACCGGTATCATCATGTTCAAACCAGTACCACTTCATGATGATCCTAGTGGGTTTTCATCTCAATAACAAACATTATCACTGTTTATTTTATCTCAATAACAAGTAGAAACAAAAAAAAAAAACTAAATAATTGCATTCTCCTTTCATTTAGTACGAGTAGAACAAAAATAAACAAAATTAACTCAAAGTATATAAATTCCAATCAACACAGCATACAAATTACAAAACACTCATATTACTAATACAAAACTAACAAATATTACATAATACATCTTGATTGATTTTATACACACAAAGAAAGAAAAAAAAATCTCACAATCTCAAACTTTGCTAAGTACTAACACTCCTGTAGAGATATGCTAACAAACTACAACCAGCTTTCCACCGTCATCTCTGGACCTGAGAGGGCAGATGCAACCACTTCTTCAAATGAAATAAAAAGATAAGTTAAATGTCTATCATAGTAAAGTTGAATAATAGAGATGTCTGTTAGTGTTAAATTCTAATTACTGTACTGTTTACAAAAAGAGAGAAAAAACTTAACACGTAATTACATGCATAACAAAAATTAAGCCCTCAATGAAGTGCTTTTATCACTCGATTAAGTCACTCGATACACTACCGCACACTACCACTTCATACACTGGACTGACTTAGGGATTAAGCACCAATTAAGGCACAGATTCAACATGATTATCACAATTCTTCCACAATTAAGACTCAAACACTAAACCAACCACAATCGAAAACAGTCCCTAATTCGTCAAATTCAGGCAAAAATATATATCAGTCATAATTCCCTAATTTTAGTACAATGAATAAAAATCTATATACATGAAAAAAGTTAAACCCTAAACCAGTACATGAAAAAGTTAAACCCTAAAAATCCATATACAAAATCAGTACAGTATATTCATTTTTTGTAAAGTTTTATTTGAAAATAACATAATTAAAAGTAATAATACTATACTTATTTCACTATATAGCAATGTAATTAATTCAGTACATTGGGTACCAATTCATCAGTAATTAATCAGTATTCATCAGTCATTCAAGTCATACATGAAGAAAGTCATAATTCAGTAACCAATTCAAAATTCCCCCAAAAATTAGCCAAAATAAGCACCAAAATCAGCCAAAATTTAACACTAAAACAGACCAAATTAAAGATAACCTAATTCAGACATAAAAGAAACTCAAATCCATACATTACAGAAACCCTAATTCAGCCATTAAAAACCAAAATCAGTCATAAACCGTAAAATTAAGAATGTAATGACCTGAATTAAACTGCTTCATCTCCGGAGTTGAAAGAAGGAGGAGGCGAAGGAGAGGTTATTGGCTAAGAAGTGGAGCTTCGTCTGCGAGATCTTTGGCAAATCGCTGACAAGTGCAGCTTCGTCGGGCGAAACAAAGCTGTTTTAGTGAGGAAGAGAGTGAGAAGGGATTTAGTGACTTTTTTTTTGAAATGGCAAAAAAAAAAAAAAATTAATTAAGGGAATGACCAAGTTTTAAAAATATTTGTAAAAGTAATCATTTCGCCCAGTCACCGGGCGAAACACAAGTAGTTTCGCCCGAGAACGGGCGAAACAGAGCCAATCACGATTTGCTTAATTAACCCCGTTTCGCCCAGCAGTCGGGCGAAACAAAGCTGTTTTTAGTATCGGTTTATATAAATAACCGTTACAGAATAAAGACTTTTAGTATCGGTTTTTACAAATAACCGTTACAGAATAAAGACTTTTTAGTATCGGTTTTTACGAATAACCGTTACAGAAGTCGGGCGAAACAAAGCTGTTTTAGTATCGGTTTATATAAATAACCGTTACAGAATAAAGATTTTAGTATCGGTTTTTCAAAATAACCGTTACAGAATAAAGACTTTTAGTATCGGTTTTTACAAATAACCGTTACAGAATAAAGACTTTTAGTATCGGTTTTTGCGAATAACCGTTACAGAAGGTTCTTTCGCCAACTCGCTAGGCGAAACATCTGTATAATTCAAGCCCGCTGCCGTTAGTTCGAGTGCTTTTTCGAAAATTTTCGAAACAGCAAAAAAAAGGGCGACGCAGAGGCCAAAAAAACAGGTATGTTGATTTCTTTGACTTTAGATTTAGTTAATTTTGGTTATTTGCTTAAAATTAGTTTCAAATTAGGTTTATTTGCTCAAAATTAGTTTGAAATTAGGTTTATTTGCTCAAAATTAGTTTCAAATTAGGTTTATTTGCTCAAAATTAGTTTCATATTAGGTTTATTTGCTCAAAATTAGTTTTCCATTTGTGTGGTTGATTTGAAATTAGATTTATTATTTGGTTGATTTTGTTGATATTATTTGGTTGATTTGAAATATTATTTGTAATATTTTTTCTAGTTTAGGTACATATTTATTTTTGAAATTATTTATTTTTGAAATTAATTTTTGTAGTTTAGGTAATGTATATATTTATTTTTTAATTAATTTTCTTGTTTAGGATTATTATTTATATTTTTTTTGTTATAGATATATTTTTTAGTATATAATTTATAGTTTTATTTTTTAAAAGTTTAAAAAATCAAATGTATGCTATGCATTTATTTATTTATGTATGTATGTTTATTTATTTATTTATGTATGTTTATGTATGTTTATGTTTATGTATTTATTTATTTATTATTAGTTTTTATTTATTTATGTTTTTAAAAATCAAATGTTTAAAAAATCAAATGTATGTTTATGTATGTATGTTTATTATTAGGGGGAGGGGGGAGAGGAAGACACGGAGGACGCGGGGGAACACGAGGAGGAGGAGGAGGCCGCTGGCATTACTGACTATGTTTACTTTTTGGACTATGTTTTGTTAATTTAGATTGATATTTAAACTATTTTAGAGAGCTCACTATGTGTCTTTAATTTACAAATCAAAATACATAAACATAGAATACAATCCATAAAATATTACAAATTAAAATACATAAACATAAAATACAAGACATAAAACATAGAATACAATTCATAAAACATTACAACCCACAATAAATAAACATAAACTACCATACATAAAACACTACAACCTTCTCGGACATTTTGTTTTCGTGTGCCCTGCTACTCCGCAAATACTGCAATGTTTTCTACGATCTGCGTTGTCCATGACGTCCATACTATTATGAAAGCGTTTCTCCTGTCTTCTTCCACGCTTGTTGGTTCCACGGACATTTTTCCTCATAAGTTTCTCAGGTGGAACCAACGTACCAATAAAAACTTTTTCACGTTCAACCCAGTGTTCTCTATCCTTTATCGGATAAAAACTTCCTTCATATGTATGTTTAAGGTGATCCAGCGAAAAATGTTGATGTATAAAATACTCGGGACTAACACCTCTGCGTATGCAAACTGCTACCAGATGCGAACAAGGATAGTGATATAGCATTGGTTTCTGACAACTGCATTTGCCTTCATTGAAATTCACATGGAAGCTCTTTCCCCCTACCTTGGAACCACTAGATCCTGTTATCACCTCATAAACACCGTTTTCGACATTGAAGGTAGTGACTCGATGCGCACGCGCCATAACTGTTTTATTCTCCATTTTTTCCATCACTTCCTTTCCCCACATTCTATTATTCATTTCCAAATTTGAAGCTATCTCGCGCTTGTTGACAAAATAACTATTCAGCTTGTAGAATGTCTCCATCACAATAGCCGTAACGGGAAGCTTCCTTATACCCTTGAAAACACAATTCATCACTTCTGCATGATTACTAGTAGGAATACCCCACCGGCGACCTTCTGTATCATACGCGAACGCCCATTTTGATTTATCTTTTTTAATTAACCATTCCCACGCCTCATTATTTTTATCCTTTAATATTTTATATAGCTTCTTAAATTTAAATTTGGTGGGCGCCTTAACTAGTGGTACAATCAATTTAACCAATGTTTTGTCTGATACAGCGCTACTGAAATTTGCTTCTAAATGCCGCATGCAATAACGATGATAGCTGTTAGGTTGCTTCCATTTCAATCTGTCATCATTCATTGCACGAATTATTCCGGCATGCCTATCCGAAATCACACATAAACCTTTGCGATGGCCGATCAAAGTACCCAAACACCCAAAAAACCAACCCCACATTTCTACCCTCTCCTTATCAACTAAAGCAAAAGCTAAGGAAAATAATTGACCATTTCCATCGCTAGCGACTGCCATCAATAAGCATCCTTGATATTTTCTGGTTAGAAATGTTCCATCTACTGTTATGACAGGCTTGCAAAACTCAAA